>CM028131.1:417785000-418985000 GCA_016271365.2 Neoceratodus forsteri | reverse complement strand
GCCCTTCTTCATTGGCCCAGTTGGTTTCACATCATACAACACTAATTTAGGGTTGAACACTCTCCCCTAGGGGCTGCTTCTTCCAACCTGTTTTGGTTTCATCTGGGCACCTCCTACCTTTACAGTGGTTATGTAGTCAAGTCGAGTCAAATTTATTTATAAAAGCGCCTTTTCATGAAGATCAATAAGTACTGTATTTCTCCGGTATCCCTGGGTCCCTTGGGACACCTTTTAATGGGAGAGTATCCATATTGGCAGGAACACAGAATCTGAGCAGATCAGGTTATGTGACCCCCCCCCAAGGCTCCTCTGCCTCCTGAGTTGCTGGTGTGTTTGCTCTGTATCATTCCTGTTCCCCTCCAGCTGATCCAAGTTTCCCTTTTTGGATCTCCAGCTGCGCCCTCAGGACCCTGTGTATTTCCTGAGATGGTGCTAGACTTCTCTGCATTTTACTGTCTCTTAAGCACGTGGCTGCCTGTCGGGCCTTCTCATGCCCTGACCGGCCATTATTTTCTTTTCCTTTCTGGAAACCATAATTTGCATAAGACGTCCAGAAGCTTATTGCTAAGGGTAAACCAATAATAGTGTCTTTCTCAGTGTCTCTAAAAATATCTGACCTATATGGATCACCTACTCTGCTCCCTTGAGAGGTTGTGTCTGGCTTTGGGCTGCATCTCCTAGGGACCGTGTCGCTCACGTTCCCCTCTGCCTTGGCGATAAATCTCCAGTCGTTCTCATGTGGCCTGGCTTGCTGTTGACTCTCCAGTCAGGGCTTCTACTGCTGATATTCAGTCTTTTTTTTTTTTTTGTAAATCTCATTTTTATTAAAAGAGACATATATTTTTTTTCTTTTTCGACATACAAATTCCTACATATCCACAGGTACAACAGTGACAGGTTTGCTTAATTACAAATATTTGATTGGATCCTATACATAATCATGCTAAGTGTTATGATCTATTTCATTTAAATCATTAATTAGCTGGACACTACAGAGCTTCAATTTATGGGCGTTTCATCATTACAAGTTTTCTAATCTCTGGTTAATTTGGGATTTCCAGCGAGTCAGCTCCACCACTCCCCAAGCGTATCACTGGTGTCTGGTTAAGAATTGCCTTCATACTTTATCCTGCTGTTGGAGGGGCGAGCAAATTTATATATTTATTTTAATTTTAATGTTTATTTTAATTTTTAGACCCCATCTCTTGATAAGAACTCTTAGAGAGACCATCATTACTGTGGGTCCACCAAGATCTCTGTAGTTGAGAGGAGTTTATTGATTATTTTTACCTGGTTGGTTCTCTCAGGGGTTTAGATTTAGGTTCTTCTCTTAGTAACAGACCCCTTTCTGACTCCCGGGGAGCAGTACCGTCTCACCGGCAGTCCCATGGAGCTTCTGTATCTCTCATTGGCTAATAACAAAAAACAAAACTCGCCAGAGACTCCTGCTCCGTACCCTGCCCGTCAATAACATCCTCTTATGGTATAAAAGAGTCATCCTGGGGCATATAATATAACAGCCAGCGGGACCACCTTTCTGCAAATTTCTCCTTCTTTTCATTCAGGCTATGCGTAATTTGTTCTAACCAGTAAATCTGTTTGGTTATGCCCCACTATTCAGGTACTGTGGGTTTTTTATCCGTCAACCACAGCTTGGTGATAGTTTCTTTGGCTGCGGTTAACAGGAGGTGTAGCAAATATCTACCATTCGGGTTCCTTAACTCCTGAGGGGTGTCCAAGAAAAGAAACATCTCCCTGGTCAAATGGAGCTGAGGACCAAATATCCTTCTCAGGTGATCCTGTAGGAGATCCTAAATGGTTCCAGGGCCCCACATGACCATATAGTGTGAGTGTGTGTGGCTTTGGGTTCACCACACTGTCTCCAGCACCCAGCGAGGCCGCCGGGAATAGTGCCTGGTCATAACTGGCATCTTGAAGATCTAATTAGATTCTTCCATGCATATTCCGCCATTGATGGGAACGCATTGACCGGAGGCGTGTTCATGAGCCCTCCGCCAGTCTTCCTGTGTGAGGGGGTTTCCACGTTCCTTCTGCCATTGTGTTCGGATATTTTCCGTATAGGCTTCTCCATGTGTATTTTGGGCCCTATAATAAAGAGAAAGTAGTCTTGTTCCCATCCCACCTTTACTCAGTTGAAGTTGGACCTCTAACAACGAAGGGTATCTCTCGGGAAGAAGGACCACCTCCGGTAGCCCCTGAACATAGTGCCGAATCTGCAAGAATAGATAAAAATCCCTGCTTGGTATATTGAACTGCTTCTGCATTTCACTAAAGGGCCACATCTTACCGTGAGTCATTATTTGGGGAAGATACTTCAGCCCATATCTCTCCCAAATCCATGATCTAGCCTGTTAGGAGGAAAATCCGCTAGGTTCGCTATGGGGCAGAGAAGACTCAAAAAAGGTTCTAACCTCTGGTTTCTTTTAATTTGCTGCCAAACCCTACAGCGTGTGGTCAACCAGGGATCATCTGAGGCAGGGTTCCTTTCTCGGGTTCAGACATAAATGTATTGAAAATAATCCCTGTCTGGTAGTAGAGCTTGTTCTATCTGCAGACAGTGTGGTTGACCCACCCCACTTTGCCTCACCATTATGTGTGTCATCATAGCAGCATGATAGTATATCTGCAGGTCAGGTAGTGCGAGACCCCCGTCCTTCTGTGGAAGAGTCAAGATCCTCATCCTGACTCGAGGTCTCCAGCCCAGCCAGATAAACCTGGAGATATGCCGGTTCCATTCCCCAAAGGTTTTCTTTGTAATGTAGAGGGACATTCCGGAATAGATGCAGGGCCCGGGGCAGGGTGATCATTCTTATTACTTGATTCTGCGGCTCAGAGAAAGAGGCAGCGTGGCCCATGAACCCAGTGTGTCGTTTTAGGTTGTGATGTAAAAGGATCATAGTTATTTTTGAAAAAATCTTCATATCTTTGAGAAATATATACACCCAAGTATTTTAATTTTGTGAGACTCAATTGCATGGAAAAGAGAGAAGCGTGATGAGGGTGTGTAATGAAATGTGAGAATTTCCGTTTTTGCTAAGTTCAGCTTATAGCCGGAGACCCGACTAAATCGGTCCAGAAGTAACTGAATCGCCAGCTTGGACTGTTCGGGATTCGAGAGATACAATAGTACATCGTCCGCAGAACGGCTATTCGGTGCTCCATACCCCCAAATTCACACCAGTGATGTTCCCTGCTTCCCTTACCAACTGAGCTAAAGGTTCAATAAATGCACGCAAAGAGTAGGGTGACAACGGACGTCCTGCCCTCGCGCCCCCCGCCCCCAGAGGGAAGTATCCCGAATGGTGGCCCCCCCACCTTGACGCGTGCTTGAGGGGCCGAGTAGATGTTTTGTAGGACCCCAATTAGAGTCCTGGGAATACCCAGTTTAGCCAGAACTTTATAGAGAAAAGGCCACGAAACTCTGTCGAATGCCTTCTCGGCATCTAGGCTGATAAGAACCGATGGGGTATTGCTCGTTCGCATTTTATGGGAAATATGTAGAGTGCACTTGATGTTGTCTGTTGTAGAACGTTGTCTGATAAAGCCCGTCTGATCTTGTTCTATTAACCGAGGCATTATTTTGTCTAGGCGTTGTGCTAGTATGTGCATGGATATCTTATAATCACAATTAAGTACCGAGATGGGCCTGTCCAAGCTACAAAGCTGGGGATTTTTCCCAGGTTTCGGGATTACTGAGCTGATATTCAGTCTTGGATGCCATTTTTGTAACTCCACCTGTTCAAGGTACCAGGTGTGTGGTTTCTTGGCATCAGGAGCTTTGTCCTCCCTTCCACCCTTATGTGTGTTCCTTACAGTCTGGTTTGTTCCTTTTCCCTCACCCTATTTAAGCCTAATATACAGAGCCATTTCATGGCCCTGCTGTCTTCCAGTGGTTTTCTCATCTGTGTTCAACCTAGAATACAGCTCCAGTCACCCTACAAACCCTGATACAGTGGGCCCCTTTGGGCTTGCAGGCTATGCCACCTGTTTTGGCCCCCTAAAGGCTCTCTTACCTTTACTATGGGCCTCGCCCTTGCTTGGTGTCTATCCTTCAGTATCTGGACACCTATCTTTCAGGTATTCACAAAATGCCTTGCTGTAGTGACACCTGCCCTACGGTCGGCTGACCACTCACTCTATCCTTACATAAATGACTGGCCTTTCAAGGCCACATCACAGCGATAGCTGAAACCATCCTATCACATAAGCTGTATCCTCCTTTTCAGTAGGGCCATGCTGGTTACTTCAGCGGACCGAACCTTTTTACCTGGCTTTTGGCGGATACCGCTGGTTGCTCGGTATCCGGCTCTACGGCTGCGGAAGTATTTCTTTCAGATATGCCCTACAGTTACTGGGACACATAAAAGTGGCTTTTCCCACTTTGCTTGTCTACAGAGGCAGTCATTGCTGTGGACCCGAGGGGTGTAATGGGATCCCACCTATAAATAGGTTTTGACACAGTAATCCTGCTCTCCACCCCCGCTTTCCAGGTCCTTCGGTGGTGTCTTGTTTTGGGACTCCCGCTTCTGTGGTATCCCGTTTCCGGGCTTCTTTCCCTTCACCTCTTCCCTCCCCCGCTTCAGGAGCCTGGCTTATGGGCATGGAGTCCTGCTGTTGCGAGTTCTCCTTCTGCTGGGTGATTTTACACTTTCTCCCAGACACATACTTGGTTTTCTGTTATTTGATGCTGACTAGGAGGGAAACTTTCTTTGCCATGCCGAGTTCAGTGGGGCACTCGGTATCTGTTACCGGGCAATTCCTCCAGGGATCAGCTTACCAGCAGTGCATATATCGACCTCCACTTTTGCCCTTTTGGGCCACCTGTGGGTTCCAGTTCACTAATGGGACATCCTCTAAAAGGTAGTCTCAGACATCTTCCCTTAGTGGGAATCACCTCAGGCTTGCCCTCTTCCCCCTCAGCTGGGTGCTGTTCTACCTCGAGTTTGTTCGCTCGAGCCCTGTCCTGGTACTATGTGGCTATATGCTGTATTTTTTCCTGGCCTGTCATGAATCTTTCTGCTTGTCCCCTTCCCAACCTCATGCGGGGGATTCTACTCCCCTTATCAGAGCCCACACCTTCATAGTTCTTCTTGAACCTCCAGGGCTGAGTCAGCTCTGATGTCTACAGCAACAATATTTGGCTGTCAAGATTCCTATTCCTCTTCCCATTTGTGCCCGCCCTTCTCACTCGGGTCCAGGGCCCCTTCTCTGTCCCGATCTTTCCTCACTTCATCACCATGATTGTCTCCAGAGAACATCATCCTTTCCATGTTCCAAGTCTCTTTCCTTCAATAAGAGTGGCATTAAGGGTGACTTCTGGTCCTTCTGTCAGGAAGTCCTATTTCAGGAAGGAGCCACGTTTTATTACAAGGGCTGTGGATCGCTGCGTGGCACAAACATATGTCTGCCTCACTGCATCCTAGATTACTCACTCTATCAGATGAGTGCCTCATACTCTAAACCAGTACAAGTTTACTTTTCAGGTGTTATCTGCCCCTTGCATAACCCACTAGGTGACAAGCTCTTGCCTTCGAGTGGTAGGACCCTGTCTTATGAGACATCCTCCTCCTCGACTCCTGTTTGGTGCCGCATGTACCACCATGGTCCCTACTCCATGTTCCGGTTAAACTCACTTTGCCCTGTTTCCACCCACGGCGGCTGGTGGGCTGTAGTGCCTCTCTTAGGTAACTCCCTTTTGTTTTTTTGGGTTGAAATTATGTTAGCTAGATGTGTATCAGAATTACATGCACTTATGTGCTTCGGCCCCTGCCTGACATGTTACAGAGATACAATGTCATTCTGTCCCAATTTGATCTCTTTTTCTCCCTTCGCCAGTGTTGGACTTCAGTTCCACTCAGTCTATATAAGTACCCGAAGTACATGGCAAAGCCCTGCTTTTCCAGGGGTCGCTGTGCTTCATTTAATGGGTGTAAGTAGCCCTTTGGGTCCACTTTTCTATGTCACCCTCCAACACGCACATTGACATACCTATTGTTTCTTTTGCCCAAGGCACCAAGAGCAATTCTGTTTATCGGCAGTGCGTGTCCCTATGGTGGGTGGTCTGCTTCACATTTTGTTCTAAATATTGTACTCACACATATCCCCTGCATTGTGTCACCTGGGTCCGCACGGGTCGTGGCCTCCTCAGCGGCATGCTTTTTGAGGCGTGGCTTCTACTGAAATTTGGTAACCGGCATTGAAGTCTATGGTTTATACCTTGCCATCCTTTACAATGTGGACATTACATCCTCCCGATTTCAGTCTAGTGGTCCTACAAGACCTGTCATACTATTTTATTAGTGGGCTCTCCTACCATCCTTTTTTTGTCTCCCAGCTGCTTGGGACTCATTCCTGTATGTTATGACCTGCTGCAAGAGATTTCCTCCATGAAGATAGTACAGTTGCATAAGAAGTTACCTAACAGTAGATCTTCAAGAGAATCTCTTGCAGCAGGTCATGCTGCCCCTCCTTCCATCCACCTTGCTTCCCACTCTTCGAAGGAGATTTATTACTGCTCTGTGAAACATTCCGGAGAGCTCCAGCTTCCACCTCTGTTCCCTCCGGCAGCCTTGATAATCATATTATCATATACGGTCACTAAGAGTGGGACCGCTCCCTTTTATACGTACCAGAATACAAAATGTGGTGTTGTCGGAGTGGTCCCAGGTTGATTACCGATAAATCATCCGGATGGAATGACACCTGTGGCTGAGCTATTCCTATATGTTATGACCTGCTGCAAGAGATTCTCTTGAAGATCTACTGTTGCGGTAAGTTCTTATGCAACTGTACTTTATGATGCATGTTCTATATAAACATGCTGCCTTCAATTATACTTACTCTGATATCCCATTTCTTACTACAGAGTACTTAATTGAGTCCTTAAGCTGCCATAGGGGAGTGTGGTAACTTACACTTAATGGGAGGGTAGGATGATATTGTGGACCAATGGGACACAGTAGAAAATGTTTTCTCTATATAAAAGTATGCTGTTTGTGATGACGACTCCCAGTAAAGCAGTGGGGGGCGGTCCCTATTACTTTTGAGTTGAGATCTTTTACACATGTGAAGTGTCATCAGCATTTGTTTACTGTACTTCCTCTGTGAAACATTTTACCAGTCCGTCATGCACGTTATCTTCAGGCTGAATGAGAGTCCGTGATATCAGCATTTCAAAACCTGACATGTGCTGACTCCCGGAAAAAAAAAAAATATGTGAAGCTGATAGTAGCTTCAACTACATTAAGAGCATTTAAAAAGCACTGCTGTAAACATTAACAGTAAAAAAAAAAGACAAGCACACAGATCATTATTGGTTGGTTCTTTGATTCTGACATATTCAGCAGTTGAAAACTTTAGTAAAATGTTTCCTCTCTTTCTTTCTTTTTTTTTTTTTACTTTGTTTAACTCCGCCGACTCCGGAACTCTCTCGGGCCTCTTCACTGGCCGGTGCCACTCTACCGCCCACTGTGAACCTCGCCATCCTCAAGGACGTCACTTTCTCCCCGGGCACCCCAAGGGGGATGAAGGGTCCCGAGGAGATCGAAGGGGGCGGTGGCGGGAATCAGTGTTGGGTGTGGTGGCTAGGCTCTGTAAGAACCGTCACCTATCTGGGCGGAGGATATTTGTGTTATTCGCCCCTGAGTGGGACGTGCAATGCTGCCTTGACGTGGGTGCTCACTCCGTCCGAAAGACACAGCCGCCCAACGTTTGCCCCAAGCCTGTAAGCCCCTGTGTGTAGCAGTGCTGCCGGTCTCCACCGGGGGCTGCTGCCGCACCAGGCTGCCCTGGATTCCTCCCCGAGAGAGGAGAGCAGTCCCTCAGATGCTCGATCCTCTCTCTCCTCTGCCAACCCCTGGCGGTCTGGGCTCGTTCCTGAACCCGGGTCGCCGGCGTGGCGCGAGGTGTGGCGTCCAGCGCCTCAACCCTTAGTGCCACCAGGCCGGCTGTTTCCTGTCTTTTAACACCCATTCATTAGGAACTTCTGAGAGTTGAGATGTTTCATTTCTGTCAGTCTCAGCACTGCATTGTGACATGTAATCAACATCATTCCATTGTTCACATTTTATATCACATTGTAAACCCAAGTCCAAATCACATTTGAAGTCCCCAACATCTGTTGGTGGTGTGACATCCAGTGTCACTATGGGATTCCAACCATGCCTTTTTTCCCTTTCTCTTTTCATTTTTACTGTTTCTAGTCTTCCCTGGGGTTCAGTAGATGTTATCATCAAAAGGGTACAGTTCCTTAAGTTCTTCTTGCTTCTTAGTTTGGCTTCTAGTTCAAACAACCGTTGATAACTTGGCAATATCACGGTCTTTCAAAGTTCATGAAAATGGGTAAAATCGGTACTGATGATAACTGGCACTGGGAGAGATGATATAGCCCCTGCCTCTATCACATAAGGTTCCCCAGCTACTGTCACTGTGATATCTATTGTTGGATAGGATTTGCTATCTCCATGCACACATACTATATCCATACCAGGCCAGTGTTTTTCTATAGTCCCCACTAGTGCAGCTCTGACTACTGTTTGGTAGCTCCCAGAATCTAACAACCCCGGGACAGTTTTGCCAATAATATCAACTGGCACTAGATACTGTCCTTTTTCATAGAGGGCTAGCTGGTCGTCTGCGTTCTTACTTCGGCAATTACGGGCAAAATGGCCTGATTTATTGCACCTAAAGCAGATAATGTCCCTAGAAGGCTTACTGACCCCTTCTTTTTTTCTGTTCCCCCTTTGCTTTCCCACCCAATATAGAAGTAGGTTGTTTGGATATTAGCATAGGAGGGGGGTCCTCTTTGGGAAAGGTGCAGACATCCTTCAGGCTGTCAAAAAGTCATCTGCTAGGGTCATTGCTCCTCCCCATTTTCTGGTCAGTGTTCTCTGACCCAAAGTTGGACTTCTGTCAGTAAATTAGTGATAAATTGCTCAGTCACTATTATGTCCACCATTTCCTGCTTTGTTTTTCCTCTGGGCTGAAGCCATTTCAGGCATAAATCCTTTAGATGTGTAAACATTTCCCTGGGCATTTCTGTGACATTGAATTTCAAGCCTGGAAATCAGTGCTTATAAGTTTTGCAGGGTATATCGAATCATCTTGAGTATTTCTTGCTTGACATAGTCATAATTTTAGGCCTGTGTAACATCTGTTACTCTAGGCCTGCTGTGCTTTACCAGTGAGTGTTGGAACAAGGTGCACTTCCCACTACTCTCTGGGCCAGTGACATGCCAAGGCAACCCTCTCAAATGACGTCAGGAACACCCCAGTGTCATCTGTAGGTGTCAAGCGAGTCAAACGTATTTCTTGATGTAGTGTAGGAAATGGAACTAGTTCTGGCTTTACTGTCAGGATTGTAGCATAGCATGCCACTGCTTTTCTCTCTTTCTCTCAGCGGTTTCTTGATAGTTTGTCCACCACTTTAGGACCCTATGAATTCCCCAGCCATTATTTGTGGTGTGTACCCCCTTTCTTTTTCTTCTTCTTTTTCTGTGAACTCTCTCATCTGCTTCTGGCTTTTCAGGGTCAAAGGATGTAGCCAATTGTCTGCTCACTTTTGGCTTTGCCCCAGACCTCTCAGCGTCTAGCTCAGCTTCCTTCTGCTCCATAACTGTTGTGGTCACTGCAGGCACTCCAGCTTCTTTGGACATCTTCTTCGACATAGAAACATAGACTTTGAGGGCAGATAAGGACCTAATCTGCCCATTTCCCTACCTATTGGATAAGCTGCAGATCCTAGTTAACCAACAGCCTATTTCTTCCTGCCCCCCCCCACAAGAATTGCCTTATATCTGTCCCATACATTCTTGAATTCCCCCAGTGTTTTTGACCCCACGACCTCCTCAGGAAGGCTGTTCCATGCGCCCACCACCCTCTCTATGAAAAAATACTTCCTCACATTGCCCTGAGCCGTCCCCCCCTCTATCTTCATATTATATCCCCTTGTTCTTGCACATCTCGTTTTCTGAAAGATGCTACCCTCTTGGACTTTGTTGATTCCCTTGAGGTACTTTAAAGTTTCTATCACGTCCCCCCGCCCTTTCCTCAAGGGTATACATATTAAGCTCCCTTAGTCTCTCTTCGTATGGCTTCTGTTGCAGACCCTGCACCATTTTAGTTGCCCTCCTCTGGACTGCCTCCATCCTGTCTATGTCCTTGCAGACATGAGGTCTCCAGAACTGCACGCAGTACTCCAGATGGGGTCTCACCAACTGTCTGTACAGAGGGATAACAACTTCCTGTTTTCTACTGTTGATGCCTCTCCCTATGCATCCCAGTATCCCCCCAGCCATCCTTACTGCCTTCTCACATTGCTTGCTAACCTTTAGGTCTTGTGATATGACTACCCCCAGGTCTCTTTCCATTTTTGTTGTTGTTACTACCTCCCCCTCCCCCCATTGTGTACTCTTCCCCTGGGTTTTTGTTTCCCAGGTGCATTACTTTACACTTCTTTGCATTGAATCTAAGCTGCCATACTTCTGACCATTCCTCCAACCTTGCCAAGTCCCTTCTCATCCTTTCCACCCCGTTTATCACCCGTTGCAAATCTTGTGTCGTCTGCAAAGAGGCATACTTTTCCTTCCAGTCCCTCTGCAATGTCACTTATAAAGACATTAAAAGGACTGGACCTAGTACTGACCCCTGCGGTACCCCACTAGTAACCCCCCTTTCTTCGGAGAGTACTCCGTTTACTATTACCTTCTGTGACCTGTTGTCCAGCCAGTCTTTAACCCGGGCTACCACCCTGGGACCCACTCCCAGGCTGGCTGATTTGTTTTTTAATCTTTTGTGTGGGACTGTGTCAAATGCCTTGCAAAAGTCTAGGTAGGCCATATCCACAGCCCCTTCCTGGTCTGCTGCTTTGGTCACTCAGCCAAATAAATCGATTAGATTTGTCTGACATGACCTTCCTGCTGTAAATCCATGCTGCCTTGGGTCTTGTGCCCCACTGGCCTCTAGGTACTCAGCAATTCTTTCCTTCAGAAGAGATTCCATCATTTTCTCTACCACTGAGGTCAAACTGACAGGTATGTAGTTTTCTGCCTCTGTCTTGCTCCCACTTTTGTGAAGGGGAATCACATCCGCCCTTCTCCAATCCTCAGGTACCACACCATCCTCCCATGATTTGTTAAAAAGGGTAGTCAGTGGTGTCACTAGTTCTCCCCTTAGTTCTTTTAGAATTCTGGGATGAATTCAGTCAGGCCCCATTGCTTTGTCCACCTTCAGTTTTAGGAGTTCTTTCGGAACCCTTTCTTCTGTGAAAGGATTGGTATCGACCGCCCTATCCAGAGTGCTTCTCTTGATTGGATTAGGTACCTCCCCCTCCTCTTCTTTTGTGACTTCTGAGCAGAAGTATTCATTCAGTATCCCTGCTTTTTCACTGTTCCACCCTCCCCTTTATTCAGCCTCACTATCCCTGCCTTTGTCTTTCTTCGCTCCCTGATCTACCTATAAAAGGTACAGGTACAGTATGCCAGAAAATACCACTTCCCACACCACTTTCGGCAGGTGGGTTGTATGGAAGATGCTGGAGACCAGAAGTTCAGTGATCACAGCACTTTTATTTTCAAAAGTCTCCAAAACGTTTCTCTTGAAGTGCAGTTTCAGCAACCTCCAGCAGCGTGTAATGAAGTGGCTGGACACGGTCAGGATTAGCAAAACTCCTAATGGCCTAGGAGTTCCAAGATTCAATGGCTTGGATCAAAACCTTCAGTTCAGTAAGTGCTGCTATCCACCTTACCTCACACGACCAGGCTCGGCCCTGCTACTGCCTTACCTCACAGACCTTCCACCAGCAAGATTGATGACTAAAATGCAGGAATTTCTGGCTCCCTTTATATACCCTGCCCGCCTAGTCACCTAGTGGGGGTGGTGCATATGTAAAAACTCAGTTTGACTGTGGAGTTTGGATTGGTTCCTGACATTGTTTGGCCACTTACAACATACACATATATACCTGCACAAGCTATACATAAATATCTACAATAAGTTTCTGCTTTAAATATTTCTTTACTTTTCTAAACCAGTGTGGAACACTTATTAGGATTTAGTGAGGCATAGATCTGCCTCCAATCCCACCTTCCAAACAACCCTTTTACATAGCCCCCAAGTGGCCCGCATTTCGTGGGTCTGACCCGATTTAGGGCTTTAAAACCCGCTCATCCGCAAGCCCATGTCCAAACCTGCTTTGACCCTTTCCAAGTCCGCGCATGCGCAGAAGCACAATGTACCACATGCCCCCGCTGCGCTCGTTCCCGGCCTCTGAGAGAGGCGACTAGACTCCAGCAACACTGCACAGCCACAGAATAACTCTGCGAATATCCGTGTTTTGAGTGGCAAATTTTGACAGGGCAAGCAGCTGACAGTGACAGCACGAGTCAGCCAGGAAAGATAGAGAGCTCAGAGGTGTTAGACTCGTCCGAGAAATTTATCTCAGACTCTGAGTTTGAGTGAAAGCCCAAGTGTTTTAGTTAAAAGGTCCGTGATGCAGTCCAAAGATAGGAATAGTCAAACTAGTGACTTAGAGAATGGGGACCAGCCTGGGGTGGTCTCTCTGTTGGGCATTGTGGCGGCCAAGAAAAAGCAGCTGAAGAGGAAGCATTATTCGACCAGCTTCCAGAGGCAGTGGTCGTCTGACTGGCCCTGTGTACAGCCTGTGAAAGGGAACCTAGTGAAAGCGTGATGCACAGTAAGTCCCTGCTCTGTTCTTTTCTGACACAGTCAAGAGATCATAATTTCCTCCTGAATGTGTGAGATTGACTCAGGACTATTGAAGAGACTGAATTAATAAATGGAGAGCTTTTGGCTGAGAAATTATTTTGGGAGAGACAGAAAAACAAAGTCCTGGCTCTGTTTCTTTAATTTCTGACAGTCAAGAGATCATAACATTTCCTCCTATATATGTGAGACTTACACTTCAGATTGAAGAGACTTTAATAAATGGAGAGAGCTTTTGGCTGCGAAGATATTTTTAGAGAGACAGAAAATTAAACAAAGTCCCTGCTCTGTTTCTTTTCTGACAGTCAAGAGATAATTTTTTGTATATAAGGGACACTTGACAAGACTGAAGAGACTTATAAATAAATTAATAAATCTGGAGAGAGCTTTTGGCTGAGAAATTAAATATTTAGAGATACAGAAACACTAAAATTACATTTTTGTGCTGCAGCAGGAATCTGGACTCACTAAGCTGCTGGCTGGCTCAGTTAAACTCAAAAAAATAAAGTTTTACTAAATGAACAGAGATTTTGAAACACTACATGACTGCAAGGGCTAAATAAAAATCTAAGCTGCAGACTGATGATCTCTCAAGAGTAATAAATTCCTAATTTTCAGAGTCAGGTAGACTTGGTGCTTTGAGTCGGGCTTGAGACAGAGTGAGAGATTTAAATGGAGTCAGCAGTGGAAACTTAAAGGACCAGACTGGACACCAGTCATACATTAGGATATTTATTTGTCAGTGTGCTCGTGGTGCTCTGACAGTTGGGCTTGTTCACTGAGTGATCTCATTTCAGTGGGGTACTGCTTTCTAATCATTTTTATAAAAGGGACATACCCAGGGTAAGTGGCATCCCTTCCAATGATCCCTGATTATGTGGGACGTCCCTCATTTTGCTCCTCAAAATTGCTGTCTCAGCCATTCCTCATGGACCAGGTGCTGCCCACCCAGATGATGTGCTATAAGTTTCAGACAAATTCATAACATTCCGAGATGCCAAATCGGAAATAAACATTGTACCAGTAAACACGATGGTTTCTAAGCTTGTATGTCCTGTGTTTGAGATGTGTTCCTCAGTATGAGAGGGCTATGGGGGGAGACCAGATCATGACTTTGAAAGTTTCATGTAATGTGTACAGTACCCTGACAGCCGGACTTGCTGAGTGGCCTGACTAGTGTCCCAGGGGAACTGGGGGTGGGGTGGGGGAGAGAGAATTGTGAGAGAGGTGTCTTGTCATCTGGAACTCACTGGTAAAGGCAGGATGGATGGAGTTTGTAACATGATATGATGCAGCTGTCAATGCAGGGTCGGTGCCTGATAGTCACAAGTCAGTGTATTGTAGAAAACATACATGTCTTGTAGGTATTAATACAGTGAGAATAAATTACAGCCTAGCCATTAACAGTGAGATCATTGAGCGGACTGGTTTTACTTTTTATTGATTTCAAAAGTGTATGTATCAAAAAACAACTGCCATGAGCTTCTGAAGAAGGACTGGTTGGTCCGAAAGCTAGAGCACATTGTTCTTGTTGTTACATCTATGTTGGTCCATTAAAAGGTATCAAATCATTTGCTTCTGATTGTATCAAAATTAGTAAGAGTAGACTCTGCTGTGTTTGGGTGTGTCAAGAGAAATACATTCATTGCAGACCTGTCAAGTGCTGGATGTCTGACACACACTACGCTCCAACCTACCGCACAACTTAGTTATTCATTTGTACATACACTTTTTGAAGTTAGTACAAACAGTAAAACCACTGCTGTATATGGTAGTTCCTCTCTGTGATTTTTAGTGGGCAGGCTGTGTTTATTTCTCACTGCATTAATACCTAAGCATGTCTGTTCTACTCCGTGTCCTTTTAATCTGTTAAAGCACTGACACTGCATTTAATTGCTCTCATAATCACTAACTCCGTCCTGCCTTTACCAGCCAACTTCCAGAAGATGTCTCAATTAACCATTACAACAGAGAGAGAAAGTCTGAAAATGCTATAAAAGGCAGGTAGAATTTTCCAGGTCTAACAGGCCAGCAGGATGCAGCGAACAACAATCTGTGGGGGCTAAGACAAGAAGCCAGTCAATTGGGAGGCCCATTATTAGCACTTGAAATGTGCCTTCCTGTTACATCAGACAGAGTAACGCCCTGTGAAAAATCAAGTTGGGGGGGTGAAGGCGAGTCAGACACACACTTGTAGGGAAAGAAATATGTGAGGCCAAGAAGCAACACAGATGGGCAGTAACATTTTTACCATAGGAACCCTCTGGGAAGCTAGTAGCCACCCACGATCCTGCCTAGTGACATAAGATAACCAGTTTAAACAACGGCAGTGCCTACGAATAGGATACACAACAATTTCAAAAGGGAGTGCATACATTGACAGCGGTGCTTAATGAAGCCCTATAAATGTAAAACAGTTCCAAGCACACACAAGAGAATGCCCAGCCAAGTAGATGGATACAAAGACTTCATTATATTTATTATTTATTTATTATTTTTTGTTGACCGGGTAGATGCACTAGACAAATCCTGCCTATTTTCAGGCACGACCCGGGGGAGGGGAATACAGATGAATGTCAACTGATCTTGAACCAGATTAAGCTGTTGGTGGTATTTTTTTCAGTGAATGAGGGAAATTTGGCCAGGACATTGGGGAAATTCCCCTACTCTGAAGCTACTTCGTTGTTGCAGCGTTGTGGCCAGTGGGGAGCCGCTGACCTGTGTGATATTACTGAACTGACGACCAGAGTGCAGATGGTGAGAAAACGAGAGATGGAGACCGAGGAAATGGGAGAATCCTAGTAGTAAAAGGAGCTGCAGATGGAGTTTTTGAATATTGAGATGCAGGCGAGGCCTGCTATGGAGCTACCAGTATACGGGTCCTTGGAGGAAATGAGGGACCAGAACGGTATAATTGGGAGCGTGTGGTGAAGGAGGTGGCGGGTTGTTGCCATGAATCGGGAGGATTCGTGGAAAGCCGTTGCAGAAGGAGTCAATTGTGGAGGAAGATTGCGGTTTCAGAGCAGCGGAGCTCAACCGAACAGATTGCAGTGTGAGCTCCTGTCATCACGAGGGTTGCGTGTGCTAACGCAGGAGGAAGTGGCGGTCGATCGAGATTGAGAGTGGGACAGGAGGTACAAGCCGGAAAAGGTCCGATGACTGAATGGTCCAAAGAGGCAGCACTATCGCAGGCCGGATGGATTCAGCAAGCAAACGGAAATGGATTCTTGATCCGGAATGGTTGTCCTTCTCCCCAAAGGAAACTGGTCCTATTAGTAAAGCAGCGAAGGAGGGTGAGTCCATGACTTTAGTTAAACAGGCTGAGAAGGGGCAGACTTTAAATCAGGCTTTTTTTTCTGCTGAAAGTGTGCAGGGGGTTGGGGGGGATTCACCTGCACAAAGCTCTGCTGAACTGTTTTTAGAAGAACAGGAGGTGAGGAGGGGCCCGCGTTTCTCGGATCTCTTTAAAAGAAACAAACTGGAACAAGCCCCAAGAAGAAATGCAGTTCGGCTTCGTTATAGAGGGGGATTACCTGAACATACTGATCGTTTGTATGTGGCAAGGAAATTGTTAATGGACTCAATGAACTTTTTGCCTACTGATATTTATGCACTAATTAATATTCGGGGGGAAGATACTTTTGACATTAGCTTTAAACAAATGGCTGGTTTAGAAAAGTTTTGGCATAAATATGATAGTTATAAGTCATTGCCATTATGGTTACCTTTTTGGCTATTCCAATCACAAAACCTTTATTTAAAACTATAAATGTTATGTTTAGGAATGAAGGGGTAAATGTGGGGGATATCGTATATTGGTTGGAACAAAAATGTATGGTTCTGGGTCCTCCGGAGCCTATTCTGGACACAGAAGGAATTTGGACTGGTGCATGGAGATTTAAAGTCAAATTGAATGTGATGAATAATGAAGTTATGCATGTCCCGAATAGCTTTTTCTTAGGTAGAGATCGTGGAGTTTGTTTTTATCCAGGGCAGCCGAAAGCTTGTTACAGATGTGGCAGCCGTAGGAACTTAAGTAGTGCATGTGACAAAGTTAAATGTGCCTTATGTGGTGAATTAGATCATGATAGTGAGATCTGTAGGAATGAATTTAAATGCAATTTATGTGCTGAATTAGGGCATGCTTATCATCAATGTCCTTGGGCTGAACAAAATAGACAGGGGGGTTTAAATAAAGAGGATTTGATTGCTCAGGCTCAAGTTAAGGGATTGCCTCTCCAGTCAAGTAAAGGGAATATGCTTAGGGTAGATAAAGGGCAGGCATTGGTTCATGAGGTTCCAGGTGTGGACCTTTGTGAAAAGAGAAATGTTGTAGATCAATCCACATTTTTGGCCCCACAACAGAGTTCGGTCCTCCCCCCACTTTAATTACAGAATCCTCTGTCCAGCTTCCTTCTAGGGAAGACTCGACGGTGGAAACTGTGGCGGAAATCCCTTTTCAGACCTCTCGGAGGGTCACTCGTGCAAGTAGTCGCCCAGGAGGGGTTTGTCCTACTCAGAATTCGTTTGCTGCCCTGTCGGATTTAGAGGGGGAGGTGGTTTCAGATTTATTAAAAACTGATGAAAACCCTTGTATGGAAATGGAAGAGGAGGGTGGTATGGAATTATTGGAAGGGAAGAAGAAAAAGGGGAGAAAGCGGAAGCAAGAGAAACCCTGATTTGATGAACTGTATTTTCAATGGCCTGTTTGAAAATTATATCACTAAATTGCTGTAGCTTAAAGAGCTATAAGAGACGCCTGATTGGCCTGCAGCAATGTAGAGATTTTAAAGTTGATGTCATTTTTCTTCAAGAGACACATTTATCTTCTTTACTGGAGGTGTCTCAGGTTAAGAAACTATGGTGGGAAGGCCCTTCTTTTTGGTCATTTGGAGAAGACGGAGTAGGTATTCTGTTTTCACCCTGCAGTTCAAGTAACTAGATTGATAGATGTCCAGCTCTGTAGTATTAATTTTGGATAGTTTAGTATATGGTTTTAGTTTCAGATTGATTAATACTTATGCCCCTCAAGTTAAAACAGTGCAGATTGCTTTGTTTAATCTGTTAAAACCATATCTATTCACTTCCAAACATGTAATTTGGGGAGGGGATATGAATTGTAGTTTAGATATTCGTATAAAAAATGGGATTCAACAAAAAACTTATTGTGATTCACATGCCCTTTCTCAGACAATAGAGGTAGCTAAATTGAAAGATGCTTTTAGAGAATTACATTCATCTACTGGCTTTACTTATAAAAGGGCTTTTCAAACAAGAATTGATTACCTTTTTCTTTCTAAATACTTAATACCATTGGTTTGTTCGGTTGTGCCATGTGATTTTTCAGACCATAATGCATTATTTAGTTCTTTAAGCTTGCGTCAGATTCCAGCCTCATTTCCGGCTTTCGCTAGTAGATGGATGTTAAATTCCCTGTTACTATCGGAAGTTGTATTCCTGGCTCAATTGAAGGATTTTTTGTTTCTTCGAAAATCAGTGGCAGTGTTTTTCCCTGATTGGATCACATGGTGGACTGATACTAAGATAGCTTTAAAGGATTTTTTTATAGCTTATGGAAGACGGAAAGGTTCATCGGAATATTTACAGTATTTAGATTTTAGAAATCAATATTACAAATTACAATCACACCCTAGGTGTAAAGATACAGAGATCCAATCTCAGATAAAGTTGGTAAAGAGAAATATGTTAAATTATCAATACCAGACGGCTGCAGCACTTCATGCTGGTTTAAAGTTTGGTACTCAGCAACAACCTTTTCAGGATCCATACAGGGCGTGTAAACATAAGATTGAGAGGAGGTTTATGTCAGGGCTTCAAGATTCTGTCGGGAGTTTAAAAACTTCTATAGCAGAAATGTTGGTGGTGGGAGGGACGGTTGTTTCTCAGTTTGGGGAGGTTTTTGTTCCTTCCTCGGCTTGGGAGGATGTTTTCACTCTAGTGCCCCTACTATTTCTCAGGCTGATGTTAAGCTTTTCAAGGGTCTATTACTTTGCAGGAGGTACTACTAGTTATAGGTTCCTCTCGGTTGGGGGTTTCTCCTGGGATAGATGGATTAACTAATGAATTTTATAAAACCTTTTCAGAAGAAATGGGTGTTATACCGATGGAAGTCTTTAATGATATTCTTTATTATGGTTTTGGAGATTTTAAATTTAATTTAGCCATTTTAACGTTTATTTTTAAAGCAGGTGACAGTACAGATTTTGATAATTGGAGACCAATTAGTCTCCTGAATACTGATTATAAAATTCTTTCTACCATTTTTATGTAAAAGATTGCAAGAGGTAGCAAAAGGGGTACTTCATCCAGCTCAAACATGTTCTATTCCTCATCGTTCAATTCAACAGAATCTAAAACTGTTATGGGATGTGTGGAATTCGATTACAAAAAAACTGTCAGGATTTATTTTGGCTTTAGATCAAGCTAGAGCTTTTGACTCAGTGTCTCATGATTTTCTTTTTCAGGTTTTAGGTAGGTATGGGTTCCCTAAAACTTTTATTCAGTATCTGAAAACCTTATATTACAAGGCAGGTTCTTGCCCAAGTATTAATAATGTTTTGGGCTCTGAAATTAGGTTGAAATGTGGGGTGAGGCAGGGTTGTCCTATCAGTCCCATATTATATGCATTTGTATTGGACCCGCTTTTAAGAGAAATTGAAAATAACAGGTCAATTCAGGGGTTATCTCCATCTTGTACTTTACCGGTCCAGAAAATTTCAGCATATGCAGATGATATCTGTCTACTGGTAGCGGATGCCCAGTCAGGGTTTGAGGCTATCCGAGTGATTAATTGTTTTGCGGATTTAAATGGCACTAAGCTAAATTTAGAGAAATGCAAATGTTTGGCTATTGGAGAGGCTCCTTGCTTTCAGAATGTTGGGGGTATTATAGTTATGGATTCAATTAGCATTCTAGGCCTTCTGTTTGGTAAAGGGGGCTTAGCCCTGTTAAATTGGGAGAAGGTTTTAGTTATAGCAGAAAGGAAGGTTCAACAATGGAAATCTTGGGGTTTCTCAAAAAAGAAGCAGGTATTAATTATTAAAAAATTTTTATTACCCATTTTTTTACATGTATGTTCTATTTTTCCGGTGCCATTTTCAATAGAAACAAGATTATATAGTGTTTTCTTTCAAATGGTGTGGGTAGTCGCTTAAACCCGATTAAACAGGCTTTACTTATTTGACGATAAATCAAGGGGATTGGGATGATAAACCCGATTGTGTTTTATCACTCTTTTTATGATTACGACTTTTCAAAAGTGATCAAACCTCAGGATCATCCGTGGTCAGCATGGACACAGCTGTTATTTTTCCTTTTATGTCTAACTGGGAAGGAGGGGAGTTCCAAAAGTAGGTGGCCATGGCACCTTCTTATGCGGATTCAGCAATAAGGAAATTAAGAGAATGGAAGTTAGGAAAGGCTCAATTACATGACATTCCTAGAAAAGAATTTTATTCAGAAATTATGGTAAATTATTTTTATGTTCAAGTGGATTTCCCCTTTTGTACCCCTACTAATCTGTCACAAGCCCTCCGTCTCTTAATGGATCATAGGATACCACCAAATATGTGGGATGTGCAGTGGCTCTGTTGTCATGGGAGGTTAGGAGTTAGGGGTAATTTAAAACACAAACAAATTACGGATAGGATGTGTCTTAGACCAGGTTGTGTAGATAAGATAGAAACATTAGAACATTTCTTACTTCTGTGTCCACATGTAATTGCTTTCTGGTCAGATTTGGCTATTCGGTGGGATTGGGGTGTTTTGAGACATATTACTTATCAGAGCCTAGTTTTGGGAGATTATTCAGGTTTTTGCAAGATATCATCCAAGTACTTTAATTTTGATTTTGCATGTATTAAATATCATTTGTAGCATTAGATGCCAGTTCTCTTTACAACATACTCTTCTTCCTAATAGTATAATTTTTAATCGTATAGAATTAGCAGTAGGTAAACAAAAAATTTTTGAGCAGCGAACTTTGGAGAACAAAGTTTTTCAAAATCTTTGGAAACACATTGTTTGGTTGAAATGAAATAGGTGAGAGAGTTGTTTTCTGAAGTTTTTTTTTTGGCTTTATTTCTGTTTAATGAATTTTGGAAATTTTCTTTATTAGAGTTTATTTTCTGGAAATATAAGAATGTAAATCTTATTTATAATGATTATGTTTTTTTGGAATGTAAAGTAACATTGTTTTCATATTGTGTTTTGTTTTGTTTCTTCAATAAAAAATTCCCCTACTCTTTTTGATAAGTGCCATGGGATCTTTAACATCCACCTGAACTACCACCAATCCAGGCAGATGGGACCTCGGTTTAATGTCTCATCTGAAAGACGGTACCACAGAAGTGCAGCACCCCTCTCATGCTGCACTACAGTGTCAGTACTGGGATATTAACCCAAGTGCCAGATGTGGTAACTGAACCCACAGCCCTCTGATCTCCCGGCCTCAGAGGCGAGTGTACTACCTACTGAGCCACTGACACTGTATTAACATTCTTTCTCAAAGACCTTTGAGAAAGGAGGTTAATCCAAAACATGTCAGCAACGACATTGGTGTCCTGTACCTTTGCAATAAATTGTCTGTGCTGTGCTGTGCTGTGCTTGGCATCCCTCTTTCAGGTTTATGTGATTGGAACCATTGTGTTAGGGATACACGGCAGGTTACAGTTACTCATATGCACACACTCAACCAGTTTACCCACAAGGTCTGGATCTCTGTCTGCCCTCTGTGCTCCCCCTGCATTATGTTATGACAGGGATTTTCCTGGAAACTGTTATTTAGTCTTTGCAGAAAAGCCTTCTGATTAAGCCCTGGTTTATGTACTCTAGGGAGGTGGTATAGTGCTTAAGGCTGTCAGCTGCAAATCTGGAGACCTTGATTTAAATCCTGCAGCCCTCACTTGAGTAATGTGTGATACTGAGCAAGTCACTTTAACTTCCCTGTGCTGATAGATTACATGTGCAAACAAGCTTTAGTGTGCCACTTCTGGTTAAGCAATTTAAAAAAAACATTTACTGGCTCATTCACTGATTTTCCAATAGAAGTCTGTAGCAAAGAAGAACCTGAACAGAGAGAGCTCAGCACAGCCACAAAAGCACTGAAGGAGAGTTTCTCAGGAAGGGCATTGATTGTAAGTGGTGTTTCTGTGCAGATTTTATTTTTTTTATTTATTTATTTAGTTTTTGTTGACCAGGTAAGTGCACTAGACTAGACAAATTCTGCCTATTTTCAGGCACGACCCAGGGGAGGGGGATACAAATGAGTGCCAACTGACCCTGAACCAGATTAAGCTTGTTTTTTTTTATTTTAAAAATGTAATGTACTTTATTGTTTTAACTTAATATAACAAAACAAAACAACCATACATAGAGAGCCCAAGGTCAGGATATAGATCAGATGGGCTGATACAGGTACAATTAACAGACATATAACATTACACACAATACAACATACTGTTCACTAAACAAACCACTGTCTCCCTTCCCCCACTCTTTCTGCCAGCCACCCCCAGATTCGTTGCATCTAGAACACTGAGTAGTGGGAAGTTTACCCATCTTGTTTAGATGAATCGGGGTAAAGTAAATATTATGTATTATATGGAACTGTGTAAGACGCAGATTGTCTTTGGGCACAAAGGTATACATGTCACTCCAGATATTCTCCCATTTGGGAGTTGAAGTGTTGAAAACAGAGGCCCAATAATTCAACTTGCCTGATGCTTCAGGAAATAGCTGTGCAAATAATAAGGAAACTAGTTGAGAAACAGCGTGGGGTTGCCAAGATTGAGTCAGTACTTGGGAAATAAAGTTGGTATTATTTATGGCCCATTCTGTTACTCCAAACCAAGTGATTAGCATGTGTCAGGGTCGAAACACTCAAAAAATGCACTTTGTAGGGAGATTGAGTTGGGTCAGAAGATCTCCACTATTGGGAATCATTCCATTCACTAAGAGGTCAGAGACCACTTTATCCTGCAACTCCAGGTAGTTCGAGTGGGATAGCATTCTGCCAGCTATTTTAAGATTTAAATTGCCCCACAATGGCTGGGAAATATCCTGTGGGTAATTGCACTGCATTACCTTGCACAATTGGGCATGAAATCGCATCAAATTATGGATAACTGTGCCCTTAAGGCAAGGCGCTAGCTTGCTAGGGCTTGTATAATAAAGGCTGTTGGGGGAGATTCCCAGGGATTGGAACTGCTGCCTTTCAATCTGTAACCAGACTGGTACATAGGAAGACTTGTGTTCCCGGTTCAGGGGCCACCGTGCATATTTAGAGAGGTGGCTGGCCAAGTAGTATAAATAAAAATTGGGTAATTTGAGTCCACCTGAATGTTTCGGGGCCCCTAGTTTAGCATATGCTTTACGGGGCGTTTTCTTTTTCCAGAGAAAACCGGAAATAACTGGAGGCGGTGAAACCAGCTGTGTGGGAGAAAGAGATTTAGCATATTAATAGGATAGAAGATGGGGAGAGAACATTCATCTTAACTACACTGATACGGGCTTGTAAGAAAAGGGACAGGGAACTCCATCGATCGAGGTCTTGTTTAATGTTAACTACCATTCTATCAAGGTTGGGCCCCTTCACAACTGATTGCTTTTGGGACAAAGAAACACCCAAGTATTTCAGTTCTGTTACCCAGGTCATACTAAAATGGGGGTACACAGCAGGGTTGGTCATTGTGTTTAAGGGCATATTAGTGGTCTTATCTAAATTTAGTGTTGGTAGTATTTTTAGTGAATGGGGGGGGAAATTCCCTGCTCTTTTCGAGAAGTGCCATGAGATCTTCAACATCCATCTGAACTACCACCAGAACAGCTGGATGGGACCTCGGTTTAACGTCTCATCGGAAAGATGGCACCTCAGGAGGGCAGCACCCTCCTCATGCTGCACTACAGTGTTAGTATTGGGATATTAACCCAAGTGCCTGGTGTGGGGACAGAACCCACAGCCTTCTGATCTCCCAGCCTCAGAGGTGAGTGTGCTACCTACTGAACCACTGACACTGTAATAATGAGCCCATGACTGGTTTGCATATTGTAGTGGAGCTATTATGATCCAATGATGTTAACATGCAAATATACACATTTTTAGCTGACTTAGTCACAACCACTGCACCACAAGGGATGTATGGGATATTCTGCAACCCATGGATGCATTGTACCTAAATATAGGCAGTAAAGATGACAGCTTATAAGCATGGTCACAACTGGATCTGTCACACTGACAGCAGAGCTGCAGCTTGTGTATTAAATGGAACAATAAAAACACGTTTGGTGGTACAAGAATATCAGTGACAGTCAAGTGTCTTCTTATAAAGGTTTGTGATAGGGAGTGATTAATCTGGAGGTTGCGGGATCCGATCCTGTGGGCAGCAGAGATGGTCAGTGGGGACCACTACTCTTCCCAGTCTTACAAGCAAACGTTTGTTTTCTGGAATCTGTTGGGAGGGGGGTCCTGATGCATCCTTTTTTTATTAATTCAGTCTCGACTGTTTAGTGTTTTTACAGGCCTGAGAGCTACTAACAAGCTGTAGCAGCAATCTAAGCACTTTCATGCTGTTCAGTCAGTCTTTTGTTTCCCAATACCAAATTCAGACTGTACAGTCACCTCTGGATACTGGCAGCTGAAAAAAAGGCAAAGCACTGGATAAGCTGGTTCAGCTGTTACTGTACCTGTGCTTGGAAGATTAGAAGTGTTTATGTTCCAGCGGAGAACATTTGATTTCTCTGTTCATGCCTCTGGGCCTGTGGGCCATTTCTTATTTTCTTGATCTAAGTGTGCCCATGCTTTCCTTATGTGCACTTAAATGTAATCCAAGTCTCACTTTGACTTGTCCTCTGAAGTTCTTCTCCTGTTTTGCATCTCTGGATAAGAAGTTTGTCAGGTATAATAACTTGCATCCAACACTGCTTAAATGCAGACATCTTTCCAACTTGGCAACCAGGTATGCATATATTTAGTACAAGAATTACTGCAGTAAGTTGTTTTGCACCCAGACAGTCTGTCTGCATAATTATAGTTTTATAAAATTATATAAATGCAGTTGTCGGGCAGAGCTTCCAAGCTCTGCATATTTATACTTTTTAATTAAAATATAATTCTAGGGACATGGATATGTTGTTCTATCTACACTTACTGGCAGGTTCCTTGCCGCTTTAAATCTTGCCAGAAGGTCTTCAAGCTGGCTTCTCCCACCCACCGGGGTGGTAAAACTCTCGGCTCCGCCCCATGATGCCAGATCTTCCTTACCACTTGGAAGCTCAGGTTCCCTCCTTTGCACTCTGCGTTTTAGGCCTGGAGCCTACCTCTTCGGTTAAACCGAAACTCATTCTTAAATTTACTAGACTTCAGTCTTTTTCTTCCTTCGCGGCTGCGATGGACAGATCGACTCCTGGATTTCGGCGGTGCTCTTGTGGGCAAAAGATGTCTTGGACCGATCCGCACTCCACGTGCGTTTACTGCCTTGGGCTCGATCACGATCCGCAGGCCTGCGAATTGTGCAAGTCCTTCTCGGTCAAAGTTCTCGAAGACCGTGCTGCCAGACTTCAACTTGGGCACCCCGAGGGACATATTCCTCCAGTAAAGTCGAAGGAGCCCATTGGGCGGTGTCCGCAGCAGCAGGTTCGGCTGAGCAACTTGAGCAAATGATCGCCCTGGAGGAGGTGGCCCAGGCCGCATCTTCTTTCTCGGTCGCGGCATTTATCCCGCTCTCCGTTGGGTTCCTCCTACTTGGCTTCATTCAAGGAGCTTTGTCAATCCCTCTCTACTAAGGGAGAGGGGCCATCAGGACATTCCTCTTGGTCCAAGAAAAAGGACTCAAAGGGTAAGCCTCACCATCGATGTTCATGGGAGCAGGAGAGGTCCCCTTCCCCGGATAGTCGACACTCGACTTCGGTCAAGGTTGCGGTTAAGGCCGCTGGCTTCACAGTGTCCCTGTCAGGTCAGCCGGCCAAGACACCCGTCGATGCAGTTGAGATTTTTCTCGACCCGTCAGACAGGCTGTCGACTGCAGAATCCGACAACCCTTCTTCACCGGTTCCCCCAGTGGAAACCGAGGACTTGCCTGTGCCTCCTATGCCGGAGTCCACGGTTAAGGTTCCTGACCTGGGGGAGGAACGGGTTTCCCCCGCTCCTCCAGACCCACCCTCGGAAACACCGAGGATCTCAGTCTCGGACCTCCTCTCGGTCCAGCCGACATCGGTGGTCTCGGTCTCGGCACCGAGGGAAGTGGCGGCGCCACTCATCTTCGTCATCATCCTCCTCGGAGGATAGGCTCCGGCGCAAGTTGCGTCGGCGCTACGAGGATCTGATGTGGCAGCAGCTCCTTTTGTCCAGGAGCAAGCCGACTCCGTCGCCTTCCTTGGCCATTAAGTGGCTGTCACCTGAACGGCCAAAACAACCCCTCGTGGTCATGGAGGGGCCGAAACTGGCACTGGTTGTTCGGCCAAAACCAGCTGCACCACCCACTGTGGTGGAACCCCCGCCCCCACAATCAAAATCTGGGGCTCCGACCAAGGATTCTCGGTCAGGTCATTGGCTGCCCCATCGGTTGTCGGTCATCCTCGCTCCCAATCGTCCTCGGCAGGTGGAGGGTGGCTCAGGCCCTCGGCAGCTGTTTGCAGACTCCTCGAAGTCTGACGATGACTCTTCCCTGTTCTCCAGGCCTCTCGACCTGGAGTCTTCTGGGGGACAGTCGGTGGATGAGAGCCCATCCTTGTTCATGGGATTGCTTCGGCTTATCTCTGAATCTACTGGGATGAAGCTCGAACCCGTGTCAAAGCGGGCCAGGTATCCCCTCACGGAGATACTGGACTGAGGGGATTCTCCTACGGAGGCCTTTCCTGTGGCGGAAGCCATTGTTGGTCTGGCCTTGGAGCTGTGGCAGCAGCCGGCTTCTTGTCTGGCTCCCTCGGCCAGGATGGCCAGGAAGTATGCCATTCCCACCGCCTCACTCTCTGGATTCTCGGAGCACCCCTCTGCAGAGGGGTTGGTGACCGACAATGTTTTCCGGCGCTCCGGAAACGCTCAGGACGTGGACAAGCCACCCGATAAAGAGTCCAAGAAACTGGACTATTCTGGGTGTAAAGTTTACGCTGCATCCTCCTTAGGCCTTCATCAGGCCAGTTCGGCCGTACTGATAGCACACTTTTCCCATGCCCTTTTGGGGTCCCTGAATGAGGTGATTCCTTATCACCCAGCTGACCTCCAGATTACGATCAAGCAGGTGTGGGATCAGGGAAGGGCGGTGGCAAAGCAACAGCTCCAAACTGCTCTTGACATTGGAGACTCTTGTGCCCGGTCAGTAGCGGCCGCAGTGGCCATGTGCTGCAGAGCTTGGCTGTGGATCTCCACCTTCACGGCGGATACCCATCACAAACTAGTAGACGTTCCCTTCCTGGGTACCGATTTGTTCGGTCCTGGGGTGGAGGGTCATTTGCAGAGGATGGAGAAGTCCAATACCACCTTGGACTCGGTCACGTCTGCTCAGAAGGACAAAGGCTGCCAGCAGCAGCGTAAGCCCTTTCGGCCTTCAGCCCCTGCGGCACATCTGGCCCAGCAACACCAGCATCAGGACCAGCAGGCTCGCACTTGGCACCCCAAAGCCAAGCCTGCAGCTTCCTCCAGCAGGAAGCCAGGAGGAAAAGGCCCAGGAGGTTCCTCGGCTAGTCCTTCCTCAAAGCCTGCCCAGTGATGGTTTGAGGGGTGTCACCCCCATCCTCGTCACTCCCCCCTGGGTTCCCCCCATGGGGGGGATGGCTCCGCCACTTCCTTTCCACCTGGTCTGCTATCACCGCAGACCACTGGGTGTTGGAAGTGGTAAGGAAGGGTCTGCCTCTGGAATTCGAGCAGGCCCCACCCTATCGAGCCGTTGCCCCACGGGGGGCTATGGGGTTCACAGCCTCTCTGTTGGCTCGTCGAGCAGACATTGCTCTGCTCCTCCAAAAGGAGGTGATCAGGGAGGTGGCGAATCCTCCACCAGACCCAGGGTTTGTGTCCAGGTATTTCCTGGTCCCGAAACGGACGGGGGCTGGCACCCCATTCTGGACCTACAAGACGTGAACAAGTTCCTAAGGTCTCGAACCTTCAGGATAGTCACTCTGGCACAGATCATTCCATCCTTGGAATGAGGCATGTGGCTCTGTTCTCTGGACCTCCAGGGCACGTTCTTTCACGTCCCAATCCGTCCGTCCCACCAGCGATTCCTCCGCTTCAGAGCAGAGGGTTCCCTTTATGAGTTCAGGGCCATGGCCTTCGGCCTTTCTCCAGTTCCCAGGGTCTTCACCAAATGCATGGCAGTGGTGACAGCATTCCTGCGGCGCCGAAGGGTGCGGGTGTACCCTTACCTGGATGACTGGCTGATTGCAGCCCCCTCCAGGCTGGAGGTGGAGCGGTCCAGGGATCTGGCCCTCCAGGTCTGTTCTCAGATTAGCATCCTCATCAACGAGGCCAAATTGGAACTCGTGCCAATACAGGTTATTCAATTCATCGGGGCAGAGCTTGACTCTCTTCGAGCCAGAGCACAGCTCCCGGCGGACAGGGCCGAGGTTCTTTCCTCCTTTGCCCAATCATTTCTGGTTGGGCAGTTACGCCCTGCCTGGGACTTCCTGCGCCTCCTGGGCCTCATGGCGGCCTGCACCATTGTGGTCCGTTGGGCCCGCTGGCACATGCATCCCCTTCAGTGGGGACTGGACTGCCAATGGTCACATCGCTCCAGTCCTCTGGACCAACCTGTGGCGGTGACCCAGGAGATGTGGAACACTCTCCAGTGGTGGATCGTTCCATCTCACCTGCAGGAGGGCATCCTGTTTGTCCGCCTTGAACCGATGGTCATTCTAACGACTGACGCCTCTCTGATGGGTTGGGGTGCCAATCTGGGGGAGCACAGAGCGCATGGCCTCTGGTCCCCTCAGTAGTCTCAATGCCACATCAACCTGCTGGAGCTTCGAGTGGTCCGACTAGCCCTCACCGCCTTCGCTCCGTTTGTGTGGGGTCAAGTGGTCCAGGTCCAGACGGACAATACCACGACCATGTACTACCTAAACCGCCAGGGCGTGACATTCTCCTTGCCCCTGTGCAAGGAAGCTCTCTGCACTTGGTCCATTGTGCGCAGACTGGAGGTGGATCTTGTAGCCGTCCATGTGGCGGGAGCCTCCAACACTCTGGCCGATGCCCTAAGCCAGAGAGGTGCTGCATCTCACGAGTGGTCTCTCCTGCCAGAAGTAGTACACGATCTCTTCTCCCACTGGGGCACACCTCAGGTGGACCTGTTTTCTTCCAGGGAGAATGCGAAGCTGAGGCTGTTTCATGCCCGCTCCCCCCCCCCCAGCAGGGCTCGCTGCAGGAGGATGCCTTCTCGAGGCCGTGGACCCCGGGCCTCTTCTGCGCCTTTCCCCCATTTCCCTTGCTCCACAAGGTGCTTCTCAAGGCAAGGAGGGACAATGTGCAGGTGATTCTGGTAGCCCCAGACTGGCCCGCCAGTTCTGGTATCCAGATCTCCTCAGCCTCAGCTCCAGGCTCCCGAGGCAGCTTCCAGCTCGCCTGGACCTGATCTCAGTCAACCAGGGGAAGGTACTCCACCCAGACCTTCAATCCCTGCACCTGACGGCCTGGTTCCTGAGCGGCTAGAGTTCCAGGCCTTGGGTCTTTCCGACGAGGTCCTCCACGTTGTTGAGGCATCCCGTAAGGAATCGACCAGAAAATGCTGTGCCTTCAAATGGAAGAGATTCTCCATTTGGTGTCAGGATAAGGGGTTGGACCCTTCCTCCTGTTCCTTGGCCAGCATTCTGGACTACCTATGGTCCCTTTCTCAGCTAGGGCTTCGGTCGACGACCCTTAAGGTGTACCTGGCAGCCATCTCTGCTTACCAGGCATGGGCCGGAAAGCAGTCGGTGGCGCAGGAGAAGGTGGTCATGTGCTTTTTCAAAGGCTTTGATCACATATCCCCTCGGTGCGAGAACCTCCACCTCCGTGGGATCTACTACTGGTATTGGCTACGCTCATAGGCAAGCCATTTGAACCGATGCACAGGTGTGACATCTCTCACCTGTCTTGGAAGACTGCCTTCTTGGTGGCTATCACATCAGCCAGAAATATGGGAGAGCTCCAGGCGCTTTCCATCAAGTCTCCTTATCTGGTCTTCCACAGGGACAAGGTTGTCCTATACCCCCACCCGAAATTCCTTCCGAAGGTGGTGTTGGAGTTTCACCTTAACCAGGTGTTGACTGCCGGTGTTCTACCCCAATCACACCTTGGAGGCTGAATGTAGGCTCCATACTTTGGACCCTAGAAGAGTACTCTCTTATTATAAGGAGCGGACGGCTGAAGTTCGGGGAGAGGTTCGCCAGCTGTTTGTTACCTACGCTGAAGCCGCACCTGGCAAACCTGCAGCCAAGCGGACGATAGGCAGGTGGGTCACCTCCTGCATAGATCTCTGCTATAGGTTGGTGGGCATGGAGCCTCCCAGAGGGATAAGAGCTCATTCTACCCGCCATACTGCTGCTTCGTGGCTGCTTCCAGGGACGTCCCTATCCATGAAATCTGCAGGACTGCTACCTGGAAGTCAGCACACACCTTCATTACCCATTACCACATCAACCTAGAGTCACGTCGGGATGCTGGTTTTGGGACCTCGGTTCTCCAGTCCTTATTTCCCAAATAGGGGGTGTGTGCCTTGCCTCCCTCCTCCCGGAGACCTGCTAGGAGTCTGCCAATAAGTGTGGATAGAACAACATATCCATGTCCCTAGAAATGCAGGTTACTCACCTGTAACAGGAGTTCTAGGAATGGTATATGTTGTTCATCCACACAACCCACCTGACTTCCCCGGGTTCGACGCACAACCTGGCTTTCAGCAGGCTAGATCTGGCGTCATGTGGCGGAGTCGAGAGTTTTACCACGCGGGTGGGTGGGAGGAGCCAGCTTGAAGACCTTCCGGCAAGATTTAAAGCGGCAAGGAACCTGCCAGTAAGTGTGGATGAAAAACATATACCATTCCTAGAACTCCTGTTACAGGTGAGTAACCTGTACTTATGTGTCAAGTACACCTGTTTGTTTTTTAAATTTTGTAGGTCTGTAATTCTGCGTTTGGTATCAGTAATCAAGGCAGGCGGGATGTGGAGCGTTATATTGCTAGAACAGAGCACAAGAAGTTGGCCAAGGTTACTATGGCAGTGCAAGCCTGTATCGTCTTACTTCGTACAGCAGTCTCAGAACAGTGTTACGAATGCCGAGGTGCTCTTCACTGGATGTCTTCTAGAGCATAACCTACTATTTGAGGCTGCAGCTCATGCTGGTGCACTCTTCCGCAAGATGTTTCCTGACAGCGAAATAGCTAAAAAGTATGGATGTGCAGCAACTAAAACAGCCACAGTTGTGAATTATGCCATAGCACCTGAGTAATAAGAACCTCTTCTGGATTATCTGCAGCATGACCCATTCACATTAGCAGTTGATGGTAGTAGTGACACAGGAACTGAAAGCATGTATCCACTAGTTGTTAGGATATATGATGTCAACAGAGGTGAGATCTGGTCGATGTTCTGGCACACATGCCTGGTTTCAGACTGTAGCACCACAGGAGTATTTGAACAGACAAGGGAAGCTTTCAAGAAGTACTCTGTGCCATGGAAAAATGTTATTGGTCTGAGCTTGGACAATGCTTCTGTGAACATAGGAAGGCATAAGGGGTTATATAGATACTTTGTGGCCAAAATCCCAAATGTCTTCACATTTGGTTGTCCGTGCCATGTCATTCATAACACTGCCAATAATGGCTCTAAAGCCTTTACACAGACCTCTGGGTTTGATGTTGGTGATTTTCTTGTCAACGTGTACTATTAATTTGATAACAGTACAAAATGTCAAGCATCACTTAGAGCTTTGCAACTTCTATGACCAAGAATATAGGAAAATCTTAAAGTATGGGGCCACACGCTGGTTTAGCAAAGATGTGTGTATCTCCCGCATTCTAAAACAGTACCCCAACCTGAAGAGTTTATTTGCTAGTCAGCCAGATTTGAAATCTGATCCAAGATTATGGAGGCTGAAGCAATACTTTGCTGATCCTTTCACTGAGGTTTACTTTTATTGTACCAGTCTATCATGCCCATATTCTCTGACATAAGCAAACTTCTTCAGTCTGAAGAACCTAAAATACATGTGTTGCGTCGAGAGATCCATAATTTCTTGTAGAAATTATTGGGCAGATGTATGAAAGTAGATGCATACAAAGACAAGGACTTAGCTAACATTGATGTGCATCAGCCTGAGAACCTGCTTCCTCCACAAAACGTAATGATTGGATTCACCACCCATTCAGTCATGCAGCAGAACAACTTCCTCCCTGATGAAGAACGGAATGTTACCAAAAGCTGCCAGTTGTTTCTTCTTCAGGCATACCAATATGCCACTGGTCACTTACCTGTAAATGACCCTGTACTGAAAAATGCTGAAGTGCTTCTGTTTGATCAGTGTACTGAAGCCAGTTTTGACAGTTTGGTGTTCTTTGTAGAAAAATTTCCAACACTGAAGAAAAAAGTTGAAGGGAATCTGGACAGAATGTATGATCAGTTTACCGATTATCAGCTTTTGGATGACTGAACCAGAACTGGCTGAACTAGATCGGGTGAACCATTTATTGCACTATCTGGGTCAGGTGAATGGGTGTGATGGTCCAAGATTTAATTTGTTGTTTGAGGTGGCTAAGTACATTCTTCTTCTTCTCCCACACAACAATGCAGTGAAAGAACACATTTTCTATTGTGGCCAAAAACAAGACCACCTTTAGATCAAGCCTATCAAACGAACAATGCTCCTGTCCATTCTAACTTGTAAGACCAATCATTTCAACAAAACGAGGTGCTACAAATTTGTCCCTAGCAAGTCTCTGCTCAGAAAGGCTAAACATACTGCCTTAAACTACAATGCTGACCATACTTCCTCCGGAATATGATGCCTGAACAGTTGATCTATGAGTAGTAATACACCACTTTCATGATCTTTTCTTGCAATGTTTAATGCAAAGTTTGCTATTTATATTACCATACATTGATTGATGGGAATCCAAGTTTCTAATACTTTGAAGTTAACCAATCTTGTTTTCTTTCTCTTCTATTGTTATATAAACAATGTCAGTCTTTCTAATGTAGAAAGTAAGTGGATTTGAAATGTCTCAGTTATGTAAAAAAGTAAAAGTTTGTCATTTGTCTGCAGCACACTCCCTTCATTTATGGGAATTCAGGTTGCAAATTATATAATTGGAAGTTTAATCAATGTTGTTATTGTTGTTGATATTAAAGGGACATTGTCAATCCCTTATGTCTCAGTGTCCTTAGTTTAAAAAACAATTTTTTTGATAGCCAACAGTCTGTAGATTACTGTTGTAGCTCGTAGTTTGATTCTGATTTTTTTTTTCTTTAAAAAAGTTAAAAACAGACTGCCCATCATACTGGTGTTACCACACAAACACAAGTTCGCTTACATTCCTTGATCAGCTCAATCTGCATCTTTCCTGTACTTGGGAACACCCACAACACAGTCCAGCCTTGATGCAGTGGGAGTTTAGGAGGCTACTGCCTCATGAGTAACTGCACTGTTTGGGTGTGTTTCTAATGCTGAGGAAGAAAAGATTACTCACCATAGTAATCTTGTTTCTTCAAAGGGATCACTCATTATGATTAAACTGATGTAGTCAGCCTCGTGTGTTGAACTGCCTGGAGAGATGGAATTATATGCAAATTATGGAACTCTCAGTTGGCTCAGTCCACTTTCAAACTGCTACCCTAGGAACTCTAGCACTCTGAGTGCTTCAGATTTTTATAGAGCCTCACTAGGTAAACGACCCACTAGCTAAAATTAATAACAATAAAAATAATATTTTTGTCCTTTCAGGTCAAAAACATCCTTAACTAACAAACTTAAGAAACTCGAGACCACTTGGACACGAACTGGTTAAACAAAGTGAGTCTCTACCTTAACCTATATAGGAGAAAAACATCCTTAATGCAGGGATGCAGAGCAACTTCTATAGATTCTAGTAGGGGAGGTAGGGAGGGTCTTTAATCATAATGAGTGGTCCCTTTGAAGAAACAAGATTACTATGGTGAGCAATTTTTTCTTCTAACTGCAGGAATCCCTCATTATGATTAAACTGATGCAGACTACCAAGCAGTACCTTTGGAGGTTGGGCAGAGAACCTATTTCAGAAACAGGTTCTGCAATACTGCCGTACCAAACCTAGCATCACCTCTGGATTGCAAATCCAGGCTGTAGTGCTTTGTGAAGGTGTGTACTGTTTTCCACGTAGCTGCTTTACAGATTTCCAGTAGTGGAATTTCTCTTGATGCTGCCACTGAAGCAGCTGTGCCCCTGGTGGAGTGTGCTGTCAGGCCCAGAGGTACCTGTTTACCTACCTTACTACAACAAAACTGTATACATGCCACTATCCAGTGAGCAGTTTGTACGTTTTGTTGCAGCTCTGCCTTTACCAACTTCACCGTAGGTGAGAAAGAGCTGTGATTGACTTGATCTGTAAGACTTAGTCCTGTCAATGTAGTGGCTAAGTGCCCTTTTGACATCAGAGGAATGAAGTCTCCTTTCTGGAGGACTGGAGTTCTCTGTAAAAGAGACAGGTAGAGTGATAGACTGATATAAGTGAAAATCAGATACCACTTTGGGAAGGAATTTTCTTAGTCCTGAGGACCACCTTATCTTTGTGGAAGGAGATGTAGTCCACATCTGTGTACAGGGCTTGTAATTCACTAATCCTTCTGGCTGAAGTAATAGCAACCAGGAAAACAGTTTTCCAAGTGATATACTTCAAATCTGCAGTTGCCATAGGTTTGAATGGTGCATCCATGAGCTTAGCAATGCAGATAGTTAAATTCCAGGCCAGGACCGGTTCCCTCATGGAAGGGTGCAGAAGATTAAGGCCTTTAAAATATTTTCTGAATACTGAAGAAGAGGCCATAGACCTCTCTTTACCAACTGACAGATAAGCAGAGACTGAAGTTAAGTGAACCTTGAGGGTGGAAGGCTTCAGGCCTAAGGAATGTAAATGTGTAAGATAATCTACAGTAGGAGAATAGCCACATCAACCCTGAAGTTGCTTACACCTTTACCTGTACACCATTTGGAAAACCTCTTCCACTTAGAATATGTTTTCTTAGTAGAAAACTTCCTGGACCCTCTAAGTACTGTCAGCACCTGTTCTGATAGTTTAAGGTTTGCAAATTCTAAGTCATCAAGAGCCATGCCTTGAGCCTCAGTGATTTGAGGTTGGGGTACAGGATACTGCCCTGAGAGGTTAGCAGGTTGTGCCTCCCGGGCAGATGGATTGGGGAAACCACTAACAGAGTCAGCAGAAGAGAATACCAGTGCTGTCTCACCCAATCCGGAGCCACCAGGATCCCTTTTGCTGGCTGGGACCCCAATTTCAGTAGGGTCCTGAAAATCATAGGGAAAGGAGGGAATGCATACAGAAATTTCCCTGTCCAATCCAGGGCCATCACATTCAGGGTAATTGTGCCCCTTAGAGGAGACCTGCAACAGTACATTGGAAGCTGGTGGTTTTCTGCAGAGGCAAAGAGATCCAACTCTAGAATGCCCCATCTCCTGAAAATTGTACTGAGTACCTGAATATTCAGGCACCATTTGTGCTGGTCATGACTTATTCTGCTGAGAGAGTCTGCCAGTATATTGTCCTTCCCTGGAAGGTGTATGGCTGACAGGGATACTCCCAAGGAGTATACCAGGGACCACAGTCTCACTGCTTCTGTGCACAGTAGAATTGACGTAGTACCCCCTTGCTTGTTGATGTAATACATGGTTGTGGTGTTGTCTGTTCTGACTTGCACCACCTTGTTTTGAAGGTAAGGTGCAAGTGTTTTTAGAGGCAGGTAAACAGCCCTGAACTCCAAAAGATTTATGTGTAACAGAGACTCTTGGGGGGACCATGTGCCATTTGCTGTATGCGCTAACGTGTGCTTCCCAACCTAGAAGAGAGGCATCTGTTGTGAGGATTACTGATTTATAAAAGGTACACCCACCCTGAGGTTGTGCTCATCCAGCCACCACTGCAATGCCTGGACTAAGCTTTTTGTGACTGTAACCAGTTTGGACAGAGCATTTGTCCTTTGAGACCAGTACTGCCTGAGGTGGAACTGAATATCTCTCATTTGAAACCTGGAACCCATTACCACTGCAGTGGTAGATGCCATGTGGCCCAGTAGCCTGAGACATTCTCTGGCTGTTTTGGGTCTTCCTGACACGAAGGATCTTGCAATCTGCAGAATGTTGGTCACCCTGTCTTGTGGGAGGAAGGCTCTGCCCTGTCTGGTGTTTAGTTCTGCTCCAATAAACTCCAGCACCTGAAGTGGTACTTGCTGAGATTTCTCTTCATTTATAAGAAATCCCAGGGACTCCAGTGTAGATTTTGTTAGTGTCAGTGACTGCACTGCATGCTGCGGAGACTGTCCTACAACTAACCAGTCGTCCAGGTAGGGGAACACTGTTACACATTGTTTGTTTTCTCAAAAACTCTACCACCACTGATAGGCACTTTGTAAAAACCCTTGGTGCCGAAGTTAGTCCAGAAGGGAGAGCTGCAAACTGATAATGGCCTGAAGCCAACCTGAATCTCAAGAATTTTCTGTGAGATGGTCTGATGGGAATGTGGAAATAAGCATCCCTTAGATCTAGGGAGGCTAGCCAGTCTCCCTTTTGCAGTGAAGGAATGATTATTGCAAGAGTGACCATTTTGAACTTTGATTTCAAAATGTGCTTCTTCAGAAGTCTTAGATCCAAAATAGGTCGCCAATCCCCGTTTTTCTTCCTTATGGGGAAGTACCTGGAACAAAAATCTTGGCCCCCTGCTTATTAGAGGCACTGCCTCCACTGCTTTGATTGCCAGCAGATGCTTTACCTCTACTTCTAACAGAATCCTGTCTGCAGCTGTTACTGGAGCAAAGGTTCTTGTTCTCATCCTTGGGAATGATTTGAAGCTGAGTGCCAGGCCCTGCCTTACTACCTCCAACACCCACTTGTCTGGGGTGATGGAATGCCAAGCGTGAAGATAATGAGTCAGTCTGCCACCTACTGGTGATTCTGCAATAGGGGATGCAACGTGCACTAGCCCATCAGGGATTTTGTGCAGGCTGTGCCTGAACCTGTGGTGCAGAAGCCGCTCTTCTCATGGCTCTCCTGCCCCTTCCTCTAAAGTAACCTCTGGCCTGCGCTTGAAAGAAAGGTTTGGGGTAAAAACACCCTACCCCTGCCTGCCCTACTCTGAGGTCTGTAAGAGGTGGAAGGCCTATCTTTGGAATTGCTCCTATAGGTGGATTTATATTCATCCACCTTCTTCATGTATGCTTCAGTCTTATCTCCAAACATGGAGTTGTTCTCAAGGGGAAAATCCATTGCTTTGGCCTGGGTGTCTGAAGTCAGGTTAGGGGCTCTAAGCCATGCAGACCTCCTAAGTGAAACAGACAAAGCCATTAACCTGGATGCAGTATCATTGGCATCTACTGCCATATGAAATTGATACTTGGTAGCATCAAGTGCAGCCCTTGCTGTATCCTGCAAATCTGCAGCCACTTATAAGGTAGAAAAAGAAATGGGCAGAGTGGATGGGCCTTGCGGTCCTTATCTGCCGTCAACTTCTATGTTTCTATGTTCACTTCACCTGGGATTTTATCAGCTAAAGCTAGAACTGTGTTCCAGAGGGCTTTCTGGTACTGCACTGAATATGCCATGTAATTGGCCTGTCTAACTAGTAAAGAGGCAGCCATGTACCCTTTCTAGGGACATGGATATGTTGTTCAATCCACACTTATTGGCAGGTTCCTTGCTGATTTAACTCTTTGCTGGAAGGTCTTCAAGCTGGCTCCTCCCACCCACCCAGGTGGTAAAACTCTCAGCTCCACCCCATGACTCTAGATCTTCCTTACCGCTTGGAAGCTCAGGTTCCCTCCTGTGCGCTCTGCGTTTTAGGCCAGGATCCAAACTCTTCGGTTAACCTGAAACTAATTTTAAAACTTACAAGACTTCAGTCTTTATCTTCTCTCACGGCTGCGATGGACAAAGCGACTCCCGGTTTTTGTCGGTGCCCATGTGGGCAGAAGATGTCCTGGACCAATCCGCACTCCATGTGCATTTTACTGCCTGGGGTTTGAACAGCGATTCGCAGGCTGCACTATGCAAGTCGCCACTGACCGCGATCTTAGAGGATCGCCTGCCAGACTGCAACTTCTGTGCTGAAAGCGTTATCCTCCGGTCAAGTCGAAGGAGGCCCATTGGGCGATGTCCTCGGCTGCGAGCTTGGCTGAACAGCTCGAGCAGATGATCACCCTCGAGGAGGAAGTGGCCCAGGCCACAGCATCATCTTCATCGGTTGCGGCATTTATCCTGCTCTCCTTGGGCTCCTTCTACATGGCTTCATTCAAGGAGCTTTGTCAGTCCCTTCACACCAAGGGAGGGGGGCCTTCGGGACATTCCTCTCAATCCAAAAAGAAGGACTCTAAGGGTAAGTTCCACCGTCGACGTTCGTGGGAGCGGGAGAGGTCTCCTTCCCTGGACAGTCGGCACTCGACCTTGGTCGAGGTTCACGGTGTCCCCGTCAGGTCAGTCATCCGAGACACCCATCGACGCAGTCGAGATTTTTCTCGACCCGTCGGATGGGCTGTCGACTGGAGGAGCCGACAACCCTTCTTCACCGGTTCCCCCGGTGGAAACCGAGGACTTGCCTGTGCCTCCTGTGCCAGAGTCCCAAGTTAACGTCCCTGAACTGAGGGAGGAGCGGGTTTCCCCCGCCCCCCCTCTCAGACCCACCCTCGGAAACACCGAAGGTCTCGGTCTCGGACCTCTTCCATGCTCAGCCAATCCTGCCGACATCGGCGGTCTCTGTCTCGGCATCGTGGAAAGCGGCGGAGCTGCTCATCCTTGTCTTTGTCCTCCTCAGAGGATAGGCTCCGGCGTAAAGGATCTGATGTGGCAGCAGCTCCTTTTGACCAGGAATAAGCAGACTCCGTCACCTTCCCCGGCTATTAAGTGGCTATACTGGAGCGGCCGAAACAACCCCTCGTTGTGGTCGAGGAGCCAAAGCTGGCACCGGTTGTTCGTCCGAAACCGTCTGCCCCACCCATTGTGGTGGAACCCCTGCCTCCACAACCTAAAACTGGGGCCCTGACCAAGGATTCTCGGTCGGGTCAGGGCTTGCCCCATCGGTTGTCAGTCACCCTCACTCCCGATCGACCTCGGCAGGTGGAGGGTGGCTCAGGCCCTTGGCAGCTGTTTGCAGACTCCTCAGAGTCTGACGACGATTCCTCCTTGTTCTCCAGGCCGCTTGACCTGGAGTCCACTGGGGGTCAGTCGGTGGATGAGAGTCCATCCTCGTTTCTTGGAATGCTTTTACTCATCTCAGAGTCCACTGGGATGAAGCTCAAACCCGTTTCAAAATGGGCCAAGTATCCCCTTACGGAGATACTGGACCGAGGAGATTCCCCCATGGAGGCCTTCCCGGTGGCCGAAGCCGTTGTTGGCCTGGCCCTGGAGTTATGGCAGCGGCCAGCTTCTTGTCCAGCACCTTCGGCCAGGATGGCTCGAAAGTATGCTGTTTCCAGTGGATCACACTACGGTTTCTCGGAGCACCCCACCGCGGAGGGGCTAGTGACCGACAGCGTTTTCTGGAGTTCCGGGAACACTCTGGATGTGGACAAACCATCCGATAAGGAGTCCAAGAAACTAGACTACTCCGGGCGGAAAGTCTATGTGGCTTCCTCGCTAGGCCTTCGTCAGGCCAGCTCGGCCGTTCTGATGGCACACTTTTCACACACCGTTTTGGGTTCCCTGGATGAGGTGATTCCTCATCTCCTGGCTGACCTTCAGATGACGGTCAAGCAGGTGCGGGATCAGGGAACAACGGTGGCCAAACAGCAGCTCCAGACTTCTCTGGACATCGCTGACTCATGTGCCCGGTCAGTAGCGGCCACAGTGGCTATGTGCCACAGAGCTTGGTTGCGGATTGCTACCTTTACGGCAGATACCCAGCACAAGCTGGCAGACGTTCCTTTCTTGGGTACCGACTTGTTCGGTCCCAGGGTGGAGGGTCATCTGCAAAGGATCGAGAAGTCCAGTGCCACCTTGGACTCTGTTACGTCTGCCCAGAAGGACAAAGGCTGCCAGCAGCAGCATAAGCCCTTTCGGCCTTAGGCCCCTGTAGCACGTCCGGCCCAGCATCAGGGCCAGCAGGCTCGCACTTTGCACCCCAAAGCCAAGCCTGCTGCTTTCTCCATCAGGAAGCTGGGAGGAAGAGGTCCAGGAGGCTCCTCGGCCAGTACTTCCTCCAGGCCTGCCCAGTGACGGGTTGAGGGGTGTCGTCCCCCAACCTCGTCATTCCTCCCCAGGTTCCCCCCCTCGGGGGGACGGCTCCACCACTTCCTTTCCGCCTGGTCCAATATCGCCACAGACCGCTGGGTCCCGGAAGTGGTAGGAAAGGGTCTGCCTCTGGAATTCGAGCAGTCCCCACCCTATCGAGCCATCGCCTCACGGGGGGCTACGGGGTCCGCAGCCTCTCTTTTGGCTCATCGAGCCAACATTGCCCTGCTCCTCCAGAAGGAGGTGATCAGGGAGGTGGCGGATCCTCCATCAGACCCAGGGTTTGTGTCCAGGTACTTCCTGGTCCTAAAATGGATGAGGGACTGGTGCCCCATTCTAGACCTATACGACCTGAACAAGTTCCTAAGGTCTTGAACCTTCAGGATGGTCACTCTGGCTCAGATTGTCCCATCCTTGGAATGAGGGATGTGGTTCTGTTCTCTGGACCTTCAGGATGCATTCTTTCACATCCCAATCCATCCGTCCAACCAGCGATTCCTCCACTTCAGAGCGGAGGGATCCCTTTATGAGTTCCGGGCTGTGCCCCTTGACCTCTCTCCAGCTCCCAGGGACTTCCCCAAATGCATGGCAGTGGTGACAGTATTCCTGTGGCGCCAAAGGGTCTGGGTGTACCCTTACCTGGACGTCAGGCTGATTGCAGCCTCCTCCAAGCCAGAGGTGGAGCGGTCCAGGGATCTGGCTCTCCAGGTCTGCTCTCAGATTAGCCTCCTCGTCAATGAGGCCAAATCGGAACTCGTGCTAACGCAGGTGATTGAGTTCATCAGGGCAGAGATCGACTCACTTCGAGCCAGAGCATGGCTCCCAGCAGACAGGACTGAGGTTCTTTCCTTCTTTGCCCAGTCATTTCTGGTTGGGCAATTGCACTCTGCCTGGGACTTCCTGCGCCTCCTGGGCCTAATGGCAGCCTGCACCAGCGTGGTCAGTTGGGCCCGCAGGCACATGCATCCCTTTCAATGGGGGCTGGCCCGCCAATGGTGATAGCGCTCCGATCCTCTGGACCAGCCAGTGATAGTGACCCAGGAGATGTGGAACACTCTCCAGTGGTGCCTTGTTCCAGCTCATCTGCAGATGGGTATCCGGTTTGTCCACCCAGAGCCAACGGTCACTGTAACAACTGACGCCTCTCTGATGGGTTGGGTTGCCCATCTGGGGAGCTCAGAGCGCATGGCCTCTGGTCCCCTCAGGAGTCTCGATGTCACATCAACATACTGGAGCTTTGAGCGGTCCGACTAGCCCTCACTGCCTTCGCTCCGTTTGTATGGAGTCAAGTGGTTGAGGTCCAGACGGACAACACCACGACCATGTACTACCTAAACCACCAGGGCAGGACGTGCTCCTTGCCTTTGTGCAAGGAAGCTCTCCGCACTTGGTCTCTCGTGAGCAGACTGGAGGCGGATCTCCTAGCCATTCATGTGGCAGGAGCCTTCAACACTCTGGCCGATGCCCTAAGCTGGATAGGTGCAGCTTCTCACGAGTGGTCTCTCCTGCCGGAGGTAGTACAAGAGCTATTCTCCCACTGGGGCAAACCTCAGGTGGACCCGTTTGCCTCCAGGGAGAATGTGAAGCTGAGGCTGTTTCATGCCCGCCCCCCTCAGCAGGGCTCCCTGCAGGAGGATGCCTTCTCGAGGCCATGGACCCCGGGCCTCTTCTACACCTTCCCCCATTTCCCTTAATCCACAAGGTGCTTCTCAAGGCGAGGAGGGACAAGGCGCAGGTGATTCTGGTAGCCCCAGACTGGCCCCGCCAGTTCTGGTATCCAGATCTCCTCATCCTCAGCTCCAGGCTCCCGAGGCGGCTCCCGGGCCTCATCTCGGTCAACTGGGGGAAGGTGCTCCACCCAGACCTTCAATCCCTGCACCTGATGGCTTGGTTGCTGAGCGGCTAGAGTTCTAGGCCTTGGGTCTTTCCGACGAGGTCCTCAACGTTGTTGAGGAATCCCGTAAGGAGTTGACCAGAAAATGCTATGCCTTCAAATGGAAGAGATTCTCCATTTGGTGTCAGGATAAGGGGTTGGACCCATCCTCCTGTTCCTTGGCCAGCATTCTGCACTACCTGTGGTCCCTTTCTCAGCTAGGGCTTCGGTCGATGACCCTTAAGGTGCACCTGGCAGCCATTTCTGCTTACCGGGCACGGGCCAGGAAGCAGTCGGTGGTGCAGGAAAAGGTGGTTGGGCGCTTTTTCAAAGGCCTTGATCACATATCCCCTCCGGTGTGAGAACCTCCACCTCCATGGGATCTACTGCTGGTACTGGCTAAGCTCATGGGCAAGCCATTTGAACCGATGCACAGGTGTGATATTTCTCACCTGTCATGGAAGACCGCCTTCTTGGTGGCTGTCACGTCAACCAGAAAGTTGAGAGAGCTCCAGGCGCTTTCCATCGAGTCTCCTTATCTGGTCTTTTACAGGGACAGGGTTGTCCTGTTCCCCCACCCGAAATTCCTTCCGAAGGTGGTGTTGGAGTTTCACCTTAACCTGATGTTGACTCTGCCGGTGTTCTACCCCAGTCACACCTTGGAGGCCGAATATAGGCTCCATACTTTGGACCCTAGAAGAGTGCTCTCTTATTATAAGGATCGGACAGCTGAAGTTCAGGGAGAGGTTCGCCAGCTGTTTGTCACCTACGCTGAAGCCGCACCTGACAGACCTGCAGCCAAGCGGATGATAGGCAGGTGGGTCACCTCCTGCATAGATCTCTGCTACAGGTTGGTGGGCATGGAGCCTCCCAAATGGATAAGAGCTCATTCTATCTGCCATACCGCTGCATCGGTAGCTGCTTCCAGGGATGTCCCTATCCATGAAATCTGCAGGGCTACCTGGAAGTTGGCACACACCTTCATTACCCACTACCACATCGACCTGGAGTCACGCCGGGATGCTGGTTTTGGGACCTCAGTTCTCCAGTCCTTATTTCCCAAGTAGGGGGTGCGTGCCTTGCCTCCCTCCTCCCGGAGAACTGCTAGGAGTCTGCCAGTAAGTGTGGATTGAACAACATATCCATGTCCCTAGAAATACAGGTTACTCACCTGTAACAGGAGTTCTAGGAATGGTATATGTTGTTCATCCACACAACCCACCCGACCTCCCCGGCTTTGACGTGCAACCTGGCTTCCAGCAGGCTAGATCTGGCGTCATGGGGCGGAGCCAAGAGTTATACCACCTGGGTGGATGGGAGGAGCCAGTTTGAAGACCTTCCGGCAAGATTTAAAGTGGCAAGGAACCTGCCAGTAAGTGTGGATGGACAACATATACCATTCCTAGAACTCCTGTTACAGGTGGGTAACCTGTATTTCTTTCCCATGGCATCCATTTTTCTTGAGTCTTTGTCTGGTGGATGGGTAGTCAAAGGGATCCTGGCCTTGTCACAGGCAGCAGCTTGGTCTACTCCCTCAGGATCAGGATGAGTAAAGAGAAAATCAGTTGTAGTTCTATCCAGCTGGTATTTCTTGTCAATTTTCTTAGTCACGCCAGGGATAGAGGTTGGAGTTTTAAAAATGTGCACTGTAGCCTTTTTAAAGGACTTATGCATGTGCAGAAGCAGACGTTTCACGGGGGTTAACCCCATAATTTTCAGAAAGTCTGCTTCTTCCATATCCTCTTCTGTTTCTTGAAGAGGAAGGTTCAGGGTTTCCACCGTGCTCTTAACAAAAGCGTAGTGGGAAGAATATTCCTCAGGACCCCTAGGAGGAGACCCAAACTCTTGCTCAGGGGAGACTTCTGGATCTATAGCTTCCCTTTTGAAATCATCCTCCTTCTCCTCACCATACACTTCCAGCAATTCTTGCCTTGCTGGGTCTGGAGGAGTAACCAAGGCAGTCAGTGTGGGAAGTGGGATTGCACCCTGTAGAGCTTGAAGCACTTGTAATGCTTTAGCAATGTCCTCAGCCGAGGGCATAATATGCTTGTCTGCAGGGAGCTCCTTAGCCTTCTCTGCCAGAGGCGCAGCAACATGTTTTTCTTTACACATTTTCTTTAATGGAAAAGGTTCAGAGCTTGTTTCCACAGCCCTTTTTGTTTTACCGTGTTCAGATTTATCTGAACTCCTGTCAGGAGCCTTGGCTTTACCTCCATCCTTTTTATGGGAAGAAGAAGCAGAATTATCTACACTAGAGGCAGAAGCTATCTCTTCTAAAATCTTAGACCTTTTCTTTAATGTTTTAGGGCAAAAGGTCTTACAGGTATCACAGTTGGCAAATATATGACTTGTACCCAAACAAGAAATACACAGAGTGTGTCTATCTGCTTTTGCTATAAGTTGCCCACAAGACTCACAACATTTAAAAACTGTGGGTCCTGTGTGTTTTTTAGGTTTATCCAAATGGACCTCTGACATTGAAACTAGACAAAAAGATTACTTCACAAAAAACGTTATTTAAAAGTACTTCGGAACCGGAGGATTCTTTAAAATAACTACCGCTAACGGTTCCTGAAGAAAAAGGAACCGAGAAAATACACTAATTTAATCAAAACTACAAGAAAATTGAGGTAAAACCTCCCAAATAGACGCAGAACCCTCGGTTCCAAGGAACCGTGAGGGAACCGCGAATGATAATAAAAAACTACTATAATGATAACTATACTAAACAATGTTTCTAAGGCAGCAATTCAAAATTAAACTAAAATTGAGTTCTTATCTGCCGATAAACTTTAGTCTGAAGACAGTTCAAGGAGAGCTCTCTGGGACATCCTTACTAGGCAGGTGGAGTAAAGAATCTGAAGCACTCAGAATGCAACAGTTGCTAGGGCAGCAGTTTAAAAGTGGCATGAGCCAATTGAGAGTTCCATAATTTGCATATAATTCCATCTCTCTGAGCAATTTCACACAGGAGGCTGACCGCATCAGTTAATCATAATGAGTGATTCTTGGGGTTAGAAGTATGCAGCAAGAACAGATCCAGAATTGTAAGAAAAACAAGGTTGTTTATAAATATACATTAGCATGCATTTCAGCTCTACTAAACAAGGAGACAGACAAAACAAACAGCAGCATCAATGAATTTTAGAGAAGGTAAGCAATCATAAAATATAGGTCTTAACTAGAACTAGTATGATAAAAAACAGGTTGACAGTGCCCCTTTCAATATAGCATGGTGAATGTCACTTGCATAATCTGCGCTGCCATGTTTCATGTGGATAAGCATGTGAATGTGAAAGTCAGTGGATTTGGGGATGTAAAAAACTGAAGTTTGTCACTTATACCATTCATGGGACTTCAAGTAGTTGCAAATTAAATTATCAAGTAATAACCAACTTTGTTGTTGTTTCATTTTCCTTGATTTCAATTGTAAAAGGCCACAATCCTTCCCCTCGCTTTTGACCTCACCCCCACCCCACCACCGCTCCTTGACTGCAATAACCAACATTCCAGTTGCTGAAACTTGGGACCTATGCTTTTGAATACACAATAGGCTGAAGGAACAGTCTGTTTTTATAGGGACTCATTTTACTGCAACACCAGAGTCCGTTCCAGATTCCTCCTCCCTTTCCAGATCAGTAAATGCTCCCCGGAATAGAGAGTGAAAGAATACCATAGTCGTGGTAAGTAGTGGTACCATCATTTTAGTACCATTCTTAACATCAGATACTGACTGATTCAATGAAAAAACACATCCTGTGCTCATTGTTTTATGGCTGTATCATACAGCACAACACAAACAGTTTTACTCCACTGCTTTATTTCCAGAGAGGGCCAATGTGACAGCAGCTTGTAGGTTCTTACACAGAGTCTGCTATCTACAGTGCAACAGTCTTACAGTATATATATCAGGTGCAGAAAATAATTTGAATCGGTCCCCAGGGAGAACTAGCTTCTGGCTGTTCCGAGGATGAACTAACATACGAAATTATTTTCTAAACGTGCTTCTGAAAACAACACTCTACAACATACGCCTCTGCTAGAGCTGCTGCAGTGGACGTCTGCCCGAGAAGGCACTCTTGGCTTCTAGTGTCATGGTTTGCTACGGATGTACAACAGTCTGTCCTCAGTGTCCCCATCAGAGGCTACAAGCTCTTTGGGGCCGATGTGCAGGACATCCTTTCTGATCTGCAGGCCTCGGGTAAGACTCTGCGGTCAATCCACTCCCTTTATCATACCCAGCTGGAAAGTGTCTAGAAGGTGCCCTTTCGTAGGGCCTGCCACGAGCCTAAGTAGACCACCAAACTTCAGGGCAAGTGCCGGACAGCAACAGCCCTGTCTACCTTTACGTCCACCACTGGGAATACCTCCAGAGGAGGGGGTGCAGCCAGGCTGCAGATGCCACCTCAGCATGACTCCTTGCCAGGCCCCCATCCTCCAGCGCTATAGGAGACATTTGTAGGGGGTTGTTTCTCCCTCCACCTGAACAGGCGAAGGGAGATCACAACAGATGTTTGGGTCTTGCAGCTCACAGAGAAAGACAACACTCTAGAACTTCTGGAGTGGCCTCCAGATGTGCCTTCAGTTCACATCTGGACCACATTCCAGTGCTGCTGGGTGAAATTTATTGATTGCTACAAAAAAGGGCCATATAACCTGTTCCCATAGCTCAGAGGAACAGGGGGTTCTGTTCCCACTTCTTTCTGGTCCCCAAATCCACAGGAGATTTACAGGCCATTCTAGACTTAAAAAACCTGAATTTCTACATCCAGTACAAGAAGTTCAGGATGGTGACCCTACATGACCTACTGCTACACCAGGAAGATTGGATATGCTTCCTCGACATGCAGGATGCATACCTGCATATCATGGTGTGTCCTTCCCATCGGCAGTACCTCAGGTCCTAGTTCCAGGGGGAGAACTGCCAGTTCCGAGCATTGCTTGCCCTTTGGCTTATCCTTTATACCATGAGTCTTTACCAAATGCTTGGTGTAGGTAGCAGCTGCTGTCAGGAGGGAGGGACTGTACATCTTCCTTTACCTGGAAGACTGGTTGCACAAAGCACAGTCTAGGGAAACATAGACAATGACAGCAGAAAAAGACCCATGGTCCATCCAGTCTGCCCAGGTTCCCTAAATCCCTGGGATCATTCTTGGAACCTAATATTCCCCCAGTTTACTAACCCTTCCAAACTTTATCCTAATTATCTTCCTTGGTTGTGTTGGCCCAGATAACCACTATTCCCTTCATTGTCTCCTAGGCCTGTTTGAACCCTTTTACTTTGCTTCCACCACCTCAGCTGCTAGACGTTTCCAAGGCTCTACCACTCTCTCTGTAAAGAAGTACTTCCTCACGTCTCCCCTGAACCTCCTACCTGCACACTTCCACTCATGACCCCATGATCTTGAGTTTGTACTCAGGCTAAGTAATTCCATGCAGTTCACTTTATTAATTCCTTAGAATAATTTGAAGGTCTCAATCATATTACCCCTCTCCCTTCTGGTTTCCAGTGAGTACAGATTTAGAGCCCTGAGGTGCTCTTTGTCGGATTTACCCTGCTGTCCCTGAATCATTTTGATCACTCTGCATTACACCATCTCTAACCTATCCTTGTCACTTCCGAGGTAAGATCTCCAGAATTGGGCACTGTACTCCAGTTGAGGCCTCACCACGGCTCTGTAGAGGGGTAGTAACTTTTTTTATACTTTGTTTATTGAGCAAAGCTTATACAAGAAAAACATGAAAGCATTATACAGTCATTTTACAATCCATTCACCAATATCAACTTTAACATTGCATTCTGTTCAGATTTTTGCTATACCTTATGTGTTATTTTTAAATTTGCCTAATTTAAACAAATAAAATATATCTTGTATGGTAACGGTAACAGAAAAAAAAGTTAATAATAAAACATTTTTAAATAATTAATATAGTAACCAAACTTTCTGGTCTCAAGGTTTCTTCCCTTTTTTCCTTTTTTTTGGGGGGGAAATCATTGGTCCTCTTATTAATTGTACATTCCAGCAGGCAATTTATATAGCTTAGATTGTCTCTAGTACCTTTTTTCTATTTCATTTCATCTCTGCTTCACCCTCCGGTTCTGCCCCTTTCTCCTTTATACCTTATGATTTCTATGTTCTACTTTCAATCATGTTCCACCCTCCCTCGCAAGTGCACTGAGTTGTCCATCTTAGGTTACCTGGCTGTTCTTCATATGTGCTCCATCTGGTCCACCAATTCTGAAATCTCTGTGATTGCTGTGATGGATCTAATGTTAATTTCTCTAGCTTCTGAATAGTATGTATCACTTCTTCCCACTCTAGAATTGTCGGAGAATCCGGTTTCATCCATTTCTTCGTCAATGATTTTTAAAGCTATGACTATTAATATAGCCCAGAGATATTTTTCTTCCTTACCCTTCTAAGGGATATATATCCAGTATCAAATGTGCTAGTCCTAGTTGTGTTGGGGTTATGAACAATCTGGATAGATGCAAGCTTATTTCTTTCCAAAAGGCCTCTTCTATCTTAGGGCACTGCCAAGAAATATGTGCCTTAGTGGCATATGTCTCCCTGCACCCCCTCCAACATTCTGAGGCTATCCGTGGGCATCCATGTGCCACCTGCACTGGTACTAGGAGGAGCCTGGTTTGGATTTTCTATCCAAATTTCCTGCAAGTGGGTGAGGAAGAGGTACCCCATGTACCCCTCCATACTAAGTTCAATTGCTCTTCTGAGAGGGGTACATTAAGATCCTTCTCCCATTTCTCCTTAAGATACGATGAGGAGGTTTGTAAGTCTGCTGTGTAGTTCACATAAAGGAGTGAGTTAGCCCTTTCCTCACTGCGTGAGGACCATATTCTTTGGAATGGTGTCTTATCTCCATTTTCCCACCCCTCGAGTCCCGCTTTCCTTATTTGGGCCTGCACATAATCTGTAACCTGGTAAAATCTCAGTCTTTCCCCATTGCCCCAGCCAAATTTCTGCTGTGCTACTTCAAAGAACAACATTGTTGATCCTGAAAACAGTTGTGTAGGAGACGTTAGAACCCATCTGGCTTACTTTGCAAACCATTCATCCTGCGTGGGAAGGGTGAACTGTGTGTCATATATTAGCAATTTATATTCCCACAAATGTTTTCTGGTGTGCCCCTTCTGCATCCCCCTTCTCCAGCCCTCTAGGACCGCTCTTGTACCAGTGTATTCCATCTTTAGTGTTTCCCTATTACTTCCCATAAAGAGAACAGCACACAGTGGTGGGTCTGTATGTCCCGCCATATCTGTCCGTTTCCACAGTGAATCATATTGTGGGTTGCCCCACATGAGGGCTTCTCTCATCTGTGCTGCTGCCCAGTAACCATGTAGATTCTGGAGTGCTAATCCTCCCTGTGACTTGGGAAGGTATAATAGACTCCTCCTAACTCTGGGGTGACCCTTGCCCCAAAGAAAGGCAGGGAACATCTGCCATTGCCCGAGTTCCTTCCCAGGCACTCTGCAAGGGATACATTGAAATAAATAAAGCAAACGTGGTAAGGCATTCATTTTTAGGGCCTGTACTTTGGCGTATACTGGGAGGGGCAAAAGGGACCACCTCTTCAAGTCTACTTTTAGTTGATCTATCAATTGTGGGTAATTTAGATTATAAAGCTGTGTATTGTATGTCCCCAGTTTTATGCCCAAGTACTTCATGGACCACATGTCCCAGTTCATGGAGTATTGTCCTCTTATTTGGATGGGAACTTCATAATTGTAACTCAGAACATCTGTTTTAGCTCTGTTCAGAGTGTATCCTGAGAGAGCTGAGAAATTCTTAATTAACTCAAATACGGCCCCTAATGTTGTGTCTGGATTTGTCAGATATAGGAGTATGTCGTCCGCGTAAAGTGCTAACTTATGCTCCTACACTGACACCCCTCACTTCCCCATTTTGACTTGTAGCCTGAGCCAGTGGCTCTGTATACAGGGCAGATAGTAGCGGGGAGAGGGGGCACCCTTGCCAAGTCCCTCTTCCTAGCTGAAGACCTGCAGATATATGCCCATTAGCCCTGATATAGGCGGTTGCCCCCAGGTATAGTCTAAACAGTCCATCCAGAAATTCATCTGGTAGCCTAAACTGGGAAAGGACCCTCTGAAGAAAGAACCAGGATATCTTGTCAGAGGCTTTCTTTGCATCTAAATTTAATAAAAAATTGGGGGTCTTTGTTTTAACAATGAGGTCAATTATATGGGCCGTTTTTCTGAGGTTATTTGGGGCCTGCTGTCCCGGGACAAACCCTGTTTGGTTGAGTTGTATAAGACCTGGAAGCAGTTGTTGAAGTCTATGTGCCCAAACGGCTGTAAGTATTTTATAATCGTTTTTCAGAAGAGAGACCGGGCAATGCGAATCACATTTAGTGAGGTCCTTTCCCAGCTTGGGCAACACTGATATAATTGCTTTAACCATGAAGGTGGTGTTTGCCCTTCCTCTCCTAACACCCCTGCATACACCTTCAGCAGGACAGGTTTTATCAGGTCCCTGAAAGATTTATAGAATTCTGGAGGCAGCCCATATGTACCCGGGCATTTGCCAGCTTTAAGTGTACCCACTACCTCTTTAAGCTTGTCCCCTATAATGGGTACCAACAAGTGCTCTCCCTGTTCCCGGGATGGAACCGGCAAAGTGAGCCAGTCCAGATATTATTTTACCTTCTCTTCTTCTGGATCTGGGTCTGGAGTATATAAGCCTGAATAGAATTTCCGGAAGGTCTCCGCTATGTCTGGTATCTGGTGTTCTATTTGAGCAGTTCATGGATGCTCAATAGAAATTATATTGGCCCTTGCCCTCTGCACCCTCAACTGGCTAGCTAATAATCTCAGGGCTCTTGGCCCCCCTCGTAATACCTTTGCCTCAAAAAGAGGAGTTTCTGTTTCACTTGATAATCTAACAAGCTGCTCAGCTCTTTTTTAAGTACCTTCAATTTTGTTGTACGTTCTTTATTTATTTTCTCCTTTTGTAATGCCTCTAAGGTTTGAATTTGGGATATTAGTCAACTCTTCTGGCTTCTCTCTCTCTCTCTTCTTCCATGATGAAATCTCTATAAACTTACCCCTTACGACAGCTTTAGCTGTGTCCCACAATATGGCAGGGGAGGTTTCCGGTGTGAGTTCTCCTCCAAAAACTGTTTATACGTATCTCTAATAGCTTCTTTAACCTCTGGATCCCTCAAGAGTGAAACATTCAGTCTCCAGAATGTATTCTTCCTACATTCCCCTATGTTCATTTTCATAAATAATGGCACATGATCTGATAGGACAGAATCCCTTATCTATACCTCCTGGACTTTAGCCATGTCCTCTTTTGGGAGAAGATAATCCAGTCTAGAATACATCTGATGTGCCATGGAGTGGTATGTGTAGTCCTTCCACCTCCCATTCAGCTGCCTCCAGATACCACCATACCCAACTCCCCTAGGAGCTTACTAACTTCTCTAGCCACCTTGTGTTCCCTTCTCGGGATCCAGGATGTGGTATCCAACTGAGGGCTTAATATTAGATTAAGGTCTCCTCCGCAGATAATGGTACCTTCCCTCCAGTCAAGTAGTGTTACCAGGAAGGACCAAAACTCTGTAAAGTTAGACCCTGGGGGAAAATAAACTGAAGCTAATGTAACCATGTATCTTACTTTGAGAGGGCTCTTGCAGTAGGTATTTATGTATAGGACTGACCCGGCAGGCGTCAGGACCCAACAGAAAAATTTCTAGCTAGCAGTCTCTGGCGGGGGACCGCCCCCATGTCAGGTGATTGTCATGCAACGTCAGTATAAAGGGAGGATCCCCCACGCCCACCTTCCAGTTATTTCCTGCCGTTGACTTGTAAAAGTTCATCTTGGTAGAGTTCACACTCGTCAGTCTTTCGTCGGTTAGTTTCTAACTTTTCAACTGATTTTTTTTTTATTTTTCTCTATAATATATCGTGTATGTCGTCCCCAATGGCTTCCGAATCAAATAAAAATAAGTGCGACTTGTGCGGTTCCCAGCTGCCGCATAAGGACGGCCACTCCCTGTGCCTCTTCTGCCTAGGCCCAGATCATCCTGTGGAGAAGTGCCAGCACTGCCAGATATTCAATTCAGCCACCCGAAAATGGAGGCAGCAGTCCATGGAGGCCCATATTCTGAAGAAAAAGATGACATCCATGGAGAAGGAGTTGAAAAAGTTCAGGCAGGCTTCCACTTCCCCTGAGGGCCACAAAAGAAGAAGCACCAGGACCTGGATTTGACCTCCACAGCCTCTGCGACTCCGGCCGGAGTCGTGGTTCTAAAGGTAACGTCCCTTCCAGGGGACTGCTCCTCGACCGTCTTGTCCGTGTCCAGGAAGGTGTCGCCCCTCCCGTCATGCTCGCACACGGGCCCCTCGGGTACCTCCGGGGTAAAGGAGGCCTCCACTCCTGGGAAGGCCGCTACCACGCAGCGCTCTTGGTCAAGTGGGTCCACTAAGTTGTACGCTGGTGCCTCTGACATCCACCCGGACAGGACTGGTAAGTCGCTTGCTCCTGCGGAGGGGGGGGGTGCACAGTCGTTCATTCATCCGACAAGGCTGCCTCTCCAGCGCGACCTTCCTCAAGCAAGGGATCTGACAATTTGGATGCCGGCTCCTCCGATGCCTGCCCGGATCCGGCTGATAAGCCGGACGTCAGCCCCTCCAACGACCACCCAGCCAAGGAGCCTGCTTGTTTCAGGAATGTTTCAGCTGTGGCGATCTGTTCTGTCTATACTGTCATTAAACACTACAGTCTGGACATTGCCTCTGGGAGAAGGGCAGGCTTCAGCCTGGTTGTGCGTCAAGGCCTCCTGTCTTAGGCCTCTAGCTTCCAGTCATCCAGAGTGGTTCTCTATCAGAATTGCTTAGAAATCGTTCCTTAGTAGTGGCCTGATGCAAGAGATTACCCTAGATGAAGACAGTACCATTATGTGAGAACTTAACATAAGAATAGATCTTCAAGAGGATCTTTTACATCAGGCCATGCCATCCTGCCCCCTGTCCCCTGTCCTTTTGGCTTCAGGGCTTTCTGTGTCTGTCTCTCTTTCTCCAGGACAGTTCACCTTCTGTTTAACCATTTTCTTTCTCGCAGGAACCTCTGGCCCCCAGGCTTCCCAGCAGAAGATCCTCTGTCTCCGGTGGGACAAGAATTTAGGAGAGCGCGAGGCTGCCCCCGTTTATATGGGAGGAATGTCGTCTGCATCAGACATTGTTGTTGGAGGCCCCTTGTAGACTGCTAGCTAGAAAGGTTTCTGTGCAGTCCTAGTGCCTGGTGGCTATAGTTCTTTAGGTGTCGCCTGATGCAAGAGATCCTCTTGAAGGTCTACTGTTACGGTAAGTTCTTACGTAACTGTACTTTACGTAAGAACTTACCGTAACAGTACATCTTCCAGAGGATCCCTTGCATCAGGCCATGCAGTCCCACCCTTCATTCCCCTTGGCCTTAGAGCTTCTCTCTGCCTGTCTCTCTTTCTCGAAGACAGTTTACCTTCTGTTTCACCTTGTTTACTGCCGGGAACGTCTGGCTCTTCCTCGGTTTCCCAGGAGGAGATCCTCTGTATACAGTCTCTGGTGGGGGGAACTGAAGAGGATGCGGGGCCACCCATGTTTATATGGACCCTTTGTCTGTTGACTCAAAGTGCCAGAGCAAGTTTGGGGTATTAGCCACCTGTTTATTCTGTAACCAGGACACTAACATTCAGATTCCAACTGAACATTTTTGGTATGAAGCCTTTATTGGACAGCATCTAGTTTTGCGTGCAAGGCACCTTCTCCTGACTGTGCTGTGTTTTTGAGCTGATTGCACTGAGCCCCTGAACCAACCCTGTGCCACTGGGATTGCAGACCACACTCACCTGCACCTGTTCCATAGGTGTGGCCTGATGCAAGATATTCTCTCGAAGATCTGCCGTCATGGTAAGTTCTTACGTAACTGTACTTTTTCCAGCACTCAGTAATTCGCCCTTCTAGGAGAGATTTATTAATGAGCAGGGCAGCTGGGGAGGCAGTAACTGGGGCAGCAATTTTTAAATGTTTAGGCTCCAGTTTATCAAAACCTGCAGAACCTTTAGCCTTTAGTCGCTTTAGAAGAGGCAGTACCTCCTTCCACGTGACCAGTCAAAAGTGGAACTCCGGGTAGCGCTCACAGTTTTAGGAGGGGAAGGGTGATGGGAGATGGGACCAGTAAATTGAATTTTAAATCTCACTAGGTCCTTGAAAAAGTTATCAAATTCATTGGTTGTAGTTAAGGGGTCACTGATAGACTGACCATCACCTCAATATCTGTTTCTGTGGAGCTAGAGCTGCCTTCCAGAAGGGTATTTGCACCCAAAACTGTTTGGTGTCGGGTAAATTTTTGTTTTGCAGTTTAGCTACATAACTTCACTTGGAATTTTTAAGATCTTTTTTGTAGGTGTTCTAAATGCCCTGTATTTAACCCAATCCTCCATGAGACCAGTGGGCTTGAAAAGCCCCAATGCCTTGTCCCTCAGCTTTAAGGGTTTCATTAGATTAGGGGTTAACCATTTGGAAGGAAAGGTAATAAGTGTAGTATCCCAGAGCTCAGTGCTTTGACAAACTCTGTTTAGTATTTTTGTTGGTGCTATGCACCAGGACGTTGGTGTATGGCCAACTGAATTTGCTGAGACAGTAACACAAAATGTGGACGTTTGGATACTGTAGAACAAAGGATACAGCTGCAAGCTTAAGTACACTGGTGGAATGGTACAAAAGATCTGAAATAAGCGTTAAGCCAGTAGATGTACGGTTATGCACTTAGGATCAAGAAATGTGAGGTAGCAATACAACTTGGAGGGAGTAGCACTTCGGGTCATTTGAGTCCGAAAGGGACTCAAGGGTCATAGTGACCAACACCCTTACAGACCAGTCAAATGAAGTCATGGGGAAATATAGCAAGGTTCTCGGATGTATTAGGAGGAATACAGGAAGCATGGAAAAGGTGGTACTTCTGCCTTTCTACAGATCTGTGGTTAGACTCCATGCAGAATACTGGGTACAGTTCTCGTCTTCGTATTTATGGGGAAATTGCCAGTTTTTTTTTTGCATCATATTAGTTCTAGTTGAAAGCCCACATTTTACAATTGCTTACCTTCTCTAAAATTAATTGAAGTTGTTGGTTGTTCTAGCTGCTTCCTTTCTTAGTAAAACTGAAGTTTGTGCTAATGGTGTAATTAAGAGTGTAGCTAAACATATGCACACCATGACCATGTGTGTTGCCCCATTTGGCACTATATGACGCCATCTTTGTACAACATGGCACTGTATGCTCCCCCCCCCATGCACTGCGAAATTCAGTTGCCATACGTGATATATTCAGACACATATATACCATCTCTGCAGACTGTAATTCTGTATGGTCCCTGGGATGCAAAGACAATCTAAGTGGCCAGCTACACTGGTTTTGACTCCTAAGAACAGAATTGATCCGCAAGCCCTGTCTCATGTTGCACGAAACAGTGGCAGTAGTGCTGAGCCTTGTTGTTGCACCCCCCCCCAAAAAAAAAAAAAAAATAAGAGCTTACACCACAGAGTACATGAAGTATGTCTTCCTACACTCATGGGTGTAATTATACCCAGCCTTGTTTGGTTTTAAATCTTTGATTGCATTTTTCCTCAACATTGGGAACACCCCCAAACAGTGCAGTCACTTGTGATACAATAGTCAGTTCTCCTTCCAAGGCATCATGTGTGGAAAGACTATGTTAGGGATGTCCCAAGTTCAGGAAAGATGCAATGGGAGTTAATCAAGGACTGTAAACAAACATGTTTTTGTGTGGCAGCAGTAGGCAGTTCATTTTTCACTTTAAAAATGAAAAAAAAAAAGCCAGAGTCAGATTACCAGCTAACATCAGCAGTCTCTACAAAATGTTTTTTATCCCAAACTAAACTAAAGACACTTTGAATCCAGAGGGGGTTGACAGTGCCACTTTAAGGAGGGGCATTAAGAAAATTGAGCAAGGAAGTGCAGAGGAGGGTCACCAAGGTGGTAAGAGGACTAAAAAACAACAGTTATGAGGAAAGGCTGTCAAAACTGAACATGGTTTTCCTTGAGCTGAGAAGGTTAACAAGGGTTATGATCCTGTTCAGAGCCTTAAGTACAGTAGAAGCCACTTAATTGGGACAGGGTGGCAGGGGTTTCATCCCAATTGAGAGCCCTCCCAATAAGCTGGGCGCTCTATTTTATATATCGCAGTTCATTATATGGAGTCACACGAGTCCAATCTTCTGTCGGTATTGTACCTCAAACACAGTGAACACATGTAAAGCATCCGATACGCCACCCCACATTTAGTACACCACCATACTGTCTGTTTATCAACACTCTGTACATTGCTCACTGCACAGAGAGTGCTACCTTCAGCTGTGCGGGCTGCTCGCTGTCACAAGGTAATTTAAGCACACTTTCATTAAAACAAAAAAACATGACTGATGTGAAGATTTGAATTGCATTTGGATGGGTAGTTTGTTCTTACCGAGTGAGAAGTGAGAGAGCATCAGAGCGGATTGTGCACAGTTCAGCTGATCATGATCTTCCTGGACCAATTGTAGGGCGTGTCGGGGATCAGTCATTTTCATACTAGGTGCTTAAGCAGTCCGTTTAAAATAAAGTGGTTCGTGTACAACTGAGCTGATCGTGATAAATACAGTATGTGGTAGGGAGGGGGAGGGCTTTGTGCTCACAAACTAAACTGCTACTGTTGAAAATAAAGTTCACTTCTCTGATGTTACTTCAGTTGACAGGAATTTGTTACCTCTTTACAGGCTGCGACAGCTGCTACCACTGTAGTAATCTGACCCAATATCCCAGTTATCCGGCAGGCTCTTGCAGACTCATCCCTATTAACTGCTTAAAGCCTACATTGAAATATACTGCCACATAATGGGGTTCCTGCTAGGATGTCCCAGTAAAGTGGACATCCCATTTAAGCACATCCTGATTGAGTGATTCGGATTGTACTAATACAAAGATGAAAAAGTGGCTGTACTTGAATATGAAAGAGGCAGTGGGGCACACAAGGATAGTGTACAATTAAATGATGAAATTGTAAAAACCAACACAAGCCAGAACTTTTTTTTATTTACATAGAGAGTGTTGTCACTATGGAACAGCCAGCTGGAATAGTGGTCAATCCCAGGACCGTTGCTTCTTTCAGAAATGATCTAGATGACTACATTATTTGAGAGGGTAATAATGGGATATATCCGTGACCGTGGTGGGCAGTCTAGTAGGGTCAACTATGGTCTGTTTCTGTCTTTGTAATCCTCTGTTCCTGTGATATGTTTGAGCATAAGGCAGAGTGCATAGCAGACCAGGGAAGTGGAATTGATTAGACTACCAGCTCCATGGAGTTAAAATATATTTCCATCCCTTTCTTAAAAATGTATAGTAAAGAAATTGTGCTCTTACTCCTTAGGCCTTGAATGTAAGGCTTCTTCCTGTAGTTTCATCTTCAAGCACAGTTGGTGCTCTTTAACAGTTAGCATGCAGTAGGTATGGAGGAAACATTTACATTTTTTAAATGTACTTAATATTTCTAAGACAAAACTTTATAGATTTTCTACAGTATACAAATAAGTACTGTAATTGCTGTTGTAGGTATGTAAATTATGTGTTTTTCATATCAAAGATTTTCTCTGTAGCATGAACTTCTGCTTCTTCAGTCCTCTAGCTTGCTGCAGTTCTGTTCTACATTTGAAGTGGATGGCCCATAGAAGGCTGTCGTTGTTAACCCTCCTTATTATTCCTTGCACAGTGTTGCAATCTGTTGTTGGTTCTTCATCTATCACCTTACCAAACATACTTGAAAGAGGCATTAAGGGGAATGGGACAGGAATCAGGGGTTGAGGAACAGTGGGCAGTATTTAAAATGGGGATTACAAGAACAACAGAATTATGCATTAAGCAGGTTAGCAAGAGGAAAAGGAAGAGGAGGCCATTATGGTTTTCCAAAGAGGTAGCAAAGAAAGTGAAAGCCAAAAAGATTGCATTCAGGCAATACAAAAAGACACAGGCAGAAGGGGATAGGGAGAAGTACCAGGAGAAGCAAAGGGAGGCAGGGAGGTCAGTAAGGGAAGCCAAAGCTCAGACAGAAGAGCACATTGCAAAATCAGTGGGTAGAGGGGACAAAACCTTTTACAGGTACATAAGTGAAAAAAGAAAGACAAAGGGAGGGATAGTGAGACTGAAGGGGGAGGATGGGGGCCGTGGAGGATGACAATAGTAAAGCTGACATATTGAACAGGTATTTCTGCTCAGTCTTTACTGAGGAAGAGGTGGGTAATGGGTCTGAGGTAGTACAAGGGGTGAGAATGGTGCAGAATGGACACAAGTCCCTTTACACAGAAAGGGTCCTGAAGGAACTGGAAGTAATAAGAGTTGATAAAGCAATGGGACCAGATGGGTGCACCCAGGGTCCTTAAAGAACTAAGAGAGGTGGTGGCTGAACCTCTGGCTATCCTGTTTAGCCGATCACTGGAAACAGGGAGGTACCCAAAGACTGGAGGACAGCAGATGTAGTCCCTTTATACAAAAGTGGGAACAAAGAGGAAGCAGGGAACTACAGACCAGTCGGCCTCACCCTCGGTAGTGGGGAAGATCATGGAAGCACTACTGAAGGAGAGATTGGTGGAACATCTGGTTGTCAATGGACTACAGGACCCAAGGCAGCATGGTTTCACCAGGGAGGTCATGTCAGACCAACCTAGTTGAATTTTTGACTGGGTGACTAGGAGGTGAATCGGGAGGGCAGTGGACATGGCCTATCTGGACTTCAGCAAGGCCTTTGACACTGTGCCACATAGAAGACTATTACACAAACTGGGGAATATGGGTGGGCAGGACAGTAGTGTGGTGGTAGGTAACTGGCTGGGTGGCAGGACACAGAGGGTGGTGGTAAATGCCTGTCACTCCACAGAGGGAAGAGTGACCAGTGGGGTACCACAGGGATCAGTGCTGGGACCGTCCTATTCAACATCTTCATCAGTGACATTACAAGAGACCTAGAAGGCAGAATTTCACTGTGTTCGCTGATGACACAAAGCTCTGTAACAGAGTGGACACACCAGAGGGTGTAGACAGAATGAGAAGACCTGCAGAAACTTGAAGAATGGTCAGGGTTTGACAGTTGAAATTCAATGCAAAGAAGTCAGCCAAGATAATGCATATAAGGCACAAAACCCTGGCACAATATATCAGTTGGGGGTGAGGATATAGCATGCACCAAGCAGGAAAGGGATCTTGGGGTTATCATCTCTGATGACCTCAAGGTAGGGAAACAGTGTGACAAGGCAGCAGGTAAAGCAAATAGGATGCTGGGATGTATGGGCAGGGGCATCACCAGCAGGAAAGGGAGGTCATAATTCCGCTATACAAGACACTAGTGAGGCCCCACCTGGAGTACATGTACATGCTCTGGAGACCATACCCACGTAAGGACATAGACAGGGTAGAGAAGGTTCAGAGGAGGGCAACAAAGATGGTGCATGGATTGCATCACAAGTCCTATGAAGACAGGTTGAAGGAACTGAACATGTACTCCCTGGAGGAGAGGAGGGAGAGGGGATATGATAGAGACATACAAGTATCTTACAGGGAGGAACAGGGTGCAGGAAAACACTATTTTAAGCGAAAAGATGTTCCAAGACTAGAGGCATGGGATGAAGTTGGAGGAGGACGATTCAGAGGAAACATGAGAAAGAATTTCTTCACAGAACAGGTGGTGGACAAGTGGAACACCCTGCCAGAGGAAGAGGTGGGGGGCTGAAACAATCACAGGATTTAAGAATGCATGGGATAGACATAAAGGAATTCTGGAGGTCAGGGTTAAGGGGCAACAGACTTCTAGGAAAACAAACTGAACTTACAAGCTCAAATGGGCAGACTGGGTGGGCCATAGGCCCTTATCTGCCAACGCTGTCTATGTATCTACGTTATCTATGTACCTTGCATGATCTTATGTGAGCTGCCTGAAAAGCTGGAAACTTTCTTCCAAAAGGGTTTTCTCGTGGGTAGACTAATTCTTCTAGCAGTTTGTTCCACATCTAAATGAATCACTCTGTAGCTAAAATGATAGCATGCTTAAAAATCAGTATTTTTATGTTTAAAAAATTGTAACAAATATATGTGAACTAAATCTGCAGAAGTAATGATTCATCTTATTATAGCAACTTTAAGATCTGCATGATATTCTGTTTGGCATGGCACAGCATACAGTAACAATAATTGCCTGTCTCAGTCACATTGTAAGACACCTTTAACGCCTCACACTTTGAACATGATTTGTTTGTAATTATTGTTATGGTGTTTATTACTGTACTTGCAAATCACCTTTAAATACATTGTCTGTGTGAGGCTATATAAATTAAAAGAAATTGAAAGCACATCAAAGGCTGAACGCTTACTAAATTGTAAACGGTAGTTTGTTTGCAGCCAACTTGTGCCATATATATCTATCTATCTACACACACACACACACACACACACACACACACACACACATCATCATCAACCTCTGTGTAGTTTTCCCTCCTTGGACAAATTCAGCACTATATACTGTGCATGATTTTGTATTTGCTTTGTGAATCATTTATAATCTTCTGAGATATAATCAGATTTTCAAATCACAATTCAGTAATTCATGTAGTAATTGTAGCTAAACAGCAACATTCATAAGAGTCTTGCATATTTTAGGGAACGCAGTCAAATGTCAACAATGACAGCAAAGAGAAGAGTGTTGCTGCTTGGATCTGGTTATGTGTCTGACCCTGTCCTGGATTACCTCACTAGAGATTCCAGTACTGAAGTAACAATCGGTGAGTATATTCATTACTAGTTTGTATAAGACTAATTTTTTATTTATTTGAATTTTGGTGACCAGTTTAGTCCACTGAGACAATTGCAGTCCATTTTTCAGGGTCGACCTGGGGGGGGTAGAAAAGAAAAAATTACTTACCTTAGTAATCTTATTTCTTCCAGTGTATTCTTCTATATTCTTAACTGTATGCAGTCTGCCTCCTAAGTAGAACTGCCCGGAGAGAATTGGAACCATATGCAAATGATAGAACCTATCCTTGCTCGAGGAACACATTCAAACTGCTGTCCTCATCTACTGCAACATTCCATTAATGTCTCAGATTTTGAAAATAGCCCACAAGGCAGAAATACAATGTACCTATCTATAAATACCTAAAAGGGATCAACTCCCATAACAAAAAATATACCCTAGTGACTATTTCACTAGAACTGAAACATAAGTTTTATCGTGGAAACTTAGGTAACCAAAGAAGAAGGAGGAATCCTGCCCAGGTAAAGTGTACCCTACTGTGGTGTACATGCTTGTAGAAAATCCAAGATAACATCAGTAGGTATGCTGAGGCTGTGGTTCTGGTGGGGGAGGCAGGGAAGGGAGAGTTATGAATATAGAAGAATACACTGGAAGAAATAAGATTACTAAGGTGAGTACTTTTTTCTTCTAAACCCATGTATTCTTCTACATTCATAACTGTATGCAGACTTCAAAGCTGTATCTTTGGAGGTGGGCAGAGAACCTGCTTAGGAAAGAGGCTCTGCATGACTGCTGTTCCAAATCTGGCATCACCTCTGGACAATATGTCCAGGCTGTAATGCTTAGTGAAAGTATGTACTGTCCTCCATGTGGCAGCTTTGCATATGTCCAGTGGGGGGACATCCCTTGAAGCTACTATAGAAGCAGCTGTTCCCCTGGGTGAATGGACCCTAGGTCCTGATGGGGCCTGTTTGCCTGCTTTTTGATAACAGAACTGTATGGGGCTAACTATCCAATGAGAGACTGATCTCTTGGTAGCTGGTGTACCTTTTTTCACATCCCCATAGGTAAGGAATAACTGTTGTTTATCCTGCCTGTGATCCTTAGTATGAGATATGTAGTAACTAAGAGCTCTCTTCACATCCAGACTGTGAAGTCTACGCCCACCTGAAGTAGTGTTCAGTGAAAAACACTGGTAATGTAATGGATTGGCTCAAATGAAAATATGACACCACCTTAGGGAGAAATTTTCTGTCGGTTCTGAGTACCACTTTGTCATTACGGAAAGACAGATAGTCCTTTTCTACAAATAGGGCCTGAAGCTCACTTATCCTTCTAGCAGAAGTAATAGCTACTAGGAATGCAGTTTTCCATGTGACATACGGTAGGTGGGCTGAGGACATAGGTTCAAAAGGTGGCCTCATAAGCTGAGCAATGCAAATGTTTAAATCCCACCCAGGGACAGGTTCCCTAATGGGTAGATATATAAGACACAGACCTTTGTAACCCTTTTTTAAAAATAGGGTTAGATGCAATGAAAGTGGGGCGTCCCACTGAAATATGAGCAGAGATAGCTGCTAAGTGGACTCTTAGTGAAGTATGCTTAAGGCCCTGATCATGTAAGAAAGTAAGGTACTCAAGTAGGATTGGAATTCCTGCTGAGGCAGGTTCGATGCTGTGCAGGGTGCACCAAGAGAGAAACCTTTTCCATTTGGCTGAATAGGTTTTCTTAGTAGAGGGTTTTCTGTATCCCTTAAGTATGTGTAAAACTGCTTGGGAGAGGTTTAGGTTTGCAAATTCTGAGTCTTCAAGAGCCAAGCCTTGAGACAGAGAGAGCCAAGGCTGGGATATCCTATTTTCCCTTGGTGGAAAGTTAACGGGTTGTGCCTCCAGGGAAGATGTATTGGTCTGGATACCAACATGGATAGTAGGAGAGGATACCAGTGTTGTCTGTGACATTGAGGCCGACTGGGACCTGAGCTTGATCAGGACTCTGAGGATGAGAGGGAAGGGAAGGAAAGCATATAGGCTTCTCCCTGACCAATCCAGTACCATGGCATCCACTGGGACTGTGCCCCTTAGTGGGGGTCTGCAACAAAACAGTGGTAGTTTGTGGTTCTCTGGAGAGGCAAAGAGATCCACCTCTGGGTGCCCCACCTTCTGAATACCGAATTGGCCACCTGTGTGTTCAGTGCCCCACCTTCTGAATACCGAATTGGCCACCTGTGTGTCCAGTGACCACTCGTGATGGCCCTGACTGATTCTGCTGAGGGCATCTGCTAAAATGTCCTTCTCTGGGACATGGACTGCTTGCAGATTTACTTTTATAGAGTATTGAAGATCCCACAGTTTTATGGTCTCTGAACATAGAGGGTCGGACCTTGTGCCCTCTTGCTTGTTTATATAGTACATAATTGTGGTATTGCCTGTTCTGAGCTGTACCACACTGCCTGGTACCAAATGAGCAAAAGCTTTTAGAGCTAGGAATACAGCCCGGAGCTCCAAGAGATTTTTGTGCAGAATGGATTCTGCCTCGCACCAAGTCCCATGGATGGTGTGTTCCCCATCCCGATAGAGAAGCATCTGTTATGAGAACAAAGGAAGGGTTCTCCCTTTGGAAAGGGACACCTTGCCTTAAGTTGTCTGAATTTTTTCACTGCTGTAAGGCTTGATAACAACCTCTGTTACTGGGATGAGCTTTGACATCTTGTCCCTTCTCTGTGACCAAGGGGACCTGAGATGAGATCGCAAGTCTCTCATTCTGTACCTTGCCTCTGAAACTGTACCTGTTGCTGCAGCTATATGGCCCAGAATCTGCAGATAGTGTCTTGCTGGGCATGGCTGGTTTAGCTTGAAAGAGGCAGCCAGGTCGAAAATACTCTGCACTCTGTCTTGAGGGAGGAAAACCCTTCCCTGAGTAGTATCCAGTTCTGCTCCTATAAACTGAAGCAGCTGAACAGGGGTAAGAACAGACTTCTCCTGATTTATCAGGAATCCCAAGGACTGTAGGAGATGAACTGCTGTTTGCAGGTGCTCTGAGACCTGTTGTGGGGATTTTCTCACGAACAGCCAGTCGTCCAGATAAGGGAAGAAAGGGATGCCAGACTTCCTTGAGTGTGCCACCACTACAGCCAGGCACTTTGTGAATACCCTGGGTGCTGAGGTCAGACTGAAGGGAAGGGATGTGAACTTATAATGTCCTGAAAGGAGTCTGAACCTGAGATACTTTCTGTGAGATTGCCTTACTGGGATGTGAAAATAGGCATCTTTTAAATCCAGAGATGCTAACCAATCTCCCTGCTGGATAACTGAGAGTATGGACCGTAGAGTGACCATCTTGAATTTTGGTTTTACCAGGAATTTGTTGAGAGATCTGAGATCCAGAATGGGTCGCCAGTCCCCATTTTTCTTTTTGGTGAGGAAGTAGCGGGAGTAGAAACCCCTTCCCCTGAGATGTGCTGGTACATGCTCCACTGCTTTCATGTGGATCAGTTTCTTGCACCTCCTTTTGCAAGAGCTTGCCCTCCAAAAGGGAAGCTGGTTTGAAAACTCTTGATTTCAGAGGGGGAAGGGCTTTGAAACATAGGGACAAACCCTGACTTACCACCTTCAGAACCCACTTGTATGTGGTGGTGGAGAACCAGTTCTGGGGGAAGTAAGTCAGCCTGCCCCCTACTGGCTGTGGGTAGGGGACCTGGACAGACTGGTCAGGGGTTTTGTTTTGGTGTTGCCTGAGCCTAGGCAGATTGGGAGCCCCTTCTGGAACCCCTACTGCCTCTAGGTCTAAAATACCCAGTCTGCTGTGGGTAGGGTTGTTGCTGAAAAGCAGCTTGGCCCTGATAAAAAGGCCTCCCATAAGGGGACCTTCCTCTGCCCCCCCCACTTCCATAAAGCCTATAAGAAGGGGTAGGCCTGTCCCTGGAGGAATTACTCTTGCAGGTGGCCTTGTATTCATCCACCTTTTTCATGTATTCCTCAGTGTGTTTGCCAAACAGGGAATTATTCTCCACAGGAAAATCCATGGCCTTTGTCTGGGTATCCTGGGAGAAATTAGTGGCCCTAAGCCATGCCAGTCTTCATAGGGCCACTGACAGAGCCAAATACCTGGCAGCGTTATCATTAGCATCAGCTGCCATCTGGAACTGGTATTTAGCAGCTTCCAGACCAAATCTAGTTGCCTCTGCCAGGTCGTCAGAGAGGGGGCGAGGGAGCCTTCTCTGACATAGCCAGTACTGATTGCCACAGTATTTTCTGATACTATGCTGCATATGCCTGGTAATTAGCCTGCCTCACACCTAGGGAGGCAGCTAGGTACCCTTTCTTAGACATACCATCTAATTTCCTGGATTCTTTCTCAGGGGGATGGGAAGAGAGAGGAACCTTCGCCTTTTCACAGGCTGCCTGCTGAACTATACCCTGGTGATCAGGGTGAGAGTATAAAAATTCTGCTCCCTCCCTGTTCAGGTGATATTTCTTGTCAGACTTCTTGTCTATAGGAGGAATAGAGTTGGGAGTATGTAAAATTACAAACAAGTCTTTTTTTTTAAAGAACTTGTTGATTGGTAAATAGACCTTTTTCGTGGGGGTTAAACCCATCATCTCAAGGTATTCTGCCTCCTCTTCATCATCGACCACTTAAGTGGTAGCTAAGTCCAGAGCATCCACTATCTTCCTAACAAAAGAAAAGTGAGAAGAAAAATCCTCAGGTCGAGGGGGAGAGTCGAACTCCTGCTCAGGTGAGATTTCAGGCTCTGTAGGTTCATCCTGTGCAGGATCCATCTCACCATAGTCATCATATTCCAGTTCCTGTGACTCAGGGGCAGGAGCTGTGGCAGGAGCCTTAGAAGGAGCAGGTTGAGCAGGCAGAATCCCCTGTAAAGCCTGCAGAACCTTCATAGCCTGAGCTATCTCCTCTGCAGAAGGCAGGCTGTGAGACACAGTAGAGACCTCTTGTGGAACAGAGGCTTGGGGTTCTCTGTGTTTAGTTTCCTTAGATTTTTTGGAGGGGGCCTGGAGAGTCAGCCGGACCACTCCCCCTTTTTAAAGTGCCAGAAACATCCTTCTCAGGGATGGTAACAGTAGATAAGGCGGTTTCAACAGCAGTTTTTGGTGGCTGGTTAGAGCTCGAGGGACCACTGTCCACTTTTTTTCATCAGCCTTTCCATCCTTTTCTCAATTGTTTTAGGAGGGAAGGATTTACAAATGGCACAGTCTGCTGAAAAGTGACCAGGTCCCAAGCAGACTAAACAAAGGTTGTGTTTGTCAGCTTTAGCAAACACTTCCCCACATTTTGTACAATTTTTTAAAACCTGGGGGCCCAGTCTTTTTCTTTGGTTTTTCTTGTGTTTCCATTTCCAGGAGAAAAACCAGCAACCGCTTACTAGTATTCAAACTAACGTTTTTTTTTTTTGTTTTTTTGTTTTTTGTTCAGGAACCGGTTAAGGATCCGAGGAAAGAACTTGTATATCAAACTGGGTCAGCGGTTCACGACCGCTCGGTTACAAAGAATGAGTTTAAAACACAGAAATTAATGAAAATATACAAAATTTATAGCTAAAACTTAAGGGGAGGAGCGCCAAATTAACTAAAAAAGCCCCAGTTCCTCAGCGGTTATACCGAACCGTGAGGAACCGAGAAATAATACGATTTTACCACTAAACTAAAGAAAACGTAACTTTTTAATATAATAGGATTAAATTAAACAATAAACAAAGGCAGCAGTTTAAATATTATGCTAGATAATACTTGTAAAACTGGAATCAGATTGAAAAAAATGAGAGGAAGATCTCCAGGAGTCTGATTTGCCAGGCGGAGTGAGAAATCTGAGACGTTGATGGAATATTGCAATATATTAGCGCAGCAGATTGAATGCGTGTCTCGAGCAATGATAGGTTCTATCATTTGCATATGGTTCCAATTCTCTCTGAGCAGTTCTACTTAGGAGGCAGACTGCATACAGTTATGACTATAGAAGAATACATGAGGTTAGAACAAAGCATTACAAAAATAGAAATTATGCAAAGTACAGAAGCAGGGTTGCTGTTAAATATGTAGAATAAGGTACAGAACATATGATACAAAGTACAGGCGAGGCAATATCAAGTATAAATATGTACAACAGACACAAAACCTTACAGGCTGTATGGTACAGAGTGAAAGTATCAGCATGCTGAGGCTAGCTAGCAGGAAAGTTACACTTTATGAATCACAAAACATTTCATACAAATCAGTGACATTTATTTCCCCTATCTAGTGGCAGGATTGGTAATGTGATTTTGAAATGCAAATGGGTACAATGTAGACATTATTTTCTTAGAACAGTGATTCAGTACATGCAGATTTTACTTGAAGAGGTAGGTAGGTAAAATTTTTATTCATAGAGAAATGAATATGGATAACATCACTGAGCCAAAGCTCATTTACAGTGCGGTCGACGAACGCCTGGTGGAGAGGGAGCTTGCAGTAGGTAATCATCTTGAGGACTGCGCCTTCTGTCGTCGGGACCACACAGAAACTTTAGCCAGCAGTATCTGATGGGGGACTGCCCACCCGACGCCACGTGACTGACATCAGCATGATCCTATATAGTGGGTGGTCCCCACACCCACCTTCCAGTTCTTTCCCGCCATCGACCTGAACAGTCAGACCTCGCAGAGATCGTATGCTGAAGTTCAACTGCTATTCAGATGAATATCTGTTTTACTTTCTTTCAAAACATCAGTTATTTCGTTTTTTGTGCATGTCGTCATCTTCCATTGTGGTACAACCACCGCACAAGGATTCACACTCCCTCTGCTTAGGCCCGGAGCACAAGATTGATGACTGCGAGGCCTGTGCCAACTTCAGTCCGGCCACACGGATGTGCCGCCAGCAGGCCCTAGAGGTCCATTTGCTAAAAAGGAGGATGGCCACCATGGAGAAAGAGCTCCAAAAATTATGCAGCACTCTCACCTTGCCCACCGGGTCCAAGCATGAGAAAAAGAGGAAGAAGGAGAAACACAGGGACCAGGACCGATCCCCATTGCATCCGAAGCCGCCTGTGGGCCCTTCGGATGAGCGCTGACTGGCCTCCGCTAAGTCAGCCACCGTGGCCTAGTCTGCTCCCCGCCACCACTGGTCCTGGTGGCCACAGGATCTGAGGCTGAGGCTTCAGCTGCACTTAGTCCCATCTTCACAGCAGGATCTAGTGCACCAAGGGGGAGCCGCTAAGTTGCTTGTCAGACCCTCCGACGAACGCCTGGCTCCAGCTGTGGTGTTGGGCTCCGGAGTCTCTGAAGCCCACCCGGCATCGACCGCTAAGCCGAACGTCGGCCAGCCTGATGTTCACACGATCATGTCGGACAATAAGTCAGACACCGGCTCTGCTGATGCTCGCCTGACTGACCTGGTGTCAGGGTCAGGCGATGGCCCCGATGAATCCCAACTGCTGGAACCACCTCAGCAGACATCATACCGGATGATTCTCAGCCACCTCCTCCACCATCGGGGGCTGTTGTGCTGCTGACTCTCCCCCTCTGGACCTAACCCTACCAGGACCATAGGGGTCCAGTGTTCCACAACGGCCTCCGTTGGTCCCTCTGGTTTGCCTCTGTGAGGATCTCACCCATCTGGCCTTCTGGTGAGTTACCCTCCATTGGGCCCACCATCAGGGTACCTCTGTCGGGACCTCCTTCAGGATTCCTGCTGTCAGGGTATCCAATGCCTCAGGCACCGGCGTATAACCCACCAGGTTATCCACCATCAGGGTTTCATATGCCAGGGTACGCTCCAGCCTATCCTCCATCAGGATATCCGCCTTTCCATACGCTGGGTTTCCCGCATTATTCTCTGGCTTATCAGACTCCTCCTCCTCAACCTCCAGTAGAGTTCTAGTCAGTTTTGCAGTCCTAGTGGTCAGAGACCAAGGCCCAGTTGGTTACTGAGTTAGAAAGCTTTCAGCCTCCCAGGGACCCCCCCAGGAGCCCTGATGACCAGCAACAAAGACAGGTTCCTCTGAATCAGCCGATGCTAGCCCCTCCAAAGGCCCTGACGCTGGCTGGGCTCTCAGGCAAACCAATGTCTGAGCCCAGAGAATCGTCTGACTCAGACCAGGATTCAGACTCTGACTCTTCCGAATCGTTGGGATCGGGGATTGAAACCCCGCCTATAGGGGAACCCCAACCCAAAGAATCCCCCAAGTCTCTTCTGGAGGATCCTTCATTTTTAGACCTCCTTAGAAAAATTGCTGAAGTGTACGACTGGCGGTCGGATGCCCAGGATCCAAAAAGGCAACACCTGGCAAAGCACCTGAACATGCAGGAGGCGGCACCAATCCTTACTCCACCCTGGCTTGACCCGCATGAGAATCTGGCATCAACGATTTGGATGATGCCCTCCTCTGTTCCAGTGGTGGCCAAGAAGGCTGATCGTACATATCGTACACCAGAAGGGAAGGATCACCTCAGTGCGTAGCCCAAGGTCAATTCGGTCATCATAGCAGCTGCTTATGACCGGTCCTCTAAGCCCTGCATATGAGCAGCTCCCCACCGCACAAGACGTCATGGCAGTTGAACCAATTTGGTCGGAAGTTTTATTCCTTCTCTGCTCTGGCCATGAGGGCTCTTAATTACGTCGGGCACATGCTGGTCTACCAGAAATCCTTATGTGCCCAGCTAGAACTGGCCATTCAGGCACTACCAGATTCTGATTTGAAAACCCTATTGGCGGATTTGATCCATTTGGCTAAAGTGGCCTTCAGGCATTTGCTGAGAGCCACCTACGATGCAATAGACCCTTCTGCTAGATGGGTCATATACAGCTGTCTGCCTACGTCACTTCTCTTGGTTGAGGGTGTCAGGCCTGACACAAGGCGTGCAGAGTGCTATCCAAGATGCACCTTTCAGGGGATCTGTCTTCTTTGGTGGGGATGCTCAAAACATCATCACCACCCTTAAAGATAAAGACATGGCACTTTGGTCAGTATAAACGATGTACTTCCCATAGTTTCTACAAAAGAAGCCATTTCGGCGCCAAGCAGAAGCTGAAGCAGCAGCAGACGGCCCAACGTCAAAATAAACATAGGGCACAGTCAGCCTCGGCTGCCCCCCAGGGAAAGTCCCAGAGAACTTCAGGTAGAACTTTCTCCAACCTCCCCTCTCTGACATGTCTTGCCATCCATCCCCTGCCCCCAAATTCAGCAGGGGAGCAGGTAGGTGGAAGGTTCGCTTGTCACATGCAAGGGTGGTGGGTAGTGACAAGTGACTCATGGGTTCTTCAGCTCACAGAGCACGGCCATACACTGGAATTTCTCTCAAAACCTCCAGACAGACCTCCGATTCAGTCTCATTACCTGAAGGCGCACATTTTACCACTTGGAGAGGAAATTCAGGCTCTGTTACAGAAAACAGCTATAGAACCTGTTCCTTCACACCAGATGGGAAAGGGATATTACTCCCACTTCTTTCTGGTCCCCCAAAAGACTGGAGATCTGCATCCCATTTTGGTTCTTAGCAGCCTGAACCTATACACACAGTACAAACAGTTCTGGTTGCTGACCCTCCCGGGTCTGCTGCCGCCCCTTCTGCTCAAGGGTCAGTGGCTTTGCACTTTGGATATGCAGGATGCCTACCTGCACATCCCTATCTTCAGGGCCCATCGTTGCTACCTCCGGTTCTTTTTCCAGGGGGAACATTATCAGTTCAGGGCTCTTCCTTTTGACCTTTCCTTGGCACCTTGAGTTTTCATGAAGTGCCTGGCAGTAGTAGTGGTGGCCCTGAGGTGCCAGGATCACTGTCTGTTCCCTTACCTCGATGACTGGCTTCTGTTAGCCCCATCGAGAGAGCAGTTGGAACTCTCCCTTTCTGCAACCCTGGATCTTTTCCAACAGGTTGGGATTACTGTCAATTTACCCAAGTCTCGGCTTGTTCCTTCCCAACACCTGCAATTTATTGGGGCGGTGTTGGACACGGTCCATGGTATGGCTTTCCTCCTTCAGGACAGGGTGGAAACCCTGCAGAGCCAGGCTCTTATAGTGGCCTCCAGCTGGAAGGTCTCGGCCAGGTTAATTCTTCGACTGTTGGGCCGTATGGCAGCAGCCATTCCCACAGTTCCTTTAGCCAAGCTTCACATGTATATCTCACAGTGGACGCTCACGGCCCAGTGGGATCAGAGGTCAGATGACCTAGAACAGATGGTCATGGTCTCCAATTCCATGCAGAAAGGTCTCTCGTGGTGGCAGGATCTTTCCAATCTCACCAAGGGGTTCCTTTTTTAGTCTCCTCCTCCCTCTCAGACCCAGACAACGGATGCGTCAGGGACGGGATGGGGCGCTCATTTGGGAGACCTCACGTCTCAAGGCATGTGGTCCCTAGTGAAGTCTTCTCTACACATCAGAATGTTGGAAATGAGAGCGGTGTTGTACACACTTCATGAATTTCAACACCTGCTTCTCCAGGGCACTCTACTAGTCCAATCAGACAACATGTGCGTAGTTTGGTATTTCAACAACACGGAGGCACCCGTTCGTACCCCCTAAGCAGGGAGACAATGCAGATGTGGAATTAAACTGTTCTGCATCAGATTCACCTCACAGCTGTTCACGTTCCGGGATTGCAAAATGTCGTAGCAAACAGTCTCAGCTGCACCATAGTCAGAGCCCACGAGTGGGAGCTAAAACAAGAGGTGATCGACTCCATTTTCGACCTGTGGGGACGGCCAGAACTGGATCTGTTTTCCTCCCCATACAATGCAAAACTTCCCAAGCTTTGCTCGCTCACTCCAGGGCATGGTGTTTTCTGGTGAGACACGCTATCACTGCTGGTCAGGGAGGTTCTTGTATGTCTTCTCTCCCGGTTCTGCAGAGGGTGCTGCTCAAACTGTGGGCAGAATGGTCTCACATGATTCTGATTGCCCCTTTTTGGCCCCATCAGATTTGGTTTCCACTGCTTCAGCAGCTTGCAGTGGAACCTCTGGTTCCCCTGCCTCTCTGCAACGACCTCCTGACCCAAGAGGCAGGCACACTGGTCCATCCAGGACTGAAGTCCCTTCACCTTCATGTGTGGCACCTCATGACATAGCCACTTCATGCTTTGGGGTATCTTCCAAAGTGGCTCAGGCTCTAGTGGAGGCCACAAAGCCATCAACGAGGACCACTTTTGTCATGAAGTGGAAGCGTTTTTCTATTTGGGCTACTGTGAAAGGCCGGAATCCTTTCTTGTGTCCACCTGTGTCACTCATGGAATATATTCTGCAGCTCTATGAGTCAGGCCTTGGCTATTAATCGCTGAAGGTACATTTGTTGGCTGTCTCTGCCTACCATACCTTGGTTGATAGCAGGACAATGGCCCAGTTAGAATTCTCTAAGACTTTCCTTGAAGGGATTTTATACCTGAAACTCCCAGTGCACAGTCCTGCGTCACTGTGGGACCTTAATTTTATTTTGGAAAAGTTGACCATGCCTCCTTTTCAACTGGCTGGTTCTTGTGGCATGTGCTGTTAATCTTGGAAAGCTCTGTTTTTAGTGGCAGTCACTTCAGCTCGAAGGATTTCAGAGCTTCAGGCCCTAATTTGTAAGGAGCCTTATTTACTTTTTCACAAAGACAGAGTGTATCTTTGTACACACCGTAAGTTTTTCCCAGAGTTGTTTCAGAGTTTACGTTGAATCAGTCGATTCAACTACCAGTGTACTACCCCAAGTATTCTTGTCAAGGAGAAGTACTTCTTCACACGTTAGATGTTCACAGAATCTTGTGCTATTACACAAACAGGACAAAGTCTGTTCGAAAACGGATCAGCTTTTTGTTTCTTTTGCACCCAAGAGAGAAAGTACAGCAGTTGCCAAACAGTGTCTATTCAAATGGTTGGCTAACTGCATTACTTTTTGTTACCAGAAGTATGGTAAAACCCTCAAGGGGGAAGTCAAAGAGCATTCCTTTAGGGGCATGGCTGCCTCAGCTGCTTGTCCCAGGAATGTGTCTGTCACTAACATCTGTGCTGTGGCTACTTGGAGTTCAGTCCACACTTTTATAAAGCATTACATTCTGGAAAATGCTTCTAGGCTCAGGTCAGGTTTTGGCCTAGTTGTACTTCAAGGCCTCCTGTCATAATTTTTTCTGTGCCTGTAGCAGGGTTTTCAGTTCCTGCCACTCATGTTTCAGTTTATTCTTCTGATTCACACTGCTTGGGACTCTGTCCTCAAGGTGATTACCTACTGCAAGAGCCCTCTCGAAGTATGATAGTACAGTTACGTAAGAACTTAACGTAACAGTAGATCTTTGAGAGAGGCTCTTCCATTAGGTAACCTTTTTCCCTCCCTCCATCCCCCTTAACTTTTTCTGCTCTTTCTTTAAGGGGCCAATCTGAGCTCCAGGAGCCTCTTATCCTTTGTCCTGTCACACCTCCTTGGAGGTCTCCAGCGGGAGAACTGGAAGCCAAGCATGAGGACCGCTCACTACGTAGGATCATGCTGACATCAGTCAAGTGACGTCGGGTGGGTGCCCCCATCAGATGCTGCTGGCTAAAGTTTCCACGTGTTCCTGACGCTAGGGGGTGCAGTCCTCAAGCTGATTACCTACTGCAAGAGCCTCTCTCGAAGATGTACTGTTACAGTAAGTTCTTACATAACTGTACTTTATTACTGATATCCTTTCCTGAGAAACTGTCATTTATTGACTATTCTTGAATCATTTGGGGATAATAAAAAACTTCACCCAGAAATTTACATGTACCACTGAGACAGCCACACACAACTATAGAATCATGTAAGGCTTTATACGGTGCTGTGTATATTGTTGTCATCATGTCTTTTCTTCAGATTAATTCACATTAAATCAAGATACATAGTGACAATGGGATATTAACTTAAGATATGGGTATAACACTAAACTAAAGTAGTCTGGATTATGGTAGGGCCAGAAAAGTAATGTTCTGTGTGGGGATTATTTAGTAATCCCCTCTTGTTGTAATCCGGCTGGCAGTATAGCCTAGAATTTAGAGTAACAAGCTGGGAATGAGTGTGATACATCCAGCAGACCTGGGTTTGAGTCCCACAACTTCTGCTTGCATACTGTGCAACTCTAAGCGAGTCACTTAACCACTCGAAAGCTCCCGAGTCGCCCCTAAAAACAGGCACTTGTGCCTAGTGGGCCTTACCTGGTTAATAAAGAATAAAAAAAATACTGATTTAATTAACAAGAAGGTGATTTCTGTTCTGGTAAAACCTTATTAGCCTGTCCTGTGTGAAGATTTGCATACCCATGATACTTTGCACTGGGCTTGAGACTTAGCCTTTCTTGTGCCATAGACTTCTAAGGAAGCTTCCAATGCTAATACGTTATATAAATCTACTAGCAGCCTGAGGGTTAAGAGTGTATATGTGTGATTTGGAGGGATACACAGAAAGCAAACACACTGGATATTTACTTTCACCTAGCATCTTTTTGGATCCATCTTACTACTCTGGATGCCTAATATCCAAAGGTATGCAGAAATGGTATACCTTATAGTCAAAAAACAAAGGTAATACAGTTACCTAGGAAAACCTAGACAAATAAGTTGGTACAGGTAACAAGTCCATAGTGTCAATTCTGGCAGCTAATACAGTGCAAAAGGAATATTGTCAATTGAGCCAGAAAAGAATAACAATACAGGAGTGAGAGGTCAGTGCAGGAATAATCAGCGATGATCAGTGATCATTTATAGTGAACGGGATTAACATGGACTATTTAAATTTTTATGTATTGGATTTTAAATGCTGTTTTTATGGTATGACTGTTTTGTGCAGCACCTTGATTTTGAAAAGCGCTTTATAAATAAAGGTTTGATTGTTTGATTGAAAACACAGATAACCATAGCACCAGAGAATATAAAAGGTTGGGGGAGATGTGCAAGCCAGAGTAGACAAAGCTCAATTTAAGGGAGAACAATGCAAGGCTGAGAGGTTGATGCCTTGAGTAAGGTGGAACAGGCAAACGTTTTTGGGATAGGGGAAGCCTATACCATTGGGATGGGCTCCACCTATATAGAAGGGTAATGTACTAGTGGAGAGTATAGTCATGTGAACATATGAAGAGTGCCAGCAGATACAGGCCTGCTGGTCTATCTAGTCTGCTCAAGTGTGCTACTAGCAGTCTGTTACACTGCTGTTGCTTCCCGTTCTTCTACCCGCATATCCAAATTCATGCTAATACTAGCTGTTACCCCTCCCCCCAGTGCCTCATTGGCAATAGTCCCCCTGACTTTGTCCCATCCCCTCTTAAAACTGCCCACCATCTTCAAGGATACCACCTCCTCAGGCAGTGCATTCCACCCTGTCACCACTCTCTCCGTGAAATAGTGCTTTCTCATTTCCCTTCTGAATCTACCACCCTCTAACTTCAGATTTTGCCCCTAGTGCCCCTCCCTCTCCTTAATATTAAAATTCCCTCTGTACCATCTTTCACACCTTTCATATATTTGAAGGTTTCTATCATGTCCCCTCTATCCCTCCGTTCCTCCAGGGAGTACATGTTGAGCTTCCCCAGTTTCTCCTTGTAGGGTTTGTCCTCCATACCGAGGATCATCCTGATTGCTCTGCATTGGATCCCCTCCAGCAATTTAACATCTTTCTTTATGTAGGGGTGCCAGAAGTGCATGCAGTACTGCAGGTGCAGCCTCACCAGTGATCTGTACAGCGGCAGCATGACCTCCCCTCTCCTGGATGTGATTCCTCTGGCAGTACACCTCAGCATTGTATTAGCCTTAGCTGCTGCTTTTTTGCACTGTGCTGAATGGTCTGTTTGCCATGTTATTATCACCCCAAGATCTTTTTCCTCCTCTGTAGAGGAAAAACTGTACCCCCCCCCCCAAGTTGGTAATGATTCCTTGAGTTTCTTGCTCCCAAGTGCATGACTTTGCACTTCTTGCATTCAACCCCAGCTGCCATGTTTCTGACCAGTGCTCGAGTCTAGCCAGATCATCCTGTGGCCCCTGCTACCCCTCTGTGTCATACACCACTGCACATAACTTTGTGCTGATCTTATTCTTAATTCCATGCAAAATGTTGGCAATTAAAGTGCCAAACACTGGACCCAGTACTGAGCCCTGTGGTATACCACTGGTTACAGTTCTTGGAGTTGAGAGTTCCCCCTCTTATGACTACCCTCTGCTTCCTGTCATTCAGACAGTTCCTGGTCAACTCCACCATTTTCTCCCCTGCTTCCTGGTATCTCAGCTTGCTGATCAGTCTTCCATGTGGCACTGAATCAAAGGCCTTGTTGAGGTCTAAATACTAGACATCCACCACTTGGCCCCTGTCGATATCCTAGTCAGCCAGTCATAAAAGTCCACCAGGTTGGTCTGACAAGATCTTCCTGAGACAAACCCATGCTGTTTGTTGTCCTGAAGACCATTCACCTCCAGAAAAGTTATTAACCTTTCCTTAAGGATAGTCTCCATTACAGTAGCTTCCCCAAAATGGATGTAAGGCTGACTGCTCTATAGTTGCCTGGTTCAACCTTTGGACCACTCTTGTGGAGGGGCACCATGTGCGCCATCCTCCAGTCCTCGGGGACACACCCAGTTCCCAGTGAGGTATTGAATAAGTCTGCTAGTGGCTCTGCAGTACCTCTGCCAACTCCTTCAGAACTCTGGGATGTATGCTGTCTGGGCCAGGTGCCTTATCTACCTGCAGGGCTTTTAGTCCTTCCATCACCCTGTTCGCTGGGATTTCCCTATCAGTTAACCTCCCACCCCATCCCTTGAGGCATTGGCCCAAGCTTCTCCCTGGTAAACACAGAACAGAAGTAGTCAATGAGCGCTTCTGCCTGGTCTCTGCCCCCTTCCAAAACTGGAAAATGAGATCACAGGTTGCTACGGACAAGGAGAACAACCAGGTAGAGGACATGAGAAGACTGATTCTCCTCCACCTGTTTTACTGCCCCTTCTCCCTTTTTTCTTTTTCACCCATTACCCCTGCTGATTCTTTTAAGGCCCTCTTGACTTTAAATCCTCACAAGGGTGTGAGCCCTGATGGTCTTGACTCTAGGCTTCTAATTCTCAATACTCATGTCATTGCCTTCCCTATTTCCTACCTCCTCAACCTCCCTTTCTCCCTATCCTGTGTCTCTAACTCTTATAGGCTGGCTTCTGTCATCCCCCTACCTAAATGGAGAGACCTATCTGTCTTCTTCCCCCTCTGGCTAAACTCCAGAAATACCTTGTTCTCTCCCAACTCTCCCCTTTTCTTGATGCAACCTCCATCTATAGAAAGTTGCACTCCACTTCAGCCTCTCTCATGCGGCTCAGTGATGGCCTATTCCATTCTCCTGGACAAACTTCAGGTTACAGGACTCTCGGCTTCTCTGTTGAGTGGTTCCAAACCTACCTCGAGGGCAGGTTGCAAGCTGTCTGTATTGGAGACTCCCTTTCCGTCCCTATCAGCTCAGGCATCCTCCAAGGGTCTGTCCAAGGTCCAGTTCTATTCTCCATTTCTCTAAATGACCTCCTCAATGCCTGCTCATCTATATCCATTCAGATGTATGCAAATTATATTGTACTCTTTTCTTCTTGCTTCTCTGCCTCTCACCTCATGAACCAGCTCCCCATCTGGATTTTAACAACTTCCAGCTCTGGTTCCATTAAAATCAGTTATCCCTCAGTGCAAAGACTCAATAACTTTATGCACCAAGCAGAAGCTTGCTAGAGTCTCCCCACTTCCCTCCTTTCATACATAAATACAAATACCCTTAATGATGACAGCTATTGAAAATGTTTTCTTTTTGAGGTACCTTGGGGTCTGAGTAGATCGCCACCTTGATTTTTCTGTTCTTGTGGATGCTGTCCACAAGAAGCTCCACCCCAAACTTGGGGCACTGTATGGAAATAAGAGAAGCACTCTGCTTCCTCCACAGAAAGCAATCCTCACTAAGATGATTCTCCCCATTTTTGGCTATGGAGACACTGTTTATAGTGCTGTTTCAGAGTCCACTTTAGCCTGACTGGACCTTCTGTTTCACTTTTTGTGTCATTTGTCTAACCTCTGCGTACGTGCCATTGTACTCTGTACTCTTCCCTCTCTCTCTTCTCTTTTGATGCCAGGCACCTTACCCACTGGGCTTCCTTTATTTCCAAATACTGGTTTGGCTCTCTCCCCTTGTATCTTGCTTCTCTGCTCTCTTTCCTCTTACTCCCTGCACAGCTCTCCTGCCCCCCCAAATGAAATCTACTGCTTGCTAAGCCACTTTCTTGTTCATCTCTTCCCCTTTCCGTTTGCACTGCTCCTTCCTTTTCTGCCCTGAAATCTCTTCTTTGTGGGTTCTGTATTTGTTGCTATGGTTGCTTCTGATATTGGGGTGGACTCCTATTCAACTGCAGCAAACCCAGCTCTGACACCAGTACTACCCCGCTCCCCTAATTATCAGTCATTTCTCCATTTCTTATTTTTTATTGTGTTGCCTACTGTTTAATGTTCCTTTGCCCATTCCACAATTTACTGTTTGACACTTTATTCCTTTAAGTTCTTGAACTGTATTATTTTTGAATTACTTATTGCCATATTATTGTATTATTTTATATACTATACTCTTCCCTCTCCCCAGGACGCATCTAGAAACAAGCTGATACCAGCTCAGTATGATTTTCCTTGTGAAACATTGTGAAATACATACATACATGCACGCATAAATAAATCTGAGTGCAGGGGGGCAGCTACTCTAGCATTGGAAAACTAAACGGATTAAAAGGACAAGGAATAAGCAAAAAATGTTATTAGTGTATCCCCCCTACAAATGGGGGTTCCCGAAAAGTCTTCCTTGAGCTTGTCCAGTCTTTGGTATCATGAGTAATCATCAGGGTAGCTCCCTGCAACAACAGCCTAAACTAAAAGTGTGTCATCTGATTGTCTTGTTGCTTTCTTTTCACGAACTGAGCCCTCTGGCTCCGGATTACAATTAGTGTGTGTGGTACATGTTGTTTTCTTCCATCACAGGGCCCCAACCAGCTGCAACGTTCCTGGCTAGCCCACCTTTCTCCATCTGGGTACCCAGAGTGTGTGACTGTAGACCCTGAAGTGCATGCATAACTGTTTGAATGATAGAGTCTTTAAGCAAATTAACCAGATTACACCCCTCCCTTGTTCAAGTTCCTTAAATAAATCAGATCTAACTCTTTTTGCATTTACCCTGACTCTGGTTCCAGTTTGTGCAAGAGTACTGTACTGCTGTTATTTGCTGTGTATAACCTTGTTTTACTGGGGGTCCCCAGGGCTGAACCAGAGGAAAGCCCTAGTGGTAAGTGCAGACAGAGTAGGTGCTTGTGTGGTGTATCAGGGGTATAGTGAAAGTGATTATTTAAGCAATAAGGCACGACAGGGTGTGTGTTATCATGTAATTACGTCACTCCTGGGGTGGGTTGAAGCGAGGTGAAGCAGAGTCTTCCACCACCCCAGGAGTGACGTTATTACACGATAACACACATCCCTGGAGTGCCTTATTGCAATTATACAATGGCTCGATGTTATACAAAGTAAAAATATTTAAAAAAAAGTCTTAGTAGATTTTTAGTGTAGCAGTATATCTCTGCTTCTTAAAAGTAGCTCCAAACAATCATCCAAAAAATCAATACAGTGATGTTATTGTGTAATAACATCACTGTCTCAAGCACACATTGACCAGTCAGAGTCCAGGAAATTTTCTTGCCATTGTATAATGTGTATTGTTCCGGCCACTAGTAAGGAAAGAGGGGGGTGACAGTCTCCCGGAGGGCTGTGCCCAGGTTAGCTTACCACTACCAACCCTGACCTCTGGGTGGAGGCACCCGTTTCAGAACTCAGTTCCCTTAACCTGCTACTAGCCAAGCAGGCAGGGGTCGTTGCCCTTGGGATAGCGCCACCTGGGGGTTATATTTTGGAGGCTCACCGCTGGGATTTTGTGCCTTCTAGTGGCCAAAAATTACAAATAATTGTTAAAGATTAATGGTTACCCCAGTAGAAATGGCTGTACACCAGTTGGTGGGGTGGTGTACTAGGCAGGAGATCGACCCCCAAAATGCTCTATTTGTACTGGATATTACCCTGGGTACCAGTAAAGACATTGTAAAGGGAGCACTCTCCAATGTTGAATGTTTAAAAAACCCTGTGGAGGTGGGTCGAGAGGCTGATTTGATCGCCCACTCTTTCATAGCCTTGGTAGAGTGTAGTGACCTCGTGGACAGCACTAAAGTGCCACAAACTGTTGCCCCAGAAGGGGTTCCAGCTGCCTGGAGAGTGATAACAAAAGACAGTAAAGACCCTGGGGAGGATGAGCTCCCACCATTATCCGAGACTTTTGAGGAGAAATTTAATAAGTTGTTGCTGGAGGAAGGGAAAACCGTAGAGGATTTTAAGAAACTATTCCTGCCACCTGGTGGTGTTCCTTCCCCAACACCCAACCCCCCCACTCTAGCACCTGTTACTGCCCCGCCTTCTGTGCCTATGCCAATGCTGGCCCCTATATCTGTACCTCCATTAGTCACGACTCCTACCGAAGGCTGAGAATCTTCTCTGGCACCCTCCCCACCCCCTAGAGGGATGATGACTGGGAGACCTGGATAGACTATGTTGCCCCTCTAGCACTTGAATGGCAGTGCTCAGAAGCAGAGAAACGAAAGAGGTTGAGTGAGAGCCTTCGAGGTCCTGCCCTGGCTACCATCCATGCCATGCGGGCCAGTAACCTCAAAGCAACTGCACAGGACTATCTTGATGCATTGGAGAATGTGTATGGGAGCCCGGATTCAGATGAGAATCTGTGGTGGAGAGTAAGAAATGCTCAACAGTACCTAGGGGAGCCATTGTCTGTGTATGTACCTCGGCTTGAAAAGCTGCTACAAGAGTGCCTCAGAAAGGGTAGTTTGCCGTCAAATGAATTAGATCGAATTAGGCTGGACCGGATCCTTAAGTCTGCTCTGTTTTCAGAATTGTTACTGCTTCAGTTGTGCCTTGCCATCCGACTGGAATCACCCCCCTCCTCTGACGAGCTAATGAAAGAAATTCAGTGGGGGGGGGGGTTGAGGAAAGGCGACCCCATGGGGGACTTGCACCCATATCTGCTGGTGCTGCTCAAGTGACCGAGAGTGATCAGCCAAGTGAGGCTCAGGGGCAAAAGTCGGCACTTAACGAGCACTCTGAGAATGCAAAGGACTTCCCGCCCTGGTACTAGCATTGGAAAGATGAGCTACTAAAGGAAGTCCGAGAGTTGAAGACGGATGCCTCTGTAAGGGTTTCCTCCATGGAACAAGATTCTGGTCCCTTCCAGGACGTGACTGCCATGGGGGTGGGGGTGCACCCTCAGGCATCCGCTACCAAGGGTGGCTTCAAGGCTTAGATCACCGGATTGACTGCCACTCTAAAGGAACTGTTAAGACACATTGCACCACTCTCAGCACTGCAAGCAGATACTAGATCCCAATCTCTTACTACTGCTTCAGTTCCTCATACTGTGTTCTCTCCCAGGGTGACCCAGGAGAATACCATTTGTCACCACTGTGGAAAGGATGGCCATATGAAAAGAGAATGCCGGTCTCAGAAGGACTTAGAAAGAGTAGTAAACAGACTCCAAGGGAAGCTCCGAAAAGCAAATCAGTGGCCAAGGGGTGCCCAAAATGACCGTACTGAGGGTTCGAGAAACCTTAACTCTAATTTCTTTGTGGCTAAATCGTCTGTCCAGGCCTCTGCTACTGCCTCTCCAGACTGGTCCAAAATAGTGGTCCCTTCAATGGAAACTATGGTGACTGTGAATGGTATTCATACTTGGGCTGTGCTCGACAGTGGGTCGCAAGTGACCATTGTATTCCAGGACTGGTATGACAAACACTTATCTGATGTGCCTTTGCAATCCCTGGAAGGCCTGCATGTGTGGGGCCTGAGCGACAAGTCTTCTCCCTACCTAGGGTATGTCTGCCTCTGGTTGTCTCTTCCTGCAACTGTAACTGGTGTAGAGGAGCGAGTAGAGACATTGGCCCTAGTGTGTACCCCCACCGGACTGTGTGATGTGGTCCCCCTATTAATTGGGACAGACGCCTATATGTGTGGGAGACTGGCGCAACTCTGTCACGAGAAACAAGAGCGATGGACTGGGAGGGCCCTGAGAATTCCAGCTCTGATCAAGAGGACCTATGATTTGCAACAGAAACCTGAGGAAGTAGACCAGGATGAGCCAGTGGGGATCGTGCGGAAGAAGGATCCCGATTCAGTGGTACTGGACCCTAATGCCCAGTGTACCATTCAGGGGGAGGTCCGCCTCCAGAAAGATGTCTCGAACAAAATACTGATGTTGGATGCACCAGGCAATGGAAAATTGCCAGAAGGATTATTGGTCAAGCCCAGCATCTTGCCTGCTCGTGCCCATGCCTATGCACGACGAGTGATGGTCCAGATCACAATGTGTCAGATCGGGAAATCCGGGTGAACAGAGGGTGGACCCTAGCTATGGTACACTGCGCAGACACTGCAGTATTGCCCAGCAACAAGCAACCTGGTGAGAAGGAGAGAGTGACCCCAGACTTGTTTGACTTTAGTAACTCCCCATTGCCAGCTGAATGGAAGGCTAGAATTGGCAAGAGACTTGCCCATAGAGACCAAGTGTTTTCATTGAAGGAATTGGTTGTGGGATGTGTCCAGGGTGCCGAGCATCACATACGCCTGCACGATGATTGCCCATTTCGAGAGAGGTCCCAACGCCTAGCCCCAGCAGACATAGATGATGTGAGAAGACACCTGCAGGAAATGCTTGCTGCTGGCGTGATACAAGAATCCAGGAGCCCATACGCCTCTCCCATTTTGGTTGTGCATAAGAAGAATGGGTCTGTGAGGATGTGTATTGATTATTGAACCCTGAACCAGCGGACCATCCCAGACCAATACATTATGCCTTGTATACAAGATGCCCTGGACTGCTTGAATGGGAGCAAATGGTTCTCGGTGTTGGATCTTCGCAGCGGATACTACCAGATCCCGATGGCCCCGGAAGACTGTGAGAAAACAGCCTTCATCTGTCTATTGGGGTTCTACAAGTTTCTGAGGATGCCACAGTGGATATCGGGCACCCCGGCCACCTTTCAGCGACTGATGAAACGTGCAGTGGGAGATATGAATTTGCTGGAATGCCTGGTGTACTTGGACAATGTCATTGTGTTTGGGAGCACCTTAGAGGAGCATGAGAACCGACTGTTTAAAGTCCTAGACCGACTGGAAGACTTCGGACTCAAGCTGTCCATTGACAAGTGCAAGTTTTTCCAAACCTCCGTGAAGTATGTGGGGCACATAGTATCTACAAAAGGGGTAGAGACTGATCCCAGTAAGGTTGAAGCACTGACTACTTGGCCCCAGCCCCATAATCTGAAAGAACTACAACGTTTCCTGGGGTTCTGTAGCTACTACGAGGTTCATAAAAGACTATTCCAAGGTGGTCCAGGTCTTGAGACCTTACCCAGGGTTACCCTCCTACCAATCGTAAATACAAAAAAGGGTATGTTAAAGAACCAGAAAAAGTATACTTCTGCCCAGGTGAACTCTTCGGGCCCCGCTGGATGCTGACTGTGAAGCAGCCTTCCATGAAATCATATACCAGCTCACCCATGCCCCCATCCTCACCTATGCTGACCCCACCAAACCCTGTGTGCTGCAGACGGATGCTAGTCTGCAGAGTCTAGGAGCGGTGCTGTATCAAGACCATGAGGATGGCCTGAGACCAGTAGCTTTCGACAATAGGAGCTTGATCCTGTCCGAACAAAACTACCCTGTGCATAAGTTGGAGTTCCTTGCACTAAAATGGGCCACCGTTGACCAGTTTCATGAATACCTCTATGGGGCAAAGATATTGGTGAAGACGGACAATAAGTACATGAATTAGGCTAGCTCTGGCAAAGAAATTAGCCCACACCTTTTTCATTTAGCATTTCAGAATTCTTTATTCTTCATTCCCCACGTTTCTCCTAAACAATAGGCTTCTCCTGGGGAACTATAAGAAAAAAATACTCACCTTAGTAATGTTGTTTCTTCTAATGGAGTCTTGCTATATTATAGACATTAGCAGTTTGATCCAGCTCTAGAACTGCCCCGGAGTGAAATGGTTAAAACCATTCCAAAATAGAATTTTGGCACGAGAGCAGCTCTATCTGTGTCATTTCAAATTTGAACTGTCAGATCTTTACGAGCCAAACTCACTAAGGTCTGTGTGGAAGCTGTAACCTACACTAGCCAAATGGCTACCTAAATAATAACAACCATTGATGGTCCCAACACCCAAGACTCAAGTCAGGGGACCAGAAATACTAACACCATTCTAATAATATGAAAATGGAACATAAGTATAATAAAACACACACACGTACATACACACCCCAAAGTCCCAAAGGGACAAAATGCTAACAGGACATAAGTAGTACCCACACTAAGTTGCCGCACCCCACCAAGTAGAGGTTCTGAGAGGGCAGGTTGGGAGGTCTATATATAGTAAGACTCCATTAGAAGAAACAACATTACTAAGGTGAGTCATTTTTTCTTCAAACAACATGAAGTCTTGCTATATTATGACATTAGCAGAATACACAGCAGTACCTCCATGGAGGAGGGGCAGAACCTACTTAGGAATAGGCTCTGAAGAACAGCTGTGCCAAACCGAGCATCTCTCCTGGCCTGGACATCCAGGGAGTAATGCTTGGTAAAGAGTGTACCGTTTTCCAAGTAGCAGCCTGGCAAATCTCTAATAAAGGGATATCTCTGGCAGCAGCTAGAGGCGAGCTGTACCCCTGGTAGAATGAGCCCTCAAACCGGAGGCTCTGCCCACTTTCTGATAACAAAATTGGATACAAGAGACAATCCACCTTCTTAACATCCAGGCTGCAACCTCCTCTCACCAAGAGGAGTGATCAGTGAAAAATACTGGAAGGGAGATAGATTGATTAAGATGGAAATCTGAAACCACCTTAGGCAAAACTTCCTATTAGTCCTAAGGACTACCTTATCCCTGTGGAAAGAAATAAAGTCAGTCTCCACTGACAAGGCTTGCAATTCACTTATGCGTCTGGCAGAAGTGATAGCCACTAGAAAAACAGTTTTCCAAGTTAGGTACTTAAGCTCTGCAGAAGACAGAGGTTCAAAAGAGGTTGCATTAACTGGGCAATGCAAACATTAGGGTCCCAAGCAGGGCGGTTCCAAAAGGAGGATTAGTATGGAGTAATCCCTAAAAACTTGGAAAACACAGGATGAGAGGAAAGAGGGATGACTTTCCTGCTGACACAAAAAGCAGACACAGCTGCCAAATGAACTCTCAGGGTAGCTGGTCTGAGACCAAGGAATTAAGATGTACCATGTAATCTAACAAAATGGGCAATTCAGCAGATTCTGGGGAAATATTTTTCCAACACACCAAATGGAAACCTTTTCCATTTAGAACTATAAGTAGCCCTAGTGGAAGGTTTCTGGAAGCCTTTAGGATCTCAAGAACACCCTGAGAGAGGTGTAAATCAGCAAACTCTAACTCCTCAAGAGCCAGGCCTTGAGGTTGAGGATTTGAGGTCGGATACCAAACCCTTCCCTGGGCACAAGTCAACAGATTGTGATTCCTGGGGAGGCACAGGGGAAGATGGACTGTCAGAGACAGAAGGAGTGGGTACCAGGGCTGCCTGGCCCAATCCGGGGCAATCAGAATCACCCTGCAAGGCTGAGATCTGATTTTGACTAGTACTTTGAATAGGAGAGGAAGGGGGAAGCATGAGGAACTTCCTCCCAATCCAGAAGAAGGGCATCCAGGGAACTGAGCCCAGCACTGGAGGCCTGCAACAGAACAGAGGAAGTTTGTGATTGTCTGGGGCTGCAAAAGATCTATCTGAGGATGCCCCACCTGGCAAAAACTATCCCCAGCACTTGAGGATCCAGGGACCATCGTGATGGCCTGGGAAATCCTACTGAGGGCATCCGCTAGGACATTGTCCTTCCTGGAAGATGAACTGCTATGAGGGAAGTGTTCAGGAATAGGCCAGAGACCACAACTTCATTGCCTCGGTGCACAAGGCAGTCCGAGTGCCCCCTGTTTGTTGATGTACCACATTGTTGTGGTGTTGTCTGTTCTGACTTGTATCACCTTGTCGTGGACAGATGCAGAAAAAGCTTGAAGAGCTAAAAAGACAGCTCTGAGTTCCAGCAAATTGATGTGGAGCAGAGATTCCTGGGGGGACCAAACTCCCCGAGTGGAAAGGTCGCCCATGTGGGCTCCCCAACCCAGAAGGGAAGCATCTGTAGTGAGAGTCAAGTCGTGAGAAGGGGAAATGAAGGGGACCCCCGCTCTTAAATTGCTCTGATCCTGCCACCACTGGAGAGCTAGGATCAAGGTTTGAGTCACTGGGACCAACTTGAAAGGGGTCTCTTCTCTGAGACCAAAAGGTTCTCAAGTGAAACTGAATGTCTCTCATCTGAAATCTGGCTCCCTGCAACAGCTGTGGATGCAGCCATGTGCCCCTGGAGCTGCAGAAAGTGTCTTGCTGGTCGAGAGACCTGCAGAGTGAAGGAAGAGGCCAGAGCCACTAAATTCCTTACCCTTTCTGGGGAAGAAAGGCTCTGGCTAACTTTGTGTCCAATTCTGCCCTATAAAGGAGAGTACCTGGACTGGTTCCAGAACCGACTTTGATACGCTTAGCAGAAAACCCAGGAGGTGAGAAGCTGCTGGTGACCTGCAGGTGATTTACCTAGTTCTGGGGACTGGCCTACAATGAGCCAGTCGCCTAGATAGGGAAAACAGCAATCCTCTGCCTCCTTAAGTGGGCCACTGCTAGACACTTTGTGAATACCCTTGGAGCAGAGGTAAGGCCAGAAGGCATTGCTCTGAACTGGAAATGACCTGAGGGCAGTTCGAATCTGAGGTACTTCGATGGGATCTTCTGATTAGGACATGGAAATAGGCATCCTTGAGGTCCAGGAGGCTAGCCAGTCCCCTGGCCTTAGGGAAGGTAAAATCATTGCCAGAGTTACCATTTTGAACTTTGGTTTCAGAAGATGCTTGTTCAGATATCTCAGATCTAAAATGGGCCACTCTCCTGTCTTTTTGGGGTAAGGAAGTATCTGGAATACAGACCCCTGCCCTGATGCAGGGAGGAACCCTTTCTACTGCTCTGAGAGCTAACAGGGATGAGACCTCTGTTTCCAGGCGAGGGTCTCTGAAGCACTTGCAGGTAGAAGAAGTCTGCTTCTCAACTGGAAACTTTTTGAAGCTGAGAACCAGACCTTGGCTTACTACTTCCAGAACCCACTTGTCTGAGGTTAAAAGCCCAATTCTGACTGAAGTAAGCCAGCCTGCCCCCACTGGTACAGGAGAATCGGCCCTGGGCACCCCATCAGGGTGCCTGTTTCAGAGGAGCTTTAGGCTGGGGTGGGAGCAGGTCTGCCCACCCCTCGCCTGCCCCTGCCTCTGAAGAAGCCCCTCTGAGCATAGGCAGAGGAGGCCTGAGTCTGGTAGAAAGGCCTGTGAAAAGGCTACTCCACCCCTGGGGGCATGCCTTTGAGGAGTGGCTGCTGCTCCTTAGCATGGGCACCTTTGTAAGTAGTCCTATATTCATCCATCTTCTTCATGTAGTTCTTTGTCTGCTCTCCAAACAGAGAATTTCCCACCACAGGAAAATCCATAGCCTTAGTCTGGGTATCCTGTGACAAAGTAGTACACCTGAGCCAGGCCAACCTACGAAGCTACAGATGTGGCCATGACCCTAGAGGAAACATCATTAACATCCACAGCAGCATGAAACTGAACCTTAGAGGCTTCAATGCCATCAGCAGCCACCTGTTCTAGTTCACTAGCCAGCTGGCCATGGGCCTGCTTGGCCAATTGCATAACAGTATCCCATCTAGATTTCTGATACCTAGCTACATAAGCCATATAATTTGCTTGCCTGAGTCCCAGAGAGGCTGCCATAAACTGTTTTTGCCATGGCATCAATCTTCCTGGAATCCTTGTCAGGAGGATGTGAAGCCAAGGAATATTAGCTTTATCACAGGCAGCAGCCTGAACTACTCCAACATGACTGCATTGCTGAGAAAGGAATTCTGTATCAGGCCTGACAATGTATACCTTCTGTCCATCTTTTTATCTACAGGAGGCACAGAATTAGGAGCTTTTAAAATTTTGTTTGTTTGTTTCTAAAAGACTTATGTAAAGGAATAGACAATCTCCTAGACTCTGGAATATCCATCATTTCTACAAAATCAGGCTCCTCTTGCTCATCCACAGCCTCTTCTAAAGGAAGCTGGAGGGTTTCAGCAACTTTTTATAAAACATAAAATGAGATGGGGACTCAGACAGCATAGGGAGATTCTAAAGGTCTGTCTGGGGAGATGTCCGATTCAATGGGCACACCCAGACCTTCCCAGCCACATTCATACTGTTCATAATCCTCCTCCTCCTCCTGGTTCATAAAATTCCTCAATATCATAATCCTGAACCACTGGGACCAGGACAGACTGACCTTTTACCAGATAGTGGTGGTTGGACGGACCCTGAGACAGTGACTGGACAATTTGTATGGCTTTTGCTATCTCTGCAGCAGTTGGAGAAGGAATTTTGGACTCCAGACCTGCTGATTTTCTTGTTTTCTTTACTGGAATTGGTTCCTCAGAACCAGCTTTTCTTTGCCGAGGAAGTCTGGCCCTGGTCAGAGGGCACTCCCTCTGGTTCGGTTGGCACTGAACCGGGCTGGCCATCCGGGTCAGCGGACTTTTTGGCCTCTCGTTCCCTGAGCCTGCCCAATCTTTTTTCCAGGGTGGCTGCAGGGAAATTCTTACATACCTGGCAGTCTGACTGGAGGTGGTCAAACCCCAGACAATAAACACATGTGTGTGTGGGTCAGCCTTGGCAAAGACTTCCCACAAACATCACAGTGTTGAAACCCAGTGGCCCGGTTTTTCTTTTGGGTTTCTGACATAATGCCAGCCTTACCAAAACTTGCCCTTTTAACGGCAGTGCCAGGCAAGACACCCTTTATCGTTCCAATCAGTGTCACGGGTATTGAAAACCGTAATAAATCCATTTTTTTTAGAACCGGGAACCGCACTCTAAAATAGTAACTTTTAGTTTTAAATGAGTTTTAAACCCACTGATCGGTTCAAAACCAAACCGATAACTTACAAGTTCCACACAGACAAAACCTTCATTTACTTACAGTTACCACAGATAGAGCTTGAACTGAACGGTTTTGCGGTTAAAATAAAACTATTCTCGGTTAAATCCAACCGAGAAAACACTTTTTAAACCGAGAAATGAACCGAGCAGAAGGAGAAATCTCCGGAGCGACTCTTCACTGAGGCGGAGTAAAGAATCTGACAGTTCAAGTTTGAAATGACACAGATAGAGCTGCTCTCGTGCCAAAATTCTATTTTGGAATGGTTTTAACCATTTCACTCCAGGGCAGTTCTAGAGCTGGATCAAACTGCTAATGTCTATAATATAGCAAGACTTCATGTTGTTTGAACAAATATATAATAATGTATTATTAAACATGGAAAAAATCTCTTTTTAATTCATAGATAGGTTACTTCATTTCTAAACACTAAACCAATGTTAAATCACATTGTATGTTCTTCAAAAGACAAATTCCTATTTTAAATCATCAAACTTAATAAAGTTAACCGCACAAAACTAATTTTTAACCACCAGTATTAATTTTCCATGCTGATTGTATCACCCTGCACCAGCCACCATATTTATGTACTTGTAAAAACGTTGCCTTACTTTATAACTGAGTGATCAGAGACAAAGCTTTAAGCCAGTATAGTTCTCCTCCTGTTCAAATCTTGAAAGACTGACAATAACCCATTGACCTATGTACAGACTTCTGCTAAGTTAGATGCCACTGGGCACCAGTGGCTTTCAGCATTATCAACCTATGATTATGCTATTGAATACAGACCGGGTCTGAACCATATTGATGCTGACACCCTATCACGAAGGACGGACCACTTCCAAGAGTGATTGGGTCATGCTGTCTGAACCTGACATTCGAGCATTGTGCCAAAAGTTTGGTACAGATAAACAGATATCTGCGGACACAGTGGACTGTTTAGTAGATTGCTTGGGCCCTTCTTACACCTGCATACCAGCTGCTTATTGCGACTTCTCTGTTCTAGATATTAGTGCACTACCTCAGTTTGACAATGACAGCATTCAGTGGGCTCAGTCCCAACATCCTGTGATTCAGCCAACACTTGATGCCCTGCGTGCCGGAAAAGATGTGTCTAAGTTATCAAAGAAATGCTTTCTCTATGTGAGGTGCGAAAGTCAAGAACCACCTCGTATCACCTGCAGGGAGACCCTCAACCAGAATGTTTTAACAGCACCCTTCTAGACATACTGGGCACCCTCCACCCAAAAGACGAGCATAAATGGAGTCAGCAGATTAGTAGCTTGGTACACTCATACACTTGCACGAAAAATGATGCTAGTGGGTTCTCCCCCTACTGCCTCATGTTTGGGAGAGAGGCCCGGCTGCTAGTTGATGTCTGTTTTGGAGTCTGTCCAGATGGGGTCCAAGATGAAAACTACTTGCAATATGTACAAAAACTGAAAGCTCAATTGAACCATGCCTATCAACTGGCCCAGGCAATAGCCACCAAGAGAAATCTAGCCAACAAAGAGAGGCATGATAAAAAAGTAAAGGCTCAAAAGCTTCGACCTGGAGACCTTGTGTTGTTACTCAATTTGGGACTGCGTGGTAAACACAAAATTGCTCAACGATGCCACCATCTTCCCTATGTAGCAGTTGGAAAGTTGGATGATTTACCTGTGTGCAAGATGCGCCCAGAGATCAACTCCAAAGCTGTCAAGACTATGCACCGTAACCACTTACTACCTATCGGCCAAGTCATAATTGAGGCTGAAGCCCCAGGAATTGAGCTCCCTGGGCCGGTGACTCATGCTGCTGCAAGAAAGAGACAGTCAGCCTACCCCAGTGGTCACAGATTTAAGGTTTCCTCTGCAGCAGGCCCAGAATGATAGCGACTGTCGGTCCACTTCTAACGAAAGTGAGTGCAACTATGCCTGTTACTTCTCTTATGAACTGAGTCAGCTGTTTCGAGGTAACCCCATGATTAATTGTGGGGATGAAGCTGTGCCTTCTGGACTGCCTAATCCCCCAGCTTTGTCCTTAGAGCCAATGCTTCCTGAAAGTGAAGTGCAAAGTATCATGTCTAAAGATGCTGAGTCTCTTGTGTATTGTGGAACTGTATGGTTTGCCTGAGGGAGGGACTGATGGAATGAGTCTTTCTGGTGACATACCAGAATTTGAAGAACACCATGAGAGTGCTGACAACTCCCCCTTTCAGTGCCTCAAAGTTTGATTGTGCCTGAGCCTTCGCAAAATTAGTCAAGTGTTGTAGAAACAGAGCCTGCAGAGCAAGGAGCTGACAGTGATCCAAGTTTGGACATTTCTACCCAGGCAGAGGCACCCCTCACAAGTGATGAAATCCCCAAGACGGTTGCTGAAAGTACAGAGACTGTGGTTGCTCCCCCAGAAAGACTGGTCGAGCTGTCAAGCCAGTATTGCGTTTCAGCTATGATTCTCCGAGGAGGCTTGGGGACTTGCCTCTCCATGTGGTTCACAAAGGTGTTTATGTTTCTCCAAGCTCACTGCCCAAATTGAGCTTGATGGCCCATTCCAGGTTACTTGTTCTGCCCTCTCACCATGGTGCCCCAGCCCCATCCAGCCCCAAGTTAGCTGATAGGGAAGGGCCCCCTCTTACTCTAATGTACAAGAAATTATTACCTGATTTAGTATACTAATGCTGAACTGACTTGTGTGAAATATGCCTAATGTATTGTCAGAATGGACAAAGTATTGGGAAATGTAGTGAATATGTATAGTAAAGTAATTTAGTTTATGTTAACGGATGCATGATGGTACAAACTTGATGCGGATGCCAAGTTTTCTACAGACAGGGAAGGGTGTAACCCCCAAAACCAAATGAGGGTTCCCGAAAAGTCTTCTTCGAGCTTGCTTAAATGGTCACTGCCAGGCTGGTGCCCTGTGTTTAAGCAGTTTAAATGTGATTGCCAGAGAGTGCCTGTATAGCCTCTGTGCGCTGTCTCTTTAAGAGCTGCCTGGATTGCAGTCATAAGTAATCTGAGAGGAGCTCTGTTGAAAGATGTAACTATTTGCTGAAAATCATTTAGAGTGATAATGATAATGTAGTTTGTCTAACCTGCCTTCTTTGCGGCAAGGACCATTTTGTTTATCTCCACTATCTTGGCCCGGGACTGCGAATTGGACCAATCAGTACTGGTGGGACCTAAACTGGAGCTGGACTGCAGGAACTGTCTGTAGTCAAAATCTGTAGGAATTGTAGTTTTGGGCTTTTGGCTCCTTTTTGCACCTGTAGGGGGAGCCTTTGTTGTGACTGACAGATGAGCCAAACAAACCTTTTGGATTCTGAGGGAAATCCCCAAGCTTGCTGGCAGATGAGTCAGATCTAAGTTGGGAGCTGAAGAAGCACACAGCTTGAGACAGTCAAGCAGCCGTCTGAGTAGTTTTGCACAGGAGAACTGTGGAAAGGCCTGAGTTGTGACTTGCATGTCTGCCTACTGCCCCTGAGAGGGGGAGAAGAGAATTATTTCAGACTAAATCCAACTTTGTGAGAATGAAGTAAGCCACTGATTTTTTTACCAGGCTCATACCTGAAGACGACCAAGATTTTGGTAAATGCAATCAGCCTGTCAGGTTTTCCAGCTGCTTTTAAATCCCCGGTTTGTGCAGAGACTCTGTGATCGTGACTGGAGAGCGATTTGCCTGGTACAGTAGAATTTCCTTACATGTAAATGTGCTGTGAGTTGTTAGTGGGTTGTGATTTGGTTCGCAACTGTGTGAACTGTGTTCTGCTTGCTGGAAGCTGTATCCAGCCCAAAACAGACTGTATCCGAATCTGTCTCCATTAGGCCAGGGCCTTACCACGCTAGCCCAGCCAGACTACCCGCTGCACAGAAAAAGCCATCGACAAGAGACCTGCCTGGGGATCAGCCCCCTGCTCCATGTTTGAACAGGAATGACACCTCGGCGAGTCGTGTGGGCATTCCAGATCAGCCACCTGCAGTCTCAATTTTCGTCCAGCCTGTGTCCAGTCTTGGATATCGTGAGTAATCATCAGGGTAACTCCCTGCAACAACAGCCTAATCTAAAAGTGTGTCATCTGATTGTCTTGTTGTTTTCTTTTCACGAACTGAGCCCTCCAGCTTCGGATTACAATTAGTGTGTGTGGTACATGTTGTTTTCTTCCATCACAGGGCCCCAACCAGCTGCAACGTTCCTGGCTAACCCACCTTTCTCCATCTGGGTACCAGAGTGTGTGACTGTTCATAGACCCTGAAGTGCATGCATAACTGTTTAAATGATACAGTCTTTAAGCAAATGAACCTGATTACGCCCCTCCCTCGTTCAAGTCCCTTAAATAAATCCGATCCAACTCTTTTTTTGCATTTACCCTGACTCTGGTTCCAGTTTATGCAAGAGTACTGTACTGCTGTTATTTGCTGTGTATAACCTTGTTTTACAGGGGGTCCCCAGGGCCAGGCCAGAGGAAAGCCCTGGTTGTAAGTGCAAACAGTGTGGGTACTTGTGTGGTGTATCAGGGGTATAGTGAAAATGATTATTGTGTATTGTTCCTGCCACTAGTAAGGAAAGAGGTGGGTTACAGTGTCCCAGAGGGCTGTGCCCAGGTTAGGTTGACCACTACCAACCCTGACCTCCAGGTAGAGGCACCCGTTTCAGAACTCAGGCCCCTTAATCTGCTACTTGCCAAGTAGGCAGGGGTAGTAGCCCTTGGGATAGTGCCTAGGGGTTACATTAGCAAAGGACAGGGGACCTTATAAATACTATTTGAGGGCATTAAAAAGTGGGAAATGTGTTTATACAAATGCAGGGATTCTGAAAAGTATACTAGGGGAACTGGGGATTACACTAGCACAGGTAGAATAGACATAATATGAATCACAGTAACATGGTGGGGAGGCAGAGTGATAGGATGCCACAGTTGTATCCCCAATTGGGCCTCCCCCCTGCTACAATGAAACTCAGTGAGAAAATTGAAACTCTCCACCTCACACAGCATATCATGGACTCTACACATTTCAGCCCTTCCTCTGCCAACCACTCCCTCCTTCACTAGGTTCTGTTATCCCACCCCAACCATATAATATGTGCAGGCTCCCCCCCCATGCTCTTAGTGACTACTGCTTTGTTTAATTCACACGGAAGGTCCACCATCCAAAAGCCCCTACCCCCCCACAAAGTCTTATTGCTTTGGTGGTTTAGGACTCTCGATCCTCTCCAATTTAACTTTTGCTTCTACTCACTGTGGAATAAACATGCCTCACTATGCAAATCTTGAATTAGGGATTCCCATTTTTCCTGAGTAACTGCTGAATTTATCTCCTGCCTGTAGCCCGGAGACTCTGCCTGGCTTTTGTACATGGCCACTGGCTTACAAACCAACCTCCTAAGGTACAGAAGGCTCCTGAATGCTTGCTTTTATGCCACCAAGACAAACTGTTTCATCTCAAACTTCCAGACAAATTTAAACTCCCCTTCTGAATTCTGGAAAGTTGTTCACATCGTTTTTAGGGTGTGACTTATTGTTCTACAAACTAGAAACTCTGTGCTCACTGTTCAGCCTTGTCTTGACCTTGCTTAGATCTATGTGAATATATGTATATTTTTCAACTTCTCATTATACTTCAATGTCTTGTCTTGAGCTTGCTGAGATCTTTGTGAATGTTATATCTGTACTGCAACAATATCACTGTAACAGGACAACTTAGAGGTTTTCTCCCTCCTTTGAATATACATCATTGAACTATAAGCCATCAGCATCTGGACCACCCATAAAATTTTGCTAGTTGGGGCTGTCCATGTCGACATGCATCATTGTCGCCTATATAATGTGGTGGCCCCATCATGCGTCAGTTCTTTCTCCCATTGTCAACTGCTCATTGGTCTATTGCTGCTAAACACCACCATCAAACTTTACAAGTATTGCTAATGCTTCTACTTCTGAGATTATATTTGCATGCTTAATCCTTTATGCTGCCATTGAAAGAACAGGAACCATTGTTCCATTATCACGGGGGTAAAATTAATATTCATAAAGACTACCTCTCCATGTGCAGTCGCTGCTAGGGCCTGGCTCACAGTGCCAATGTTGGGCTAGGGCCTGGCTCAAGAAGCTCCCTCCATCTGTTCCCATGTCCCCATCCCACTTAACTTTTAAACATAACCTGAAGACCTGGCTCTTCGCTGCTCAAAATGTCACTGTTCCATACAGCAGTGCTAGGGCTTACAACTCGACTATGCTCTAATAGCACTCAGACTTTCACCTGATACCCTACAGCAGTTATACCCTTCTTCCTGTCCCCACTAGCCTGCCCCTTTTCCCACCTCTCTCATTCCTGCCCCCACCCCAAGCCTATCCCTGCCCCCCTTTCCTCCTGTCTTGCTCCTTTGATGTTATGAACTGTGATTGTTTTCCTATTTGAATTTTTATTACAGCAACTGTTTTTTCTCAGTTGTGCTTGAATTGGACCATGTACCTGTATACCATTACTGCTTGTGTTTTGCACCATCTGTATTTTGGCTATGCTTATGTACATACTGATGTAGCATTACCTGTCCTCCCTGTCTGCACATTGTCATTGCATTACCGCTGTTCTCTCTCTCTCTCTCTCTCTACCCTCACCGCCAGCTGTTGGGCATTCACGTATTGTATCTTGTAATTGACTGTTTATACCTGTACCTATTTTTTGCCACCTTGTGGCCCGGGTTATGACTGAAAACAGTCCTCTGGATTAGTGCACCTACCCAGTCACCAAAGACATAAATAAATAAGTAAATAAACAATGTGAAGGCCTGCAGCATTTGCCAGGGCTTTAATCAGGCCACTTGCAAGCATTGCAAGAAGGCCTTGGAACTTTATTTAAAACTTCAGGCGATTGAGGAGAAACTGCGTGCTTTGCGGATGGTTTCACTGCTGTCTCCCATGCCATCTCTTCTGGGTTCACCATTGACCTGCTTTTCTATGTGGTCAATGGTAGCTGCCACTGACTCTACAAAGGACTAGCCTGCTTAATTGGCGGATGAGCACCACCCCCAGATAAGGAGAAGAGGCATAGAGAAAAACTTGCCTGTCCAGAAATGTCCTACTGCCCTCTTTAAGAGAGGCATGTCCCCAGAGAAGGAAAGGACCCAGGCTAAGGCCATGGGGTCTGTTGCCCCTCAGCCATATCTCATACACCAAGGTCAGGTTTTGGTACAGGCTCTAATCCCCTGTTGGGGGATTTGCAGGCACTTCTGCCCATAAACATGCAGATGCTTTATCAGACAAAGTGTGAGCTGTTTCAGGAACTTCTGCCTTTAACTCAGTTGCCAACACTGACCCCATTGATATTGTGTGAATTTCCACCATCAACCTCATTGATGACACAGCAGTTCTTCTGCCAGCCGTAGTGCCAGGCAAGGATCATCCTCTGTTGATGGTAAGTGCGTCGACGGTCCATGCGCTGCCAATGACAATCGACTTCAAGGATGAGCTTGAATACAATCCAGAGTATATAGAAGAGGGGTATAAAAAGATGGAAGAAGATCTCAACCTCCTAGATGTAGTGGATTCCAGTTCTGCTTTGTCCACTTGTAGTGAGGAGAACATTCGGTCACCTCCTCAGGAGGCCTCTTTTCAGGCTTTCTTCAGGCAGGTCCAGTCACAGCTGGGATATGTGGCAGAGGAGGAGGAGTCCACTAAAATCTTTGTGGTCTCTTAGAGATGTCTGCCTTCCCTACAGTACTTATCTCTCTGATCCATGTCGCTCTGGAGGATGCCACTCTGTCTGCTTGGCACATGCCTTGTGCTCTGCCTCCGGTACAGAGGAAGGCAGATAAAGAATATCATGTGCCTTCTGGTAAACTGTATTATTCCTCTCAACCAGAGATGGATTCAGTGGTTCTTGTGTCTGCCCATGATGAGTCTAAGGCTACAAAACATATGGGTAACAAACTACCATCCCTTTTGTCCGGCATCTCCTTCTCTGAGATCCTGCCAGTCTGGGAGAAGGGGCCAGATAGATGGAAGGTCATAGAAGGGAAGATAGGGGAGCTAAACATGTGGCTCAAGGACTGGTGCCAGGAAAAAGGACACAAATTTGTAGGGGACTGGCAACAGTTTTGGGAGCGAAAGTTCTTTAAATTTGATGGACTGCATCTGACTAAGGAGAGAGTCAGTGCATTGCGACAGAAGTTTGACGTCTTTGCAGAATATTTAAACTAGCAAATGGGGAGAGGGGTGCAGCACCCCATACGCCGAATGGGAAGAACACCCTTCCCCCCTCAGCTAGTGGTCAAACAAGGATTCAGCATGTTTGTAGTTCATTTGCATAACCAGGTAAGGAAAAAGGTCCGGTTCCCAGTACAATGCACAGGGGAAACACCAGACCTCGCCCAACAACTAACACACCGAAATCTGGCCAATGGAAAATCATGTACACAAATGTTTGCAGTCTGGGAAACAAGATCCCAGATCTGCAGGCAATAATGACAGAGGCCAAACTGGACATAGTAGCCATTAGCGAAACATGGTTTACCAGTAACCACACTTGGGAGACTTTAGTACCTGGCTATATACTGTTCAGAAGAGACTGAGGTGCAAGAAAAGGGGGGAGTGGAGTGACCCTTTATGTCAATGAAAATATCAAAGCTACAGAAATTCAGAATACACATAATGAGCCAGAAGAACTGTGGGTCACCCTGGAAACAGAAAATGGGACAGCCATACGAACTGGGGTTATGTACAGGCCTCCAGACCAGGGGGAGGACATAGACACATTACTGTTAGAAGATATACAAAACATGACAGCTAAAGGGGAGCTTCTAATAATGGGAGACTTCAACATGCCAGACACAGATTGGTCAATACCAGCAGGAACATCTACCAGAACTAGACACATGGTGGATTCCCTGCAGGGGGAAGAACTCAAACAACTGGTACAACAACCCACAAGAGACAAGGTTATCCTAGATCTAGTACTGACTAACAGGGAAAGGATCACAGATCTCCAGGTAGAAGGTCACCTGGGGACCAGTGACCATCACATGGTATGGTTCAATTTGGCCACTAGAACTAAATCATCCCATTCCAAGGCAAAAATATGGAACTTTAGAGGAGCTGACTTTGATAAGATGTCCAACAGAGTTAAGCTAGCCTGGAAAAAGAAATACGGGGGTACAGGCAAAGTTGGCAAGCATTAAAGATGCAGTACTTGAAGCAACATCTCATTGTGTTAGAGAGAAAAGGAAGTGCAAAAGAAGAAGGAAACCACTTTGGTTCTCAAAAACAGTAGCAGATAAGGTCAGAGCCAAAAGGCTGGCCTTCAGGCAATATAAGGAATGCAGTGGGATGAAGATAGGGTGGCATACCAAACTTCCCTAAGGGAAGCAGGGAAGGCAGTAAGACAGGCAAAGGCCCAAACCTAGGAAACACTAGCACAAACAGTAAAATAAGGTGACAAGACTTTCTATAGATACATTAGTGAAAGGAGAAAGTCCAGAGGGAGTATTGCTAAGATCAGAGGGGATAAGGGGGCATGTGAGGAGGAGGACCATGTAAAAGCATCTATCCTAAATAGATACTTCTGCTCAGTATTTACAGAAGAGAAGGTAGGGCAGGGCCCACAGCTCAGCACCATGGACACGGGGGAGGGAGGTGTGCACTAGTCCCTTCACAAAAGAAAGGGTCCTACAAGAGCTCGATAAGCTCAGGGTGGAGAAGGCAATGGGACCTGATGGCATACATCCCAGGGTATTAAAGGAGCTAAGAGTGGAACTAGCAGAGGCAGTATCAGAACTGTTTAGTGAGTCTCTGAGCACAGTAGAGGTCTCAGAAGACTGGAGAAGAGCTCATGTGATCCCGCTCCACAAGAGTGGTAGCAGGGAGGAGGCAGGGAACTACAGACCAGTCAGTCTTACCTCAGTAGTGGACAAGATTATGGAGGCAGTCCTTAAGGAAAGGATAGTGCAACACCTGGAATCCATAGGAGCACAGGATCCAAGACAGCATGGGTTTACAAAAGGAAGGTCCTGTCAAACTAATCTCATAGATTTCTTTGACTGGGTAACCAGAGTGGTGGACCAAGGGGGAGCAGTTGATGTTGCCTATCTTGACTTCAGCAAAGCTTTCGTTCTAGGGACATGGATATGTTGTTCATCCACACTGTCTGGCAGGTATCCTTGCCGCTTTAAATCTTGCCGGAAGGTCTTCAAGCTGGCTCCTCCACCCACCCGGGTGGTAAAACTCTCAGCTCCGCCCCATGGCGCCAGATCTTCCTTACGGCAGAGCTCAGGTTCCTCCTTAGCAGCTCTGCGTATAAGACTGGTTCCTAATTCTTGAAAGTTCAAATCAAAAGTTTTTGCTAAAAGACTTGGTCTTCTTTCCTCGCTGACTGCGATGGACAAATCAAACTCCCGGTTTCCGGAGGTGCTCTTGCGGGCAGAAGATGTCTAGGATGGATCCGCACTCCACGTGCATCTACTGCTTGGGCCTTGAGCACGACCCGCAGGCCTGCGACTTATGCTCTTCCTTTTCGGCCTACGTCCTTGAAGACCGTGCTGCCCAATTACAACTGGGCGCCCGAGAAAAGAATTCACGGTTAAATCTAAAGAGGCCGGTTGGCGCGGTGTCGGTGGCAGGCTCGGTGGATCAGTTCGAGCAGATGATCGCTTTTCGAAGAGGAGGCGGCGGGCGCTTCTACCTCGGCTCTGCGGCATTTGTCCCGCTCTCAGCGAGGGCTCGCTGCAGGGGATGCCTCTCGAGGCTCTGGACCCGGGCCTCTTTACGCCTTTCCCCATTTCCTTGATTCTAGGTGCTTCTCAAGGCAAGGAGGGACAAGGCGCAGGTGATTCTGATAGCCCCAGACTGGCCCGCCAGTTCTGGTACCCAGATCTCCTCAGCCTCAGCTCCAGGCTCCCGAGGCAGCTTCCAGCTCGCCTGGACCTGCTCTCAGTCAATCAGGGGAAGGTGTTCCATCTGGACCTTCAATCCCTGCACCTGATGGCCTGGTTCCTGAGTGGCTAGAGTTCCAGGCCTTGGGTCTTTCGACGAGGTCCTCAATGTTGTTGAGGCGTCCCGTGAGAGTCGACCAGAAAGATGCTACGCCTTCAAATGGAAGAGATTTTCCATTTGGTGTCAGAACAGGGCTTGGACCCTTCCTCCTGTTCTGTGGCAAGCATTTTGGACTATTTATGGTCCCTTTCTAGTCAAGGGCTTAGGTCGGCGACCTAAAGGTGCACCTGGCAGCCATCTCTGCTTTGCGAGCGCGGACCGGGGAGCAGTCGGTGGCGCAGGAGAAGGTGGTCTGGCGCTTTTTCAAAGGCCTTGATCACATTTCCCCTCCGGTGCGAGAACCTCCACCTCCGTGGGATTTACTGCTGGTACTGGCAAAGCTTATGGGCAAGCCATTCGAACCAATGCACAGGTGTGATCTCTCTCACCTGTCATGGAAGACTGCCTTCTTGGTGGCTATCACGTCAGCCAGAAGGATGGGAGAACTCCAGGCGCTCTGCATTGAGTCTCCTTACCTGGTCTTCCACAGGGACAAGGTTGTCCTGCGCCCCACCCGAAATTCCTTCCGAAGGTGGTGTCAGAGTTTCACCTTAACCAGGTGTTGACTCTGCGGTGTTCTACCCCAATCACCTCTGGAGGCCGAATACAGGCTCCATACTTTGGACCCTAGAAGGGCGTCATTATTATAAGGAGAGCACGGCTGAAATTGGGAGAGGTTCGCCAGCTGTTTGTCACCCACGCTGAAGCCGCACCTGGCAGACCTGCAGCCAAGCCGGACGATAGGCAGGTGGGTCACCTCCCGCGTAGATCTCTGCTATAAGTTGGCGGGCATGGAGCCTTCCAGAGGATAAGAGCTCATTCTACCGTCATACTGCTGCATCGGTGGCTGCTTCCAGGGGCGTCCCTATCCAGGAAATCTGCAGGGCTGCTACCTGGAAGTCAGCACACCCTTTATTACCCATTACCACATCGACCTTGAGTCACGCCGGGATGCTGGTTTTGGGGCCTCGGTTCTCAGTCTCTATTCCCTAAGTAGGGGTGTGCTTGCCTCCCTCCTCCAGGAGAACTGCTGGCGTCTGCCAGACAGTGTGGATGAACAACATATCCATGTCCTAAATACAGGTTACCACCTGTAACAGGAGTTCTAGGAATGAGTATATGTTGTTCATCCCTGTTTCCTGACCTCGGCTTGACGCACAACCTGAGCTTCAGCGGGCAGACCTGGCGTCATGGGGCGGGGCCGAGAGTTTTACCACCCGGGTGGGTGGGAGGAGCCAGCTTGAAGACCTTCCGGCAAGATTTAAAGCGGCAAGGATACCTGCCAGACAGTGTGGATGAACAACATATACCATTTCTAGAACTCCTGCTACAGGTGAGTAACCTGTATATACTGTTCCACATAGAAGATTGATTAATAAGTTGGGTAGGCTCTGGGTGGGTCAGAAGTTGGTCAACTGGGTGGCAAACTGGTTGATGGACAGAAAGCAGAGAGTGGTGGTAAATGGTATACAGTCAGAAGAGATGCAAATCACAAGTGGAGTACCCCAGGGATCAGTCCTGGGGCCAGTCCTCTTCAATATCTTCATCAGTGACATTGCAGATGGGCTGGAGGGTAAGGTTTGTCTGTTTGCAAATGACACCAAGATCTGCAACAGAGTAGATGATCCAGATAGGGTGGGCAGAATGAGAAGAGATCTGGATAAACTAGCAAAATGGTCAGAAGAGTGGCAACTGGAGTTTAACGCAAAGAAGTGCAAGATCATGCACATAGGGAAGAGAAACCCTGAAGCCAACTATAGGCTGGGAGAAGAGTTGCTTGCAGTCACAAGGGAAGAAAGAGACTTGGGCATCATCATCACCGATGACCTGAAATCATCCAAGCAGACCACTAAAGCAGTAGGTAAGGCTAGGGGGATGTTAGAGTGTATTAGTAGGGGTATCACAAATCGGAAGAGAGAGGTAATAATCCCTCTTTACAAGACACTGGTTAGGCCCAATCTGGAGTACTGCATGCAGTACTGGAGGCCACACCTTCACAAGGACATTAACCAAATTGAGGCAGTCCAGAGCAGGGCAACCAAAATGGTGCAGGGACTACATCAGAAAAAATATGAGGACAGATTGACGGAACTCAATATGTATACCCTAGAGCAAAGGAGGGAGAGAGGTGACATGATCAAAACATTCAAACACCTTAAGGACATTAACAAGGTAAAAGAGTCTTAACGTTTCAATATAAGAAAAATAGCAGGACAAGAGGACACAGCATGAGATTAGAGGGAGGCCGATTAAGGGGTAATGTGAGGAAGTTCTTTTTCACAGAAAGGGTGGTGGATGCATGGAACAGCCTACCTCAGGAAGTGGTGGATATGAATACAGTGCAGGGCTTCAAACAGGCATAGGATAGGCATAAGGGAGCAGTACAGATGAGAATGAATAGATAGGCCGTTGACAGAGCAAAGGCCGATGGCACATTCATGAGGTAGAAAAAGAAATGGGCAGACTGGATGGGCCTTGTGGTCCTTATCTGCCGTCGACTTTTATGTTTCTATGAGTTCTCTTCCTCCTGGTAAAGAATCCAGGAGGCTTGATATTATGAGAAAAAGGACTTATGCTTGGTCTCTGTATTGCCAGTTACTTTACCAGGCTTGTATATGATTAAATCAGAATTGCCTGTTGAAATCTATGCATACAGATGGCCCTGATAAACTGATGATCCAGCCGACTGTTGCCAGTGGCCTGGAGGCTGGTAAGCAACTAAGCAACTACTGCAGTCTACCTGTGATGTCTCGGATGTGGCTGCTCATGTGGCATTTGCCTGCACTGCCACTCTTGGTTGCATATTAATGATTTTGCCTCCGATGTCCAGCAGTTGGTCCTTAATGCTCCCTTTTTTGGGGAAAGTTTCTTGGCAACGATGTTCAGTCTGCCTTGTGGGACCTTCAGACGTTGAAAATGACTCTGTGATCTCTGCACACATTGACTCTTAAGTGCCTGGGTAGGAGCCCGGGTTCCTTTCAAAGGCACTATGCTTAACCTCAGTAGGGGTTACTCTAGGGGTCATGGACGTGGCTGCCAGCATCCCTAGGCCTTCCCTGTTGTTTTTGACTTGCCGGCAGAAAATCTTCCCTTCATCATGAAGGCATTTTATCTGAGAGCATCTTGAGTTACTTTTAATATTTCACAATACCAACCCGGCTAGTCAACCCCTTAATATCAACGCCAGGCAGACAATCCACTATCCATGACAGCCTTGCCTGTGGATCTAAACGAGACCTGTTTGTCAGGCTATCGAGGATAAATGTTCAACTACTGTATGAAGAGCTCTGTTTTTACGTATGCCCGGACTTTTCGTTTCACACCGAGTAACCTAAAAGAAAATTCCTTGCCTAGCGTCAAAAGGTTCTAGATTTTTTGGGATCGTTTCATCTATTAGCACCGGCAAAAGTTTGGATTAACTACAAAGGGAAGCAGTACATCATTTTTGAAATAGACCAGTTGGTCCCTTTCCTTAGCACACAGTATGACCCTGACTCTTCTCACAAGGCGCAAATCCTCCACTGACTCTGATAAAGATACATCTGCAGTGGTCCAGGAAACTAAGGAAATTCAACAGTTATAGGAAGTAGTTTGTATCCCCTGAAGCTGGAGTGGTTACTTTGTGTTTTATTTCAGTGGCACTATGGCAGTATATAACCTCATTATTAAATCGTTAAGTTGGGCTGGTGAGGAAACTTGCCCAAAAGGATAAACAAATGATAATACTGTTTTTGTTCATTACTTTTATATGACTCCTGGATCTACTGGGGAGAGGTGTGTGTATGTTTTGGTTAAAATGTACAGGCCTTTTAAGAAATTATTTAATGTAAGCTACCAATGTATTACCTGTGTATGATGATATATATTTCTCTTCTCTCTGCCTCCCATGTCATGGCCTAAATTTATCCTATATGTATTATTAAAGCTGCATATTAAGAAAGCAAATAAAATATAAGTTAAATTAAATGAATGTGTCAGATAGAACTGGGACCCGGGCTCTAGATAAGATTTTTTGGAGATGAGTACTTTACTCCTCATTTTGAAAGTGAGGTGAGTAAAACCAAATTCAGATGCATACAAATGTCTGAACGGAGTGCAGTGAGAGTACATTTTTAAAAACTGTGTAGTTTTTTTCTAGATAAAAATTGACAGTGCTCCAGCCAATGTGTGCAGCTAGGAGTAAGTTACTCACCAGTTTAAAATGTAGTGGGTAAAAAAAAAAAACGAATGTTTACAATTGCTGTAAATCTGGAAAAAAAATGCTCCTTTTGCATCACCAGTTTTATTATGAAGCACTATTCTGTGCCGTGTGCAGCATTTTCAAATGTTGGGTGAGTACTGGTACTCATTAAAAAAAAATTCTGAAGAGTATTTCCTAAAATGAGGTGAGTAAAATACGTCAGTGCTCTCCTTATCTGGAATCCTGACTGGGACTTTAAGGTCTTGTACTGCTTTAAAACATTTGGCACTTTACTTGTAGACCAGGACTCTTACACCTGTTTAAGGCAGTAATGGCCTGCATTACCTCCTGCTGTACTGGTGCCATCAGTGAATGATTATGTTGGTCTGTAACATGGGGTAAATTAAGTTTTTGGAAAAAAATGCTTAATATTTTGAATCAGAGGGTTCTGCAGGTTTAGTATAAAGTTGATCACAATATTGCCTAAAGAGCTGTAAAATTTGATCCGTTTTATATGCCCACGTTTTGGTAACCGAATCATATAATTTTAAATCTGTAGATTGGCAATTTGTTGACATAATCTGTAAGCCAAACTTCGGAAATTTGGGACCCCTCCCAATGAGATTTTGTCCAAGATAAAGTGGCATCTCTGCTTGGTTGTCTAGTATCTCCTGGATTTCACTTTGTGACTTTATGATAAGTGGTTATAAAGAGTGGTACCCCTGCTTATGTGCTGCAAAGACATTAAGTTCTCCCCTAAGAATGGTTTTAAAGGTATCCCACAGTGTAGTTGCACCACCCCCTGGGTCTCATTATCTCTTAGTATTTGGGCATATGTTCCTGTAATAGCTCCTTAAAGGTTGGGTCATTAGCAGAGTATTATTAAATCTCCAAAATGTATTCCTACGTTCTCCCTCCAAGAATAAAGATAAAGTAATAGAGGCATGGTCTGACAAAAGGATGGCATCAATTTCCACCCCACCCAGCACTTCCTGGTGTTTGGCCTTGGCAAAAAAAAAAAAAATAAAGTAGTCTGGAATAATTTCCATGAGGGTGTGAGTAGATGGTATATTTACGTTCTGAAGGATGTATATGCCTCTAAGCATCCACCAGGCCCATCTCCTTCAATAGTCTTGTACAGTGGCATTGTGCTGCTGTTGGTGGGGGTGGGGTGGGTTGCGGTGGAATTCCTGGAGGCTTCCATAAGCAAGTTAAAATCCCCACCTTGAATCAGGGTCCTTTGTTGAAGTTCCATAATTTTATTCATTAAACGTGAAACAGTGGAGGAGTCCATTACTGGAGTGATGTATGCACTTACCACTGTTACCAGTTGGTTCTCCTTGGTGCCCTCCACCAGAGCCATACACCCCTCTTTATCTGCGTAAGTATTGTGTATGTGGGATTTATTAATATTAGGCAATGAAATAGCTGCACTTCTATGCTGTCCCTGTTTATAGGAAGATGCTGTCTCTCTTTGGAAACCAAAGTTGGCTAGTTTTTCATGTTTGGCAGCAGAGAGATGCATCTCCTGCGAGAGGAGTAGCCCTGGCTTTGATTTCTTGAGTGCACTTAAGATCACTTGACTGGACAACACAATCCATTAACATTATGGGATAATACTGTTAAAACTCTAGGTACTTGAATTATCCTTGTATGTAAAGGAGGATTCTAGGGACGTGGATATAATATTCTATCCACATTTCTGGCAGTTGCCTTTCCCTTTAAGACTTGCTGGAAATGTCATCAAACTGGCTGCTCCCACCCATCCAGGTAGTAACTGTCTTGGCTCCACCCCATGACGTCAAATCTTCATTTCTGCTGGAAGAAGCAGGTTCCCTCCTTACCACTCTTGCAGGCCCTTTGCTAATAAATCTCTGGATTTACTTCCAAAATGTTTAAAAAAACTTTGTCTTCAGGCTCGATCATTGATTGCAACCGCGATGGACAACAAGTCTGCTCCCAGGTTCCATTGGCACCCTTGTGGTCAGAAGATTTCCCGAATGGATACACATGCTATGTGCATCTGTTGCCTGGGGCATGAACACAATCCCCAGGCCTGCGACATTTTTCGTACCTTTCATTCTACTGTTTTCGAGGGCCGTCTTTCCCAACTCAAGTTAGGCCCACCTGAGTGAATGGAACCCGCCGGTCAGATCTAAGGATGCCGTTGGGTGGTCTCTGTGGCTGCGGGGTCAGCTGGACAGCTTGCGGCATTTGAGGAGGCTGCAGCCCAGGCCGCTTCCCACTCTTGTTCGGCGGCTGCCTTCGTACCACTCCAGCTAGATTTGACTTCCACGGGATCCTTCAAAAAATTGTACCAGTCCTTGACAATCCTCAGTCAGGGATCCTTCGGGCACAAATCCAAGTAGAAGAAAGTGTCCAAAAAATTGCTTTGTTGACATTCATGGGATTGGGAGCACTCGTTTTCGAGAGCTTTGGATTCCTGCATTTCTCCAGATCTGACTTCAGTTGAATCCTTGGCCCAGGATGCTGGCTCTACGGTAACCCCGTCAGGCCAGTTGGCCAAGACGCTGGTTGAACTTCCGGCTGAGATTTTTCTTGTACCAGTCAACCAGTTGTTGACTGAAGAGGCCAACACTTCCTTATCCAGGACTCTGGTTCTGACTCGGACGGATTGGACAGATCAGTCTGCTGACCTGCTGCCTGTGGTTGATGACCCTCCCTCTGAGCCCCACCCAGTCCCCCCAGTAGTTGAGGTCTTCTTCCCATGGCTTGAACGGCTCCCGTCGACATCTCGGAAAATGGCATCGCCGCTACTCTTCATCCTCGTCCTTCTCAGGTGAGGAGAGGCTTCGGTGCAAGTTGCGTCAATGCTACGAGGATCTCATGTGGCAACAGCTTGTGCTCACTGGCGTGAAGCCGGTTTTGGCTACTATGCTGGCCATCACCTGGCTTTTGCCCAACAGGCCGACTCCTTCTCCGCCTAAGGAGCCAACCAAGTCAGTCTCAGCTCGGCTGACCCTGGCAGCTCCACCAGAATCGGCCTAAACAGCCACTGACTGGCCCTCTGCCCAAGGAGTCTTGGCCAACCAAGGGACTTCTCCATTGGCTGCCAGTCACCATCACCCCCCATTCTTGGCCCGGCCTTGGAGCTTTGACAGCACCCCGCTTCCTGCCCTGCACCCTCCTCCCATATGGCTCGCAAGTATACAGGACCTACCGGTTCCCTCTCTGGATTCACAGAACACCCCTCAGCCAAGGGGCTGGTGGCCGATTCTATGTTTAGGTGCTCTGGCAACACTGGGGATGTCAACAAGCCACCTGACAGAGTCCAAGAAATTGGACCACGTAGCTAAAAAGGTTTACGATGCCGCCTTGCTTGGTCTTCGCCAGGCGAGCTTGGTCCTCCTTATGGCCCACTTCTCCCATGCCCTGTTGGGCACCCTGGATGAGGTGCTTCCTCATCTGCAAGCGGACCTCCGGGCCGGGCTGTGGCTAAGCAGCAGCTCCAGACGGCCATGGACATTGGGGACTCCTGTGCCCACTCCATGTCGGCCACATTGGCCATGCGCCGCAGGGCTTGGCTAAGGATCTCCATGTTAAGTAGCAGACACCCAGCGCAAGCAGACAGATGTTCCTTTCCAAGGCACCGACTTGTTCGGGCCTGGAGTCGAGGGCCACCTCACCCGCATTGAGAAGTCCAGTGCCATATTGGACTCGGTAACATCTACCCAAAAGAACCCCAAGGGCTCCAAGCAGCAGCAGAAAATGAAGCCCTTTTGGTCCATCTCGACTCCTCCGGCCAAACCAGCCAAACCCAGAGCTGGTCAGCAGGCGCAGGCCTGGTGACCTTGGCTGAAGTCAGTGGCTTCGGTTGTGCATAAGCTTGGGGAGAAAGGCTCTGGTAGCTCCTCAGCTGGACCCTTCTCCTCCTCCAAGCCTGCCCAGTGACGGGTTGAGGGGTGCCTCCCTCATGCCCATCACACCTCCTGTGGGGGGCCGGCTCTGCTTCTTCCTTTCCACCTGGTCTGCTGTTACCGTGGACAAGTGGGTTCTCATAGAGGTGGGTCAGAGTCTGCCTCTGGAATTCGAGCAGTACCCTCCTTGCTGAGCCCGTGCCTCATGGGAGGATTTGGTAGCTGCAGACATTTTATCAGCTCTCAGAGATGACATAGCCCAGCTCCTCCACAAGGCGGTAGTGGTTCCTGTTGCGGATCCTCCGGAACGCCCACAGTTTGTCTCCAGGTACTTCCTGGTGCCAAAACAGATGGGGTGCTGGTGCCAAATTCTAGATCTGCACAACCTAAACAAGTTTCTCAGATCGCACACCTTCAGGTTGATAACTCTGTCTCAGATCATACCATGTTTAGAGCAGGACATATGGTTTTGCTCTCTAGATCTTCAGGATGCATTCTTCCATGTCCCAATCCATCCGTCTCACCAAAGGTGGCTCTGCTTCCGAGCCAAGGGAACCCTCTACAAGTTCCAGGCCATGACAGTTGACCTGTTCTCAGCCCCCAGGGTCTTCACCAAGTGCACTGCAGTGGTAGCAGCTTACCTGAGGTGCTGAGTGACCCAGATTTACCCCTATCTGGATGACTGACTGATCACAGATCCCTCTGGGCAGGAAATAGAGCAGTCCAGGGATCTGGCTTGGCCTCTTGGTCAGTGATGCCAGGTCGGAACTCGCACCTTCGCAGGTGATCCACTTCATTAGGGCAGAGCTCAGCTCCCGGCAGACAGGCGGAGGCTCTCTCCTCCTTTGCCCGATCATTTCGGGTTGGACAATTGCACCCTGCCCGGGAATTATGCGCCTGCTGGGTTTAGTCGCTGTCTGCACTAGTGTGGTCTGATGGGCCCACTGGAGAATGCGCTTCCTGTAGAGGGAGCTGGCCAGCCAGTAGTCTCAGTGCATGGGTCACTTAGACCAGCTGGTTATTGTGACCCAATGGATGTGGGACACCCTCCAGTGGTGGTTAGTCCCAGAACATCTGCTGGAAGGGATCCTGTTTGTCTGCCCAGAGCCCGACGGCCATCCTGACAACCGATGTCTCTCTCATGGGTAGGGGTGCCCAGTCCAGGGGCTGTGGACCCCCGAGGAGTCCTGATGCCACATCAACCTGATAGAGCTCCCAAGCGGTTTAGTTGGCATTGACTGCCTTCACTCTGCACATCCGGGATCAGGTGGTCCAGGTCCAGACAGAGAACACCATGACCATGGACTACCTCAAACAGGGCGGGGCACACTCCCTGCCACTATGCAAGGGAGCTCTCCACATGGTTACCTTCATCCACAGCCTGGAGTCCAATCTCCCAGCCATCCATGTGGCGAGGTGTCTCACGAGTGGTCTTTCCACTCAGAGGTAGAACACAGTTTGTTCTGCCAGTGGGGAACCCCTCAGGTGGACCTGTTCACCTCAAGGGAGATCGCAAAGCTGAGGCTGTTTTGTGCCCCCTCGGCAAGGAGCACTGCAGAGGGATGCCTTCTCAAGGCCCTGGACCTCCGGCCTCTTCTGTGCCTTCCCTCCACGTCTGTTGATTCCAAAGTGTTGGTTAAGGCCAGTTAGGGACAAGGCACATGTGATCCTGGTGACTCCAGACTGGCCCCACTAATTCTGGTACCCCAGTCTCCTCAGCCTCAGCAGCAGGCTTCTGAGGAATCTTCCTCTCTGCCCGGACCCTGCTTTCCATCAGTCAGGGGAAGGTACTCCATCTGGACCTTCAGTCCTTGCACCTGACAGTCTGGTTATTGAGCAGCTAGAGTTCGAGTTTTTGGGTCTCTCCGAAGATGTCCTCACTGTTGCAGAGGCATCTTGGAAGGAGTCGACCAGAAAATGCTATGCCTTCAAGTGGAAGAAGTTCTCCATTTGGTGCCAGGGTAAGGGGCTGGACTCCTTGTCCTGTCAGGTGGCTAGCATCCTTGACTACCTGTGGTCCCTTTCCAAGTTGGGCCTCTAGTAGATGACCCTTAAGGTGCACCTGGCAGTCATTTCTGCTTACTGGGCTTGGGTTGGTCAGCAGTCGGTGGCACAGAAGAAGGTGATCTGGCACTTTTTCAAAGGCCTTGACCACATTTCTCCTCCGGTGCATGAACCACCACCACTGTGGGACTTGTTGCTGGTTTTGGCAAAGTTTATGGGCAAGCCATTCGAACTGATGCCCAGGTGTGACATGTCTCACCCGTCATGGAAGACCACCTTCCTGGTGGTTGTCGCGTCAGCCAGGAGGATCAGTGAACTCCAGGCGCTTTTGGAGGAGCCTCCTTACCTTGTCTTGTATAGGGACAAGGTTGTTCTGCACCCCAACTCAAAGTTCCTTATATATTTTATTACAGGACAGGACATGGCTATCTCACACGTAGGTGATGGATGGCAGGGTTGTGAATCTTCAAAGGAACTGGCTGATCAAAGACTCATAATTTGGGAAATGAGTTTTTTCTGATGTCACATTATTTAATATATATCCTGACAGGAAATTATTTTTGTGTACTTTTATATTCTAAAAGGAGGTGCTAGATGACTCACCAAGGGGGTGGGGAGATGGAGTTGAAATGTATCCTTGTAACTAGGGAATATGTCATATCTTTTTGTGCTCTTAAGAAACACAGTTCTCTAACTTTCAAGGCACTTCTAGAGGTAATACATTAGATAGAAAAAGTCTAAATGTATTGTGGTAGGAGTTTTTGTTTTGTACTTTGCCCTTGTTCTTTTAAGTGATTGTATGCTCTTTGATATATTGTTCTGTGTTTACATTTTTTCATATTTTTATCATCTTTGAGTAATATCTTTATTTGAAAGATACTTCCTGGGTGTGTGTCTGTCAGTTATTTTTGCATGTGACGTATAGAGGGTTAAGACTGACAAAAACTGTTCAAAAGCTTAATGGTGTTACCAAACTGGGAAAAGGTAAGAATATACCTAAGGTCTTTTATAGAGTTTTAAGGGTTCATTTTGGAAGCCAGGCTTGGTGCCCCTGGTGAAAGATTGTACCGCAATCCCCCGAAGAGGGTACGAATCTGAGCCTGTGCATTGGGTATGCTAGCATACGGTTCACAGTTTGAATCCCCCCAGAACTTGAGACTAAAGGCGATTCAGACCCAAAAGCAGACAGGAGGGTTACCCTGTCTTTTATCTGTTCACACTATTGCACTCGGAGGTTGGCGCTGTGGGAGCAGAGGGCCTGAACTGCGGAGTGCGTTTGTGACAGATGACCCTTAAGGTGTACCTGGCAGCCATCTCTGCTTACTGGGCTTGGGCTGGTCAGCAGTCAGTGGCACAGAAGAAGGTGATCTGGTGCTTTTTCAAAGGTCTTGACCACATTACTCTCCGGTGCGTGAACCACCACCACTGTGGGGACTTGCTGCTGGTTTTGGCAAAGCTTATGGGCACCATTCGAACTGATGCCCAGGTGTGACATGCCTCACCCATCATGGAAAACTGCCTTCCTGGTGGCTATCATGTCAGCCAGGAGGATCAGTGAACTCCAGGCACTTTTGGAGGAACCTCCTTACCTGGTCTTGTACAGGGACAAGGTTGTCCTGCTCCCTAACTTGAAGTTCCTCCTGAAGGCTCTGTCAGAGTTTCACCTTAATCAGGTGATTAATCTCCCAGTGTACTTCACCAATCACACCTCGGAGGCTAAGCACAGGCTCCATTCTTTGGACCTATGGCGAGTGCTTACCTACTATAAGGAGCGTATGGCTGGAATTCAGGGATAGGTTTGCCAGCTGTTTGTCACCTACGCTGAAGCTGCACCTGGCAGACTGGCAGCTAAGCAGATGATTGGAAAGTGGATTGTATTCTGCATTAACCTCTGCTGTAGGTTGGTGAGTAGGGACCCTCCCAGAGGGCTAAGGGCTCATTCCACCCGTCATACCACTGCCTCAGTGGCTGCTTCCAAGGACATCCCTATCCAGGAAATTTGCAGGGCTGCTACCTGGAGGTCAGCACACACACCTTCATTTCCCATTACCACATTGACCGCCAGTCATTCCAGGATGCTGGTTTTAGGGACTCAGTTCTCCAGTCTCTCTTCCCTAAGTAGGGGGTGTGTGCCTTGCCTCCCTTCTCCCGGAGAACTGCTAGGAGTCTGCCAGATGTGTGGATAGAATATCATATTCACATCCATAGAAAAAACGGTTACTCACCTGTAACACTTCTAGGAGTGGTATATGATGTTCATCCTCACGTACCCACTCGACCTCCCCTACCTTTGGCACACAATATTGCTTCCAACGGGCAAGATCTGGTGTCATGGGGCAGAGCCGACGGAGTTACCACCCAGGTGGGTGGGAGTAGCCAGCTTGAAGACGTTTCCTGGAAGTCTTACAGGGAAAAGCAACTGCCAGAAGTGTGGATGAACATCATATACCACTGCTAGAACTACCGTTACAGGTGAGTAACCTGTTTTTATGCAACACACCTCAGAAGTTCGCTCACCACCTGCCCATCCCTTTTGGGTACCTTCTCAAAGGATGTAGAAATGGTCAATTCTAGGGGTGTGGATATGATTCACTTATCCACATAATGGCAGTTCTTCCTTAAAAACTGATTCACTAGCATGTCTTTAAGCAACGCTCCTCCCACCACTATCCCTTGGCTCTGCCCCACCATGTCAAATCTTCCTTTCCGCTAGAAGAGTTTGGTCTCTTCCTTCACAGCTCCGTGCATTGCAGGGCCTATTAAGTATGCCATTGTCAAATTTTGTGACTTTTCTCTACTTTTCTATATTTAGTTTATTCCTTTTTCCTGCTCTTGACATTTGATTGAAAACATGGAACGTGAGGAACTGAAGCCTGCTCCTGTCTTCAAATAGTGTGTCACATGGTGGTAGAAGATGTTGCAGACAGACCCACACATTTTGTGCCTGTACTGCCTTAGGATAGCACATGATGCTGCTGGTTGCGGCCTCTACCAGACAGTTCTCCTGTCATTGCTTGAAGAGAAAACGGCTCACCTTCTTCTCAGCTGGCCAGCCAATCGAGACGCTAAATTATGGGCCAAGGTGGGCAGCAGGGTCCATGGCGCAACTAGCAGCTATGGAAGAGACAGCGGTGAAGGCCATGGCGTGTACCTTGTTGGCCTTGGCGCTGCTCCAGAGTGAGGCCAGTATTGGAGTGCCCTTCACAAGGAAATTATTTTACAGGTTTTGGGCCCTACAGACTTTCAGTGAGCGCCCTGCCCACCACGGTAAGAAGCACAGAAGCAACAAACACAACTGACTGTCGTGGGACTATGAGAGATCACACTCCTCCCTCTCCTGTCCTGGCCGCTTGATGACCGTCGAGCACTCGGCATGAGCTAAGCTACAGATGGTTGAGGGGTAGGTTGCTATCTCCATGGTATCCCCACAAGCTTGTCGACCTCAGCACTGGTCAGTCAGGTGGTCAAGATTTTGCTCTATCCTGTTGACCCGTTGTCTGAGGGGGTTGATGATGACTCAATCTCCAAGACCTCGATTATCGCGGTCCTAACTCTGGGACGTGGAGTGGTCGGTATCCTGGGCCATCTCCACTTGGCATCAGCCTCCACCGGAGGCCATGTAGTTGAGGCCAGTGCAAGTTATTTACACTGCATCTCTAGCTCTGGCTCCTCAACATTGTCCCCCAGGTTGACAGACAAGGTTTATGTTTAGGTTGAGGGGCTCCTTGAGTTCTTGATCCCACTCGATCAAGAGGCGTCACAGTCAGCACTTCTTATCCTTGTCATCTTCAGGTGAGGAGAGGCTGTGCGTACAGATACAGTGATGGTATGAGGAGCTTCTCTGGCAGCAGTTGGCCTTGGTGGGGGTGGGTAGGGCTCTACTCAACTCCTGTGATCAACTGGCTAGTGCCGGTCAAGCCCACGACAATCCACATGAGACAGCTGGCTCTGATGCATGTTTCTGCACCCTTGTTGGTTGAACTGCCTCCATAGCAGCCCATGTGGGATGCTCTTTTGAAGGACTCCTGTTCTGGGGCTGACTTGTCAGGCTGGTTATCAGTGGAAATTACCCACTTGAATGACTCAAGGGAGGTAAATGGTTGAGGGCTGCCTGATGAATCCTCTGATGACTTCTGATGGGTCCTCCATGCTGTCTTTGAGGATGCATACATTTGACCGTGAATCAGTCGAGGAACTGACCACAGGCCAGTGTCTTTTAGGGCTGTCCTCCAGCTTATGTCACAGTCCATGAATGTTCCTTTGGAGACAGTTCAAAAAAGGGCCGAAAACCCTTTCACTGACATTCTGGGTAAGGACATATCCCCGTGAGTTGCCTTTCCCATGGCCGCGGCCATTATGGGACTGGCTCTGGAGCATTGGCAGCATCCAGCACCCTGTCTGCCACCTTCAGCCAGTATGGTTCACAAATACATGTCCCTGCCAGCTTTTTGTCTGGATTCTCCCACTACCCCTTGGCCGAGGGCCTAGTCTCCATTTTCTGGAAAAGCAACAGTACTGGAAATGTGAAGTCCCTACCCCCGACAAGGAGTCGAAGAAGCTTTACCACATGGCTAAGAAAGTCTACGTTGCATCCACCATTGATCTCCACCAGGCAAACTACGCCTTAATGAAGGCCCACTTCAGTCGCTCACTGCTGGGGGTGCTCAATAATGTCCTTCATTACTTGCCTGCTGACAGGCAAGCAGCTCCTGGTAAAGGTCATCTGAGACCAAAGTTAAGCACTGGCTACGCACTAGCACCAGACAACATTGAACATTAATGATTCTTGTGCCAGTGCCATGGCAGCAGCCATCACAGTGTGTCACAAGGCCTTGCTGAGGATTTTCACCTTCACAGTGGACACTCTGCACAAGCTGGCTAATGTCCTTTCCTGGGCATCGACCTCTTCAGCCCAGGGGTGGATGGGCATCTCACAATAATGGAAAAATCCAGTGCCTCCCTGGATTCTGTGGCTTCATTCCAGAAGGACCCAAAAGGTAAAAAGCAAAAGACCTTTCAATTATTGCCCTTTCAGTCACAACAGTCTCTGCAGCAACAGTCCCAGCAGGGGCAAATCCAAGCCTGGTGCCCCAAAACCAAGTTCTTTGGCCTGGGGCCCAAGAAAGGTGTGGGTAGGGAAAGGGGTGCCCTTCCAGACTCAGTGACCATTGCCACCTCCAAAGCTACCCAGTGATGGGTCGGGGGGAGTTGTTCACCTCCCACCTGTTCAGTCCCAGATTCAGTCCCAAGTTGGGGGGGGTCTCTTCAGCACTTGTGGCCTCACTGGTTTATCATTGCTACAGACAAGTAGGTTCTTGTGGTGGTCTTCAGAGGGTTGCTTCTCAACTTCAAGGCTGTTGCACTTTACCAATCCCCCTCTCCAAGGGAGTTCTTAGCGCTTCAGGACATGCTGTCTACCCTCAGGAAGGGCGTTGCTCAATTCCTCACAAAAGGAGCTATAGCCCATGTCCCAGATGTCTTGGCAAATCAGGGTACATGTCCAGGTACTTCCTGATCCTGAAATGGGTGGGTGGGCTGGGGCCTCATACTGGATCTTCATGATCTGAACTAGATTCTAAGGAACCGGACGCTTGGGATGGTCACGATGAACCAGATCATACCATCTCTGGAGCAGGGCATATGGTTCTGCTTCTTAGACCTCCAGGATACTTTATTCCACATCCCAGTTTGCCGTCTCACTAGTGGTACCTTTAGTTCTGCACAGAAGGGGTGCTATATCAGTTCCAGGTCCTGCCATTCGGCTTGTCCTTTGCACCCAGGGTCTTCACCAAGTTATTGCTGTGGTGGTAGCCTTCCTGCAGTACCAGGACATCAGTGTTTATCCCTGCTTGGACAACTAGCTGATAGCCAGGCCATCCATATTGGCAGTGGAGCGGTCCAGGGACCTGGCCCTGCAGAGACTTGGACCTCTTGGTCAACCTGGCCAAGTCTGAACTGATCCCCTTCCTGGTGATTAATTTCATCAGAGCAAAGCTAGACTCCCTGTAGGTCAAGGCCCACCTCCCTGCGGACTGGGCAGCGGATCTTACCTCCTTTGTCTAATCATTTCAAGTTGGGCTCTTGTGCCCTGCTCGGGACTTCCTGAGGCTGCTGAGGTACATGGAATCTTTCACCAGTGCGGTCTGGTAGGCTCACCAGTGGATGCAGCACCTTCACTAGGAGTTGGGCTGCCAAGTGGTTGGCGGCACCTAGGACACCTTGACCAACCGGTCACAGTGACCCAACTGATATAGGATGCCATCCGATGGCGACAGAGCCCAGAACATCTGGAGGAAGAAGTCTGTTTGTTCACCCAGAACCGACCATCAGTCTCACGATGGATGCATCTTTGGTGGAGTGGGGGGTGTACCTGGGGGACCACAGGACTCATGGGTTCTGGTTACCCATAGAATCCTGTCACAACATCAACTTGCTGGAGCCCCATGCAGTGCGATTAACTCTGATGGAATTTGCTCCTGTAGCCAGGGGTTGGATTGTGCAAGTCCGGACGCACAAGCTCCCAGGAAGAATACCAGCCTTGTTTTTCCCCAGGGGATGCCTGTTTGCAATATCTACACAGGCTGCCAGCAGAAGTCACTAAAGTACTGCCTGCCAAAAGAAAATCGTGCCACTTGAACAGCTCAGTGGCTTATTTTGATGTCATCTGCTTTCATTCAGCGACTGTCAGTGCAGTATAATGAAATTCAGTGACTGAAACCTGACATTATTTCTGCTATTTACTGCTATGCTGAACTGTGGGGAAGTCCTCAGGTGTGTGCAAGAGGCTAATTACCTGCATGTAATTTGGGGGCTCAGGGGTGAGTTAATAACTGATCAGGTTTGCCTCTGTGGAAGGGTACGTTTTTGCATTTAAACATCGCGCTCGCATGAATGCTGCAAGCACCACTCGGAAGAGATTTGCAGAGGTATTGCAATAAATTGAAAAGGGGATTTTAATTATGAATAAGGACTTGTATGTTTTATTTACTAAACTATAGTGTCCAGGTTTAAAGTGACACGCTTCACTGTGTTCTAGTAAGTGGGTCTACTATATAATTAAATATTGATCATTTGCCCAGGACAACCTGTTTTAAAACGGGCCATTTTAGAAAGCCCTAAACTGTCTCTTATATATAAAAGCTTAAACCTCAATTAGAAAGCAAGCTTTATTCTAAAATTGAGTAGTTAATTTATCCTCTGCTATGTTAGGATTAAGGTAGAGATTTTGTTCTACTATTTTATTAAATAAAATATTGAAGTCTGATCTTAATAAGAAAGCATGTCTTATTTAAATTGAGTAGTACACTTATTGTTTGCCTGTTTGGGTTAGGATAGAAATATTCTATTTGCGAGGTAGCTGCTTAAATTCCTGTTTTGACCTTGAAACTACAGTTTTAAAAATGCAGATATTAAATAGATTGATACTGTATTCAGAATACTGGTGGGTATAGCAATTATGGTCCAATACAAAGTTTTAACTAAAAAACAAGGTGACCTTTAGAAGTCCTGTGTATCCATAAGATTAAACCAAATAGAGGGAGGACTGTGTACCTTGCACAAAAGGCGAAATTCATTTGCTGCAATAAAGCAAGTATTATTGTACAAAAAAAACCCAGAAATTAAATTAAAGACTCAAATAGTAAAAAAATCAAGTATGGTTAGCCCTAATATTAAGTAAAGACATAGAACAAAACTCTGGACCCCAGTTTATAGATAAGATGAAATTATTGTATAATAATGCACGAAGTTTGAAAAATAAAACAGATCTTTCTCGGACTTGGATTACAGCAGAATCCCCTGAAATTGTAGCCTTAACAGAAACCTGGCTAAACACGGCAATAAAAGATGAGGAGAATGAATTGGAAGGTTTCAAAGTACATAGATTGGACAGGAACAATAAAGGGGGGGGGGGAGGAGTTCTATTATATACTAAATGGGATCTGTGTTTAACCAAGGTGATATATTTATTTATTTATTTAGCTTTTGTTAACCAGGTAGGTACACTAGACAAGACAATTGCCTATTTTCAGGTACGACCCGGGAGAGTACAGGAATAATAGATTTAGGTACATACAACGGCATTGTACAAATTAGACATGTTACAGTTCATGTGAGGATACAAATTCAACACAGCATCCGAAACATGGTAAGGCATAGATTATACAGTATTAACATAACAAAAATAAACACCTTGTGGGAGATAAGAGCAGTAATGTTATCAAGGGACTATAGATAAGATAGATTGCCTATTGGTAGAAATGTTAAAACTTCATTGGGTAATAGGGGACGTTTACTCACCACCAAAAACAAAAATAGAAGTGTTTGAACAATTAGCTCAATTGATAATGGATCATACTATGGGAAAAAAAGTTAACACTAATTGGGGACTTTAATGCTGCCTAGGGTTGTCCCAGGGGTAGAGCGCTACATGATAGTTTTAAACAGTTGAGCCTGACCCAAATTATTACCAGCACAACTAGGAAGACTATCCATAGGAGTGCTGGTAGTATATTGAATTTATTATTCATATCTCAGGATATCCAAGCACATAGTGTTCAGGTAAATCAGCCAATTTTGGCAGATCATAACTCTCTTATTTGTGAAGTAAGCCTGGATGGTTATATTAGAGAGGATAGGAAAAACAATAATATTAAATGGGTCAGAAGTTTAAAAAAATATTCTATCAAAAGGTTCCATGATAAACTAAGGCAGGTAAATTGGTCCAGACTATTCCTTATACCATCCATTAATTTGGCAGTACAAGAATTCCAGAATTTGTTTTTGGAAGCTTGTAATGAAATATCCCCATTTGTGAAAAATTAAACAAAAAAATAACCATGTACCATGGGTAACTGAAAAAAGAAAAAATGAAATAAGGGTGAAAAACAGATTGTGGAAGAAAGCAAATCAAACCCTGGACCCCTTAGATTGGGAAAATTACAAAATTAGTAGAAATTGTCTTAAATTAAGAATAAAAAATGCTAAAAAACAGCTTTACACCACAAAAAGTGATGACAAGAGGGCAGGAAAATACTGGTCATTAATAAAATCTTTGGAAAAACCAATTAAAAATCAGGTTCAAATACAAATGGTAGAAAACGGGGTCATGGTAAACGACCTACAATCAGCAAACATTCTAAACAATTATTTTACTAAATTACCAGATGTTATAGGTTTAGAAGCAAATGAAAAAAAGTGTAACTGTAGATCAAGTAAATGAACCAAATGTCCAGAACATTCCTAAATTTAGATTCAGGATGTTAACTTTTAGGGAAGTAAAAAAAAACCAATAAAGAATTGAATAAAAATAAATCTCCAGGTATTGACCAATTGGAAATAAGGTTTCTAAATGATGCAAATGACGTAGTAGCTCCAGGATTAACACATTTTTTTAATTTGAGTTTATGTGAATAGATTTTCCCTACAGTGTGGAAAAATGCTTAAATTGTTCCAATTTTCAGAAATGTGACCCATCAAATCCCACGAACTATAGGCTTATAGCTTTGTTGCCTGTGGTCTCTAAGGTTCTGGAGCAACTGGTACACGGACAGCTTTATGACTGCATGAAGAGATGTGGTCAGCTGTCCAGGTACAAGTCTGGGTTCAGAAGAGGGCACTCCATGAGCACTGTACTCACTGACATAATTGTCATCTTGGTTTCTTCCCTTGATAGGGGGATGTCGGTGGGTGCACTGTTCATGGATTTGTCAAAGGCTTTTGATACCGTGCACTGTCAAATATTGACGAGAAGTCTCCAAAATTCAGGAGTGTCAGAAGATGCTAGGAGATGGTTTTGGTCTTACTTAAATCAAACTCAGCAGACTGTGGTGGGTAAATTTCTATCAATAAAAGCAGAGGTGAAGTGAGGGGTGCCCCAGGGGTCAATCCTGGGCCCACTTTTGTTTCTGGTTTATTCAAATCCAGTAATCCCAAACAGTCAGAGTCTCAGATGTTCGTCTATACGCAGACAACACTGTTTTATTAGTTAAAGGTAAAGACATCTGTCAAATACAAATGCAATTACAAGCAGATTTTGATAAAATTCAGGAATGGTTTGGGAAGTCAAATTTGGTTTTGAACAGTGGAAAATCAAAGACCATGTTTTTCACCCAAAAAGTTAGATAAAATGACCTTGAAAATTATATCTAAGGATGGTAGGGAGTTGGAACGAGTGAATATAAATATTTAGGTTTTTGGATAGACCAGGGACTGACTTATGAATATCATATCAATGAGAAGTTAAATAAATTGAATGGAAGACTTGGGGCCCTGCGTAGAACAGGCCATTGTATAAATGAATCTATGAGGAAGTCCATAGTAAACCACATGTTGGTACCAGTATTAGACTACTCAATAAATATTTATATGTTCACCAGGGTCTCTGAAATAAAAAGGGTCGAAATTATGTATCGCAGACTGGCAAGATTTGTGTTGAAAGCAGATGGGAAGATCCATCATTGTAAATTATATCAGGAGTTAAATTGGCTCACCCTAGAAAATAAACAGAAAATTATTTGGGTTACTACGACAAGGCAACTTCTTGATTCAGAGAAACCACTTTATTTAAGAGAAAAACTACAGAAAGTTGAATATACTTATGAACTGAGACATACAACAAAATGGAGGGAGTTCAAAATAACCACACCAAGAACTAGAATAGGAGAAATGTTGTTTGCCTATGTAGCTATAAAATTCTGGAATGAGTTAAAGATTAAGGGGAAAAGCATAGATATGGTTCACATGAATTTAATACTGCCTTGAAAAATGAATTAACAGTGAGATGTACCTGTTTTGATTAAGTATAGAAGGTTTTAAGTATATTGTATGTAAACTTTTGTACTTTGGATATATTTGATGTGTGTAATAGATTCTTTTAACATCTAAAACAGTAACACCTTGCAAATAGGATTTTATCCTAACGGTGTAAAAAATGAAATGAATCATTTTTGTATCCTGTATAAAAATAAGTGCTTTTTACTACTGCTAGCACCGTAACCACGTTCTATCTGAATGAGCAGGGTGCATGCTTTTCTATTGTGTTGGGAAGCCCTTCGCACCTGGAACCTCATGCGCAGGTTGTCTGCAGATATCCAGGTGGCTTGTGTCATGGGAGCCGACAGTCAGCCAGCAGACGCTCCCAGCCAGATGAATGAGATGTTGCATTGGTGGTCCTTGCATCAGGAGGTGGCAAACCACCTGTTCTCGCTGTTGAGCACCCCTCTGATGGACCAGTTTGCCTCCTATAAGAACACAAAACAGAGGCTGTTCTGTGCCCACTCCTCACACCCCGGGACACTGGTGGGATGCCTTCATGAGGCCCTGGACTCAAGGCCTCTTGTATGCATTTCCTCCCTTACCCCTGACCCATAAGGTAGTGGTCAAGGTATGGGGGGACAAGGCACGGATAATCCTCATAGCTCCGGACTGGCCTTGCCTATTCTGGTACCCAGATCTCCTCATCCTCAGCAGCAGACCCTCGTGGTAGTTTCCTGTTCATCTGGATCTGCTGACCCAACAGCAGGGGAAGACCCTGTACCCAGACTTTCAATCCCTGCACCTCATAGCCTGGTTCCTGAGCAGCTAGAGTTCCAGTCTCTGGGTCTTTTAGAGAATGTTCTTCACATTTTTGAGGCTTCTCAAAAAGTCAGTTCGCCAGTGTTATGCCTTCCAGTGGAAGAGGTTTTCCATTTGGTGTCAGGGCCAGATGCGTGATACCCTGGCCCGCCCTGTGGCTATCATCTGGGAATACCTCAGGCACCTGTCAGCGACCCTTAAGGTGCACCTGGCAGCCATCTCTCATACCGGGCGCAGGCTGGTGTGCTGACAGTGGTGCAGGAGAAGGTGCTCTGGCTCTTTAAGGGCCTTGACCACTTGTACCTGTGCCTGACCAGCGGCTCGGCCATTGCCTAATTGTCTGGCTTATATACTGCCCTACGCACTTACACTCTCACTCTTACTCACTCTTCTCATTCCTAATATCTCCCTTCTCTCCCTCCTTCCTAATTAACCTACGCTCTTCAGCCCTACTCACAGCTATTAACTCCATTCTCCTTCCCTCCTACCTCACCTAAACCTCCCCCCTACACACCTAATGTTTACTAGTACACTCCTCCTCTACCCCCCATCTTTGCTCTCCAACTCCTGCTGTCAACTTGGTGCATCTCACTGCAGCTCAAGTTCTGCTACTGGCACTCAAGTTCTGTTATTGGCACTCTAGTTCTGTTACTAGCACTTATGTAATTCATGTATTGCCTCGATGTGTACCCATGATATGTATACCCTGTCCTTGATGATCATGTTCTGTACTGTTCTTGCCTCGATGTGTACCCATAATACGTATACCCTGTCCTTGACGATCATGTTCTGTACTGTTGAACTTATGTAACAAGTTCAAATATAATCCCTCCCAACTATGTACATTATCTGTATTGCTCTACTGCAAAATTCAACTATTGTATGTATACCTGCCTCCTCTGTAACCCCCCTCCCCCAGGTTGCACCGTGAGACGAGCATCTTTTTGCTCAGTGTGCCTTTCCTGGTGACACATTTTCAATAAATAAATAAATACCTGCTGGTGTGTGAGCCACCACCACCTTTGGACTTTCTGCTGGTACTGGCAGTGCTCATTAGAAAGCCTTTTGAGCCTATGCACTGATGTGTGATGTCACACCTGTCGAGGAAGATAGCCTTTTTGTTGGCCATAATGTCAGCCAGGTGGATTAATGAGCTCCAGGTGCTCTCAGTGGAGTCTCCTTACCTGGTCTTATACAGGGACTAGATAGTTCTTCACCTCCACTGTAATTTCCTCCCGAAGGTTGTCTCAGAGTTCCATTTTAACCAGGCAATGAACCTTCCAGTCTACTTTATGAACCTTTCTTCAGAGGCTGAATGCTGGCTCCATTCCATGGACTTACAGTGGGTGCTCTCCTATTATGTGGAGCGCACAGCTGGAGTTCAGGGTGAGGCTTGCTAGCTCCTTGTTACATACCTTGAAATCATGCCTGGCAGACTGGCAGCTGAGAGGATGACTGTCAGGTGGATCACTTCCTTCATTATAGGTTGGCTGGTAGGGAGCCTCCTGTAGGGCTTGGTTATCATTCTCCAAACATACCGCTGCCTCTGTGGTTGCTTTCGCGGGGACATTTCTGTTCAAGAGATATGCAGGGCTGCCACCTGGAAGTTGGCACTTACCTTCATTTCCCATTACAGCATCAACCTGGAGTGTTTCCAGGATGCTGCATTTGGGGCCTTGGTTTTCAAGTCTCTCTTTGCCAAGTAGTGGTGCACACCTTGCCCCCTCCTCCTGGAGAACTGCTGGAAGTCTGCCATCATGTGGATAAGTGAACCATTTCCATGCCCCTAGAAAAATAGGTACTCACCTGTAACTGTAGATCTTACTTCGAGTGGGAGCTCTTGCAACAGGCTACACCATAAGGACTGAAGCCGGCAGGAGCCAGGACCCTTCGGAAAACTTCTAGCTAGCAGTCTACAGCGGGGGACCGCCCCTGATGTCGGTCCGCCCGTCGCCCAGTGGTATAAAAGGGATGGTCCCCTGGCCCTACCCCAGTTCTTTTCCCACTGTCAACTCGTGCGCGTTGGCTCCACGGATGCCTTCTGCTCTAGTCGTCGCCATTTTCCACACATTTACTAGTATTTTATTGTTTTACTACTTTTTTGCAAAAATTGTAGTTCATTCTCTGCATGTCTTCTTCTGTCGAGTGGCGCCAGTCCAAGTGTGCCTGCATCAAGCAAATTCCATCTACAGGCGGCCATTCAACCTACCTTGTCTGTCTAGTCCCAGTCCATGATACACAGGCCTGCCAGCACTGCATGAAGTTCAACAGCAGGATGAGGATTTGTTGCCAGGAAGTCCTCAAAAGCTAGAAAAACAGCTAGCTGCCATGCCGAAGAGAAGACCCAGGGTAAAAGGTCTTCATCTTCCCAAGTCTCGGGTTTCGACTTCAGTTCACCATAAGGAGAAGTCATCTGGGAAGCATCGACATGGGGAGAAACCCCCATCAGACTTGCGTTCCCAGTCCCCGCACAAGGCGGTGACCGGTTCCTGGTCTTCTTCCCATGGGAGGTTAGACTCTGCTCCTCAGGCAGCCCTTACTTCATCCGGGCTCCCAGTGGTTAGGCCTCCCGCCCTTATTCCGATGTCGGGCAGAGGGTCCAGGGCTTCATCCTCTGCCCTTCAGCCCCTGAAGCTCAGGCCATTTTCCCAGCCTTCAGGTCCTCAGCCAGGTGGTTCGGCCAGTTCTTCGTGCGGATGGTCTTTACCTGCCATTTGACCGGCCATGGTGTCCACCGGGTCAGCCTCAGACTCTAGGGCTGACTCCTCTGAGCGTCGCCAGGGGCATGCGCTGACCTCCCCTGGGAGAGTGATGCCTCTGCCCTCTTTGGCAGTTTGCTCCCCTCGGCAGGCCTCTCCTAAGCAGACACCGGCTGCTACCCTGGACTGATGCCAGTGCACGCATGTCCTCTCGATGCCGGCCTTCATGTTGTGTCCACTCTGATGACTCCCCAGCCATCATTGCCAAAACCTTGCATGTCACCAGCTAACAATAACTTCTCCCCTTAGCCGACTCCTTCTACTCCGGCTCTGGAGAACTGTACTCCAGGAGAGCCGACGCAGGCTACCCCCATTCCACAGGGCTACTGCCGCCTTAGGGCCTGATGCCTGGTCCATCTGCTCTGCCAACACTGGGTTCTTCCCCAGAGCCAAGGATTCCACTGTCAGACTTCAAAGAGCTTTTCTTGTCCTGGTGGAACACTGTCAAGGGTAGTCTCCCACAGGAGCCTTCCTTGTCCTCTCCTCAGGAGCCTACGACTTCAGAGGTTCCCCCATTCGGCCTTCGCCTAAGTCCAGGAGACTTACAGAAAAATGTAACTGCTCAACTAGATTACCAATAGATTCTCTACATAGCCTTTTTTTTATACGTGTTTATTGAATTTATTTGCCTTTACGTTCATATTCCAGTCTTAAGAAACATATTTTATGCGTTTACAACTTTGTATAACAGGCATGCATAAAGCATACTTAAAGTTCTTAAACCAGTTTCTTTCCTCAATATTTTCTCACTTAAAAGCATTAGGGCTAAACAAACACCATACAGTTAATTCAGACCAATGCAGGAGATAAAATGGGGGGGGGGGGTTATTTTACAGCATCTTTATACATTTCCCATCGAGTCCATCTATTCAGAAACGTTTCCTTTTTATGATTGGCTGCAAAAGTGATTCGTTCCATAACTTCAATTTGATTGATAACTGTTACCCACTCGGGGAATGTTTGCTGGAGCTACCTCTTGGTGATGGTTTTCAAAGCTGCAATAACTAATATTGCCCAAAGATATTGACCCTTCTTCCCTTTAACCTCATGGGGGAAAATACCCAGAATTACATTATCTGGGCCTACTTTGGTAGATAGCCCAAACAACCGCACCAGATGTGTTACCTGGGCCCAGAAATTGCTGATAAGTGGGCAATATCACAGGATATGTGCCTGATTAGCATTTGTGCAGTCACATCTCCTCTCAACACTCTGCTTGTGTTATAGTACCCATTCTGGCTTGTCTATAAGGGGCTAAAAAATATCTCATTCTAATTTTCAAGCTGTATTCCTGCCAGCTTGGTTAGGATGTGGTTTTCCAGCAGTTTCTAGAAATAACTCTCCACTGAGACATGTTCACTATTATTCCCAGTTCCTGCTCCCACTTCCTGTGTACTGACCGTAAGTTGTGGGCACGATCTGCTGCTAAATTCCAGTATAGCATAGTGATTGCTCCTTTACAGTGGGTGGATCCCCATATTTATTCAAATGCTGTGGGGTATAGCCTAAGATCCCCCAAAGCTACAGACCCTACGTATCTTGCCATTTACGTAATCTCTAAGTTGATAATAGTGAAAAAGGTCAGTAGCTGACCAGGCAAATCTACCTAGGGCTATCTCAAAAGGAATGACAGTACTCCCATGGAGCAATTGCCAGGCAGCATAAACTCCCCTGTTTTCCTGCTTTTGATACCAATTAGAGTGGGTAGCTGGAGGGAAGTCTCTGTCCACGCACCACCATGTAAACTTCCATAAGTTTCTAGCTGTAAATCCCCTCCTAATACCTTCTGACCACCCTACAAGGGTTGAGTGAATAGATGTCAAGGTGAATGTATGTTTACTGAATTGCATGTGGGGGCTAAATAGCATAGCTCTTAGCAATTTTTATGCTGGTTATGTTCAGTCTGTTGCCAGTGGGCCTGGTATGTTGGATGAGACCATAATAAAGCCACTTTAATTTTTGTAGTAATCCAATAATCTAATAGGTTTGGGCAAGCTCTGCCTCCCTCCTGTTTAGGAAGAAACTAGGTTCTCTTAGCCACTCTAGGGCGGCTGGTTGCCCAGAGAAAAGATAACCTCCTCTTCCAATCTGCTAATTCTTTCTGTGGGATTGTGCAAGGGACACACTGGCATAAATATAGCAGTCTTGGAAGGACATTAGTTTTTATTATTTGAAGCCTTGAGTAAAAGGGGAAAGGCATGCAGGCTCATTTCTGCAAATCAACCCATATTTGTCAGATAAGTTGGGGGGGGGGGAGGTAGTTGTCCTAGTACAGTTTGGATGGGCACTTACCTAGCCTAATCCCAAGATACTTAATAGTGTTGCAGTCCCATTTCATTTGATATTTGGACTTAATTGACTGAGGTACCTGTGTTGCCATTCCCAAGACCTCTGTCTTCAACCAATTTAGAGTCTAGCCCAAAAGAACTGAATAGACTTCGGGTTAAGATATATCTGGGTTTGTCAAATAAAACAGGACGTTGTCCGCAAACAAAGCTAACTTGTGGTGTGTGTTCCCCATGTCTACCCCCATTATCTTTGGGTTCTGCCTGATACTCTGAGCCAGAGGCTAAATATACAAAGCGAAAAGTAGGGGGGATAAGGGGCAGCCCTGCCTTGTGCCCCTTGAGAGCCTAAATGATTAAGAAATATGAACATTAGCGCTTAGGTAAGCTGTGGGGCAGAATACAATTTAGCAATATAGTTAAGAAAAAGGGATGGAAAACCAAAGTCAGCCAGGGTACCCTGCAAAAAGGCCCAAGAAACCTGGTCAAATACCTTCTCTGCATCTAAGCTCATCAAGTAAGCAGGCAAGGCTGTTGTCTGAAGGTGTTCTATAATATCCACGGATCTCCTGAGATTATCCATTGTTTGTCTACCTGGCACAAAGCCTGTTTGGTTGAGTTTGATTATTGCTGGTAGTAGTTGTTCTACTCTTCTGGCCATTATACTTGATACAATTTTATAGTCTGTGTTTAGTACAGAAGTTGGCCTGTATGATGAGCAATTTGTTGGGTCCCTGGCCGGCTTTGAAAGAACAGAAATTATAGCTTGGGACCAGGATGGAGCAATGGAACCTTTTTCAGTCCATACATAATGCTCTGAGTAGCAAGGGGGAAATGTTATCTCTAAACTGCTTAAAAAATTCATTAGGGGGGCCATCTGTCCCAGGACATTTTCCTGCTTTTAAATGTTTAATTTCTGTATGAATGTCTCCCATGGTGAATGGGGAAATGAGAGCATTCTTCTGTCGGTCTGTGATTTTAGGCAGGTTGGGGCTAGAAACCCACTTACTTACTCTGGGGCAGTCGAGGCTCCTTTACTGTATAATTTCTCATAAAAAGATCTGAAAGTTTCTGCTATCCCCTCTACTGAATATTGCCATTTCTTAATTTTGGAGTCTATTATCCTGGGAATACTAGCTCTAGCTTTATGTTGGTGTAGCCTACTAGTTAATAGCCTTAGGGCTCTAAGGCCTCCTTCATAATATTGTTGCCTCAGATATGGCAGCTTCTGTTCTACCTGGTAGTCCAGCATTTCTAATAGCTCTTTTTTTAATTTCGCCAAAAATGTATCCTTTTCTCTGTCCAGCTTCTGCTGCTGTTTTTGTTCTAGGTCCCTAATTTGTGCTTGTAAGTGGGATTTCCTACTTTCCCATTGTTTTTAAGTGTAGAGGAGATTTCAATAAATTTTCCATGTATAATTGCTTTTACGGTGACCCACAGAATACCAGAGGATATCTCCAGACTGTCAGTGTCCTTGACTGTCTGCTCTGTTGTCTCCTGTATGACATTTGAGGTTCCTCATCATGGATTAGTGAGATGTTCAGCCTCCAAAAAGTTGATTGTTTAATGGGCCCCAGAGTGACTTTAGTATATATTGGGGAGTGATCTGATAAGGTCATATCTCCTAACCATGAGGAGGAGCATATTCCTAAAGGATCCCTGGGTACCAAAAAGTCATCCAATCTAGAATATGTTTGATGTGCTTGTGGAAAAAAAGGTATATTGTCTGGAACCCTTATACATCTGTCACCAAACGTCCACTAATCCCAATTCCCCAATTAGTTTTGCTACTTTTTTGGCTACTCCATTCTTCTGCCTTACTATCTGCTCAGAGGCATCCATAGTCAGACTGAGTCTTACGTTTAAATCCCCTCCTATGATTAAATGGCTGTCTGACTATTCTGTGATCTTAAATAAAAGGTCCCTATAAAAAGGAAAATCCGAGCCAGGAAGTGCATAAATTTATATCAGGGTTCGCCTAGTTCCATTGTACATCCCTTTTAAACCTACATACCTTCCCTCTTTATCTGTTATAGAATCACAAACCTCGAAAGGGATTTTGGTGGGAATTAAAATTCCTATGCCTCTCCTTCTACCTTTTTATACGATGAGGATTGAACTACCTGAAAACCGAATTTACATAGTTTTTCATGCTCTCCCTTAGGAGGGAGGAGCCACCACCTTCCATGCAGGCCAGGCATTGCGACTTCCCCAGCCTGCTTCACCCCTACCCTTGTGAAGCCAAATCTAGTTGTCCCACTGAGCAGCAGACACCTTACAGATCCAGGCTCCCCGACTGATACCAGCAAGGCTCCGGTCCTGGATTATAGCCCCCCAAACATGACCCTTTAGAACTACCCTTATGCTCGGCTGGGATGTAGGCAAGGTGCCTCTAGCCCTGCCCTCTTGCTGAAACCATCTATTACATCTGTTAAACTCCCATGCTTTGTAGGTCCTCCCAAACTGGCAAGGTAACATATGGGCAGCTGCTTGTGGGTCTTGATTGCCATTCAGCTGTCCCATCGCTAGCTGTGGTCTACTGTCACCCACATCGCCATGCCCTGCTGAGGAAGAGAAAAAGAATGTTGGTCACAACAAATGTGACCAGACATACCTTCTGAATGTTCTGGAGTGCCATTTCCCGAGTGCCTGGGCCTCATCTTCACAGGCGCCCATGGCAGCAGCTTGGGTTGCTGTTCCAATACGGAAGGAGCCAGTGCCAAAGCCTGCTTGGTACTGCCTAGCCCCTGTCAGTATGAGTTTCAGCACTTGAAAGAATTACAGCTTTGTTGCCAGGGGAAGTTCAGATGCCTGAGGAAGTGCCTTTCCACTTGAGGCACACTCTTCAGCTATCTCCTCACAATATGGATGGTGTCCCAAGTCACCTGTATGAGGGGGACAAGTCAAAGCAAAGTGCCGATGGTCCACTGATCTGCTTTTGACCGATGGACCCGCAGCATCTTCTAGTCCCTTTGAATCACCACATCCTTCTTCAAAAGGCCTGTCTGTTCTGGTCTTGTTTGTTCCATGCTACCACCTTGGACACTTGAAGCACTCTACAGATGGTCAACTGTAAAAGTGGTGTGGAGCAACTGGGCTTCATAGGGATTGCTACTGACGCCATGGAGCTACATCCCACTGTTGTCGATCATCTTCAGGGACAGTGGGCTCCTGTAATCCAGGGTTCTAGACTCCCCCCAATGTCCACCCATCTAGCACTTTACTGACCACAAAGGTATGAGTCAGATCATCAAGTCACAAAGACTTTGTTGCCCAAGACAGGGCAGTTGGCTGCTGAGAGACCACATTTATTTATTTATTTTATTTAGCTTTTGTTTACCGGGTAAGTACACTAGACGAGTAGTATGCCTATTTTCAGGAACGACCCAGGAGAGCACAAACATACAGTATACATACAAGGCATCACTGTAGAAACAGCATAATACAGGAAAAACAACTACAACAACAAATGTATAAAGGCAGAGGCACTGCAACAAATTGTACAAATTATTAAAGGACATGGATAGACATTAGAGAATTGCTGAGTATTCATTTCATAGACCTTCCTAGACCTAGAATAGACATCAGTGGATTGCTGAGTATTCATTACATTACAGAGGCTAAGAGCAGTCACACATTGACGATTGTTTTAAGTGGGACCACAGGGAGGTGCGAAAGGTCCCATGGGAGGGAACCGAGTGGACATGATCCGGAAGAGAGTTCCAGAGTCTAGGCACGTATGCAGCAAAGTCACGATCCCCCATAAGGGTCAGAGTAGGGGGGAATTTAAGCAACTCAGAGGTCTGCGACCTAAGCTGGTAGGGGATGGTGTCCAATCTAGGGAGGAGATGCGCCAGTCCCAACGGAATGCCAGTAGCAAGCACTTTCCTGGTGAAGTTTCCTACACCAAGGTTCAAGTATTCCGCTGGGGGGAGCCAGTTGAGTTTGTCATAGAGCTCACAGTGGTGGGTGAGTTTGGGAGCAGCTAGTGCAAACCGACAGATATCATTATATGCCGTGTTCCTTTGACTAAGATGAATTTGGGGTGACCTGGCAAATAGTTGGTATCCATAGCTGAGGGAGGGTAGAAGCACTCCCCTCGCAAGTGCCAGTCTAGCTCCCGGGGTTAGATTATGTTTGGCCCTGTAGGTGACAAGTTCACCATCTTAGCCTGTAGGATGTAAGCTCTTCCATGTCTGATGTGAAGGTTCTAAATTGCTGCTACTGAAATCGAAACAGCATCAGTGATACCGTTTACTTGGTTTGGTGTAGACATAAGCAGGCAATTGCCCATCATGAATTTCTCCCACACAATGTGGGTGAACTACCCCTTGTTTGGAGTCCAGTTGAGGTAACTGTCTAATCTAAATTTAAAGATGTCAAAGCTATTCGCATCTTCCACGTGTTGGGGGAGTTTATTCCAGGCTTTGGTGACCCTAACTGTGAAATATCCATCTCTTTTACTAGTGATTACCTTGGGTACTATTAATTGCTTATTGTGAGATCTTAAACAAGGTGTGTGTTGGTTATATTTAAAAGTACATTAGGCACTGAGTTTTGGATTTTGAACGTTTTTATTAAGTACCAAAAGGTCGCCCCTACTTCTCTCCTCGAGGCTAGCCAGCCCTGTGGTAGAAAGTCTCTGCTTATAACTAAGATTTTTTAATTTTGATGTCATTTTAGTCGCTCTTCGTTGGACCCTCTCAACCAAATCAATATCCCATCACAGGTAAGGGCACCAAAAGGGGGAACCTGTATCCAGGTGAGGTCTGATATAAAACCTGTACAGGGGCAAGATACATGCCTTGCTTCTGTTCACGAATGAACGCTTAACACAGATCAGAATTCTGTTAGCGGTAAGAGTGATTTTACTGCAGTGGTCAACAGATGACAATTTATCGTTGACCATGATGCTCAGATCTTACTTTGAGTAAGACCTCCTGCAGCAGGCTATTCCATAAGGACTATGCTGCCAGGCACTAGGACTCCACATAAAACTTCTAGCCAGCGGTACCCAGTTGGGGCCTGCCTCTTACATTGGTCCACCCACTGACGTCACCAGCTGTATAAAGGGGGTGGTCCCCAACCCCACCTCAGTTCTTTGCCCACTGTTGACCCATGCGCTTCAGCTCCTCGGACGCCTTGTTGCATATGACTGTCATTTTTCTTCAAGTCAAATGTACCTGTTTTTCCTTTATATTTTTCATAAAAGGTATCAAGTAAATGTTAGTTTATGTCGTCTGTCTTCTTCAACATCACAACAGAAATCTAAGTGTCCATGTGGGCAGAAGATTCCTGCCAAAGATGGTCATTTGCAGTGCCTCTTCTGTTTGGGGCCTACCCATGACATCAAAGCCTGCACGGACTGCGGCAAGTTCAATCAGCAGACCTGGACCCGCCACCACAAGATTCTCTAGGCCTACATTTTGGAGCATTAGCTCACCACCCATTGAAGGCCAGCTCCTCAGCCTCCTGGTCACTGACTTCCCACAAGGAGAAACACTCGGGAGGGAAGCACCAACAGTGGGACAAGGAGCACAGTAGGTCGGAGTCCATACCAGGTCTCCTCATAAGGAGAAGCACTCTCATTCATGCTCTGGAGAGAGAGCGGATTCAGCCGTCCATCAGGCCTAGCCACAGGCCTGTCGTTGATGAAGACTCCCACCCTTACTGTCCCAACAGGTGGCAGCTCTTCGGGGCAAGGACCTTCTGGTCCATTCCTCAGCCTTAGGCACTTCCAGCAATCCTCAGGGCCTAAGAGGGGAACTGCAGCTGATAAGGTTGAGGTGTCTTTGTTCTCCAGCCCATCGTCAGCCTTGGACGACAGGCACAGATGCCAAGAACATTCCCGCTTCAGGGAACACTCTCCCAGGGACAAGTCATCAGCAGCTAAGGCTAAAACCCTGACACATGCCCTTGACAAACGGTCTTCTGACAAACGGAAGGACCAGCGACAGATGCCACAAGTTAAGGTGTCAAGCCTCAAGATGTCCGCTACGACCACTACGAGTTGGGCGCCTCTGGAGCAGTCGCCTCAAAAGCCAACGTCCGCTTCGACCATATGACAGCCTGACAACAGGCCACCTGTTAGTCACCAGACAAAAACCCCTCGGTACCCATCGACCTGACATCAGGGAACCCAGCGACAGGCAACCAGACAACAGACTGTGCTACGCCACCGAGTCCTCATGTACCCGATGAGGAGACTGCAGGACCAAGCAACCCTATCACCACTCCTGCAGAACCCAGCGGTATGCCACCCAGGTGTTGATGGTTGCCCTGGCAGACGTGGGAAAACTCTTTACTTTCTGTTGGAACACGGTAAAGGGAGATTTATTAAAAAAGGATAACCTCCCTCCTCCACTGCCTCCACAACCCCTACACTGGTTTCAGACAAAGTACCAGTCTCAGACTACCAGCCACAGTCTCTGAACACACCCAGGAGCCAGACTCCAAAAAGATAATTTCATGGGTCTGTCCTCTTTGGAGAAGAAAAAATTACTCACCTTGGTAACTGTGTTTCTTCTAATGGAGTCTTGCTGTATTCTGACATATGCAGTTAGCCCCAGTACTTGAACTGCTCCGGAGAGGAAAGAGTTAAATTCCATGCGGGGCATAGAATTTTGAGCTTGAGCTAGGTTCAAACCTCTGTCTGCTGCACTTTGAAGTGTAACCGTCAGATTCTTATGAGCTAATACTAACTAATTAACCCCACTCTGTAGAAATTGTAAAAGCTTTACTAGCCAAACGGCAACCAAATATTTTGGATCCCCCAAAAGACTCAAGTCGAGAATCCAAAACAAAAAACTAGATAGTGAACAATTTATGACTATCAAAACAACAAAACATAACCCCCTCCCCTTCTCTAAAAAGAGGGAGTGCCCAAATGCACATCTGAGGTGCAACACTGCTCCTGCCAGCCCACTTCTCAAAAAACAGGTTCTGAGAGGGGAGGCAGGGAGGGAGGTCAGAAAATGGCAAGACTCCATTAGAAGAAACACAATTTCTAAGGTAAGTAATTTTTTCTTCAAGCAGCATGAAGTCTTGCTGTATTCTGACATATGCTGACTACCAAGCAGTACCTCCATGGATGAGGGAATTGAACCTATTTTGGGAATAGGCTCTGCAGTACTGCTGTACCAAACCTAGCATCACTCCTAGCCTGGATATCCAGAGAGTAATGCTTGGTGAATGTATGGACTGTTTTCCAGGTGGCTGCTTTGTATATTTCTAGTAAGGGAATGTCCCTGGCAGTAGCCAGGGAAGCAGCTGTACCTCTAGTCGAATGAGCCCTCAGGCCTGAGGGTGGTATTCTGCCTAGCTTTTTATAGCAGAATTGTATACAAGAGACAATCCACCTGGCAATAGTTCTCTTAGTGGCAGGTTTGCCCTTCCCCACTTCCCCATAAGTGAGGAACAACTGGAGAGAGTCAAACCGGAGTGCCTTAGTACATTCAATGTAGTAGCTAAGGGCCCTTTTAACATTTATACTGTGTAATCTCTCTCTCCTGAAGAAGAATGATTAGTGAAGAAAATGGGAAGAGACATGGATTGGTTCAAATGAAAATCTGAAACCACTTTAGGTAAGAACCTTCTATTGATTCTAAGGACCACCTTATCTCTATGGAATGAGAAAATAGGGCTCCACTGACAGAGCTTGCAATTCACTGATACGTCTGGCAGAGGTAATGGCTACCAGGAACACAGTTTTCCAAGTCAAGTACTTAAGCTCTGCTGAGGACAAAGGTTCAGAAAGGGGTTGCATAAGCTGAGCAATGCAAATATTAAGGTCCCAAGCCGGAGTAGGATCCCTAAAGGGGGATTGGTATGAAGCAGTCCCTTGAAAAATTTACAGTAAACAGGATGAGATGTCAGTGAGGAGGGCTTTCCCACTGACAAAAAAGCAGAAGCAGCTGACAAGTGTACCTTGAGGGTAGCTGGTCTGAGGCCTAGGCCATTAAGATAAACCATATAGTCCAGAACTGTAGACAAGTCAGCAGTATCTGGGGTTATATGCTTCTTGGAACACCAAATGCGGAGTCTCTTCTGTTTGGAATTATAAGTTTTTCTGGTGGAAGGTTTTTGAGAGGCTTTGAAAATATTCCAGAACCCCTTGAGAGAGATGCAAACCTGCATATTCTAACTCTTCAAGAGCCATGCCTTGAGATTGAGGGACCGCAGGTTGGGATACCAGATCCTCCCCTGACAAGAGGTTAACAGGTTGTGATTTCTGGGAAGAAATAGGGGAAGATGGACTGCTAGGGACAGCAGCAGGGGGTACCAAGGCTGCCTGGCCCAATTTGGAGCAATCAGGATCACTTTGCAAGACTGTGATCTTATCTTGACCAGAACCTTGAACAGTAGAGGAAAAGGAGGGAAGGCATACAGAAATTTCCCTTCCCAGTCCAGAATCAGAGCATCCAGAGGGACTGAGCCCAAGACTGGGGGTCTGCACAGAAGAGAGGAAGTTGGTGATTGTCTGGGGCTGCACAGAGATCTATCTCTGGAGTGTCTCACCTTGAAAAAAATCACTTTTTACACTAGGGGATCCTGGGACCATTCGTGATGGCCCCGGCAGATCCTACTCAATGCATCTGCTAGCACATTGTCCTTTCCTGGGAGGTGGACTGCTACCAGAGAAGTCTGTAGAGAATAAGCCAGAGACCATAATTTCATGGCTTCCGTGTACAAGGCCTTAGACCGAGTGCCTCCCTGTTTGTTGATATACCACATGGTGGTGTTATCTGTCCTGACCTGAACCACTTGGTTCCATACTGATTGTGAGAAGGCTTGCAGGGCCAGGTAACCTGCCCTGAGTTCCAGAAGATTGATGTGGAGAAGAGACTCATGAGTGGACCACACTCCCTGGGCTGTAAGAATCCCCAGGTGAGCTCCCCACCCCAGGAGAGAAGCATCTGTAGTTAGAACCACAGAATGAGACTGAGTGATGAATGGGACCCCTTGCCTGAGATTGTCCTGATCCTGCCACCACTGAAGAGCCTGGATCAGGGTCTGAATCACTGGAATAAGTTTGGATGGAGGATCTTTTTTCTGAGTCCAAAAGGCCCTCAGGTGAAACTGAATGCCCCTCATCTGAAATCTGGCCCCTTGGACCACTGCAGTGGAAGCTGCCATGTGGTCCAGAAGCTGAAGGAAGTGCTTTGCTGGTTGAGAAACCAGAAGGTGGAAGGAAGAAACCAGCTCTATGTGGCGTTTACCCTTACCAAGGGGAGAAATGCTCTTGCTTTGACAGTGTCCAGTTCTACACCTATGAAGGTCAAAAGTTGCACTGGCTCACGAACTGACTTGGGAAGATTGAGAAGGAAACCTAGAGAAGTGAGCACTTGCTGGGTCACTTTCAAATCTGACTTGACTTGGTCTGGAGACTGACACACTATGAGCCAGTCGTCCAGGTATGGGAATATGGAGATATTTTTTCTCCTTAGGAATGCCACTACTACTGCTAGGCATTTTGTGAACACCCTTGGAGCTGATGTTAGGCCGAAGGGCATTGCTTTGAACTGGTAATGGCCTGAAGGTAGTTCGAACCTGTGGTACTTTCTGTGGGAGCACCTGATGGGAATGTGAAAGTAGGCATCCTTTAGGTCCAGGGAGGCTAGCCAGTCCCCTAGCCTTAGAGAGGGAAGAATTATTCCCAGAGTCACCATTTTGAACTTTGGCAGGTATCTTAAGTCTAGGATGGGTCACCACTCCCCTGTTTTCTTTGGGATAAGGAAGTACCTGGAGTACAGACCTTTGCCCCTGTGGATTGTAGGAACTCTCTCTATGGCCCTTAAGGCCAGAAGAGATGAAACCTCTGCCTCTAGGGCAACGGTTTCGGAGATGTTTGCAGGAAGAAAAGATCTGGCTCTCAGCTTTGAAACTTTTTGAAGCTGCGAGCCAGTCCCTGACTGACTACCTCCAAGACCCACTTGTCTGAGGTAACAGACTTCCAGTCCTGGAAGTAGTAAGTCAGCCTGCCTCCTACAGGAATGGGGGAGTCGACCCAGGCTGACACATCAGGGTGTCTGCTTGGCAAGAGCCTTAGGCTGAGAGATGGATGCAACCCTGCTCATCCCCCTTCTGCCTCTCCCTCTGAAGAACCCCCTCTGGGGAAAAAGGAGAGGAGGCCTGTGCTTGGTAGAATAGCCTATGAAAAGGCCTGCCCCTGCCCCTAGCTTGCTGCCTTTGAGGAGTTGCCTGCCTTTCCATGGCCCGTGCACTCCTATAGGTGGTCCTGTATTCATCCATCTTTTTCATATAATTCTCTGTTTGCTCCCTGCTTAATTGGGAGTGTGGCTTAGACAATATAAAAGCAGATGACTCCAGTTACAACTTCCTGTTGCTAGTCTTTTTTCTTACACAATTGCCTCCATCCCACTCCACCCACCCACCCTAAGCCAGTTCTACTTTTATAGCCACTGGATTTGACTGACAACAGAAACTTCCTGTTTGGCAGTAGGAAGGGCAGGATCATAGAGAAACATTAGCTTTGTCAACCCTGAAGGAAAAAAGTAGCTCGCTCTCCCCCCCAGCTGCTGGTGGTCTGACACTGAGCAAGGAAGAAGGAGGCTACTGAAGAAAATAGGAAGTTGCTGTCCCAGAACAGGAAGGGTGAGAGTTATAAGGAGAGGAGAGAGTAAGCATACAGAGAAACAGGAGAGGGTACTCAAAATAAGACATGATAGGAGTGGTACAGTGCAATGGCTGTGGGGCGGCAGTGTTCCGGGAGACATTCTGGAGGCTGTGATGCTGCCCTATTTGCAGGCACCTCTCTGGTCTGAGGGAAGAGGTTTCCTGTCTCCAGACTGACCTGGCTAGGATTCGTGAACCCTCCTCCCCCACCCAGGGACTACCAGGGCCAATGCCACTACCTCAGAGGTTGCCAAGAAAGAGGAGATACTGGACCAGAGTGGGCTCAAGGAGGGAGAGGGTGGTGGAACAGAGTTGCATCCCTTCAGCTGTACCTGTCCACAAGTCATACGCTCTTCTGGTGGATAATGGTTTCTCTATGGAGGCACCTGCAGTGGAAACCAAGGAGGATGCTGGGAACCTTCACAAAGGAGACCCACAGGAGGGTGGCATGGGACCCCACAGGGGAAGGAAACAATTCCTGGTGGGGACTCAATCATTAGGGGGTAGAAGTGGGGAGGAAGGGAGAGGGAGGTAAGAGTGCCTGCCTGGCGCCACGGCTTGGAGGGACAGGAAGCGAATCCTCAGGATCATGGGAGCAGCTGCACAAGGGAGGGAGCTGGATGTCATTGTCCACCTAGGGACAAATGACCTAGTTAGGAATGGGATCAGAGCAGTGCAAGAGGAATTTATAGAGTTGGGAAGGGGCCTTAGACAAGTAGCGCATGCGGTAACCTTCTCGGAGGTGCTGCCTGTCTATGGCAAAGGTGATGCTAGGGTACTCCTCATCAGGGAATTCAATGACTGGTTGAAAAACTGGTGTGGAGCTCGGGGATTTGGCTTCACTGGGGACTGGGGAGCTGCCTGAAGGGATGCAGACCTATACTGGCGCGATGGTCTGCATCTGTCTGGGGGGGGATCCAGGATCCTAGGGAGAGGTTCCCAAATGCTTCATTGGCAAGCATTTAAACTAGCCAAGGGAGGCACTGAAAGGAACAGGAAATCCCCGCCTTGCCCCACACAAAACACGGTGGTAATTAGTGAGGTAAACACCAAGGTAGAGAAGTCATTAGGAGCAGGACAGAGGTGAATGTAAAAATAAAAGGCAAAGGCAGTAAGGATAGGGATGGGGCTAAAGGGGTAAGGCCATCAAAAAGTGGAGGGTGATGAGTACCAATGCCCGTAGTCTGTGTAACAAGCTGCTGAACTAGTAGCCTGATGGAAGAGGGTTGCCTGGATAGTGTGTAGTCACAGAAACATGGTACACAGAGAACCATGACTGGGATGTCAACATACCAGGGTACACAATCTACAGGAAGGACAGGAGGGTAAAAAGGAGGAGGAGTAGCTCTCTATGTAAAGGAAGGGATCAAGCAATAGAACTAAAGGGTAAACAGGGGCAGATGAGGCACTCTGGGTCACCCTGGAGGCAGGAAATGGCACCACAGTCCGCATGGGGGTTGTATACAGACCCCCATCTCAGGAGGCGGGAATGAACAAGGAAATGATAGAAGGCATCCTTAGAATGGCAGAAAAAGGGGAGATATTGTTGATGGGAGGACCTGAATATGCCAGATGTTAACTGGAGTACCTTTGCTGCAGGCACATCCAAGAGTAGGGTCATTCTTGATGCCCTACAATAGGCACGCCTCAGACAGCTAATATTGGAACCCACTGGGAGGAGCAATCTTAGACCTGGTACTCTCAAATGGGATGGAGAAAGAACTCAGATTTAGAAGTGGGTAGCCATCTGGGAACAAGCGACCACCAAACAGTGTGGTTCATTTATAAACACAGCCATACAATCAAGCCATACAAAAGCAAAAGGTATTGGACTTCAGGAGGCTGACTTTGGGAAAATGAGAGTGCCTCAGAAAAGCACTAGCAAACAGGTAAGAAGGAGGTGCAGGAACAATGGGGGTAATTAAAACAGCCATCATAGAGGCAACAAGCCTTGTGTAAAGCAAATCAGTAAAACACAACAAAGGAAAAAAATGCTATGGTTCTCAAAAGAGGTGGCAGGGAAGGTTAAGGAGAAAAGGATAGCATTCAGGAAATATAAGGAAACACGGAAGGAGCAGAACAGAGAACTTTATCAGTTAAAGCAGAAAGAGGCAGGGAAGGCAGTCGGAATAGCAAAGGCCCAAACCGAGGAAAGGATAGCCAACTCTGTTAAGAAGGGGGATAAGACCTTTTATAGGTACATTAGGGAGCGAAGAAAGACCAAAGGTGGGACACTGAGGCTTAATAAAGGGGAGGGAATGTGGGCAGAGGGTGACAGTGAAAAAGCAGGGATACTGAACGAATATTTCTGCTCAGTACTCGCAAAAGGAAGAGGAGGGGGAGGTACGAAACCAAACGAAGGTAAATACTTGAAGACGGTGGCTCTATACCAGTCCATTTACAGAAGGAAGGGTTCTGAAACTAATAAAATTGAAAGTGGACAAAGTAGTGGGGCCTGATGTGGGATTCACCCAAGAATTCTAAAAGAACTAACGGTAGAACTAATGACACTGCTGACTATTACTTCTCTTTAGCAAATCAAGTGGAGGATGGGGTGGTACCGAGGACTGGAGGAGGGCGAATGTGATTCCTCTTCACAAAAGTGGTAGCAGGACTAAGGCAGGAAACTACAGACCAGTTAGGTTTGACCTCAGTGGTAGGGAAAATGATGGAATCACTCTGAAGGAAAGAATTGTTGGTACCTAGAGGCCAGTGGGGCTCAGGACCCAAGGCAGTATGGATTTATGATGGGAAGGTCGTGTCAGTACCTAATCTAATAGATTTCTTTGACTGGTGACCAAAGTAGAAGACCAGGAGGGCTGTGGACATGGCCTACCTAGATTTTGCTTAAGACATTGATACAGTCCCATACAGAAGGTTAATACACAGGTTAGCAGGCAGAGTGGGTCCCGTGGTGGTAGCCTGGATAAAAAATTAACAGACAGCAGGATGCAAGGTAGTAATGTGAGTCCACAGTGAAAGAGGAGGGTTACTAGTGAGGTTCCGCGGGTTCAGTACTGGGACCGGGTCCTTTTAATTTTTATAAGTGACATTGCAGAGGAACTGAAAGGAAAGTATGTTCTCTGCAGATGACACAAAGTTCTGCAACAGGATTGATACACAAGATGGAGTGGAAAGGATGAAAAGGGACTTGGCAAGGTTGGAGGTGGTCCAGCATATGGCAGCTCAGATCTAGTGCAGAAGTAAGGTAATGCACCTGGGAAATAAAAACCCAGGGAAGAATACACAATGGGGGGTGAGAGAATGACAACAGTAAAATGAAAGGACTTGGGGTAACTATGATTGTGATGACCTAAAGTGCGCAAGCTGTGAGAAGGCAGTAAGGAAGGCTGGGGGAATACTGGGATGCATGGGAGAGACATCATAGTAGAAAACTTGAGTTGTTATCCTTCAGTACAGACAGTTGGTGAGACCTCATCTGGGAGTACTGTGCAGTTTGGAGGCCCCCACCTCCGTGAAAGACATAGGCAGGAGAGGAGGCTGTCCAGAGCAGGGCAACCAAATGGTACAGGGTCTGCACCTGAAGACATACTAAGAAAGACTAAAGGAGCTTAATATGTATACCCTGAGGAAAGAAGGGAGAGGGACATGATTGAAACTTCAAGTATCTCAAGGAATCAACAAAGTCCAAGAGGGTAGCATCTTTCAGAAAAAGAGATGTAAAAGAATAATGGGGCACAATTTGAAGATAGAGGGGGATGGCCTGGAGGTAATGTGGAGGAAGATTTTTCACAGAGGGTTGTGGATGATGGAACAGCCTCCTGAGGAGGTCGTGAGTCAAGGACAGTGGGGAATCTAAGAATGCATGGGACAGACATAAGGCAGTCCTAGTGGGGGGTAGGAGGAAGTAAGCTGTTGGTTAACTAGGATATGCAGCTTATCCATTAGGTAGGAAACTGGGCAGACTAGGTGGGCCAAGCTGTCCTTATCTGCTGTCAAATTCTATGTTTCCCCAGAGAATTATTAACTACAGGGAAATCCATAGCCTTAGCCTGGGTATCCTGAGATAGGCTAGTACACCTGATTCAAGCTAGTCTCCGAAGAGCCACAGATGTAGCCGTGACTCTAGATGACACATCATTGGAGTCCACATCAGCATGAAACTGGATCTTTGATGCCTCGATCCCATCAGCAGCCACGCCCTCAGCTCCTGTGTAGCTGGGGAGGCCTGTTTAGCCAGTGCCAGTACAGTGTCCCACCTGGACTTCTGGTACCTGGCCATATGAGGCCATATAATTAGCCTGCCTGAGTCCCAAAGAAGATGCCATGTACTGCTTTTGCCATGAGTATCCAACTTCCTGGAGTCTTTATCTGGGGGGTGAAGCTCAAGGAATGTTAGCCTTATCACAGGCTGCTTCCTGTAGGCTCCAACAAGGCTGCATTGCTGGTGCAAGTACTCTGTACTTGAGCCTGACAGCATGTACCTCTTGTCCATCCGCTCGTCCACAGAGAGGTAAGGAATTTGGGTTTTGACAACTTTGTGTCTGTTTCTAAAGACTTATGAAGGGAATAGACAACCTTTTGGACTCTGGATGTCCATCATCTCCACAGTCAGGCTCTCTTGTCTTCAACAGCTTCTTCCATAGGGAGCTGGAGGGTTTCACACTTCTTTAAACATAAAGTGGAAGGGACCTTAGAAAGCCTAGGGAGGGGAAACACCAGAAGGCCCAACTGGGAGATGTCCGTCTCTATGGGCTCATCCAGACCTTCTATTCCGTCATCACCACATCATCATAATCATTGCATACCCTCCAGGTCTGGTTCATAAAATCTTCAGGGGTATAATCTTGAACTGAGGAACCTGACCAACCAAACGCCTGCCAAAGGTGCTGGATTGGTCGGAATCAACATAAGCGATTCTCTCTGGCGCGACTCACGGCAATTTCTTCAGCGGTCGATGATGCAGTTCTGGATCCAAACCAGCTGATTTTTCTTTTTTTTTGATGGACCCAGTCCTCAGAATCGGGTCTTTTGCCCAGAGTCTCACCCGGTCAGAGCATCCTTCTGGTTCGGTCGGAACCGAACCAGGCTGGCCATCCGGCCAGCTGGACTTCTCGGCCTTTTTCCTAAGCCTGCCCAATCTTTTTATCCAGGTGGATTTAGGAAATTCTTGCAGATTTGGCAGTCTGAAATGAGGTGGTCAAACCCAGACAGTAACACAAGTGGTGTGGGATCAGCCTTAGCAAAGGCCTCTCCCACACACACTGCAGTGTTGAAACCCAGTGGGCCCAAGGTTTTTCTTTTGCCTCTCAGACGGGCGTGATTTAATCAGAAATCTTACCTTTACTTGGCTTCAGCCAGGCAAGACACCTTATCGGTTTCTAACTCGTCACGGGTATTGAAAAAACGAACATCGCTTTTTTAAAACCGTTAAGGACTGGTACCACACACCAAATTTACAATAAGACAATTTATAAGAACCGGTTCAGTCGAACTGCCGGAATTATATATAGTTTTCAATTTCCACAAGCTTTTCCAAATGTAGTCCACTACCACGATTTACTGTACCATAGACAGGATCTGAACCTGAAAACAAAGAATTTATCGGTAAAACCGACTTACTTAACCAACTGAGAACCATAAGCAGGGAGAAATCTCTGGAGCGACTGTTCACTGAGGGCGGAGAAGAATCGGGCTGGTTACACTTCAAAGTGCAGCAGACGGAGGTTTGAACCGTGAGGTCAAGTTTCACGCCTCTATGCCCCGTATAGAATTTAACTCTTTCCTCTCGAGATAGTTCAAGTGCTGTGCTAACAGCATATGTCCATCACAGCAAGACTTCATATTGTTTGAAGAGGTATAAAAGATTATAACGGAACTGCGAGACTCGGGCAAACCACTCCAGTCAGTTCACCACATGTATCAGGCAGACCGTCAGCAACCTAGGCGCAAGCCATTTCAGCACCAAGGTGCCAACCAGCAGAAAAAACAGCAGCCCCGGCGTCCTTTCAAACGTAAGGCTCCCTCACAACCAGCAGGGAACCGTGGACCCAGGAATCCAAAATCCTCCCAGCCTTCCCTCCCCACCCCAGGCACACATGCATGACTTCCTGCCAGCCCCCCCCTCCTTCAGTGGCATTGATGGGGGAAGCAGTGGGGTGTCTGTTCTCCCTCTACCTAGACAGGTGGACCAAAATCAAACAGATTTATCGTTGACGGCCATTATCGAGACAGATTGGTTATAGCTGGGGTTACTGAATTCTTCTCCGGACAAACCTCCAGCCCCGTCTTGATACCCTCCCACTCACATAGCCCTCATCAGAGAGGAAATACAGGCCTTGCTCTCAAAAAGAGCGATAGAGCCTGTTCCCCACTCCCAACTGGGAACCAGGTAGTGCTCCCATTTCTTCTTGGTCTCCAAGAAGACAGGGAACTTAAGACCCATATTGGACTGGAGTCATCTGAACCAGTACATCGAATACAAAAGGTTCAGAATGGTAACCTTAACCAGGCTGATACTTTGCTATGCCAAGGAACTGGTTGTGCTCTGGATGCAAGATGCATACTTGCACGTGCTGTGTTTCCAGCTCAGGTATCTTTGGTTCGCCTTTAAGGAACCATACATTCAGGCTTTGCCTTTTGGTCTCTCCTCCACTGAGAGTGTTCACCGATGCTAGTAGTAGTGGCAACAGCTCTTCGTAGACAGGGTCATTTCATCTACCTTATCTAGATGATTGGCTCCTAATTGCTCCACCAGGTCACAGTTAATCCACCTCAGACACCTTCGTGTTCAATAGCTGGGATAGTCAGTTCCCAAGTCCTGTTCTTGGCCTGCCAGCGTCATATAGTACATAAGGGCAGTCCTGGATACCCAACAGGGAGGACCTTTCTCCTGTAGAGGCACTCGACTGAGACCAGGTCAGAGTAGCTGCAGCCAGCGCAGTCTTAGCAAGAATCAGGTTACAGCTCCTAGACATATGGCGCGGCCATATCCATGGTATGTTAACACGCTTGCATATGAGAGTTCCCAATGGAACTGGAAGTTGAGGGACCATATCCAACAATCTGACATCGGTAAGGGCATCAAGAGCTGTCCAACAAATGCTGTCCTGGTGGCTGACTTCACCAAAACCAGATTCAAGTCCGTTTGACAGACCACTGAGCAGTCCTCATCACTGATGCATTGGGTCTGGATGTGAGCTCATTTTCAGATCACCATACCAGGCACATGGTCAGACATGGAAGTTTCCGCACATCAACATTGAGATGAGGGGATTCTGTATGCCACGTGGACCTTTCAGGCTTGCCTTTCCCAGGTCCTGCTTATCAGACCAACAATATGTCGGTGGTCTTTATGTCATCATCGGGAGGATACACTCACCTTCTGTGCAGAGAAGCCACGAAAGTGTGGTATTGGGCTGTAGAACATATTTCACACTAATAGTAGTCATGTTCCAGATTGAAACATCTTGCAGACTAATTCAGCTGCTTGCAATCCGAAATGATGAGGAGCTGTTTCAAGAAGTGGTGGGCGACCTATTCGAAAGATGGGGTTCAGGCTGGACCTCTTTGCATCCCTGCAATGCAAACGCAGTTTCTGCTCCCGATCCCAGGCATGGTGTTTTCCTAAATGCATTGTCCCTTTGACCAGAATAGAACTAGGCAGACAGTTCTGACTGCAAAGAAAGCAGATTAGACAAACTGTAATTTTATTATTACTGTAAATGATTTCAAGCAATCAGTTACATCATTCAGACAGGTTCACTTTGCACTCTAGTGACTGCAAAATGGGGTGAATTAGCAGCAACAGAGTGGTACTCAATCAAAGAAACACAGTCCCCCATACAAACTAATTATGTCTGCAAGCAGACAGCTCTTAAAGACAATACCAGAGGTTCTAAAAACACTCACTGATAAATGGCTTAAGCACCAAACACCATTCAGGCTTGGGCATTCAAGCAAGCTCTGGAAGTCTTTGGGAACCCCATTTGCAGAGGTTACACCCTTCACAACTAGGAAAAGCGGCGTCCGCGTCAGCAAAGTACCACAAGTTTCAACTGCAACCATATACATTTGCATTAGGCTCACATGCAATCATAGTCAATACATCATTTTACCAGAACATTTCTGAAACATTGCGTAAATCATCTTTACACAGTATAACACACATTGTACCATAACTCAATTATTACCTCTTACATGAAACCTGAAGAGGGACTATCAGTTACCTTGAGGCTGGATGAGACAGGCACCATGAAGAACACAAGTAACTTGGGTGCTGATGCTCAGTTTGGGCAGTGAGCTGGGACACATACCTCCTTTATAGACAACATTGACAAATCCACAGGCCTCCCAAGAATCACAACTGAGGTACCACAGGCTTTACAGCTCGACCAGTCTTTCTAGGGGAACTGTTACAGTCTCTGCACTCTGAGCCTCATTTCAATTATCCACTTGTCAGGAGTCTCCATGGGGTAGAGGCTGAGACAGGGCACTTTCAGCTCAGGAGTTACAGTTCTGAGTCCACAACATTTGGCTGGCATGAACTTCGGACACTGGCAGTGGACTGTCAGGGCACTCAAAATACTCTTTCATGTTAAGGACCATCACCAGTCTGCCCCAATCTATCATTTTCCTCCCCTGAAAACTCAAACAGTTCAACCATGCACAATGATTCCATTTCATCTGATCTGATGCTTTGCACTTCACTTTCTGGGAGCATTGGCTCAGGGATGAAAGCTGGGGGCTTAGACAGTCCCAGAAGGCCCAGCTTTGTCTCCAGTATTGACTAGGGATTGCCCCGAAACAATTGACTCAGTTAAAAGAAGGATAGTATTCAAAGTCACTCTCACTTTCTTCCGATATGGACTGACAGTCATGCTCAACTGGGACTTGTGGAGGAACACTTAACTTTAGCTTCTGTAGGTACAGACTTTCTTGATCTTTTCTGTGGCAACAGCTCTACTCACTGGTCCAGAGGGCATCTTCTAGGGCTCAGACTCAATTAAGATTTGTCCAATGGGCAATAAATGATTCTATGTATTGTTTTACATCTTTTGAATTATTCTCAGGCCTTACATCTGTACACTGGCAGATCATCTAGTTTGCCCACTACAATGTGAGAGGATGATTAGCCATCGATCCAAACCAATCTTAATGCTTGCCATACAGTCCCAGATTTCTTAGCAATACCCGATCTCCCTCCTGAGTTCCTGTGACTTTCACCCTTTATCATGCCTTTCTTTGTTGGCCAGATTTCTTTTGGCAGCCATGGTTTGAAGCCAGTTAGTCAGTACGCTATGAGTTAAGCTGGGCCTTTAACTTTTGCACATACTGTAAATAGTTGTCACATTGGACCCCATCAAGAGAGACCCCAAAACACACATCTACTGGTAGATCGAGCTTCTCTTCCAAACATCAAGCGGTAGGGGAGAATCCAGTGGCATCACTTTGGTGCAGTTATAAGCATGTACCAGGGTGCTAATTTGTTGGCTCCATCTAGGCTTGTCCTTTGGGCAGGGTGCCTAGCATATCTAGCAAAGCTGTTGAAAACGCTCAGCTGTGGGTCCCCCTCCTTGGGGTGGTAAGGAGGTTCTGGACTTTCGTGACTCCCCACAGAGCAAGCATCTCTTTGATCAGACGTACTCTCAAAGTCTCCCTTTGATCAGAATGGATTCTTTTGTGGAGCCCCATAGTGAACAAAAAGTTTTCTAAGGCAATTTTGGCCACATTGGATGCTTTCTGGTCTTTTCGTGGGGAAAGCTTGGGCATATATCGTGAAATGGTCAGTGACCACCAGCACATTACTGATATTTCTTTGATCTGACTCAAACTCAAAAAAATTTACCAGACCAGCTCCATGGGTGCAATTGGTGGTGATAAGTAACAAAGGGGCAGCCCTCTGGGGCGTAAAGCTTTCCTCTGTAAGCAGCGACTACAAGTTCGGAATGTGTTGCTCCATCAGCCCCCATCTTAGGCCAATAGAATCTGGATCTCACCAAGTCAAGTGTTCTGTCTATACCAAGGTGCCCCATGTGGTTGTGCAAGGACCTCAGTACTGAGTCTCGTAAAGGCAGTGGGCAGCACTAGTTGTTGTTTGTCTACTTGTCCCCTCTGTCTACTGTTTCTCTGTATAACAGTTTATTGATCAGTTTCAACTTAGGACCTCTCTTTGCATAACAGTGCAGTTCTCAAATCAGTGGAGCGTAATTTGGACACATCTTTTCCTGCATAGAGGGCTTCAAAGCTGCTTTGATCATGGGATCGCAAGATTGAGCCCGGCCGAATACTGTCATTGTCCAGCTGAGGCAGTGTAACCAATGTCTATTGCAGAAAAGTGGCAACAAGCAGCAGGTATACAATTCTCAGAGGTCCCAAGCAATCCCACCATACAGTCCACTACGTCCGTGGACATTGTTCCTCCCTAATCAAACTTCGACGAGTGCCGAATGTCAGGTTCTGCCAATCGACCCAACCATTCTGAGGAACAGGCCTCCGGAGAGACATCAACATCTATGTGGTTCAGACCTGCTCGGTATTCGAGAGCATAGTCATATGTAGATAATACAGAAAGCCACCTATGGCCGTGGCATCCAACTTAGCTGAGGTCTGCACATAGGTCAAAGGATTATTGCCAAGCTTTACTAGTATTTTAGCCCCATACAAGTACTCATGGAATTGGTCAACAATAGCCCACTTCAAAGCTAGGAACTCTAACTTATGCCAGGATAGTTCTTTTCGGATGGGGTCAGGCTTCTACTGGCAAGGCCACTGGTCTCAGAGCCATTCTCGTGCTCTTGGTACAACCACAGCCCCCAACCCTTGCAAGCTAGCATCAGTGTGCAGGGCGTAAGGTTTTCTTGGATCGGCATAGGCCAACACTGGAGCATGGGTAAGTTGATATATGATCTCATGAAAAGCAGTCTCACAATCAAGGAGCCCAGCGGCCCCAAATACTTCACACCAGATGAAAATACACTCTTTCAAATCTTGAGGACGCTGACTTTGGTAATTTTTGTGGGCTGGGGGATACCCTTGAGTAAGGTTAAGTAAAGGGCGGATCACTCTTGAATAGTCCTTGATGAAGCGCCGATAATAACCACAGAATCCCAGGAATCTTTGCAGTTCTTTTAGATTTTGGGCTGTGGCCAGGTGGTCAAAGACCTCAACTTTACTTGGGTCGGTCTCTATTCCCTCGATTGGATACTATGTGTCCCACATACTTTACTGATGTTTGAAAGAATTGACACTTATCAATGGACAGTTTAAGGCCAAAGTCTCCAATCGGTCCAATACCTTAAATAATCTGTCTCATGTTCCTCCAGTGAGCTGCCAAACACAATAACATCATCTAGGTATACCAAGCACTCTAGTAAGTTCATGTCCCACTGCACGCTCCATCAATCGCTGAAAAAGTGGCTGGGGCACCTGAAATCCCTTGAGGCATCCTCATGAATTCATAGAAGCCAAGCGGACAGATAAAGGCCGTCTTCTCACGGTCCTCTGGGGCCATCGGGATCTGGTAGTACCCACTGCGGAGATCCAGCACAGAGAACCACTTGCTCCCGCTTAGGCAGTCCAAAGCATCCTGAATCACGGGGGCATTGGTGTACTGATCGAGGATAGTCCGCCCGGTTTAGGTGCGATAATCCACACACATCCTTACTGTTCCATTCTTTCCTCACTACCACAATGGGGAAGCATAAGGCTTCTGGATTCTTGTGTTACACCAGCAGCTAACATCTCTTGCAGATGCCGTCTCACATCATCTATGTCAGCAGGTGCCAGGCGTCGAGACCTCTCACAGAAATGGTCTTCGTCATGCAGCGGATATTGTGCTCAGCTCCTTGCGCATCCTACATCCCATTCCTTTAAAGAAAACACCTGTCTCTCTGGGCAAGCTTCTCACTGATCCTCACTTTCCATTCAGCTGGCAGCGAGAGTCGCTGAAATCAAACAAGTCAGGCGTTACTCTGTCATTCTTCCTTGAACTCTTGCTGCTGGGTAGCACTGCATGTCTGCACAATGCACATTAGCCAGGATGCAACCTCTGTTTACTCGAATGTCTCTTTCAGACACATTATGAACTTGGACCATTACCCTTCTAGCATAAGCATGGGCTCTAGCGGGCAAAATACTAGGCTTGACCAGCAGTCCCTCTGGCAATTTTCCCATCGCTGGTGCATCCAACATTAATATTTTATTCTTAACATCCTTTCTGATACGGACCTCTCCCTGTAAGGTACACTGGGCATTTGGCGCCAGGATCAGAGACTCAGGATCCTTCTTCCATACAATTCCGACCCGTTCCTCTGGTTCTGTTTTTCAGCATCTCTCTGTGCCTCATAGGCCTTCTTAATTAAAGCCGGAACTCTTAAAGCTCTCTACTAGTCTTTGACCCCTGTTTTTCATAACACAACTGTGCCAGCCTTCCGAACATATGAGCATTTGTTCCAATCAACAAAGGGACACCATCATACAGTCCAGTGGGGGGACACACTAAGGCTAGGGTCTCTACTTGTTCGGCCACTCCAGCCACGGAGGGTGGGAAAGACAGCCAAATTAGGATATACCCGGAATAGGGGTAGGCCTTCTCACTCAACCCCATACATGCAGTCCTTCTAATGGTTGTAAGGGTACTTCTGACAAATGCTTCTGATACCAATCCTGGAACATAATTGTCACTTGGGAGCCACTGTCTAACACAGCTCTTGTAGACACTCCATTCACCTTTACAGTGGTCTCCATGGAGGACCCACTATTCTGGACCAGTCTGGAGAGGCGTGTAGTGGGGGCCTGGGCAACTGACCCTTGCCACAAAAGGACGTGAATTAGCATTTTGGTGCCCTCACTGGGATCATGTCGTGCACCTCTTAACCACTGATTTCTTCTCCAAGCTCTCCTTGTAGCCTATATGCAACTTTGTCAGTGTCTTTTGGGGACTGGCATTCCCTTTCATGTGCCCATCTTTCCCACAATTATAGCAAAACATACTTTCTGGAGTTTGAGCTGGCCGAGGCGCCACACTGGGAGCCAGGGCGGGGTATTATTAACTGAAAACCTGGGTGCCATCCTCTGTCTGCGCGTGATAAGCATTTGGAGACATCTCATCAGTTTCTGCCTCCATGGTCAAGGAATTGAGTTTGGAGCTGTTATCAGCAGGAGATACATGGGTGGGTACCCCCACCCCCATAGCAGATGCAGTCGGATATAGGTCAGGCCCCAGACTTGCAGGCGTGGCTCATAAAGGACTGTTTTGAATTCCCGGATCTCTCTCAACAGTTAGCCCCATTGTGGCATATCTTTTCCTTGTCAGAGCACTCATTGACTGTCAACCTCTGCCCCTGAACTTCACTTGATGGGTCACCCTCAGTCACTCGGTCGTAGCCACAGCTGTTGGTGCAGGTACCTCGAGGGTCGCCTTTTCTCAACTCCTCAATCTCTCTCATTAACTCATCATGGAAGTGGGATTCAGTCGATTTGCCAGGTATAACTGAAGCAACAGCAGTTCTGAGAAGGGGGCAGACTTAAGGATTCTGTCCAGTCTGGTTCGGTCTAGTTCAATCGCTGGCAAACTACCTTTCTGAGGCATTCTTGCAACAATTTTTCCAGCCGAGACATACACAGACGACAACTCCCCTTGGTACTGTTGTGCATTTCTTACTCTCCACCATAGGTCCTCATCAGAATCTGGGCTCCCATACACATTCTCCAAGGCCTCAAGATAGGCCTGTAGCAGTCACTCAAGGTTACTGGCCCGTTTAGCACGGATGGTAGCCAAGGGCAGGACCTCGGAGGCTCTCACTAACCCTCTTCGCTTTTCGCCTTCGAGCATTGCCATTCTAGCACTTGGGGGCAACATAGTCTATCCAGGTCTCCCAGTCATCCTCCCCTTGGGGGTGGGGGAGGGTGCCAGAGAAGATCCCTCAACCCGGTAGAGTCGTGACTAATGGCAGGTGCAGAAATAGGAGTCTGCATTGGTTCAGCCACCATTACGGGCACTGAGCAGGAGAGGGTGTTGGGGAGGAACACCCCAGGTGGCAAGAATAGTTTCTTCAAGTCCTCCACAGTTTTCCCTCTCAGCAACCATTCAGCAAATTTCTCCTCAAAAGTTTCAGATAGTGGGTGGGGCTGATTCCCCAGGTCTTTACTGTCCTTAGTTATCACTCAAGCAGTGAGGGCTCCCTCTGGGGTAATGGTCTGTGGCACTTTGGAGCTATCTATGGGATCCCTAAACTCTACTAGGGGCCAGGAAAGTGTGGGTGAGCAGATTAGCATGCCGACCCACCACCACAGGGTTTTGTAAACCTTCCACCTTGGAAAGTACTCCTGCACAGTGTCCGTATTGATACCCAGGGGGATGTCCAGGATAAGCATAGCATTTTGGGGGTCGATCTCCTCCCCAGTACACCACTCCACCAGCCGGTGCACAGCCACTTCTGTCGGGGTACCCATTTTTTTCTTAACAGTGGTTCGTAAATATGGCCACTAGAGGACACACAATCCCAGCGGTGAGCCTCCAAGATGTAACCCCTAGATGGCGCTATCCCAGGGGCTACTACCCCTGCCTGATTTGCCACTAACAGGTTGAGGGGCCTGGATCCAATGGCGGGTGCCTCCACCCAGAGGTCAGGGTTTGCAATAGTTAAACTAACTTGGTCACAGCCCTCTGGGACACTGCAACCCCCCTTTCTTCCCACTAGTGGCCCACAATATATCAGAATTACCTTCACAGTATACACTTACCCCCAGGTCTGGCTCGCACTGGACCTCCTGTGAAATGAGATACAGTCAACAATCACAGTACAGTACTTTAACATAGACAAATACCTCAGGCAGTATAACTTTGCTGAAACAAAGCAGCTCTGATTTATTTAGGGGATATAACAAGGACAGGGGAAATCAGGTTAATTAGCTTATCACTCTAATAATCTACCTATGGCTCTCTAGGACAGGCCTATCCCTATCAGTTACTGTCCCTGGGTACCCAAGCCCTAGTGGCTAGTCCAAACCGTGGCAGCTGGTAGGGGCCCTTTCACCAGAGAAAAGGAGAATTAAACAGTCAGCAGTACAGTAATTCCATTTGGATTTAATGTGGCAATTCAACAGGGAGCGTAAATCCTGAATTAGTACTCACGACCTCCAAATAAGATAGGGTCCTTCAATGTCAGCAGGGCTCACTTGAGGTACACAAACCTCTTCACACATCCATATAAAAGAAAGACTATACCAGGCAGGCTGCATCTGTATCCCGATCGCAATTACTGCACAATACCCAGGAGAACACACAGCAGATTCAGTTCCTGACAGACCGAGTGTAATTTTCAGCAATTCCTCCAGTCTTCTACAGGGTGAGCCTGGTTTCTACTCTTCAGAGATCCTTTGATTCTTTTCACAGGACGGATTCAGTCCTAACAAGCAGTTACACAAGTTGTAGACCGGAACTCTGGGCCTTGCACACGTTTTTTGACTGAAACTGTGCACTGAAGGAGCACAGGGTTTCTTTCCCCTCCACTTTCAGATCTCAAACTGAAACTCCCAACAGACAAAACCGGGCACTTCCTTTGAGTTCCTCCCAGTTCTTGACTGGATTGGCTGTCACTCACAATAGACTGCTGCTGTTGGTCCAAAAGGCACCGAAGTCTAAACTACATCTCCCAGAGTCACTGCCCATACAATCCTCTTGTGGCTGGCTCAGATTATGAGTCCCAAGTTCTGATTGGCCAAGGCATCATTTTAGAGCTAGTTTACCCCACACTGATTGGTCCAGTTCAGCAGTTCAAACCAGAATGGGGAACTAGGCAGACAGTTCTGACTGCAAAGAAAGCAGGTTAGACAAACTGTAATTTTATTATTACTGTAAATGATTTCTGGCAATCAGTTACATCTTTCAGACAGGTTCCCTTTGCACTCCTAGTGACTGCAAAATGGGGTGAATTGCAGCAGCTTGAGTGGTACTCAATCAAAGAAACACACAGTCCCCCATACAAACTAATTATGTCTGCAAGCAGACAGCTCTTAAAGAGACAGTACCAGAGGTTCTAAAAACACTCACTGATAAATGGCTTAAACGCCAAACACCATTCAGGCTTGGAGCATTCAAGCAAGCTCCTGGAAGTCTTTTGGGAACCCCCATTTGCAGGGGGGTTACAGTAGAATTTGAGAACCATACTGGGCAGGTAATATAGGCAGTGCAGAAATTTATATTACATTTCTTTATACTTGTTGCATTGGAGCAGGTCCATATGCAAGATTAGTACCAGTTCCCAGTTGGGGTCTGTTATCTCCATATTAAGATCTTTCTCTCACCATTGCTTATCCCTGTGGGTCTCCCCTGAAAAAAGATTCTATCCAGCTTTACTCGTATCCACCAATCCCTTCTCATTCGTGTTTGCTCCCAATATCCTCTTTTCCACTTCCACCAGCAGTGACTCTCCCAGCATTTGTCTATCTAATTTCCTGCAGTAATTTCAGACTGAAAATCTAAAGAGACGTGAGGAGGGATACCCATACCCATTTGGATATCTTTGAAAGATATGCATACCCATTCTAGTTAGCAGATCTATGACACTTCGTGATCCACCGCTCCTGCCACAGTCTAAAGCCTCCATCTCCCAGCCCCGTAGGAAGTCCAGGTTGTCCACCACTGGCACAAGTATAGTATTTATTTGATTTGCTCCTTCCACCTCTTGATGGTAGCCCAGGCCTCCAAACTCAAGACCACCATCAGGTTTGGTCCCCTATTCTCTTGTATGCCTGTAGCCCCCTTCTCCTAGTTAGACCAAGGTCTGCCCTGGGCACCCCTCCTCCAGGTCCAGCCAGGTGGCTGCACTCCTCTATTAACCCAAGTATGTATATATCTACATTGTGTGGCAAAAAATAGCCTTTATGCCTGGAAGGTTCAACCCACCATTTGCTCCCATAGCCTTAAGTCTTTTGAGGCTAAACCTCGGTTTCTTCCTTGCCATATAAAGTCTGGAAACCCCTTTCCAATTTTTGATATTTACATTAGTGGGCAACAAGGCATCATCTGCATGATGTACAAAATCCTGGCAACACATTTATTTTGAGGAGACTGATTCTGCCCATCCATGATATTGGAAATGATTTCAACCTAATGAGATCCTTTAGGATGGTCTCTAAAAGTGATGTATGGTTTAGGCCACAAGACTACCCAGTCTTTTTCCCAGCCTTATTCCTAAATAAGTAAGTGCCATATTTACCACCTTGAGGCCCCATGTAGCCCTTTCGCTCTCATTGTTTCCTCCCAGGAACATCAACTCCAACTTATGCAAGTTTAGCTTATACCCTGAAAACTTAGCAAATTGATAAATAATTTGTAGTAAAACTGGCATCGACTACTCCGGTTTGGTAAGGAAAAGCAGGATGTTGTCTGCATATAAGGTAACAGTACATTGTACTCCCCTCTTACCCAGAACCCCTGAAATCCAAGGATCACCCCGAATCCTGATGGCCAATGGTTCTATTGCAATTGTAAACAGTAGGGGGAAGAGGGGGCACCCCTGCCTAGTGCCCCTCCCAAGCCAGAACTCCTCAGACAGCAGGCCATTCACTAAGACTCTCACTGTTGGGGCCCGATAAAAGGCTCCTACCATTTGTATATACTCGTTCCCCGAACCAAATCACGCCAAATCCTCTATCATGTATTTCCATTCTATTCTGTCGAATGCTTTCTTGGCATCCATGGACAGAACACAGGTCTGCCCAGGATGCAGATACCCCACCATATTACATTCAATAGCCTTCTCATATGCGGTAAGACAGCCTGCCCTGCACAAAGCCTGTTTGGTCTGAGTGGACTATTAATGGAAGTATCCTCTCGAGCCTCAGGGCCAAGATCTTTGTCTTGATCTTACAATTACAGTTTAATAGGGAGATTGGCCTGCAGGATGAGCACTCTGCAGGGTCTTTGCCCAGCTTGGGAATGATAAAAATGTTCGCCTCACAGCAGGTCTTGGGTAGCCCCCTCTCCCCCCTCACCTGCTCCATTAAAATTTGTAGGGGTTCAGCCATCTCCCTCTCAGTTCTTTATAATATTTCACCCCAAAACCATCAGGGCCTGCTGCCTTGCCCCTCTTAAAACAACCTATTGCCTTGTGCACTTCTGCCACTGTTATTGCTGCCCCAAGTACTGCCCTATGCTCATCATTTAGCTTAGATATAGGTAGTCCTTTTCAGGAATGCTTCCATTACCTGATCACCTAGCATTCTGCCTGGTATAATTTATCATAAAAGTCTCTAAAGCATTTTCTAATTTGTATAGCTTCCTTCACCAAGTGTCCTTTCTTGTCTCCAATAGTCACTATCCTTTTAGTTGTCTTACCCACCTTCATAAGATGCATCAGCAAGGGTCCTGGTTTGTTACCCCACTCATAAATTCTTTGCCTCGCACATAATATTGACCTAGCTTCCTCTACTGAGGTTCAGGGCTTCCCTAGCCACCTGGAGTTACCGCAGTTTCTCCCTTATCCCGATCTGAATCACTTCTCGTTCTAATTCCCCAATTCTTCCTCCAATTCCTTCTGCTTTTTGCTGTCTGTCTTTCTTTAGCTTTGTTGTGTATCCGATGATTATTCCCTCATACACCTTTGCCTGTTTCCCAAAAGATACCCTGAGTCCACTGTACCTTTATTACTTTCTACATATATTTTCCAGTGCTCCTTCAGGAGACTCCAAAACTCTTTCTTGGTTAGCAGGTATCTGGGGAACCTCCACCCTCCTCTCCTCTCTTCCCTCCATGTCAATAAGACTTCCACCTGGACCATGGCATGGTCCAGTGAGAATATAGGACTATGTGTCACCTGTTTTACTTTAGGTAGAGATCCCGTTGCACATACAGTATAAGTAGTCTAACCTGGACCAAGCTGTGTGAGGGTGGGGGAAAAAAAACTGTATATTTCCGGGCCCCTGGATTTGCTGTACACCAAGCATCTACTAGATTTAGGTCCACAAGGCCCAGACACCACTGTTGAACGTCTGCTAGTCCCTGGAGCCATGTGCCCGAGTAATCCAGCTTGGGGTCTGCCATGCAGTTGAAATTCCCTCCCATTATTAAATTGGGGAATTGTTCCCATATAATCAGATCAAAAATCTTTTGGTAGAAGGTGGCCTCCATCACTGATGGGGCATAAATGTTTCCAAAGGTCACCATCCTCCCCTGCACCTCCCCAACCATGAATACAAATCGACCTTCCATGGGGTCCCTTACCGTGCGGTGAAGTATGAATGGGAAATTCTTATGCATTAATATAGCAACCCCTATCTTATGGGAATTATAGGAGGATGCATGGCAGGCCCCAACCTCTCACCAACCAACTTATCATGTTCCTTGAGTGTTAGGTGGGTCTCTTGGAGCAAGGCAACAGTAGCTCCTTTATGATTAGTGCAGCCAGTACTTTAGCCCTCTTAGCCAGAGACATAAACCCTTTAACATTCCAGGAAATTACAGTACTACATTGATCCTGTGCCATAGTTATAGGTCTTGGCATCATTAACACCTCTTAACACCTCCTTTAGCTTTTTCAAATACCCCTTTCTTCTCAGGAACCCTTCAACCTAAATCCATAAGCAAAGCAATCCATGTGGTCAATATTAACTAACTGTAACATGAAACTATAAACTGTAGATAAATTGAACCTCATTCCCCGCCCCCCATTGAACCTCATCCCTCTCATCAACATCCAAACAAATTTTCGTTCCATCACTTCCATGTTCCACATCTTTATATGGTCTCAAGTATAGGTCTACTCTCTTAGTAACCCCTACGCCCTCCTACCTCAGCACCCTTCTTAATCCATTCTTATCTTTTGTGCCTGATGCCTCTACATCTCCTCTCCTTTCCTATCTTGCTCATCCTTTGAGTCCCCAGCACCTATGCAGTGCAGGTTTTCCTCTCGGAATCTGCTACGGCTGAGCTACTTTCTCGTCCGATGTCAATGGGTTACCAGTGTTCCCCTCCCCCCTGCAGCACGCCTTTTCGTCAGCCCCCGAGTGCCATACATCCCTTGGAGGCCTTTGGCCATATCGAATATCCCCTGTCCCATCCCCCCACATCTCCTCTCCTATCTTGGCCATCCCTTGAGTCCCCAGCACCTATGCAGTGCAGGTTTTCCTCTCAGAATCTGCTACGGGGGAGCTACTTTCTCTCCGATGTCAATGGGCTACCAGTGTTCCCTCCCCTGCAGCGCCGCCTTTTGTTAGCCCCTGAGTGCCATACATCTTTGGAGGCCTTTGGCCATATCAAAAATCCCTGTCCCATCCCCCAATTATTTTCACTGTCTATTAAACGTCCACTCATTTGGGGATTCCATGGAAAGAGAGGCAGGTAGCCAGCGCCTATCCACACACGCAAAGCCCCATGTGCCCCCCATGATCCTCCCCTTCTCCATTTGTAATAATTCTGTGTCGCTGATTTTGATAAGGTAGGATTCTTGAGCCAGCAGCCCATCCAGCCATTCCAATGGTACTTTCAGTCTTTTAAAACCACTAAGTCTTACATATTTCTTATGCCTTCTGGCTTCACCAACCATACCTCTGGAAAAATCAATTGTCCACTTGGGGCCACAGATCATGGTAATACAGCAAGTAACGACAGGAAAGACAGTGCAATGGCCTTCCAGTAAAAGTTCAATGTCTTCAGTCCATGGGAGGCCACAGAGCGGAGCAGCAGAGTGCTTTCCCATAGTTCCACGAGACTCAGCAACTCCCCATCAGCACGCCACAAAACAGTTTGGGTATTAGGGAAAGAAAAAGACAATTTTAGATTCAGCCTGAAATTATACCAGTTCATACATTATTGTTCTTCTTGTCCCCTCGTCAATAAATCCTTGCAGCTTTATTGACTCCCAAACGAATATGTGGCCTCCTCCTAACGATACCTTTACAATTGCTGGGTATACCATGAAGAAATCCAGACCCCTCTCCCACATCCGATTGTTAAATTGCTGCCTTTTCCTCTGGATCCGTGTCGATATGTCCTGGTGAAGCATAAGCTTGTGCCCTTCAAAGATTAGCTCCTTCTTGTTTCTGAAGGCCATCATTTAGACCTAGCGGTCCAGGTAGTGGTGCAGCCTAAAAATGACTTGTTGTGGCAGCTGGTCACTAGGCAGAAGCGGTGCTAGCGCCCTATGGGCTTGCTCAACTTGTAGTCTGAAATTCCTTGGTGTCAGACCCAGCAGTTTGGGGAAGCACTTCCGAGCAAAAGTTCAGGAGGTTCCCCATCTCAGCTCCCTCTGGTAAGCCTTGGATTTGCAGGTTGTTTCTCCTGTTATAGTTTTCTTGATAACCTAGAGCATCTTTCAGCTCCTCCATTTCCCACTCAAGCCTTGCCAGGTTTATCAGGGGTCACCTGCGTGGAATCTTTCAACTCAGATACTCTCTGCTCCACCTCATTTAATCTCCTGGTATGCTGCTTTAGTTCTGTGGTGAGACCTGAGATGGACTGCTCAAAGTGATCTCATCGCAGTTTCAGATCTGTGTGTACCTGCTCCAACACTGCTTTGCTTATCAGTGCTACTTCTGTGGCCGAAAGCAAAATCTGGCCCACTCCACTGGCCATCAGACCATCTTGCATCGCAGATTTTTGTGCATTTTTTGCCGTTTGGTGCGACAATTTGCCAGAGGACAAGAATTCATCCATCTCGAAACTGGTTAGAGGCTAATTAGTTGCAGAATTATTGAGTTATCTTGCACAAATATACTTCTATTTAGCTTTGTGGTGCGGAGCTCCGGAGAGATGCGGCCTATCCCTTCAGCTGCTCATTAGCACCCTGTCATGCTACACACTTTGGACATTCATAGAATGTTGTAGTATTACATGAGACACGTACAAAGCGTTGAGAACAAACTGACCAGTTGTCTGTTTCTTTTGCCCCCAAGAGGGAGGGCACTCCAGTTTCTGAACAGTGTTTGTCTATGTGGTTAGCAAATTGCATTGATTTCTCGACCATCAGCCAACAAGCCCTTCCAGGAGTGGTCAAATCAAAACAAAAGAAAACAAATCAAAACGAAAGAAAAAAAAGACAGTATGGTACTCAAAAGAAGTGGCGGGGAAGGTAAGGAAGAAAAAGATAGCATTCAGGAAGTATAAGAAAACACAGAAGAAGCAGGACAGAGAACTGTATCAGTTAAAGCAGAAGAAAGTGGTGAAGGCAGTCAGAATAGCAAAGGCCCAAACTGAAGAAAAGATAGCCACTTTGGTTAAGAAGGGGGATAAAACCTTTCATAGGTACATTAGGGAGCAAAGAAAGACTAAGGCAGGCATACTGAGGCTGAATAAAGAGGAAGGTGGTTGGGCAGAAGCGACAGTGAAAAAGCAGGGATACTGAATGAATACTTCTGCTCAGTATTCACAATGGAAAAGCAGAGAAAATACCTAATCCAGTCAATAGAAGCACTCTAGATGGGGGTTGATATTAGTCCTTTCACAGAAGAAAGGGTTCTGAAAGAACTCTTAAAACTGAAGGTGGATAAGCAATGGGGCCTGATGTTCAACCCCAAATTCTAAAAAGAACTAAGGGAAGAACTAGTAACACCACTGACTACCCTTTTTAATAAATCATGGTAGGATGATGTGGTACCTGAGGACTGGAGGGCGGATGTGATTCACCTTCACAAAAGTGAGAGCAAGACAGAGGCAGAAAACTACAGACCTGTCAGTTTGACCTCAGTGGTAGGAAAAATGATGGAATCACTTCTGAAGGAAAAAACTGTTGAGTACCTAGAGGCCAGTGGGGCACAGGACCCAAGGCAGCATGGATTCACAGCAGGAAGGTCATGTCAGACAAATCTAATTGATTTCTTTCACTGGGTAACCAAAGTAGTAGACCAGGGAGGCTGTGGGCATAGCCTACCTAGACTTTAGCAAGGCATTTGACACAGTCCCACAAAACATTAATAAACAAATTAGCCAGCCTGGGAGTGGGTCCCAGGGTGTAGCCTGGAGCAAAACACTGGCTGGACAACAGGACACAGACAGTAGTAGTAAATGAGTCTACAGTGAAGAAGTGGGGCTACTGGTGGGGTACATAAGGTTCAGTACTGGAGGCCAGTCCTTTTAATGTCTTTATAAGTGACATTGCAGAGGGACTGGAAGGAAAGTATGTCTCTTTGCAGATGACACAAAAATCTGCAACAGGGTTGATACATGAGTGGGGTGGAAAGGATGAAAGGGAACTAGCAAGGTTGGAGGAATGGTCAAATGTATGGCAACTTGGATTCCATGAAATAAGTGCAAGTAATGCACCTGGGAAACAAAAACCAGGGGAAGAGTACACAAATTTGGGGTGAGATACTGACAACAAAAATGGAAAGGGACCTGGGGTAGTCATATCAGATGACCTAAAAGTGGGCCAGCAATGTGCAAAGGCAGTAAAGAGCTGGGGGATACTGGGATACATAGGGAGAGGCATCACCAGTAGAAAACAGGAAGTTGTTGCCCTCTGTACAGACAGTTGGTAAGACCACATCTGGAGTACTGTGTACAGTTCTGAAGACCCCATCTCTGCAAAGAACATAGACAGGGTGGAGGCTGTTCAGAGGAGGGCAACCAAAATGGTGCAGGGTCTTCACCAGGAGACATATGAAGAAAGACGAAAGGCGCTTAAGATGTATAGCCTCGAGGAAAGAAGGGAGAGGGGGGACATGATAGAAACTTTCAAATGCCTCAAGGGAATCAACAAAGTCCAAGAGGGTAGTATCTTTCAGAAAAAGAGATGTGCAAGAACAAGGGGGCACAATTTGAAGATAGAGGGGGGACAGTTCAGAGGTAATGTGAGGAATTATTTCTTCACAGGGAGGGTTGTAGATGCATGGAACGGCCTTCCTGAGGAGGTTGTAGGGTCAGACATGGAACATGACATAAGGCAATTCTAGTTGGGGGGGGTAGGAGGAAGTAGGCTGTTGGTTAACTAAGATCTGCAGCTTATCCGTTAGGTAGGAAACAGGCAGACTAGGTTGGGCCAAGCAGTCATTATCTGCCAGCAAATTCTATGTTCTATATTTCTATATTCCAGGGCCATTCCACTAGAGGAATGGCTGTCTCGGCAGCTTGTTTCAGGAATGTGTCTGCTGCTGACATTTATGCAGTTGCCATCTGGAGTTCTGTCCATACTTTCACCAAGCATTACAGTCTGGACATAATTTCTAGGCACACTGCCAACTTCGGCCTGCAGTTCTCCAGGGCCTCCTGTCCTGATCCACTGACTGCAGTTTGGTCCCCCTCCCAGTGATCTTGTCCTGGTGTTTGCCGGTACTGCTTGGGACTCAGTCCTACCTGTGTGGCCTGCTGTAAGAGCCTTCCTCAAAGTAAAACAGTACAGTTATGTAAGACCTACCATAACAGTAGATCTTGAGAAGCTCTCATGCAGGCCCTATTTTCCCTCTCTCCTTCTCGCTGCTCTTCTTTTCCATCACCTTGGTTTCTGTCTTTTCTTTGGCTCTAGGTATAACCTCCTTGTTTCTCCTTCAGCTGGACGTACAGGTCTCTGGAGGGAGAACTGAGATAGGTGTGGGGAACCGCCTCCTTATATAGCCTGTACTGATGTCTGATGACTAACATCAGAGGGGGCGGTCCCCAATTGAAGATTGCTAGCTAGAAGTTTTCCCTGGGGTCTTAGTGCCTGACAGAATACTCCTACCAGTGTGGCCTGCTGCAAGAGCCTTCCCTCTAAGTAAGATCAGGAATCCATGAAAGGAAGCCCTGAAATAAAGCTAGATCAAATATGCCCAACTTCCTGAGGCGATGTCCAGACTGTAGTGCTTAGTGAAAAGTGTGGACAGTACTCCAGGTGGCAGCAGCACAAATCTCAGCTGTGGAAACCCCCCCCTGAAACATGCAAGAGAAATGGTCATGCCTCTGGTGAACTGACCATTGACAGCCCCAGAAAGTACCTTACTGTACTTCCTGTAACAGAAACTAATACGGTTGGCCAACCACTTGGACAGACATCCAAAGTGTGGAGCAATGCTTCCACTGGATTTGCATGCTCCAGGTAATAAACAGGCAGGTGGATGGCTCGATTCAGGGTAAACTCAGACACCACCTTCGGTAAAAACTTAGGGTTAGTACACAGAGGGACCATGTGTTTGTGAAGGTTGCTCACACAGGAGTGCCTGTAACCTGGGAAATCTTGCAAGCAGAAGTAACAGCAACTAAAAATAATGCTTTCCATGACAGAAAATGTAGCTAGCAAGTCACAGCAAGATCAAAAGTCGCCAAAGTAAGTTATTCTCAAGACCCACGCCTGGATAGGGTTATGGATGGGACACTTTAGTGCAGGATGCCTCTCAGAAATGTATGGGCCATGCCAAACTGGGCTACCATATGACCCTCAATGGGCATATGGAAGGCTGATATGGAGGACAAGTGCACCTTTAGTGAAGATTATTGCAGTCCAGTGTCAGACAAAGACATCAAGTACTCCAGAATCTGGTTCACCAGGCAGGTGAAGGGGTCCAAGTGATGAGAAGAAAAAATTACTCACCTTAGTAATTGCTTTTCTTCTCATGGAGTCTTGCTATATTATAACAATAGCAGTCAGCCACTGCAGCTGAACTGCCCCGGAGAGGAAGGAGTTAACTCCAGAAGATCTGGAGTTCTACAGCGCGAGGGCGCTGTGCCCAAAGCTCTATCTGGCAGTTTCAAATGAAACTGTCAGATCTTTGACAGCTAACATCAAAGGACGGAAAGTCTGTGTGGAAAAACTACACTAGCCCATGGCTACCTACTAGTAGTAATAACAACAAAATAAAGAACAAAGAAACACTCAGAGCCATAATAACAAAAATTGATGGTATTATGGTTCGTTTACCACCTGACAAGCACATATGAACCCCCTTCCCCAAAGACTCAAGTCCAGGAAGGGGCAATATAAATAACCTAAATGAAACAATCTAGATCCCTAACCCAAAGGAAAAGAGGGTAAGGGAAACTACAATGGCATGACACAGTGCTTGCACCATTCGCCACCCTACCCAAGTAGAAGTTCTGAGAGGGTAGGAGGAGGGTGGTTATAATATAGCAAGATCCATGAGAAGAAAAGCAATTACTAAGGTGAGTAATTTTTCTTCAAACACCATGAAGTCTTGCTATATTATAACAATAGCAGATTACACATCAGTACCTCCATGGAGGAGGGCCAGAACCTACTTAGAAATAGGCTCTGAAGCACAGCTGTGCCAAACCGAGCATCTCTCCTGGACTGGACATCCAGGAATAATGCTTGGTAAAGGTGTGAACTGTCTTCCAGGTAGCAGCTTGACAAATCTCCAGAATGGGGATGTCTCTAGCAGCCGCTAGAGCGCAGCTGTACCCTGGTGGAGTGGGCCCTCAATCCTGAGGGGGTACTCTACCCAGTTTCTGATAACAGAATTGGATACAAGAAACAATCCACCTTGCAATTGTTCTCTTAGTGGCAGGTTTCCTTTGCCAACCTCGCCATAGGTAAGAAAGAGTTGGAGGGATTCGAACCTATGACCTCTGGTGCTCTAAATAGTAGCTTAAGGCTCTTTTGACATCCAAGCTGTGCAGTCTCCTCTCACCTGAGGAAGAATGCTCAGTGAAAAATACTGGAGAGAGATAGATTGATTCAGGTGAAATCAGAAACCACCTTAGGCAAAAACTTTCTATTAGTCCTAAGGACTACCTTATCTCTGTGGAAAGAGATAAAATCTTCTTCCACTGACAGGGCCTGTAGCTCACTTATGCGTCTGGCAGAGGTGATAGCTACTAGGAAAACGGTTTTCCAAGTTAAATACTTGAGCTCTGCAGAAGACAGAGGCTCAAAGGGGGGTTGCATTAACTGAGCAATGCAAATATTCAGGTCCCAGGCGGGAGCTGGTTCCCGAAAAGGAGGGTTAGTATGAAGTAACCCTTTAAAAAACTTGGAGAACACCGGGTGAGAAGAAAGGGAGGCAGGCTTCCCTGCTGACACAAAAGCAGAGACAGCTGCCAGATGAACCTTCAGGGTAGCTGGTCTAAGGCCTAGGGAATTCAGATGGACCAAATAGTCCAGTAGAATGGGAAGATCAGCAGATTCTGGGATAATCTGCCTCTCAGAGCACCAGATGGAAAACCTCTTCCACTTAGAATTATAAGTGGCTCCTAGTGGAAGGCTTCCTTGAAGCCTTTAAAATATCCATGACACCTTGAGAAAGGTGTAAGTCAGCAAATTCTAGCTCCTCAAGAGCCAAGCCTTGAGGTGGAGGGATTTGAGGTCCGATACACACTCTCCTGTGCACAGGCCAGTAAGTCGTGGACTCTGGGCAGGCTCAGGGTAGGGTGGACTGCCAAGGACAGGAGCAGAGGGTACCAGGGCTGTCTGGCCCAATCTGGGGCAATCAGAATCACTCTGCAAGGTTGAGATCTGATTTTACTAGTACCCTGAAAAGAGGAGAGGAAAGGGGAAAGGCATACAGGAACTTCCCTTTCCAGTCCAACAGAAAGCGTCCAGAGGAACTGAGCCCAGAACTGGAGGCCTGCAACAGAAAGAGGAAGTTGGTGGTTGTCTGGGGCTGCGAAAGATCTATCTGAGGAGTGCCCCATCTGGCAAAGACAGACCCCAGCACTTGTGGATTCAGAGCCCATTCGTGATGGCCCTGAGAAATTCTGCTGAGGGCGTCCGCCAGGACATTGTCCTTCCCTGGAGATGAACCGCTATCAGGGAGGTGTTCAGGAGTAAGCCAGAGACCACAACTTCATTGCTCGGTGCACAAGGCTGAAGACCGAGTGCCCCTTGTTGTTGATGTACCACATTGTGGTGGTATTGTCTGTCCTGACTTGAACCACTTTGTTCTGGACAGAATCTGAAAACACCTGAAGAGCTAAAAGACAGCTCTGAGTTCCAAAGATTGATGTGGAGCAGAGACTCCTGAGGAGACCATACCCCTGGTGGCAAGGTCGCCCGGTGAGCCCCCACCCTAACAGGGAGGCATCCGTGGTGGGTGAGGGGTGAGAAATGGGAATGAAGGAACCCCTGTCTTAAATTGCTCTGGACCTGCCACCAGTGGAGGGCTAGGATCAGAGTTTGAGTAACTGGGACCAACTTGGTAAGGTCCTTCCTTTGAGACCAATAGGCCCTCAAATGGAACTGAATGTCCCTCATCTGGAATCTTGCTCCCTGCACGACAGCTGTGGAAGCAGCCATGTGCCGAGGAGTTGCAGAAAATGCCTTGCTGGTCGAGAGACCCGCAGGGTAAAGGAGGATGCCAGGGCGATGAGTCTGTCCACCCTTTCCGAGGGAAGAAAAGCTCTGGCTAACCTTGTGTTCAATTCTACGCCTATGAAAGTTAGGACCTGAACTGGTTCCAGAACTGACTTTGGTAAGTTTAGCAGGAATCCCGGGGAAGTGAGAAGCTGCTGGGTGGCTTGCAAGTGGGATTTCACCTGACCTGGAGACTGACCCACAATGAGCCAGTCGTCCAGGTAGGGAAACACAGCAACCCTTGCCTTCTTAAGTGAGCCACTACTACAGCGAGACATTTGTGAATACCCTTGGCGCAGAGGTAAGGCCAAGAGCATTGCCCTGAACTGGTAGTGGCCTGAGGGCAGTTCGAACCTGAGGTACTTTTCGTGAGAAGGCCTAATCAGAACATGAAAATAGGCATCCTTGAGGTCAGGAAGCTAGCCAGTCCCTGGCCTTAGGGAAGGCAATATCATTGCCAGAGGCAACATTTTGAACTTTGGTTTCAACAGATGCTTGTTCAAGTATCTTAAATCTAGAATGGGCCCCATTCTCCTGTCTTTTGGGGTAAGAAAGTATCTTGAATAAAGCCCTTGCCCTGATGGCAAGGAGGAACCCTTCCACTGCTTTGCAGTCCAGCAGAGCAGAAACCTCTGCTTCAAAGCAAGGGCTTCTGAAGGATTTGCAGGTGGAAAATGCCTGGCTCTCATCTTTGGAAAGTGTTTGAAGCTGAGAACCAGACCCTGGCCTATTACCTCCAGAACCCATCTGTCCATAGTTAGGGACAGCCAGTTCCGGCTGAAATAGGCCAACCTGCCCCCCACCGGTACAGGAGAATCGGCCCTGGACACCCCATCAGGGTGCCTGCTTAGCAGCAGCATTAGGCTGAGGGAGGGGACGTCCCACTTGTGCCACGCCTACCCCTGCCTCTGAAGAAACCCTCTGCGAGACAGCAGAGGAGGCTTGAAATTGGTAAAAGGCCTGGAAAGGGCCTGCCCCTACTCTGGGAGCATGCCTTTGTGGCATGGCATGCTTCTCCTTAGCCTGGGCACTTTTGTAGGTAGTTCTGTATTCATCCATCTTTTCATATAGTTTTCTGTTTGCTCCCAAAAGAGAATTTCCCACTACAGGAAAATCCATAGCCTTTGACTGGGTATCTTGGGACAGATTAGTGCATCTGAGCCATGCCAACCTACGGAAGCTACAGAAGTGGCCATGACCCTAGAAGAAACATCATTAACATCAACAGCAGTATGAAATTGAACTTTAGAGGCTTCAATGCCATCAGCAGCCGCCTGTTCCAACTCACTAGCCAGCTGGCCATGGGCCTGCTTGCTAACTGCAATACTGTGTCCCACCTAGATTTCTGATATCTAGCTACATAAGCCATATAATTTGCCTGCCTGAGTCCCAAAGAAGCTGCCATATACTGTTTCTTCGCCATGGCATCAATCTTCCTGGAATCCTTATCAGGAGGATGTGAGGCCAGAGGAATATTAGCCTTGTCACAGGCTGCAGTTTGTACCACACCTACATGACTACACTGCTCAGTAAGGAAGTCTGTATCCGAGCCTGACAAAGTATACCTTCTGTCCATTTTTTTATCTACAGGAGGGACAGAATGAGGATTTTTTAAAATCTTTGTTGTTTGCTTCCTAAATGACTTATGCAAAGGAATAGACAACCTCCTAGACTCTGGAATATCCATCATTTCCACATAATCAGGCTCCTCTTGCTCATCCACAGCCTCCTCTAAAGGAAGCTGGAGGATTTCTGCAACCTTTTGTAAAAATAAAGAAAGAAGGGACTCAGACAGAATAGGAGGAGATTCTAAAGGTCTGTCTGGAGAGATGTCCGGTTCAATGGGCATGTCAGACCCCCAGCCACACATATATTGATCAAATTCTCCTCCCCTCCTGTGGTTCATAAAATCCTCAACTTCAAAATCCTAAACCACTGGGACTGAGACGAACCAACCTTTTACCAGCTGTTGGTGGTTCTACAGATCCCTGAGACAGTGACTGGACAATCTGAATGGCTTTAGCTATTTCTGCAGCAGTTGGAGACACAATTTTGGACTCCAGACCTACTGATTTCCTTGTCTTTTACTTGGGACTGGTTCCTCTGAACCAGCCTTCCTTTGCCAATCTCGCCCTGGTCAGAGGCACTCCCTCCGGTCCAGTGGGTACTGGACGGGCTATTCATCGGGTCCAGCGGACTTTTGGCCTCTACGTTCCTGAACGGCCCAATCTCTTCTCCAGGGTGGCTGCAGGAACTTTTACACCTGGCAGTCTGACAGGAGGTGGTCAGCCCCAGACAATAAACACAAGTGGTGTGGGTCAGCCTTGGTAAAAGGCGTCCCCCACAGACATCACAGATGTTGAAACCCAGTGGGTCGGTTTTTCTTTTGGGTTTCTCAGACATAATGCCAGCCTAACCAAAACTTGCCTTTTGATGGCAGTGCCAGGCAAAGACACCTTGCTCGGTTCCTAACCGTGTCACGGGTATTTGAAAACGTTATAATTCCGGTTTTTAGAACCGATAAGAACAGGAACCCACTCTAAAACCCACTGTACACTTTTAAAATGCAGAAAAACAAACCGATCGGTTCAAAACCCGAACCGATAATTAATTTTCCACACAGACTTAAATTTTAGTACTTACGGTTTACCAGATAGAGCTTTAAAACGAAATGCGGTAAAATAATAACTTTTGCCGTTCAAATGAACGAAAAATACCGCTTGAACCGAGAATGAACCAGCTGAAGGAGCTGATCTCTCCGGAGCGACTGTTCAGTGAAGCGGAGTAAAGAATCTGACAGTTTCATTTGAAACTGCCAGATAGAGCTTTGGGCACAGCGCCCTCACGCTGTAGAACTCCAGATCTTCTGGAGTTAACTCCTTCCTCTCCGGGGCAGTTCAGCTGCAGTGGCTGACTGCTATTGTTATAATATAGCAAGACTTCATGGTGTTTGAAGCTGCCCACAAAGCAAAGTGCTTCCATTTCACGGAATAAGTCACCTTGGTGGAAGGCTTCCTGATGGTCACTATGGCGTCAGCCACTTTAGAGGAGACACCAAACCTGGCAATGGCTACATCTTAAGAAGCTAAGCATGCAGGTGAAGAGACCGGAGGTTTGGATGGACCAGGGTTCCTGGTTCCTGTGATAGCAAGCCTGGACACAGGAGAAGGGGTACTGGAGGCTCCACTGCTAACTATTGCAACAACAGAAACCAGATCCAACACGGCCAAAATAGGGCCATCAGAATCCAGGTGGCTCCCTCCGTTTGGAGCTTGATTGGCACTCCTGACATCAGAGGAAAGAGAGGAAGACATAAAGGAACCTTCCTTTCCAAGAGAGTGACAATGTGTCGCAACAGAAAACTCCAGGCCTTGGAACAAGCAAGCAGAAAAGCATCAGTTTTACATTGTGTGGGTATGCAAAAGGTCCAACTCTGGGCAACCCCACCTGCTGAGCAGGTCTACCACAGAGGTGAGCAGTTCCTATTCATGCATTCCAGACTGCAACCTGCTTTGCTTGTCTGCCAGAACATTTTGGATGCCTAGAACATGGATGGCTGACCGTTCAAGGCCGTGGTCCAGAGCCAGTACAAAACCCTCATTGCTTCCCTGCAGAGGGGAAAGAGGGAGTACCCCCTTGCTCGCTGATGTAGTGCACCACACGGATATTGTCCATCTGTACTAGCAGATGGCCTGGGAATAGGTGGCACTGAAAGGTCTGCAGGCCACACAGGACAGCTCTCATCACAAGGATACTGACATGGAGCAAGGCCTCGAGCAGAGTCTATGTCCCGAGTCTGGTAAGGACCCAGATGTGCACCCCAGCCTATCCCCGAGGCATCCGTCAAGAGGTTCTGATGAGGGGAGAGAATGAGGAAAGGAACTTCCCTTGAGCAAATGTCTGGGTTCCATCCACCACAGGAGAACCTTCTTTACTGGCATGATACCAGAACCTTCTGCTCCAATCGGTCGCTTCCCTGATCCCACTGCACCCTCAAAGTCCACTGAAGGAAAAGCATGTGCAGCCATACCAGAGAAACTACAGCAATGGCCACTGCCATCAGGCCCAGCAGCCGGAGATGTGTCCTGGCTGTAACACAGCAGCTGTTGTAGAGTTCCTGGGCCTGTGCTGTTAGGCACTCTGCCCTGTCTGGGGGGCAGGAAGGCGAAGCCCTGGGCTATGTCCACTATAGCTCCTTTTTACTGGAGACGCCAGCTGAGAGACAACACCAACTTGGAAAGGTTGACAGTGATCCCCATATTGTTGAACAACTGCAGGGTACATGTCAAGGTCAAAGACAGTTGCTCCTGGGACTGAGCTTTGAGCAACCTGTTATCCAGGTAGGGTAAGATGTAAAAACCTTCCCTCCCAAGGGCTGCTGCCACCACTGCTAGGCATTAAGTGAAGACCCATGGTGCCAAAGGAAGCAAGCCAAAGGAAGGACCCTGAACTGGTAGTGCCCCCGAAATAGGAACCTAAGGTACTTCCTGTAGGAAAAGCAGACCTTGATGTGCAGATATGAGCACACATCTTGATGACCCAGGGTCCTCTAACAACCCTTGAGAATGGTAACCAATCAAAGTAAATACCATGTACTGTGATTTTATGTACAATTTGTCAAACTGTAATGTTTTGTTTTGAAAACTATGTACAATATGCATTGATGTAATGTTCTGTTGTGTACTGACGTGGGAGACTTTGCAAAGGAGTCTTCAATTGAAAGGACTGTAATTCTGAAATTTCAATAAATAAACAAATAAATAAATAAATATGCGACCTGCATTTCCAGGGAACAAATCCAGTCTCCCTTCCTGAGCACAGTTAACAGGCCCGGGAGGGTGACCATCTGGAAATTTTTTGTACTGGATGTAGTAGTTCAGGTTTCATAAGTCCAGGATGAGCCTCATGTCTCCAGTGGATTTGGGGATGAGGAAGAGATGGGAATAGAACCCCAGGTTCCACTGACACTCTCTGGGACCATTTTCATGGCCCTTTTTCACAGCAGTGTATGGACCTCCTCCAGCAATATAGGTACGTGGCCTGGAGGATAAGTTGAAGCCCTTGGGGGAAGATCTGAAGGCATTTCTATGAACTTGAGACATCTCTGCGAACTCTAGGACATGTATATGTTCTATGAGCTGCAGCACCCAGGCATCTGTTGTGCTCTCCGCTACCACCATCCAGATGGAGGGAAGCGACCTCTATTACACATCCTGGGAAACTAGGTGGAGAGGTACAGAAAGGAGTCAGGCTGAGGCTGAGCCCATGGCCGGCCCACTCTTCCACCTCTTGAGGAATTTCAATGGTGGAGGAGGGATAAAGCAGGGCTAAGGCCGTGTAGCTTGTTGGGTTCCTTGCTGCCAGACCTAGGTTTATGGGTGGCATGACAAAGGGCACCCTCTGTCCACTCTTCTGGTGAGTGTGGTGGGGAAGAACAGAACACAGTGTTCTCCCAGAGACCTGCAGGTCACTGAGAATGTCCTACGTCTCCTCTAAACAGCTTGTAACCGTGGCATTCAGGATAGACTGTTGGACATCAGTAGTGAAAGACAAAAGAACCTCTATGCATAAACACTGAGGCAAGGGTTACCCAAAGGGCATTTGGCTGGGAAGCCAAGTTTCAAGAAAATACACAATCACACATGCCCCCACAATGCAAAGCATCATGGGCTGCATATGCAAATCACCACAGAATGTTATGCTGGTCCAACTTAAAACAGAATTGCATGGTGTCGAAAGGCCCTCTCACACAGTTGCAAGGGTGCTAACAGAAGATTAGCGTTGCTCTTCCTCCTAGGCCTGTATGCTGCTTGTTGACTTGGTATGTTTAGTTGTAGTGTCTTGATATATTGTAGGAGCCCAATAAAATAAAAAACATTTAAAAGACAAAGAACCTCTGTGGTGTCAAACAGACGAGGCATACTGATGAGTCCTGGTAGGATCGAAACACGTCTATGTCTTCTGTTAGCACCCTTTGCATTGTGGGGCATGTGTGATTGTGTATTTCTTGAAACTTGGCCCCAAATGCGTAGGTAACCCTTGCCTCAGTGTTTGCTCAGAGGTTCTTTGTCTTTTAAATGTTTTTTATTTTAATGGGCTCACCACAATATATCAAGGCACACTGCCTTAAGGTAGCTGGTCCATTCCACTGGGGTGTCAAACAGGCGAGGCATACTGATTAGTCCTGGTAGGGACGAAACACGTGTCTATGTCTTCTGTTAGCACCCTTTGCATTGTGGGGGCATGTGTGATTGTGTATTTTCTTGAAACTTGGCTTCCCAGCCAAATGCCCTTTGGGGTAACCCTTGCCTCAGTGTTTGAGCACAGAGGTTCTTTGTCTTTTAAATGTTTTTTTATTTTAATGGGCTCACCACAATATATCCAAGGCACACTGCCTTAAGGGTAGCTGGTCCATTCCACTGGGGTGTCAAACAGGCGAGGCATACTGATTAGTCCTGGTGAGGCGAAACACGTCTCATGTCTTCTGTAGCTTCTCCTTGCAAACTGTGTGAGAGGCCTTTCGGCACCATGCAATTCTGCTTTAAGTTGGACCAGCATAACATTCTGTGGTGATTTGCATATGCAGCCCATGATGCTTTGCATTGTGGGGGCATGTGTGATTGTGTATCAGTAGTGAAGCCTGACACCCTGAGTACCTCCTCAGGCAAATGCTCTCCATGGAGGCCCTGGCCAAGGCATGATAGGCAGTTCTTAATAGATGCCTGCCAGTGTCAGCCTCAAACTGGAGGACCCTGAGCATCTCCTGCTTTTGGGGACCTTCAGGAAGGGATCAGGCAGCAGACCTGGCCGTTTCCCAGAGGTCATTCTAGCACTTGAGCATATGGCCCACATAATTAAGGAAGCTTGTGGCCAGAGTGGAAGAGGAAAATACCCTCTTGCCCATAAGGTCCAGCTTCCTGGACTCCTTGTCCGGAGGAAGAGAGCTGAGGTGTTGAAGTCTGTTGGACTGATCATGGACTGCACTGATAACCACAGAATCCGCCTGAGGGGGCCCCACGAAATAGGGCTTCCCAGGGGGGCCTGGTACAGCTTGTTCACCTTCACAGGAATAGAGGGGATCAGGTTAGGCCTGTACCAAGCAGACATAGTGCATCCTCATACATCAATCATAGGATAAATAATAAGAGGAGGAGAATCTGGCAGGCTTAGACAGTGGGCTATGTTCTGCCTGGTAACATCTGCTCTGCAGAATCGAACTCCATGGCGGCCTACAGTTGCTGCATCACAGCAATAAAGAAGGAGTCAGCTGGCAGAGACTGTGGGGCGGGCTGGAAGTCCTCCATCACGAGGAGACTGTGGAGGTGCTAAAGGAGTTCTAGCGGTATCCTCATCTTCCTCATCCAGGAGGAGGAAGTCAAGGTGATAATCATCATCGTACCATGGCTCAGAGGGAGGCACCAAGGACATCGACAAGCAAGAGGTTGCAGGTCTCGGCGTAGTCTGATGTGATGGCACCAAAGCCGGCTGAGAAGGTTCTGCCAGCAATGGGGCCTAAGATGGGACAATCTTCTGTACAGGGTCCAGGATAGAGAACACAACCTGAATGCTGATGGTCACCAGCATTGGTAGAATGACCTGAGGCAACAATGGGGGTACTAAGGCCCCAGCGTTGGGAGAGATGGCTGCAGCAATGACGAGTTGGGGGTAGGTTGAGGGACCTGTGCCCCCAAGGTTGTTGGGACGGTCAGAGGAGTCGACTTAAGAGGCCCGACACCCAACATTGCATTGCTGTCGCCGGCCGCAAGCAGACTGGCATTGCTCCCTTACACTTGTCTTTCAGGAGGTGGAGGGCATTCAGCATGGGCGGATACGTCGGTGGGGGTAAAACAGGAAACCCCAGCATCAAAGGGTCAGCGTTGGTGGAACTGATGGGCCGCAATGCCAAAGTCCCCCTGTAGCAGACAGGGTGAGGGAGGCAGTGGGAATCATCGGTGGAAGAAGGGAAGGGTATCCCGATGATAAACTGCCACCAGGCAGAGAAGCTCTAGAGGAGAGGGTTACCAAGGCCGATCCTGTAGGCGAGAGGGTGTGGGCAGCAGCAGGAGTCGCCACCAGTCTGGTCAACGACCCCAAAATAGTCGACTCAGAGTGGCGACTGAGAACACTCCCCAGAGATCTGGTCTTTCTCCTGTTGGCGATACTTCCCCAATTACCTGTCCCGGGTCTTGGAAGAATGACAGCCAATGAATGGGGCTGGGGGAGCAGAGGAGTTCTGACCCTGAAGCTCCTTCTCCAAGGCGCAGACCTTCTGTTCCTGGAGGAAAGATTTCAACTCTCTCTCGGCAACACTGCTAGGAAGATGTGGCATATCTACGAGCCTGGGCGTCATGGTTGGTGCCAAGGCAATGGCCACAGGCCTCGCGGAAAATCCTTATTGTAGATCTTCTGTCTGCAGCTGCAGTGATGAAAAAGATTATCAGATCCGGGCATAAAATAAAACAAAAAGGAAATCACTTTAAGGAATAAAGTGATTCGGATCTAGGGTAAGAAATAAAAAGTGGAACATTTGAGAAAAAAATGGTGGTTGACTGAAGCGCTTGTGCTCTGTGGAGTCCAAGGTGCGATGCTCGGTGGTGGGAAAAAAACAACAACTGAGGAGCGCGTGGGTCCATCAACGGCTATATAGGGGGACGCCAACATGGTGACGTCATCGTCGGCAGCCACAGACAGACTGCTAGCATCAAAGTTTCCATGTGGTCCTGGTGTCTGACTGCTGTAGTTCTTAAGGTGTGACCTGCTGCAAGACATATCCTCAAAGAAGATCTACTACTACAATCTCCCCTTTTGCCACCCCTTTCATACTTCTCCGAGTTCCTTACAGCTCTCTTTTTCCTGCTCTGTTGGCCTTTAAACCACCCCATGCAAGCTTTACCAACCAATGTGTCTGTGAGCTATATGAACAGTGATTCTATCCCCCCGTCCCACCAATGGAGGCATCTTTTACTGCCTGTATTTCTTCCATGACCTAAATGGCCACCCCTTCCCTCTACCCATCCTTCATCTCGCCTATATAAGGTGCACCCAGAGACCACTAGATCCCAGTCATTGTACTTACTGGCCTACATTTCAGTAACAGACACTAGATCCCGCCCAGAGTCTGCCACCAATGCCTAGAGCTCACTAATTTTATTACCCAATCTCCAAGCTTCAGGCACACCACTCTCCCAACTTGCTTCCCATCTCTCTTGGTTCTTGACTGAATTCTCCCAATTTCTTGGTATCCATGGTGTCTTGTGCCTTTCGTTTTTTGCTAGTCTATTTGGTTTACGCTCACCAGTACCCTGAACTTGTTCCGGTCTGATACTACTGCTACTTGTACCCCTAGCCACCATCCCCAGGGAGTCTGGGTCTAGGTTCCCCATTTCACCTAGCTCAGCTGTGGAATCCCTACAGCTTCCCTGCAATTAGTTTAACTGTCTGCCAATTCATATATTAAACTTCTGCCCTAATCACCTAGTCTCCTTTCTTGTAAGGTGAAGGCTGTCACCTTTGAAAAGAATCCTGTTCCAGAAGCCACCAAGTCCCCTATAAAGTAGTACCCCCATTCCTGACACCACTCTTTTTAACCACATATTGAATTCCTTGATCTCCTTGCTCACTCTAGCATCCCACTTCTCCCCACCCCAGGAAGGGAGGACCTTAGAAAAGGCCAAGGAAGCAGTGCTTCTTCAATCTGTTCCTCACCCTCAGGAAATCCCACTTCACTATCTCCACAAGGCTGTTCCCAGATCATTGGTTATCAAGGTGTACCAGCTCTCCCAGCTTTCTTCTCCTCCACTATCCACACAATCCTCCCCCAGTCCTGGACAGCTGAGGAATGTGAACCCCCCCCCCCCAATCCTACACTACCCAACACTCACTCCACACCTCTAAACATACACAGTCCAAGATCACTAGAATACTACTTACTGACTTCCAACCACACCTCCCTCCAGGTGTCACCAAGTCTACTTTTCTCTCAACACCAAGTGACTGCAGCCCCCCGACATCAGTCGTGCTGTGCCTCTTTCAGGGTGCAAAGAAATTTGCCATTGGTGTCTCCCAGGTATTGCTAACTGTTGTGTGAGTGTCCCATCCACCATCTCCTCCCTTCCTTCTTCCACCACCTCCATGACCCCCAAAGCAAGAGGGCCTCTGGGATAGTGGTGGAGTGGGGGTAGGCACCAGTTTAGTTGGTCACAGCTAAAATATTTCAGCCCTTTCAGCTACCAAATAAGTACAAAGCTCCCAGAAGGTGCTACATATTCAGCAATATTTCCTCCAAAGTATAGCTCTGGAGAATGGTCCCACACTCCCTACAGCTGACTGCTCCAGTTTAGCCTAATGAAACCTTAGAAAACTGTGAGCTACTTAGTAATGTGTAGACATAGACTGCCCCATCTTACAACCTTATCCTTTATAGGTATAAGCTAAAATTAACAGTATTAGCATTTATACACCTGTCTTGCAACTAATAATTACAAAAACACAATCTAAAAATATAATAGAAGAATATGTTAGACTTTTAACTACTCAAAAGATTTCGAATTCTGTCTGAATCCTCAGATGTCAAAGTTCCAACATGTTGCTAAGGTTCCTCTGCAACACAAGAGTTTTTTTTTTTTAACCTGAACATATACAAAAGCAGAAATCAAACAAAGAATGAACTTCAAAAAGCTAGGATCTCCAGTTAGATTACAGAGCAGAGAGGGACCCAAAGCTTCAACTAGCACCACATAATGATCAGCAAAACAAAGTCCAAAAAGACCGACAACAACTTAGTAACAACTGCAGATGGAGTGACCCAAAAACTCAGAACTTGAAAGAGCAAACTTAACCCTGCAGGAACAACATGGATATGCTTTAAACCACCATAATTTGATTCACCCAGCTCTTTCCTTTCTCTCTCCCTACTAAACCCATTTTTGGTTCTCACGTGTGTCTTTATCGACTATCTCCTCCCCACTCCTCTAGCAAAAGGCCACCTCCTTGCTAGGGTAGTGATTAAGTGCCTTCTGAACTATGAGCTACCTTATCCTCTCACTTATACCTTGGCCCCGTGCTGTGCCACACACTTATATCTGTAGTGAGTTGTCAATATTATCCTTCCTGCTGGTGATTCATTTGTGCCTCTCTGTTGAAATGGCTTACTCAATTATATGTACCCTGTCTAAACATACTGTATTTAAACTGTTTTTCTTTTTGTATCATTCTAATTTTAGCTATTGCGCCTGAAAATGTCCTTGATTCCTGTATAGACTATCCATCTATGTAACTTGTTTTTTAATAGATTATTCCACACTGTTCTCTGTTACTTTTCTGTGCTGTATTTGACCTTGTATTTTTCCCAGGTCATGCTTGAAAATAGTCATAACTTGGCTAGTGCACCCACCTGGTAAACAAAAACTAAATAAATAAATAAAGCTACTGCTGGCCTCCTGGCACACTCCTCACAGGAAAAATCAGCAATTGGATGATTCCAAACAGCCCACAGGATTTCAGCTTCCAGTTGGTCAAATGCATCAGTCCACAGCACAGCAAAGGTTCTACACACTGTGCACGGTCAGCTTTTCTTAACACCCAAGTTTTAAATCCTACCTAATAAGAGGACAGTGATAGTAGGATATATCTGCATGTACTGCTGTACTTTTCACTTAATTTGCAAATGGCGCCTGAAGCAATTGTTTCTTCTGCCTAGATTTGAGAATCGGGTCATATACACAGAAGTGCAAGACCAGTCAACCAATTTAGATTTCTCCTCTGAAGGACAGTCCATATGAAATGTAGTATCTCGTCAGGAGCCAGATCAAGTGTGTAACCCATTTACAACTCAGATAACTGAAGCACAGAGAGTTACAGCATGTTCACAAGATCACAATAAGGTGATGGCTAATAGTCGGGCCCACTGATGAATCACAATGTTTAGGACATACAGAATGCCTTTGCCTTGATCATATGCAGTGTTCAACCCTGTGAGTCTGAAATATAGCTGCTTTTATGCACTTTCTTTTCTTTTTTTTTTTTTCTCCAGAAGAGTATAACACAGTTGGGTATTGCAACCATTTCACAAGTTTGAGTTTGTTTGACTGTTGGAGTAATGAGTGTGCCACAGCACCATGCATGTTGATTTGAACAGATGCTATTACATTTTCTGTTATTCAATACGGTAGTAGTTTATTAATATTTTACTACACAATACCTTTTGGGTACACCTTTGTTAATGTAGATGCCACTAGGGTACCCTTGGAAAAAAGTAATTGGTTCTGACTTGATTGTGAAACTACATACATTCACTAAAAATACCACCAACAACTTAATCTGTTTCAGGGTCAGTTGTCATTTATCTATATCCCCCTCCCCCGGGTCATGCCTGAAAATGGGCAGAATTTGTCTAGTGCACTTACCCGGTCAACAAAAACTAAATAAATAGACTAAACCAAGACTTCTCTTTTCTGGACTCTATAAACAGTTGGATTATACTACCCTGATCTATGCAAAATTTCAGAATTTTGCAATTGCCTTAATTTGTAAAATATAAATTTTTCACAAAATTCTGCATTTCACAAAGCTGACAAAAACAAAGATTTTTTTCTTGTAACTTTTTTTCCACATGGGTTTTCTTTCCCTGACTTGCGGACAAGCAGCAGTACTGGATAATCAGGAAGTGATTATCAAAATTCTGTATTTTTGGCTGAAAGCATGCAGCCAGAGTTCGGGTTTCCATATCTGTAAATATTTTTTTCTAGTGATCTTTAGTTTTTTTAGATATTTAACATTTATTTTCATTGTTATGGATTCACAGTAAATATGGCTCCTTTCTAATTTGCAGCCAAACTCCACCTTCACGTCACATCACATCTTTTGTTTACTTCCATGGGACCCTGTGCTGCTTGTTCTCACTGTCCCTGTGTAGTGCTGTGAATCATGCACATGTGCGGTTGGGCAACAGAGGGTGCCAATTCAACATGGCAGGTGGGAGACATGTAAACAAAAACAAAGAAAAATTAAGCAAATTACTGGGTGATAGTACAGCAAAAACAAGAAAGATTACCAGGTAAGTGCTCAACAGAGCACAGGAAAACTGTTGCAAAAGATCTTATTTTTTTTTTATCTAGTACTGCTGCTTTAACGCTTGGTGACAGCTACTATTACATTTTTCCCCATGAGCAAGAAGAACATTTCCAGAATACTGTTTTCTGCCCACAACTAAAGGACACTCTCTAGGGTAAAATTATGAAACATTTAAACAAAAATCCACAGAAATCTACAAACAGAAACTATATCGCTTGACACAGCACTACAAATAAATCAAAAGGTATACTTTTTACAATCCACTGTATTATAAAAATAGTATTTTTGTGGTGCATTTTTTTTTTTTTTTTTTTACCTTATCATGGATGGCTCTCCTGTTTGATGGTTGTACCAAGACTTTTACTCCTTCATTTGTTAGTTCTTTGACATGTCTTGGTGCTAAAGGTGCTCTTCGTTCCCAGACACTAACATCCTCCCTTCTGATGGCCAGCACAGTTTTTTGATGCTGGTATCTTGCTTGACTGTAGTGAAGGCAGTGACGTGTCATACAGCTTCTGAATCTTCCCTGCCACAGCATTGCTGTACCTGACCACATCAAAGACAGCAAACAATCCAACCCAATTATTATTGTGAGTACATGAAGAAGTTCTACTATTGATTTCAAAATAAAATTTATTTTGATAAAGCCATCCTGGTCTCCCTGAAACTTGGCTATAAACTCAGTAACTACACAACACATTCATAAGCAGAACAGTAAATCTAGATGTATTTTTTTATTCCTCTTTATAGAGATTTATAGAAATACTTATGTCTTTAGTGGCACTGAATCTCCTTTGTGAAGGGACACTGGTGGGTAGACACCCAAATAATAGGCAGCAACGTGAGCAAAAGGCTGCCAATTATCTAAAACTTCCAGTACAACAAAGGATCTGCCTCAGCACTTGGGTCTAGGGGTTTATTAAGTATGTTATGAGCACTGTTTCAGCAGTGAAGTCCTGAAGTTCTCTTGTGACAAGATTACTAAATGTGGTCTTTTTTCAATCTAACTTAAAGGATACAAGAAAGCAGTAACAGAGGTAAATATACATTGTGCATGCTCCATATGTCAATAAAATCTTTAAAAGCAATAATATTGTGTCATGCCTCTATTTTTGTTCTTTTTTTTATTTTACCCTGCTTGTGCCGATTTGCCATTCCTCAGTGTTCTGCTAATACTCGAGCTGGTTGCCGTGATGTGCCGTCATCTACGGACATCCTTGTTTGAGAGGACTTTATGTACGAATGGTTCTCTATGTTGCCGATGGAGTCTCAGCATCAACTTTAGAGTGACAGATATCTATAGTGGATGAGGAGACTAACTTTTTATCATGACTGCGGTAGACCAACAGGAGTCTTGCATGTACAAAAGGAGTGATGTCATGTTTTCTGTCCATGGAACTGACTGAAAGTGTAAATAGTCTCCTCTGCCTTACACTCCTCCAAGAAATGTTTTCTGCCCTCAAATAAATACACTTTCATGTTAGTCAATGGTTGCGGGGTACTATTTTCTTTCTTAAATGGGTGGTACAAGAACTGGAACCTGAGTAGTGGGAGGCAGCATTGTTTTTTGGGGGAAGTAAGGTCCACCCCACCTCCACCCAAGAAGCGCCAAAAGGTTCATCCCACCTTTTTTTTTTATTCATGTGGGAGGGGCATGAGGTGGATCTATCATGCTGAAAGAAGACTCACTAGTTTGGAGTGCGGACCAAAGAACAACAAGTCTGTGGAGTCCCTGCATTTTGTTAAGGAATAGGAGAACAGAAGATACTTAAAATACCTTCAAACTGACTTAAAAACCTTTGGAACAAATGATTATCAGAGTCACCTGGTAACTCAAAAGAAAAGACTAAGAAGTGTCTAAAAACTAAGGAAAATAGACAGCTTTCAGGTATTTCTTAAACATTTATATACTAAAAACAAAGTTCAACTTTTGGTATTAACAATATTTGTTTACCACATTCATTCTATCTAGCTATCTATAGTTTGTCTTTTTAGTAGTTTCAAAATCTTGAAAGCATTGATGTTAGTAATGCATTTAGAAATATATTTTTTAATTGTCTTTACAGATAAATCATGCATGTTCATGTGAGGGACATTTTTAAGGGAATGGGGTTCAAATTATTTTAATCATGGGCACAGTACTTGGTAAACACAGTCTGTGATGAAGTGTATTTTTCTTTTTAAGTCTGATAAGTGGAGTTGACTTGCACAAATGGATAGTACAGACATCATAGAAAGCTATTAGAAGTAGAATGGGTTAAACACTTCCTGGAACTTTCTGCATAACAAGTTCCCTAGGCACCTCACAACATTTGACACCATCATCCTAAGAGCAGTTAGTGAATTGTCAGAGAACACCAGGACAAGGAGCTACTGTTGTGACTAACTTCTCTACTGGGACTAAAGAAGCAGAACTCTACTACTGGGACCTTCAAATTACTGCGACTTGAAGAGCAGAACTCTACTACTGGGACCTTCAATTTAGGGTAAAAAAAAGTTAATGTGTTTGTCTGAGTTGGCTGATGTGAATTATCTGAGTAGTTATCTCAGGTGTTAATCTCACGTGGCTGAAGGATTGTTATCTATGCAACTTAACTAAGTGTTAGTGTGGAAAGATCTGTTAAGTAGGGGAGTGGCATAGCTAGAAGGAAGCCTGGTTACAAGTCATATTTAAACACTGCACTAGATAGTTTCTGCCAAAGAATTGTCAGAGAACACCAGGACAAGGAGCTGCTGTTGTGACTAGATTTCTCTACTGGGACAATATTGCCCTCCTTCCCTTCCCTCAACCCCCAACCCAAAGCCAGTTCTACTTTTATAGGCACAGGATTTGACTGACAACAGGAACTTCCTGTTTGGGAGCAGGAAGTGAGTGATCACAGAACCACCAAAGACTCACCGTCCTAGAAGGACGAGAGTAGCTCTCCGTACCCCCTAGCTTCTGGAGGTCTGCCTCAGAGCAAGTAAGGGGACTACTGAGAAATATAGGATCTTCTTGTCTCAGAACAGTAAGATCAGGTGCTTAAAGGGCGCATAGGCAGTAACTAAGTAGGAAGAAAATAAATAAATAGAGGAAAGAGTAAGTATTCCAAACAACAGTGAAGGGACCAGAAATAAGACATGATGGGAGTGGTGCAGTGCAGTGGTTGTGAAGCAGCAGCCTTCCGGGAGACGTTCTGGAGGTTGCGGTGTTGTCCCGTCTGCAGGCACCTCTCTGGGCTGAGGGAGGAGGTTGCTAATCTCCAGGCTGAGTTGGCCATGATATGTGGGACCTCCTCTCTCATCCAGGGACCACCAGATCCACTGCTGCTGCCTCAGAGGTTGCCAAGAAAAGAGGAGTGGTTGGACCACAGTGGGCTCAGGGAGGGTGAGGGTAATGGAACAGAGGCGTATCCCTCCACAATTCATATGCCGTTCTGGCAAAGTGTGGTTCCTCTATGGAGGCACCTGCAGTGGAGACCAAGGAGGATGCTAGGAACCTCCACAAAGGAGACCCACAGGGGAAGGAAACAACTCCTAGTGGGGGACTCCATTGTTACGAAGGTAAAACAGGGAGAGGAAGGAGAGAGGGAGGTAAGGTGCCTGCCTGGCGCCATGGCTAGGAAGGACAGGGAGAGAATCCTCAGGAGTGCCGGAGCAACTGCACAGAGGAGGGAGCTGGATGTCACTCTTCACCTAGTGACAAATGACCTGGCTAAGAAAGGATCAGAGCAGTCTGCGGGAAGAGTTTGTGGAGTTGGGAAGGGTCTTAGACACGTAGCACGAAGTTACCTTCTCGGAGGTGCTGCCTGTCTATAGGCGCAGGTGAGGTTAGGGTGCTCCACACCATGGGATTCAATCAGTGGTTGAAAAACTGGTGCAGAGCTCAGGGATTTGGCTTCATTGGGGACTGGGTGTCCACCTGGAGAGATGCAGGCCTATACTGGAGTGATGGTCTGCATCTGTCCAGGAGGGGAACCAGGATCCTAGGTGATAGGTTTAAATGCTTCATTGGCAAGCATTTAAACTAGCCAAGGGGGGAGGCACTGGAAAGGAGCAGGGAAATCCTAGCCCCCCCAAAAAAGTCAGGGTTGTAAGTGAGGTAAATACCAAGTTAGAGATGTCGATAGGTAGAAGTGCAGGGGTAAATGGAGAAAGTGACAAAGGCAATAAGGACAGGGATGGGACCAAAAGGGATAAGGCCATCAGGAAATGGAGAATAATGAGTACCAATGCCCGTAGTCTGGGCAACAAGCTCCCTGAACTGGTGGCCTTGATGTAAGAGGGATGCCTGGATATCGTAGCAGTCACAGAAACATGGTACACAGAGAACCATGACTGGGATGTTAACGTACCAGGGTACACAACCTATAGGAGAGACAGGGAGGGGAGAAGAGGGGAAGGAGTAGCTCTGTATGTAAGGGAAGGGATAAAAGCAACTGAACAAAAGAGTAAACAGGGAGGAGAGGAGGCACTGTGGGTCACCTTAGCGACTGGAAATGGCTCCATAATCCAAACAGGGTTGATACAGACCCCATGTCAGGAGGAATGGACAACGATATGATAGAAGTCATTCTTAGGCTGGCAGAGAAAGGGAGATACTGTTGATGGGAGACCTGAATATGCCAGATGTTAACTGGAGCATATTTGCTGCAGCCACATCCAAGAGCAGGGCCATTCTCGATGCCCTACAGGTGGCATGTCTCAGACAGCTAGTTTTTGGAACCCACTAGTGAGGGCGATCTTAGACCTCATACTCTCAAATGGGGACAGTGAGAGGATCTCAGATCTAGAAGTGGGTAGCCATCTGGGAACAAGTGACCCAACAGTGTGCTTCACGATAAACTCAGCTACAGAGTCAAGCCATACAAAAGTGAGGGTACTGGACTTCAGGAGGGCTGACTATGGCAAGATGGGAGAGTGCCTTAGAAGAGCACTAGCAAATAGGCTAGAAGGAGGGGTGGAGCAACAATGAGGAAACATCAAAACTGCCATCACAGAGGCAACAAGCCTTTGTGTGAAGCAAATAAATCAAAATGAAAGAAAAAGCCACTATGGTTCTCAAAGAGGAGGCGGGAAGGTCAGTGAGAAAATACAGCATTCAGGAAGTATAAGGAAACACAGAAGGAACAGGACAGAGATCTGTACCAGTTAAGGCAGAAGGAAGCAGGGAGGGAAGTCAGAATAGCAAAGGCCCAAACTGAGGAAAAGATAGCCAACTCGGTTAAGAAGTGGGATAAAACCTTTTATAGGTACATCAGGGAGCACAGAAAGACAAAGGGAGGGATAGTGAGGCTGAACAGAATGGGACGGGTGGGCAGAGGGGGACAGTGAAAAAGCAGGGATACTTAATGAATATTTCTGCTCAGTATTCACAAAAGAGGAGGAGGGGAGGTGCCTAATCCAATTAACAGAAGCACTCCGGATGGGGTGATCCCAGTCCTTTCACGGAAGAAAGGGTTCTGAAAGAACTCCTAAAATTCAAGGTAGACAAAGCAATGGGGCCTGATGGAATTCACCCCAAAATTCTAAAAGAATTAAGGGCACAATTAGTGAAACAACTGACTACCCTTTTTAACAAATCATGGGAGGATGGTGTGGTACCTGAGGATTGGAGGAAGACGGATGTGATTCCCCTTCACAAAAGTGGGAGCAGAACAGAGGCAGGAAACCACAGACCTGTCAGTTTGACTTCTGTGGTAGGGAAAGTGATGGAATCACTTCTGAAGGAAAGAACTGTTGAGTACCTAGAGGCCAGTTGGGCACAGGACCCAAGGCAGCATGGGTTCACAGCGGTTAGGTCATGTCAGACTAATCTAATTGATTTCTTTGACTGGGTGACAAAAGTAGTAGATCAGGGAGGGGCTGTGGACATGACCTACCTAAACTTTAGCAAGGCGTTTGACACAGTCCCACACAAAGATTAATAGTCAAATTAACCAGCCTGGGAGGGTCTCAGGGTGGTAGCCTGGGTAAAACATTGGCTGGACAACAGGACTCAGAAGGTAATTGTAAATGGAGTCCACTCTGAAGAAAGAGGGGTTACTAGTGAGGAACCGCAGGAGTTCAGTACTGGGTCCAGTCCTTTAAATGCCATTTTAGCGACATTGCAGAGGGACTGGAAGGAAAGAATGCCTCTTTGCAGATGACACAAAGATCTGCAACAGGGTTGATACATAGGAGGTGTGGAAAGGATAAGAAGGGACTTGGCAAGGTTGGAGGAATGGTCCGAGTATGGCAGCTTGGAATCAAGCGCAAAGTGCAAATAATGCACCTGGGAAACAAAAACCCAGGGAAGATTACACAATTGGGGGTAATAACAACAAAAATGGAAAGGGACCTGGGGTAATCATATCAGATGACCTTAAGGTTAGCAAGCAATGTGAGAAGGCAGCAGGGAGGGCTGGGGATACTGGGATGTATAGGAGAGGCATCACCAGTAGAAAACAGGAAGTTGTTATCCCTGTGTACAGACAGTTGGTGAGATCCCATCTGCAGTACTGCGTCCAGTTCTGCAGACCCTATCTCTGCAAGGACACAGACAGGATAGAGGCAGTCCAGAGGAGGACAACTAAAATGGTGCAGGGTCTGCAAGAGAAGCACACGAGGAGAGACTAAAGGAGCTTAATATGTATACCCTTGAGGAAAGGAGGGAGGGGACATGATAGAAACTTTTAAGTACCTCAGTGGAATCAAAAGTCCAAGAGGGTAGCATCTTTCAGAAAAGAGATGTGCAAGAACAAGAGGACACAATTTGAAGATAGAGGGGGGCGGTTCAGGGGCAATGTGAGGTAGTATTTTTTTTCTCAGAGAGGGTGTTGGACGCATGGAACAGCCTTCCTGAGGAGGCTGCGGTGTCTAAAACTGTGGGAGAATTCAAGATTGCATGGGACAGACATAAGACAATTTTTGTGGGGGTAGAAAGAAATATGCTGTTGGTTAACTAGGATCGTATCCTGTAGGTAGAGAAATGGGCAGACTAGATGGGCCAAGCAGTCCTTATCTGCCGTCAAAGTCTATGTTTCCATGGTTCTATGTGTTACTTTGCAGGACACTGCATAGCAAGAGAGCCAGCCTTATCTTTTTCAAAATATACCAACTTCATTCTCAGGCAGGCAGTTCTAGGCTACTGTTTATATTCTGCGAATCTTCTAAAGGAAAACTGCATGTTAAAATCAGGAATATATGTATTACTACCAGTTTTGAGTTCTCACTTCAATCCAGGATTTTGTTTCTGCCTAGGTTGTGAGAGGATTTTTCTAATTTTCCTGGGTGTTTTATGATGTCTGGAGCGTCATTCAAGTTTGTTTTATTGCATCTTCTCCAGTTAGTCTTCACAGGGTACTCTTTGGTTTGATGTCTAATAGCTCCTACAGCAGACCAGTGTCTTGCTTAGCCACAGCAGAGAAAGAACACTGAGGGATTCAGAGTGCTATACAATATACTATAGAAAGTTACATGTTTAAACACAAACACACACACACATATATATATATATATATATATACACACACACACACACACATACACACACACACACACCCCCAAGCAAAACACAGTTGGATAAGGTACCTGTATTTAGGAAACTTGTCATACTTACCCAGAGTCTAGCAATGTGAATCCTGGCTGTGAATATAGGTGTTTACAACTGAATGGATAATAACCACATTTGCTTCACTTACAAATAGGTAGGCATTTGTGTCTAATTGTGGTTTGTCTTACTGTAGGTTACATAGAATCTGAACAAATTATAACATGCTGTATTGTGATTCAATGAACTGATAAATGGGGATTTTGGTTTATTTACAAATTCATTTTTCCTGACCATGGATATACTAAAACAAATATTTCTCAACAAAATGTTTTTTAAATAAAGAGTTTAACTCTCAGCAGCAGAAGAAGCATGTTGGCATTGAAAGCTTAGTGGCATGGAAGTAGAGGCACCAGTATTTAAGCATGACTTTGGTACAAGATTAATTGTGACTGGGGGTGAGGGAGGGAGTGAGTCTTGGTATTTGTAGCATAATGGTTTTCTGAAACTTCAACCTTCAATGGTTAGACTCTGCAGTCATCTGTACAGTATATCACTAAGCCATATGCAGTGTGATATGGGTAAAACCCAGATCAACAGACCAGGACCAGTGCTATAAAATCTGCACTGGGCACAGCTTGTGCAAATACTGCTGATCCAGTGGATCAAATAAATACATGCAAATAAATAAATACTCAGCTTTGCCTCGTGCTTCAACCCACCCCAGGAGTGGCGTTATTACATGATAAACACACACCCTATCGTGCCTTATTGCTTCAATATGCCCTTTCTCAATGTACTATACTTTGATTCAGTTAGTGTATGCAACAGCCTTCATGTGAACACGCTGGGCTTCTCTTTGACTCCTGATGTCTATTTGCTTTAGCTACTGTCGAGGCCCCTGGAATTCTGCGGTTCCGTGGTTGCGAAATTTGCCGCAGAATTTGCATTGTGCCGCAGAATTCATTGTTTTTGGTGAATTTTCATATAAATATACTATTTTTCCATAGTGTCAGGCTTTCTTTCCCACCTCGCTTATCCTGAAGCCCCTCCTCTATGCTCAGCATATGATGTCATCGATGACATCACATCATATTTAGCTAATGACAGGACTGCATTTTGCCAGATAAATGAATAAATCATGCCGCAGAAATCAGAAATGCTGTCACAGAAATCAATGAGCCCTGCCGCAGAAATTAGAAAATTCTGCTGCAGAACAAGAGGCCCTGGCTACTGTATATTGTTTGAACTGCTTTGGTCTTCTTAATGTGGTGTCTGTGTGCCTAAACTATGTAATCTGTTTATCTACTGCTACCCATGTATCTCCAGTGAATGACTGTTATAAATGTCTGCTCTACGAGCCATTGTTTTCTGACTTGTTAACTGTGCTGCCTTTGTATTCGTTTTGACAAGGTGCCTTTGTAAATGAGTCTCTGACTCAAAGGTTTGTAAATCTGAAATTTTTTAAATAAATAAATGTTTATGTTTAAGCCCATTAAACACCCTTATCTAGCTAATACATTCACAGTCGTAGTGGCTCAGCCAGAGCTTGTTTTAGTTTCTGACACTGTTTCTTCATCCACGGCTCCATCACAGCTAACATAATGTATTTGTCTCTCAGAGAGCAGAAGTGAGAATTTCCCAGAGAGCTTAGTGTCACTGACATGCCAAGGGATATGCCAAACAGGAAATACATAAATTGGCTCCTTTTGTAAGGATTACTATATGCAAATGCAGTCAGCTGGGTGAACCGGGTAAAAAGTCACCGCATCCTGAACTGGTTTCACGCGACTAGCACCTCACTTCTGTAGAATGCACAACTGTTAGAATCCCCAGTATGTGATGTGCATAGTAAACCTTTTTTTTACTGACTAGTGGTGCTGATATTTGTTGTGCCTCTTGTTTCGCTGGGAACACACTAATCCAGGATACTCACTGTGGTGGAGCTGCTTTTGCCAGCAGTCTGAGTCAAGGAAGCCCAAGACACGAGGGCCACGGAGACAGACATGCTAAGGATAGCACAAATGCAGGCATAATGAACAGCTAACTGGGGACAAGGAAGTCAACCTTTAATGTATATATTCTTTTAGGTATGCGTACAGTATTGTATTATATCTAAATTGAAAGTGGCTCATAGCTAGTAATATGTAGTGCACAGCTGAATTGAGGGAGGAGGGAGGCAAGAAGCAAGATATGCAGGAGGTCTGGTACCCAGTCAGTAAAAAACAATGTGTGATTAAACACACGGCTCTTCATTCACTTGTCTCTGAGTGGCGGTCAGCTGAGAATGCCTGAATGAGTGTTCAACAGATGGACAGCAAACAAATAAATTGTAAGAAAAATGGCACGCTCAGTTTTCTTAGCTGAAAACCAGAAAACGAGATTAAATCGGCTCCAGTATCAGCCATATTGACAAAATCAGTTAAATCACAAGTAAAAAAAAATCTGAATAACTCATACATTGTTGTTTTTTTACTTGAAACTATACTTATTTGATTAATAATAAAGACAGAACATGTTTAGTAGTTCAAACTTCGTGTTTTATTTCCAGCCCTCTTTAAACAAGTCAAAATTTTTTTTTTTTTTTTACATAGTGCATGTGATGCTCATCCACTGCAGGTGTGCTAGAGAAAGGCATACTCTTTCCTGGCTGTTTCAGTATGGAAACTGGCAGTTGCACCCTGTGCCTATATAAACCCAAGGACAGTTTCTCCGTGGTACTGGAAGATGTGGAGCTTTCAAGAGTGTTGGGGTCACCTGCACCTCTACACGTACTCAGCAGGATCGTGAACAAGGAAGCCATTCTTAAAATGATTTAATAGTGCAGCTGTGAGCCTGTGATGTATGTTTTTTTTCTTTCAATATGCTGTCAAACATCCTGTGGAGCTCTTCATGGCACTTGGGAAATGGCGCCTGCATCCTGTGCCCTGGAACAGACTGCAATGCCAGTTTCCGTAATGAAACATCCATGCGTATGCCTATCTCCAGCAGACCTGCAGAGGATGAGCATTCAGAAGGGACAGAGTAAGGGGTCTTACAGTTACACAGGGGTGTAGCAGTACAGTGGGGAACTGATGGGGTAGTGAGTCGAGGGAGTAAACCTCAGCTAGACAATGGTTCATGGGATCTGGTAAGGTAACAAAACAGGGCAGACTGGGTGGACAAATAGCCTCTTTTGCCAATAGTGTTCACATTTCTGTTTCATTCAGTGTCTGCCAGCTGTTTTACGTCATCATTATGAAGTCTTTAGTGGTGGCGTTAAGGAGTATATGCACCATGAGAAGTGGCTCCTAGGTAATAGAGGCACTGCTGCTTCTGGAGTTCTGAGGCAGTACTGTCGAATGGGGCAAGAATCTGACAAATTGGTCAATGGTTGTCCACTGATGAACTGTTCCGCCAATGTCATGTGATACATTACATCTACAGCCTTCTTTTGTTCCCCCAGTCTTGCTTTAATGTAATATGTAGAATTCCATCTAGTAGTGATGTCCAGTATCAATGAGTGTTGAAGCAGTATTGCTAGCTCCTGGAATGTCCATACTGTGTGCTTTCACAAACCTGTGGAAGTTGTTGGTTATTCTACATACTTACAAAGGTGCCAGCAGATTAGGCCTAATAGTCTAGCTCCTCTGCCTGAGATGCAGCTCATAAGTTGCTGCTGTTGTGCTCCCTCCCTTTCTGGATCCCTTGAACCCTGGGACAACCCCTCTCCCCCAGAACTCTGCTGCTGTTCACTTCCCTCAACCTGTACCTTGCTCATGTACCTGTCCCTTCCTTCTTGCATCCTCCCACTGATTCCACTGTCAGCAGCTCCTGGAAGCAGGGTCCAGGGTGCCACCACCCTCTCTGTGAAGTAATGTCTCCCACCTCCCTCTGTACCTCCTCCCTACTAGTTTTAGGCTATGGCCTCTCATAGTCCTGTCCTCCTTTAATCTGAACAAATCCTCTGTGTTTACCCTATTGATCTCCTTCAAATATTTGAAGGCCTCTATCATATTACTGTCCCTTCTGTTTTCCAGGAGTATATGTTCAGCTCCCTACATCTCTCCTCAAGGACATTTCCCCAGACCGTGGATCATCTTTGTCACTCTTTTCTGGACTCTCACCAAAAGGGTAATGTCTTTCTTTAAGTCAGGGTGCCAGAACTGCACAAAGTACTCCAGGTGTGACCTCACTATGAATTGTACAGGGCAGTATAACCTCCTTCTCTGTGATGTTATGCCCCTAACTATACACACAAGAATTTTATTTGCCTTTGCAGCAGCTCTCCTGCACTGTTCTGAGTTATTCATTCTGGTGTCTATTACCACTCCCAGATCTTTTTCCTCCTTGGATACAGTCAGCTGTTCTCAACTCAAATGATAGTTATACCCAGTGTTCCTAACACCCAAATGTAGTACGCTACACTTCCAAATGTTAAACCCTAGCTACCAATTGTGCGCCCACCTGTCAAGCCTCGCCAAGTCTTCCTGGAGTGCCCTTCTCCCCCCCTCACTGTCCACCATGGCCCCCAGTTTGGAATAATCTGTGAACAGGTTCATTTTGCTCCTAACTCCCTCCCAGATGTCTACTATGAAAGCACTGAACAGGACTGGGCCCAACACCGATCCTTGAGGGACCACAGATAACCCTTCTGTGAGTCGAGGCCTCTCCCCTACCACCAGCCTCTGCTGCTGGTTATTAAGCTAGTTGCAATCCATCCCACCCGTTTTCCCCTCACCCCTAGGTTCCATAGCTTACATATCAGCCTTCCATGTGGGACTGAGTCAAAGGCCTTGCTGAAGTTCAGGTAAGGACATCAACTGGCCTTCCACCATCCAGGGATCTGTCACCCAGTCGAAGAATTTGACTAGGTTGGTTTGACATGCTCTCCCCTGGACTAACCCAAGTTGGTTTTCATCTTAACAACCGTTTGCCTCCAGGAACTCCACCCATCCTTTCCTTCAAAAATGGTATCCGTCAGTTTCCCCCACTATAGACGTCAGGCTGACCAGTCTGTCATTTCATGGTTCATTCTGAGGTCCGCTCTTCTGAAGTGGCACAATGTGTGCCATCCTCCAGTCCAGGGGAACACATCCTGCTTGGCGGGAGGAATAAAACAGTTCCGTCACTTGAGCAGCCAGGGCATCCACCAGTTCTTTCAGAACCCTGGGATGGATTCCATCTGGGCCTTGGGCCTTATCAGGCCCCAAGGACTTCACAGCCTCCCTCACCCTCCCCACCTGGATCTCACCATCTGCGAATGCCCCACCCCACCTCAGCCCCTATCATGCCTCCCGCTGTGAAAATGGTCCATCCCTTTCCCTTGTAAAGACTGAGCAGAAGAACTCATTAAGTACTTCAGCCTGCTCTACCACTACCATCTGCCCAACCCCCCCTCCTTTTTCAACCTGTTTATCTGTCCCCACCCTTCCTTCATTCCATGACATATCTATAAAATCCTTCTCCCTCCCTGATCCCTTGCACTAACTGAATCTCCTTAGCTGCCTTGGCCACTCTTACCACCCTACTGACTTCCCTGGAGATCCTGGTACTCCTCCTTGTCTGTCTCTCTCCCTCCCTCCGAGAGCACTTGTACATTTCTAAAGGTCATCCCCCCACCCCTCCTGCAACTCCCTGGCCCACCAACAGGGTTTCCTAGCCCTAGCCTTGTGGTGGAATTTTGTACAGGCTTTGCTAGCCTCAGAAGGCCTAGCTCAGTATCTCCACTGAGTCTCCATGCATCCCGGCCTGATTTTCTCTAAATGTTCCTTGAGGATGGCAGCCATCTCCTGAAGTCTGCCCTCCTAAAGACTCACTACTTTACTGTACTTTGTACATGTACGTGCATTGCAATATGTTTTCCCGATACTTGTGTTCCTTTCTAAAACGTGGCAGATAACTAGATTTAACATGTGCCAAAGCTGTTGACATTTACTCTGTCCCTGTCACTGAAGCCTTTCCCTTACAAAAGTTCTTGGAATACCACTGTAATACCACTCATTTGCCATTGCAATACCACTGTGATTACCACTGTACTACCATTAAGGTTTTCATGGTATCACAGTGGTTTGTTTCAATTCCATTGTGATACCATTGTACCACTGTCCTACCATATCAACAAAAATAAGCAAAATTTAAACTACCATAGTACAACCATGGTACAACTGGGTAGTACCATTGCACATTTGTAGCTCACCACTGTGTTGCCATTGTGTCACATTTGGTAAGGGTCATCATGTTAGCTGCATTAGCTGTCATGGTCATTCCTGCTCAAAATCCATCTTCACGTATCCATTCCTCCCACAGTTTTACTACAGTGCACTGATCATGCATTGTGTTCACTATCCATAACACTGGTACCAAGGAATGCTATTCTCTTGTACTGTCCTTTAGGTGTCAGATTAGGTTGTTTTCCTAACTGTGAGAAAGAAACCCAGTGCCCAGTCAAAGGTACATGCCCATGAGTTAATGCACTTGTTTAAATATCTGTGTTGAAGTGTACAGCCCCACCTGTGCCTCCCCAAGTGCCTGCACAATGCAGGTTTTGAACTGCTTGGTAAATCTCTTTAATTATCCCAGTGGTAAATGTAAATCTGGACAGCATTTCATATCTAGCCTGTAAAAATGTAAGCACCTTTCAAAATTCAGTAGTTTCCACAATGGAAAAAGGGTGGTGGATCTGTTTTATCATGTTACCAAAACTGTACTATTCAGGAAGCAGTTTAGATGCTTGAAGTTAAATTTGGTGTTGCTTGCAAGTGACTGAGCTACAATTAATCGCGTGGCTTTTGTAAAAGGACTGGCCAAGGAGCTGGTGCTGCTGCTGCTGCTCTGCTGTGGTAGGGATGTTTGGGACAGGAGTACTGTGTCAGCTGATGATGCCAGGTCCCCATATATTGACATACTTCTCTGTATGTGATGGAGGCGGAGGTCGCATAACTGAGCTCCCTCTGCCACCATGATTACCTTGGGGAGACTGACTGCTACTACTCTCATGATCCAGCTCTAACTTCTCAATTTGATGATGATGATGATGATATGGCAGCAACACATGATCTCGCTGGCAGTCCTGAATGTTTCATGAGGCTAAAGCTTTTGGGCCTTATAACCCAACCAGACCTACTATGTTTCTCCAACTGGAATAAACAGGATATTGTTTTTGTTGTTTATGTTGCGGTAGCCTCCAAAGATGGTTTATTTTTGGTTTTGGCACCATGTACATGCTCAGTCAAGGATCCAGTGCAGGTGGAGTTTGTGTTCATGTTGTCTTATTTTTGTTGGGGCATCAGCACACTACTGTATGCAAGACACGGATATTTCTCTGACTACACACTAGGTTGTTAGTTTATTATCCTTGTCTGTTTTTCCTTAAAAAGGCAAACAAAAAAAAAAACAGAGGCAGGCAATCTGAGGCGTATAATAATCACAAAGACTACCAAAAATCATTCTGTGGAGAGAAACAAATACAATTACAATAAACTGAATGATGGATACAGTTACGGTAAGATGGGGTATATAACAGTCACCGAGAATAATGAAAAATATTTCTTTTGGAAAAAAAGTAGACAAGTGCAATAAACTTCAATAAGCTTTTGGGACAGACAACTAGGTCAAAGCAGTATATAGCCAGACATGACAGAGCAGTTAGTGGCAAGCTGAGATGTGTAACAGTCTCTGCTTGTTTCCATCTCCATCTGTTCCATCCCACCACCCTGCTCCACTGGTACAGTCTCACACAGGTATAATATTGGCCTGGTCAGTGCAAAAATGTTTGTCTTATAAGGTGGAATGGAAGACCCCAACTGGCCTACCTAGTCTGCCCATTGTCCCTACCTACTGTAACACCATACCCTACTAGATCTCTGGCTTTACCTCCCCTTCCCTACCTCCACGGTTCCTTTATACCTATCCCATGCATTTTTAAACCTATTACTATGTTTGCCCCCACCACCTCTGCTGGAAGGCTGTTCTAGGCATCCACCACTCTTTCGGTCAAGAAATACCTCCTCACATCTCCCTGATCCCCCTCCAGCTTCATAGCATGTCCCATTGTTCTTGAGCACCTTTTTCTGAAAAAATGCTTCCCTCTTGAACTTTATTTATACCTGTGAGGTATTTGAATTTTTATCATATCACCACCTCCCTCCTCTCTTCCGGGGTGTACATACTGAGGTCCTTCAGTCTCCTCGTAGGGCTTGTGATGCAGACCCTGCACAATTTTAGCTGCCCTCCTCTGGACTGCCTCTACTCTGTCTACGCTCCTTAAAGAGACATGGTCTACAAAACTGTACACAGTACTCCAGGTGTGGTCTCACCAGTTATCTATACAGTGGTAACACCACCTTCATCTTTCTACTGGCATACCCTCCTATGCACCCTAGCATCCCACTAGCTCTCCCCACTGTCTTGTGACACTGTCTGGCTACCTTTAAGTCATCAGATATGATTACCCCCAGGTCTCTCTTTCCTGTTTGGTGGTGGTTAATACCAACACCACCCCATTTTGTACATCCCCCCCCCCCGGGTTTCTGTGCCCCAAGTGCATGATTTTGCACTTCTTCACATTGTAACTTAGCTACCACATCCTTGACCACTCCTCTAGCTTTCTTATATCTCTATTCATTTGTTCCACCTCCCCAGAGTGTCTACCCCATTGCAGATTTTAGTGTCATCTGAAAAGAGCCATACCTGCCCTTCTAGCCCCTTTGCAATGTTACTAATAAAGACATTAAAGAGGACCAGTCCAAGTACTGATCCCTGTGGCACCCCGCTGTTCATAGAAACATAGAATTTGATAGCAGATAAGGACCGCTTGGCCCACCCAGTCTGCCCATTTCCCTACCTAACGGATAAGCTGCAGATCCTAGTTAACCAGCAGCCTACTTCTTCCTACCCCCACCCCGTAGAATTGCCTTATGACTGTCCCATGCATGCTTGAATTCCACCAGTTTTTGACTCCACAACCTCCTCCTCTGGAAGGCCGTTCCATGCATTCACAACCCTCTCTGTGAAAAATACTCCTTAAATTACCTCTGAGCCGCCCCTCCCCATCTTCAAATTGTGTCCCCTTGTTCTTGCACAACTCTTTTTGAAAGATGCTACCCTCTTGACTTTGTTGATTCCTTGAGGTACTTGAAAGTTTCTATCATGTCCCCCCTCTCCCGCCTTTCCTCAAGGCTATACATATTAAGCTCCTTAAGTCTCTCTTCATATGTCTTCTGGTGCAGACCCTGCACCATTTTAGTTGCCCTCCTCTGGACAGCTTCCATCCTGTCTGTGTCTTTGCGGAGATTGGGTCTCCAGAACTGCACGCAGTACTCCAGATGGGGTCTCACCAGCTGTCTGTACAGAGGGATAATAACTTCTTGTTTTCTACTGGTGATGCCTCTCCCTATGCATCCCAGTATCCCCCCAGTCCTCCTTGCTGCCCTCTCACATTGCTTGCCCACCTTTAGGTCATCTGATATGACTACCCCAGGTCCCTTTCCATTTTTGTTGTTGTTAGTATCTCACCCCCCATTGTGTACTCTTCCCGGTTTTTGTTTCCCAGGTGCATTACCTTGCACTTCTTAGCACTGAATCTAAGCTGCCATACATTTACCCTTCCTTCCTTGGGAGTGAACTCTGTTTACCACCACCCTCCGTCTCCTGTCCCCCCACCAATTCTTCACCCAGTTTACCACCTTTGGGCTCACTCCTAGGCTTCCTAACTTGTTTACAAGTCTCCTATGTGGAACGGTGTTGAATACCTTACTGAAATCTAAGCAGGCCACATCCACTGTTCTACCCTGATCTAATTCCAGGATTACCCAGTCAAAGAAATCAGATTTGTTTGACATGATCTCCCACCAGTGAATCCATGCTGTCTCAGATCTTGAAGGCCACTGGATTCAAGATATCCCACAATCCTCTCCTTAATTAGTAATTCTATTAATTTTTCCCACCACCAAAGTCAGCCTGACTGGCCTGTAATTGCCAGCCTCCTCTTTGCTCCCACTTTTGTGAAGTGGGACTACATCTGTCCTCCTCCAGTCCTCTTGAACCATTCCGGTCTCCAGTGAGTGGTTGAACAGGGCTGTTAGAGGTGCAGCCAGCTCCTCCCTGAGCTCCCTCAATATACCAGAATGGACCCCGACTGGTCCCATTACCATGTCCACTTTCAGATTTGTGAGTTCCTTCATGACCCTCACACTTCTGCAAATGGACTAGCATCTACCTACCTTCCTTCAATGCTCCTGACCCTTACCTGGGTCCCTCACTTTCTCCTTTCTCAATGAACACTGAACCAAAAGTATTTGTTCAAGATGTCCACTTTTCTTGGTCCCCCTCCATGCACGCCCCTCCTTCCCTCCTAAGCCTTACTATCCCTCCCTTAGATAGATAAGATAGCTATTTTATTTATATAGTGCCCCTCTCCAGAGACTTGGAGCACTTTATTATACAATGTAAAAACACAGTAAAACATTAAAATACATAATTCAATAGAGAGCAAAACAGCAATATACAAAAAAAAAGAAAACAATCATACAACATAATAATTAAAAACCACTGAATGCCTGGTGAAACAGCACAGTTTTTAATCCCTTTCTAAAGGATTCCACCGAGGGTGCCTCCCGTAGTTGTTGAGGAAGATGGTTCCAAAGGGTGGGCATGGCCACTGAAAAGGCTCAAATGCCAGAGTTCCACAACCTCACCCTAGGAACACTAAGGAGGCAACCCTCGATGGAACAGAGAGTCCGGGATGGGCGGTGGGCATGAGGAGATCCTGCAAGTAAACTGGTTCCAGACCGTGTAGAGCCTTATAGGACAGTAATTTGACCTTAAAGATAATCCTCCATCTGACTGGCAGCCAGTGCAGTTCACGGAGAATGGGAGTTATATGATCAAATCTTCGTACACCCGACAACAGTCGAGCTGCCACGTTCTGCACCAGCTGCAGCCAATGAAGGTTACCTCCACAAAGCCCCAGGTAGAGGGAATTGCAGTAGTCCAGTCTAGATGTGACAAAAGCATGTACCAGTGAGGTCATTTCCTCTGGTGGTAGAAGGTGTCTGATCTAAGCAATATTCCTCAGATAGTAAAATCCACTCTTAATGATGGCCGACACCTGAGCCCTTGTCCTGTTTCTTTTCACGTACATACCTGAAAATACCTTGTCCCCTTTCTGTACTGCCTGGGCTGGTTTCTCCTCAGTTTGTGCCTTTGCACTTCTAATTGCTTGCCCTCCCTTCCTCTGTTTCTCCTGATACACTGCTCTATCCTCCTCTCTGTGTGTCTCCTTATACCTCCTGAATACTAACTTTTTGCCCTTGCCTTCCCAGTCACCTCTTTTGAGAACCATAGTGGTCTCTTTTTTCCTCCTGCTTTTGCTTACTTGTCTGACGCACAGGTTTGTTGCCTTCTCTATTTCTCCTTTGAGATCTGCCCACTGTTCCTCAACTCCCCCCCCCCAGGTCCCCCAACCAGAGCATCCTGGGATTCCCCATTTTTTCTTTAAATGGTCCCTCCTAGAGTCAGGACCCGAACCTTTCTGTCATTCGGTTCTGCCACAGTGCTTATGCTTAGCCACACCATATGGTGACCACTGGTCCCCAGGTGGCAACCCACTGTAATGTCTCACTTGGTCCCTGTTGGTGAGTACAAGTCCAGTACTGCCCTCTCACAAGTGACCTTTTACTAGCTGCCTGAGAAATACCCCCTGCTGGGAGTCCAGGATGTCCCTGCTCCTAGCTGAAGCTGGGATGCTCCATTATACATCCGGCAGACTGAAGTTCCCCACCAGCAGCATCTCTGTGCGAATAGTGGCTCCCTTCCCTGTTTCTAGGGTGACCCACAGTACCTCCACCCTTCTCCGATTTCCTATATCAGTAGCTTTTATGCTATCCATCACATAAAGAGCCACTCCTCCCTCTTTCTTTCCTATCCTGTCCTTTCTGAACATAGCGTGCCCTGGTATGGCTATATCCCAGTCATGGTTCTCTGTGCACCATGACTCAATAATGGTGACAATGTCTAGGTCAGCTTTGGCCATGATGGCCTCTAGGTCCAGGATTTTGTTTCCCAGACATCAAGCATTTGCACACATGGCCTTCCATTATCTGCTACCACCCTGTTTGTCAACCTCCTCTGCCCCCTTTTACCTCCTCCGCTTATCCCCTCTGCTCTCACTCCTGTCTCTCTTCATTTCTACCATTTTGTTTTTGGTTTTGGGTACCCTTGGGGATTTCTCTTCCTTAGGATTCTTCCTACTAAATACTTCAGTTTGGGGGGAAGGGGAAGTTAATGCCTCCCCATTTGCTTCTGCCACCCACTTTCACTAGTTTAAATGCTCGACAATGTAACATTTAAACTGTTCACTGATGACTGTGGCTCCTCTCCCGGATATATGCAGGCCATCTCCCCTGTATAGGCCCCTATCCCTCCAGGTGGGACCCCAGTCCCCAATGTAGTCAAACCCCTCCTTTCTGCACCATTCCTTTAACCATGTGTTGTAGCTCCTGATACAGAGTTTCCTATCCTTCCCCCTGTCGTAGACAGGTAGCACCTCAGAAAAGGCCACTGAGTGTGCTACCTGTCTAAGACCCTTCCACAGCTCCCTAAACTTGTCCTGCACTCTCCTAACCTCAAACTCCAGCCAGGTCATTGATCCCTAGGGTGGACAATGACATCCAGCTCTCCTCCCGTCCCTGCTGCCCTAGCGATCCTCAGGATCTGCTTCCCATCCCTCTGAGCAGTGGAGCTGGGTGGGAACCTAACCTCCATCTCCTCATCCCTTCCTGTCCCAAAATCAACCCCTAATTGGAGTCCCCACCAGGAGTTGCTTCCTTCTCCTCTGGGATCCTCTTTCACCTTCCTTTGGGTCTCCATTATGGAGGACCCCATCCGCCTAGTCACTACTGTGGGTGCTCTGTGGGACAGTCCCGCCCTGCCAGAGTGGCGTAGGAGTTTTGCAGTGGTATCACATGGGGATGTGCCTCTGACCCACCACCCTCACCCTTCCCAAGCCCACCATAGTCCAGCCACCCTCCTTGGCGTCCTTTGGGAATACAGCGGCATTGGCAGTACCTGGGGAACGCAATCCCAACCAACTTGGTTTAGAGTCTAGCAGACTCCCCTCTCAGCCCAGAGAGGTGCATGCAGATGGGACAGCATCGCAGTTTCCAGAAAGTGTCCCTGAAGATTGCTTCCCCACAGCCACTGCACTGCACCACTCCCAGCATATCTGTGTTCTACCCTGCCTGTTTTTCTGTTTTTTTTTTCTTTAGACCCTTTTTTACCCTTTCCCTAGTGTATGTCACCTATACCCAAGCTATTGCTAGACAAGAGAGCAGAATTCTGCCTCGCTTCTGCTCCAAGGCCAACTTCATGAATAACTAAAATCTAAATATTTCAGAGGTTTATATCCCTGCCTCCCTTTTTCTTCCCTTTGAGGACACTGCTTGGGACTCAGTCCTTATGGTGTAGCCTGCTGCAGGAGCTCTTACTCGAAGTAAGATAGTACAGTTACATAGGAACTTACCGTAACAGTAGATCTTTGAGAAGAGCTCCTGCAGCAGCCATTTTCCCTCCTTTCATCCCCGAATTACGTTTCTCACTTTGGAATTTGCTTCGGCACCTGCCTTAGAGCTCTCCTGCTAAGTAACCTTCAGGTCTCCAGTGGGTGAACTGAGGTGGGGCTGGGGACCACCCCCTTTATACAGCTGGTGATGTCGGTGGGCGAACAGACATAAGGGGAGGGTCCCATCTGGGTACTGCTGGCTAGAAGTTTTCAGTGGAGTCCTCATGCCTGGCGGCATAGTCCTTATGGTGTAGCCTGCTGCAGGAGCTCTTCTCGAAGATCTACTGTTACGGTAAGTTCCTACGTAACTGTACTGTCTCTCTGTTTGCTGATTTTAACATGCTATTAAGTGAATATGAAAATTAAGGATTATTGCTACTGAAGTGTAATACCACACATTTATAGTGGTTGAAAAGAAAAAATTACTCACCGCAGTAATCTTCTTTCTTCCATGGGGTCCTTTAGCATCAGTAACTTTTTGCACTTAGTTGGCTAGGTGCAGTTGCCCCAGAGGTATGCCTTTAAGAGATTTTTTAATGCACGTAGGGCCAGCCAATCAAAAGGCAGGAGGGGGTGTGAACTGAGTGAGATCTATTGACTGCTTCAGAATTTTTTTAAGGAAAAACGAGGGCAAATGCCCGAAAAAGAATTAACAGGATTCCAAAAACATGCAAATGTCCAAAAGTGGAAACAGAAACCACAACACGAGGTAAAAACTCATCAATAACAAATGCCAAATTTGGTAAAAGGTGACATAAGAGCCTTTCTCCGACAGGTGAACCGGGGAGGAAGGGTGGGAACTACTGTTGCTAAAGTACCCCATGGAAGAAGAAATTACTGCAGTGAGTAATTTTCCTTCTTACCCCAGAGTCCTTTAGCATCAGTAACTTTATGAGACTACCAAAGCAGTACCAAGTGGGGCGAGGCAGAGAACCTACTTAGGAAAGAGGCTTTGCAGAACTGCCCTGCCAAATTTGCCATCAGATCTGGTCTGCACATCCAAACTGTAGTTTTTCACAAAGGTGTGCACAAATTTCCAGGTAGCTGCTTTGCAGACATCCAGTAGGGGAATGTCCCTTGCTGCTGCAAGTGAGGCTGCAGTGCCCCTGGTGGAATGGGCCCTGAGCCCCACTGGAGATTGTTGACCAGCTTTCTCATAGCAGAATCTAATACAAGAGACCAACCAACGAGAAATAGTTCTCTTGGTAGCTGGTCTTCCTCTGCCTATATCCTCGTAGGTGAGGAACAACTGAGTGGAAGAGCCTCTGGACTGTCTAGTATGCTCTAGGTAGTGAAAGATGGCTCTTTTGACATTCAAGCTGTGGAGCTTTTGCTCGCCAGGAGTGGATGGCTCAGTAAAGAAGACAGAGTAATGGATTGGTTCAAGTGAAACTGAAACCACCTTTGGCAGAAATTTCCTATTTGTCCTGAACTCAACTTTACCATTGTGAGGGATGATGTAATTCGGCTCAGTGCACAGGGCCTATAGCTCTGAAATCCTCCTGGCAGACGTAATGGCCACCAGGAAGATGGTCTTCCAAGTTACATAGTTGATGTGGGCTGTGGACATAGGCTTGAAATGTGGATTCACAAGCCCATCTACGAAAAGGTTCAGGCTCCAAGGAGGAACAGACTCCCTGCTTGGAGGCTGGAGGTACAAGAGGCCTTTGAAAAACTGTTTAAAAATGTCACGGGGAAAAAAATGATTTCTTCTTTCCCACCGGAAGGTAGCCTGAAATTGCCGCCAGGTGTAGCTTGAGTGAAGATGGTTTCAAGCCTGATGTCTGTGGAAGTGTACCAGGTAGTCTAGCAGCTGAGGTCTAGAAGCTGATAGGGTTTGACCTTTTGCTTCTGCACCAGAGGAAAACCTTTTCCATTTAGCTGCATAAGTCTTCTTAGTGTTGGTTTTAAGCCATCCTCAGTATCTTAAGGACCTGTTCAGAGTACTGTGAGGACAGAAACTCTAACTCCTCAAGAACCAGGCTTTGAGGTGAAGAGAGTGTACGTCTGGGTACTGCACTCCCGTCTGAGGAAGAGTCAGCAGGGAGCGAGTTGGAGGCAGGCGAATGGGCCTGTTGCAGGACATTGAGAGAAGGAGAGGGTACCAGGCTTGCCTGGGCCAGTCCGGAGCCACTAGGATCATGGATGCAGGCTGCTGTCTGAGTTTCAGCAAAACCCTGAATATCAGGGGAAAGGGAGGAAATGCATTTAAGAACCTCCCTCTCCTCCAGGATCAGGGCATCAGAGGAAGTGTTCCCGGAACTGGAGGCCTGCAACAGTACTGAGGAAGTTGAAAATTGAGAGGCGAGGCGAACAGATCCACGTCTGGTGTGCCCCACTGCCTGAACACTGTGGCTAATACTTGCTTGTTCAGTGTCCATTCACTCTGACCTTGACTGATGCAGCTTAGAGCATCTGCCAGAGTATTGAGTTTGCCTGGGAGGTGAATAGCTGAGAGGCTGACTCCCAGGGAGAATGCTAGAGACCAGAGCTTCAGAGCTTCCAAACAGAGTTTCTAGGGATGTGGATATGTTCAATCCACACTGTCTGGCAGGTTCCTTGCCACTTTAAATCTTGCCAGAAGGTCTTCAAGCTGGCTCCTCCCACCCACCTGGGTGGTAAAACCCTCGGCTGTGCCCCATGATGCCAGATCTTCCTTACCGCTTGGAAGCTCAGGTTCCCTCCTTAGCGCTCTGCGTTTTAGGCCTGGATCCAAACTCTTCGGTTAACCCGAAACTAATTCTAAAGTTTACAAGACTTGGTCTTCATCTTCCCTTATGGCTGCGATGGACAAATCGACTCCCGGCTTTCGTCTGTGCCCTTGTGGGCAGAAGATACCCCGGACTGATCCGCACTCCACGTGTGTCTACTGCCTGGGGCTTGGTCACGATTCGCAGGCTTACCAATTATGCATCTCCTTCTCAGCTTCGGTCATGGAGGACCACGCTGCTCGACTTCTTCTTGGGCGCCCTGAAAAATTATATCCGCTGGTCAAGTCGAAGGAGGCCCGTTGGGCGGTGTCCGCAGCGGCGGGCTCCGCGGAACAGTTGGAGCAGATGATTGCCCTCAAGAAGGAGGAGGAGAAGATGGCCCAGGCCACTTCTACTTCCTCCTCGGCTGCGGCATTTATCCCGCTGTCTTTGGGCTCCTCCTACATGGCTTCGTTTAAGGAGCTTTGCCAGTCTCTCTCCACCAAGGGAGAAGGGCCATCGGGACATTCCAGTCGGTCCAAGAAGAAGGACTCAAAAGGTAAGTCCACCGTCGGCGTTCGGTGGGAGGCCAGGAGATCCCTTGCGGACCATCGACTTTGACTTTGGTCGAGAGTTGCGACTAAAGGTCGCTGGCTTCCTGATGTCCCTGTCAGGTCAGCAGGACGAGACAACCGTCGACGCGGTCGAGATTTTTCTCAACCCGTCGGACGGTTTGTCGACTGGTGATGCCGACAACCCTACTTCACCAGTTCCCTCGGTGATTACAGAGGACTTGCCTGTGCCTCCTGTGCCAGAGTCCCCGGTTAAGGTCCCTGAACCGAAGGAAGGGCGGGTTTTCCCCGTTCCCTCTCTGACCCACCCTCGGAAACCCCGAAGGTCTCGGTCCTCTTCCACGTCCAGCCGATGTCGGTGGTCTCAGTCTCGGCACTGTGGAAAGCAGTGTCGCCGCTCATCCTCATCATCCTCTTCGGAGGATAGGCTCTACAGGCGCCAAGTTGTGTGGTGTGAGGGAGTTAATGTGGCAGCAGCTCTTATTGTCCGGGGAATAAGCCGACTCCGTCCCACCTTCTCCGGCTATTAAGTGGCTGTCACCAGAGCGGCTAAAACAACCCCTCGTAGTGGTCCAGGAGCCAACTCCAGCACCAGTTATTCATCCGAAGCCAGCTGCTCCGCCCATTGTGGTGGAACCCCTGCCTCCACAACCGAAGACTAGGGCCCCAACCAGGGATTCTCGGTCGGGTCAGGGCTTGCCCCACAGGTTGTCGGTCACCCTCACTCCCGATTGACCTTGGCAGGTGAAGGTGGCTCAGGCAGCAAACCCAGTGTTTACGAACTCACCGGAGTCTGATGATGACTTCTCTGTGTTCTCCAGGCCACTTGACCTGGAGTCTGCGGGAGAGGTCAGTCGGTGGACGAGAGCCCATCCTCGTTTTAAGGTTTGCTTCGGCTCATCTCGGAATCCACCAGGATGCAGCTCGAACCCCGTTTCGAAACGGGCCACGTATCCCCTCAAGGAGATACTGGACCGAGGGGATTCCCCTATGGAGGCCTTTCCTGTAGCCGAAGCCATTGTTGACCCGGCCCTGGAGTTGTGGCAGTGGCCAGCATCTTGTCCAGCGCCTTGGCAGATGGACAGTACAGAGTCCCCACGGCTCACTCTCCGGTTTCTTGGGCACCCCTCTGCAGGGAGTTAGTGACTGACAGTGTTTTCCGGCACTCCGGGAACTCTCGGGATATGGACAAACCGCCCGATAAAGAATCCAAAAGCTGGATTACACGGGGGGGGGGGGAGTTTACGCTGCTTCCTCCCTAGGCCTTCGTCAGGCTAACTCGGCCGTTCTGATGGCACATTTCTCACACGCACTTTTGGGTTCCCTGGATGAGGTGATTCCTCATCTCCCGGCTGACCTTCAGATGACAGTCAAACAGGTCCGGGATCAGGGAAGGGCGGTGGCTAAACAGCAGCTCCAAACTTCATTGGACATAGGTGATTCTTGTGCCCGATGAGTAGCGGCCGCAGTGGCCATGCGCCACAGAGCTTGGCTGTGGCTCTTGACCGTCACGATGGACACCCAGCACAAGCTGGCAGACGTTCCCTTCCTGGGCACTGACTTGTTCGGGCCGGGGGTGGAAGGCCATCTCCAGAGGATCGAGAAGTCCAATGCCACCTTGGACTCGGTCATGTCTGCCCAGAAGGACAAAGGCCGCCAGCAGCAGCATAAGCCCTTCCACTCCTGTGGCACGTCTGGCCCAGTAGCACCAGGGCCAGCAGGCACACACTTGGCGCCCTAAGGCCAAGTCTGCTGCTTCCTCCAGTAGGAAGCCTGGAGGCAAGGGTCCAGGAGGTCCCTCAGCGGGCCCTTCCTCCAAGCCTGCCCAGTGACGGGTTGAGGGGTGTCACCCCCAACCTCATTACTCCTCCCAGGTTCCCCCCCATGGGGGACAGCTCTGCCACTTGCTTTCCACCTGGTCCGCTATCACCACGGACTGCTGGGTGCTAGAAGTGGTGGGCAGGGGTCTGCCTCTGGAATTCAAGCAGTTCTCTCCCTATCGAGCCGTCTCCCCACGAGGGGGCAACGGGGTCCACAGCCTCTCTGTTGGCTCTTCGAGCCGACACTGCCTTGCTTCTCCAGAAGGAGGTGATCAGCGAGGTGGCGGATCCTCCTCCTCCAGACCCAGGGTTTGTGTCCAGGTACTTCCTGGTCCCAAAACGGAAGGGGGGCTGGCACTCCTTTCTCGACCTACATGACCTGAACAAGTTCCTAAGGCAGCGCACCTTCAGGATGGTCACTCTGGCTCAGATCATTCCATCCTTGGAACTAGGCATGTGGTTTTGTTCTCTGGACCTTCAGGATACGTTCTTTCACGTCCTAATCTGTCCATCATTGATTCGAGCAGAGGGATCTCTTAACGGGTTCCAGGCCATGCCCTTCGGCCTCTCTCCAGCTCCCAGGGTCTTCACCAAATGCATGGCAGTGGTGACAGCATTCCTGCGGCACCGAGGGTTCTGGATGTTCCCTTACCTGGACAACTGGCTGATTGCAGCCCCCTCCAGCTTGGAGGTGAAGCGGTCCAGGGATCTGGCCCTCCAGGTCTGCTCTCAGATTGGCCTCCTCATCAACGAGGCCAAGTTGGAACTCGTGCCATCGCAGGTGATTCAGTTCATTGGGGCAGAGCTCGACTCTCTTCGAGCCAGAGCCCGGCTCCCGGTGGACAGGGCCGAGGTCCTTTCCTCCTTTGCCCAGTCATTTCTGGTTGGGCAACTGCGCCCTGCCCGGGACTTCCTGCACCTCCTGGGCCTCATGGCGGCCTGCACCAGTGTGGTCCGTTGGGCCAGCTGGCATATGCATCCCCTACAGCGGGGTCTGGCCCGCCAGTGGTCACAGCGCTCTGGTCCTCTGCACCAGCCAGTGGCGGTGACCCAGAAGATGTGGGATGGCGTACAGTGGTGGCTCATTCCAGCTCATCTGCAGGAAAGTATCCCGTTTATCCGCCCCGAGCCGACGGTCACTCTGATGACCGACGCCTCTCTGATGGGTTGGGGTGCCCGTCTGGGGGAGCTCAGAGTCCACTGCCTCTGGTCCCCTCAGGAATCTCGATGCCACATCAACCTGCTGGAGCTTCGGGCGGTCTGACTAGCCCTCACTGCCTTCACTTTGTTTGTACAGTGATCAAGTGGTCCAGGTCAGACGGACAACACCACGACCATGTACTACCTCAACTGACAGGGGCGGGGCCTCCTTACCCCTGTGCAAGGAAGCTCTCCGCACTTGGTCTCTTGTGATTAGCCTGGGCGGATCTCTAGCCATTTATGTGGCAGGAGCCTCCAACAGTTGGCCAATGCCCTCAGCGGATAGGCGTTGCATCTCACAGTGGTCTCTCCTGCCGGAGGTAGTACAAGATCTGTTCTCCCACTGGGACACCCCTCAGGTGGACCTGTTCGCCTCCAGGGAGAATGTGAAGCTGAGGCTGTTTCACGCCAAACCCCCTCAGCAGGGCTTGCTGCAGGGGGATGCCTTCTCGAGGCCGTGGACCCTGGGCCTCTTCTCTGCCTTCCCTCTATTTCCCTTGATCAACAGGGTGCTTCTCAAGGCGAAGAGGGACAAGGCACAGGTGATTCTGGTAGCCCCAGACTGGCCCCGCCAGTTCTGGTATCCAGATATCCTCAGCCTCAGCTCCAGGCTCCCGAGGCGGCTTCCAGCCTGCCCGGACCTGATCTCAGTCAACAAGGGGTAGGTACTCCATCCGGACCTTCAATCTCTGCACCTGATGGCCTGGTTCCTGAGTGGCTAGAGTTCCAGGCCTTGGGTCTTTCCGACGAGGTCCTCAACGTAGTTGCGGCATCCTGTAAGGAGTCGACCAGAAAATGCTATGCCTTCAAATGAAAGAGATTCTCCATTTGGTGTCAGGACAAGGGGTTGGACCCTTCTTCCTGTTCCTTGGCTAACATTCTGGACTACCTGTGGTCCCTTTCTCAGCTAGGGCTTCGGTCGATGACCCTTAAGGTGCACCTGGCAGCCATCTCTGCTTACCGGGTGCGGGCCGGCAAGCAGTCAGCGGCGCAGGAGAAGGTGGTCGGGCGCTTTTCAGAGGCTTTGATCACATATCCCCTCCGGTGCAAGAACCTCCACCTCCGTGGGATCTACTGCTGGTATTGGCTAAGCTCATGGGCAAGCCATTCGAACCGATGCACAGGTGTGATATCTTTCACCTGTCGTGGAAGACCACCTTCTTGGTGGCTATTACGTCAGCCAGAAGGATGGAAGAGCTCCAGGCACTTTCCATCGAGTCTCCTTATCTGGTCTTCCATAGGGACAAGGTCGTCCTGAGCCCCTACCCAAAATTCCTTCTGAAGGTGGTGTCGGAGTTTCACCTTAACCAGGTGTTGACTCTGCCGGTGTTCTACCCCAGTCACACCTCGGAAGCTGAATATAGGCTCCATACTTTGGACCCTAGAAGAGTGCTCTCTTCTTATGAGGAGCAGATGGCTGAAGTTCCGGGAGAGGTTCACCAACTGTTTGTCACCTATGCTGAAGCCGCACCTGGCAGACCTGCAGCCAAGTGGACGATAGGCAGGTGGGTCACCTCCTGCATAGATCTGTGCTATAGGTTGGTGGGCATGGAGCCTCCCAAAGGGATAAGAGCTCATTCTACCTGCCATACCGCTGCTTCGGTGGCTGCTTCTAGGGACGTCCCTATCCAGGAAATCTGCTGGGCTGCTACATGGAAGTCGGCACACACCTTTATTTCCCATTACCACATTGACCTAGAGTCACGCCAGGATGCTGGTTTTGGGACCTCAGTTCACCAGTTCTTATTCCCTAAGTAGGGAGTGCGTGCCTTGCCTCCCTCCTCCCGGAGAACAGCTAGGAGTCTGCGAGACAGTGTGGATTGAACAACATATCCACGTCCCTAGAAATACAGGTTACTCACCTGTAACAGGAGTTCTAGGAGTGGTATATGTTGTACATCCACACCACAGGACCTCCTCGGTTTCGACGTGTAACCTGGCTTCCAGCAGGCTAGAGCTGGCATGAGGCGGAGCCAAGGGTTTTACCACCTGGGTGGGTGGGAGGAGCCAGCTTGAAGACCTTATGGCAAGATTTAAAGCGGCAAGGAACCTGCCAGACAGTGTGGATGAACAACATATAGCACTCCTAGAACTCCTGTTACAAGTGAGTAACCTGTATATTCCTGATCTTGTTCCACCCTGCTTGTTTATGTAGAACATTGCAGTGGTGCTGTCCGTTCGAATTTGAAACGCCTGCCCTTCTGTGCTGGGAGTGAAAGCTTTGAGAGCTAGTAAGACTGCTCTGAGTTCCAAAAGATTTATGTGCAACTGTGACTCTTCGGGAGTCCAGTTGCCGCTTACTGAGGCACAGTCTAGATGAGCTCCCCAGCCCAACAGGGAGGCATCTGTGGTGATCACCTTTGTGGGAAGAGGAGCTTGAAATGGAACCCCTGCCTGCAAATTTGCAGGGTCCTTCCACCACAGCAAATTTTGGAGGAACTGCTCCGACACCGGTATTAGCTTTGAAAATTTGTTGCCTCTCTGAGACCTGCGAGCTGTGAGGTAGGCTTGCAGGAGTTTCATCCTGTACATGACCGTTGGGACTACTGCAGTCATAGAGGCTGTATGTCCCAGAAGTTTAAGGAAACGTCTGGCTGGTCTTGGCTGTCCCTGGGTGAAAGAATCTGCCACTGAAAGAAAACTCTGAATTCTTTCCAGTGGGAGGAAATCATATCCCTTCTGAGTGTCCAGTTGGGCCCCTATGAAGGTGAGCAGCTGGGTGGGTTCCGGATGAGACTTCTTGAGATTAACCAGGAAACCTAGAGACTCCAGAGTGCATTCTGTGAGGGAAAGAGATTCCTTGACTTGGCAAGGAGACTTTGCTACTATAAGCCGGTCATCCAGATAGGGGTAGAGAGTGACATCCAGTCTCCTGAGATGTGTTGCTACCACTGCAAAACACTTGGCAAAGATTCTTGGAGCTGAGGACAGACCGAATGGCATTGCAGTGAACTGATAGTGACCTGAAGGAAGTTTGAACTTGAGAAGCTTCCTGTGCGATCTCCTTATGGGTATGTGGACGTAGGCGTCCTTTAAGTCGAGGGAGGCTAGCCAGTCGCCCTGCTGTAAGGACTGTATGACCAGTGACAGAGTGACCATTTTGAATTTTTTTTTTTTTCAAATGTTTGTTTAAATATCTGAGATCTAATATAGGTTGCCACTCCCCAGTTTTCTTTTGTGTCAGAAAATATCTGGAGTAGAGGCCCTTGCCCTTCTCGTGGGTGGGGACCCTCTCCACTGCTCGTAAAGCCAGAAGGTTTTGTACCTCTGTTTCCAGCAGTGGTATCTGTGATGGTGACAGAGGTCTTGACACCTGGGTATGCTTGAGGTCTGGCAGCTGCTTGAACAGTAATGACAGACCCTTCTCCACTATCTCCAGCACCCACTTGTCCGACATGATGAGGGACCAGTGCTGAAGATAGTGAGAAAGTCTGCCTCCAACCGGAAATGGGGAGGCGACCTGGACAATCACATCAGGACTTACACTGAGAGGCAGGTGGCTGGGTAGAGATGGATCTTCTTTGGCCCCTTCTGCCCCTGCCTCTGAAAGACCCCCTGTACTGGCTAAAGTCAGATTGGGAATAGCGACTGTAAGGCCTGGGAAAAAAACTTCTGCCCCTACCGCCCCTGGGACAGGATCTCTGAGGGGTGGTGGGTTTAGGCTTGGATGAATGGCTCTGCCAGGAGGCCTTGTACTCATCAACCTTTTTCATGTAGTCGGTGGTTCTGTAATTAAACAACATATTTTGATCGCAGGGAAAATCCATGGCTTTGTTCCGAGTGTCTGTGGTCAGACTGGTTGTTCTAAGCCAGGCGAAGCGCCTCAGAGATGTGGCATGGGCCATCGCCCTAGAGGCTGCATCATTATTGTCACCTGCCATGTGGAACTGGTACATAGTAGCTTCCAAGGCAGTTTTTGATGTATCCACCAGCTTCTGTACCATAGAATCTGATCCGTTGTGGGCGATAGCCTAGACAGATTTCCAAAGGGTTTTCTGATATTTGGCTGTGAATGCCATGTAAGAAGAAAGCCTGAGAAGCAGGGAAGCTGTGGCATACATTTTCTTTGCTATAAAGTCAATTTTCTTGGAATCCTTGTCAGGGGGAGAGGGCGACAAGGAGACTCCAGCTTTCTCACAAGCTGCCTGCTGCACTACTCTCATGGCTAGGGTGTGCTGGCAGGAACTCTGTACCATTTTTAGACAATTTATATTTTCTCTCAAGCCGCTTATCAGCCCCTAGTACTGAAGTGGGCTGTTGAAGCACCTTCATGGTATTTTTTCTAAATGTATTATAGATAGGGACGACCAGGGTCTTTGAGGATGAAAAACCCTTCATCTCCCTATAATCTTTGTCTTCATCGACATCCTGATTGGGCTCCTGTGTAGGGAGGTCCAGGGTATCCAGCATATTTTGTATAAATGAAAACATAGAAGAAGGATCCTCGTGGTCACCCGGGGGATCCCCAAGACGAGGGTCTGAGGACTCCTAGAGTTCAAGGCCCTCAAAATCCATGTCAGGGGCATCATAGAATTGATCATCATCTGCGTCACCCTCACAGTCTACAGAACAGAGAACTGTGGATGAGTGCTTGCCAGCCCCAGTAAATAGAGGACCCATCTTTTGAAGGGTCTGAAACAGTTGCCATGCTTTTTCCATATCTTGCACTGACGGAAGAACCAGCGCAGTTTGTAAGTGCTTTGTTTTTTCTGAATGCTTTAAGCTGCCTGTTGTCTCACTATTGGCTTTCCGAGGAGCAACGGGAGCATATCTGTCTTGACAGAGTTTCTTTTAGCCACTTCATCAGAGGCTTGATCAAGCTTCCTTTTTCCGTCACTCTTATTATTTTTTAATTTGTGAGGAACTTCATCTTTGGAAGCTTTATTTTTTGACTGGGATCTGGAGGGTTCCTCAGCACCTCTGCTTTTGGTATTAGTATTTTTGAATGGCCCCTCACCGGAAACCTTCGATTTATCCTCAGCCATAATTATCAAAGGTTTGTCTGCTGTGTTCGCCAATTTAAGCAAAGCAAACCAGTTCTGGACCTATGAACTGAGTGCAGGTTTCTGTGAAAATGCCACCGGCCAGTCCTGCCACAGTTAATAAACGGTCTATTACCAGTGCCTTTTTTTTTTGGTTGTAAAACTGGGATCTATACCAGTGCCAATCTTAATAGAAAACCAGTAAAACTCAACTGCGCATAGGTGGCTGCTGGACCCGTATGGACAGTCCTGACACAGATGATACCAAGGTCCAGTAGTATAACAAAAAAGGTTTCCTCGTAATTGCCAATCTAGAGAGAAAACCCCCGGTCACTGTTTAACTTTGAAATCTACTGCAGGTACCTCACAGTAAACCCCACGAGGTCTGAGGTAAAAAAACAAGATAACTGTCTCCATTTTGACGGTTCACACAAGAAATGAGTGAAAAATTAATGAAACCGTCAAAAATAAACACCCGTGATAAAATTAGGCTTTAAAGTAAATAGTCGTGGTAAAAATAGTCTAAATAGCACCGTCGCACTAAAAATGAAAAATTTGCGAAGCGCTAGTGAAAAAGTTAAAGTTGTCACTCAGCACACTAAAGGAAATGATTTATGAGGAAAACTTTACCCAGATAAGCACTAGGAGGCTGACAACAAGGAAAGTTGAGAGACACCTCAGAAGCAATATGCTCAGTCCAGCGGAGAAAAAATTCTGAAGCAGTCAACAGCTCTCACTCAGTTCACACCCCTTCCTGTCTTTTGATTGGCTGGCCCTATGCTCATTAAAAAATCTCTTAAAAGCACACCTCCGGGGCAATTGCACCTAGCCAGCTAAGTGCAAAAAGTTACTGATGCTAAAGGACTCCTGGGGTAAGGACCATTTTATTTGACTTTGCCCAGAATTCAATGGTTTTGGAGATCTTGGACCATAGAGAGATATTTACTGTAAGTATTTTTTTTCCCCCCTAATTTGGTGTTGTCAGCAAATTTAGAAAGTAGATTAGACACATTGGTGTTGAGATCTGATATGAAGAGATTGAAGAGGGTAGGCCCCAGGACCAAACCCTGTGGCACTCTGCTACTGACAGGGCCCATGTCGGATAGTACTCCATTGATACGTACGTATTGTTTTCTGTCTTTTAACCAGTTATCAGACCACCTGATTAAATGATGGTTGAGTCCCGTTTTGGTTAGTTTAATGATTAGTTCGTAATGGGGAACCATGTTGAATGCCTTGGCAAAATCCAGCATGACGACATTGGGGGTATTGGTGTCAAGAGTAGTGCTGACAGCATTATAAAAACTCATGAGGTTGGTGGTACAAGATAGTCCATTTGTGAACCTATGTTGGTAATTATCTGTTAAACCATTTGTTTTGATTTCTAGTTTGATTCATTCTTTAATAAGTCATTCCCTAATTTTACAACAAAGTGAGGTTAGACTTATAGGACAGTTATTACTTGCGGGACCCCTATTTCTCTTTTTATATTGTCCGCCCATGTCACATGCTTTGCTGTGAATGAGATGTTGAGAAGCAAGCACGTTAACATGAATACCCTCATCAAGCACCAGATTCTGTGCAGCCAGCCCAGGCAGGGGACCGGAGTGGATGCCCCCCCCCCTCCCGGGAGGACCGTGAACCGTGGCATGCATGATGCCCATTATGATCCGCTGGGCCAGTGTCAGGGGGGCTTACCATTTTACCATTATACCACCAGGGCAGATTAAGGTAACCTGGAGCCCTAGGCCCAAGAGCAATCTAGGGCCCCCTCTTGACGTGGCTATGCCTCTTTGCCACAATGGAACCCTGTCACAGACTATAAGGCACCTTGAGAATCCATTTATATACAAACTATATCTCATGTTAGGATACAGTTTGTAAGAAAGGGGAAAGGGAACATTGTTTAACCAGGAGTAACACACTAAGCCAAAGCTTGTTTCCAGATGTGACCTGGGAGCACAAGGAAGTTAAGTGACTTGCTCAGGATCACACAGTATCACCTAGGCGGCTGTGGGATTCAAACCCAGGTCTCCAGATCTCAGCTCAGAGCCTTAACCCACTGCACTATATTGCCTCCATAAGAGATATGGGCAACAAAATATAAATCAAAATTCCCACCTTTCTGCTCCCCTCTGTCATTTATTTTGTTTATTTATTGAAATCTTGGATAACACCAGTGAGCAGATGCTTGTTAATTGGTTCCACGTCAGTTAACAAGTACAGAGTCGTACATAAACATTCAGATACAGAGTGGTTCAGTGGCAAATATACAGATACATGCTACAGTACCGCAATACAGATAAAGTACATGGTTACCCTATACTGAGGCATTGTACAATGTATCCTTGCATCAAGGAGAGACAAAAATCAGTAAAATAAACAGAGGGGGGAAAGATGGAGAGGTAATGGTAAGAGGAAGGGGTAGGTGGGGTAGGAGCTGGAGGGGGTAGGGAAGAGGTGGGGAGTGGCAGCATCATGGGAGATGAAGGGGGGTCAGTGAAGTGCAAGGTTGGAGCTACCCAGTGGAACAGTGACAGGGCTAAGAAGTGCTATTGGGTAAGTACAGACTGTGGTAATGGGATTACTGACTTGAGGCAGGATTTAGTGGGGGCAGGCACAGGTACCCATGGCAAGAAGGTGTTGACGCAGTTTGTGTTTAAACGAGGGGTTCCTGGTATGAGAAACTCCCCTGAGCCAAGGTAGTGCGGCACTGTGGCACATGGAATACCTGAGAGGCGGTGCTTGTGGTTTGCTTTGTGCTCCGGGAAGGGGTCAGTAGATTCCATACTCCTGGTGGTAGAAGGTTTAAGGAGGCTTTTTTTGTGAGGAGGCAGATTTGGTATCTGATTCTTCCACTGAGCTGTAGCCAGACAGCCATGGTATCGAGATCACAGAATCAAAGAAGTTGTCAATGGATAAGGACCACCTGGCCCACCTAGTCTGCCCTGTTAATCCTGTCTATAGTCCCTCCTTAGCCCCCTGTAAGTCCTCAGATCTTCCCTTTTGCCTTGGTGCTAGAATTCCTTTATGCCTATCCCACACGTTTTTAAAGCCTGTGATCATTTTAGCTTCCACCACTTCCACCGGGAGTCTGTTACAAGCTCCCGTCACCCTGTCCATAGAGAAAAACTTCCTGACATTCCCCCCTCAGTCCGCCCCCTCCAGTTTCATTGTGTGACCCCTGGTTTGTATGCAAGTGTTCCTCTGGAAAATACTCCCTTCCTGTACCTTGTTCACATCCATGAGATATTTATGTGTCTCTATCATGTCTCCCCTCTCTGTCCTCTCTTTCAGAAAGTACATGTTTAATTCCCCCGAGTCTGTCCTCATAGAGCTTCAGGTGCAGGCCCTGCACCATCTTGGTTGCCTTCCTTGGAATCCCTTAAACCCTGTCTATGTCCTTTCAGAGGTAGGGTCTCCAGAACTGTACACGATATTCAAGGTGAGGTCTCACCAGCTTTATGACTTCCCCTTCTGCTGGTGATCCCTCTTCCTATGGGCCCCAGCATCCTGCTGGCTTTCCACACTGCTTAACCACCTTCAGGTCTTTGGAAATAATCACCCCAGATCCCATTCCTGTCTTGTGACCATCAGTTCTCCCCCCCCACCCCCACCGATGGTACTTATCCACAGGTTTCCTGTGACCCAGGTACATGATCTTGCACTTCTTTGCATTGAAGCTTGGTTCCAAGGCTTTTGACCACTCTTCCAGTTTGCTAAGATCTTCCCTCATTTGCTCCACCCCCCTGGAGTGTCCACCCTGTTGCAAATGTTGGTATCATCCCCAAACAGACACACCTTCCCTACCAGCCCTTCAGCAACATTGCAGATAAATATATTGAAGAGTACTGGACCTAGCACTGACCCCTGTGGCACCCCACTAGTCACTTTGCCTTCCCCAGAGTGCATACCATTTACCACAACCCTCTGACTTCTACCTTCCAGCCAGTTTCTCACTCATCTAACTACCTTTGGTTCTACCCCAGGGCTGTTTAGTTTGTTCAGTAGCCTTCTGTGAAAATTCAGCCCCATTTTTTTTTTCATAACTTTGATGATCATTTTCACGACACTGATCGCCCCCTAGCCCAAGCTCAGCTATGAACCCTTCTACTAATTTTCTCTGATAGAATTTCATGTAACAGTGATCATCCAATTCCAGTCAAGGAGTGTAAAAATCAATTAAAACATTAAGCAGAATAGCCTAGTAGTAACAGCTCCAAGCCAAGGTCCTGGAAAACATGTAGACTCAGAATACTTGGACTTGTGAACCACAACCTCTATCTGCATACTATATGACACAGGGCCAAGGCATGACACAGAAGAAAAAATTACTCACCTTGGTAATCGTGTTTCTTCTAATGGAGTCTTGCTTTATTCTGACAAATGCAGTTAGCCCCAGCAATTGAACTGCTCCAGAGAAAAAAAATTAATTTTCTATGTAAGGCATAGAACGCTGAGCTCACGCTCGGTTCAGACCTCTGTCTGCTGCACTGGTCAGTGTAACCGTCAGATTCTGACAAGCTAATACTAACTAACTACACCTGCTATGGTGGAAATTGTAAAAACTAGTAGCCAAAGGCAACCAAATGTTTTGGGTCCCCCAAAGACTCAAGTCGAGAACTCCAAAACTAAAACCAGGTAGTGAACAATAATCAACCATAACAATAACAACAACAAAAGGCATACCTTCCCAACAGGAGGGACTGTCACTACACCACTGAGGTGCAACACTGCACCTGCCAGCCCACTTCCCAAAAACCAGGTTCTGAGAGGGGAGGCGGTGGGTAGGAGGTCAGAATACAGCAAGACTCCATTAGAAGAAACACAGATCTTACTTTGAGAGGGCTCTTGCAGTAGGTAATTACATATAGGACTGAAGCCGGCAGGCGTCAGGACCCCACGGGAAAATTTCTAGCTAGCAGTCTCTGGCGAGGGACTGCCCCCACGTCAGACCAGCGTCAGGCGACGTCAGTATAAAGGGGCGGTCCCTCACGCCCGCCTTCCAGTTCTTTCCCGCTGTTTGCTTTCGACAGCGCCTCGCGGTTAAGTTCCACTGCTTGTCAGTCAGTCGTCGCCGGTAGTTATACTGTCGGTTTTTTCTTCATTCTCGATTATTTTCGTCAGCATTTTCTTACCTGCTGTGTATGTCGTTTCCTACCACGTCCGAGCACAAGAACAAGTGCGGCTCATGTGGCGCCCAACTCCCGCACAAGGACATCCATTCTCGGTGCCTCATCTGTCTAGGCCCCGACCACCCCGTGGATTCCTGTCAGCACTGCCTGAAGTTCAACCGGCTACCCGCAAAAGAAGGCAGCAGTCCCTGGAGGCTCATGTACTAAAGAAGAAGCTGTCCTCCATGGAAAATTAGCTGAAAAAGCTCCGACAGGCTTCCACCTCTCCTGAGGGCCTTAAGAAGGAGAAGCACCGGGACCGGAACTCCTCATCCGCGGCTGCGACGACTTTGGCTGGGGTCGCAGCCCTTCATGTAAGGGCACGGGTGGCTCTGGAGAGATGCTGTGTCTCTCGACTGGAAGGGCAGAGTCGTCTATGCTTTTCCCCCAATTCTATTGATTCCGAGGATCCTGCACAAGCTCAGCTCAGAAGGGGCCCGTATGATTCTCATCTCTCCCTTCTGGCCCAGGTAAGTTTGGTTTCTCTCTTCTGCAATAGTACTCAGTGGAACCTCTGATTCCTCTTCCTTTTTCGCAGCTTCTGTTGACCCAGGATCGGGGATCCCTGGTCCATCCGGGCCTCAGGTCCCCTTCAGCTGCATGCTTGGCTCCTACAGACGTAGCACAAGCCCGTTTTGGGGTTTCCCCTCAAGTGGCAGAGATCTTGGTGGAGGCCAAGAAGCCGTCCACTCGCTCCACCTATGCCATGAAATTTAAACGGTTTTCCATTTGGGCTTCGTCCAAAGACTTGGAGCCTTTCTCCTGCCCCGTCGGGCAGCTACTGGACTACATGTATTATCTCTTCGACCTGGGTCTCTGTCATTCCTCTTTGACGGTTCACATGGCGGCTCTGGACGCTTATCATGTTCCCTTTGGGGACAGAACTTTTGCTCAGCTGGAGGTCGCAAAGACCTTTCTGCGAGGGGTTCTTCATTTGAGACCCTCCATTGGGGGTCCTGCCCCCTCCTTGGGATTTGAATTTCATTCTTGAGAAGCTTATGCTGCCTCCATTTGAGCCCGCAGCCTCAGCAGAACTTAAGTTCCTTTCGTGGAAGGCTCTCTTCCTAGTGGCCATTACTTCCACTCGAAGAATTTCTGAGCTTCAGGCCTTGATGTGCAAAATTCCATATCTGATTTTCCATAAGGAAGGCGTGGCTCTGCGCACCAATCCTAAGTTTCTTCCTAAGGTGGTAGTGGAATCTACGTTGAACCAGTCCATTGAACTGCCTGCCTTTTTCACGCAGCACTCCAATAACTGGGAGTATCTATTACATACCCTGGATGTTCACTGGATTTATTTATTATTTATTTAGCTTTTGTTTACCGGGTAAGTATACTAGACAAGTAGTATGCCTATTTTCAGGAACGACCCGGGAGAGCACAAAACATACAGTATACATACATGGCAACATTGGAGAAACAGCATGATACAGTAAAAAACAGCTATAACAACGCTTGTATAAGGGCAGAGATACTGCCACACATAGTACAAATTGTTGCAGGACATAGATAAACATTAGAATCACTGAATACATATTTCATAGACCATCATGGACTCAGAGTGGACAATAGTGGACTGCAGAGTATTACATTACAGAGACTAGGAGCAGTCACATCTTGTCGTTTGTTTTAGGTGAGACCACAGGGAGGAGCGAAAGGTCCCATGGGAAGGGGCAGAGTGAACAGAGTCCGAATGGAGTTCAGAGCCTAGGCACAAAAGCAGCAAAGTCACGATCCCCATAAGGGTCCGAGTAGGGGGAACTTTAAGCAACTCAGCGGTCTGTGACCTGAGTTGGTAGGGGATGGCGTCCAGTTTTGGGAAGAGATGCGCCAGTCCCGACGGTATGCCCGTGGCAAGCACTTTCCTGGTGAAGTTTCCTACACCAAGGATCAGGAATTCAAGGGGGGAGCCAGTTGAGTTTGTCTTAGAGCTCACATCGGTGGGTGAGTTTGGGAGCAGCAAGTGCAAACCGACAGATATCATTATATGCCGTGTTCCACCGATTAAGATGGATTTGAGGTGATCTGGCAAATAGGTGGTATCCATAACTAAGGGAGGGGAGAAGCACTCCCCTCGCAAGTGCCAGCCTCGCTCCCGGAGTCAGGTTGTATTTGGCCCTGTATGCAAGGCCAAGCTTACACCTGGTGGCTCTGCAGATGTTTTGGATATGGCTTCCCATGTCAAGTTGTGGGTCGAGGGTGACCCCAAGATATTTAGAGATACTACACCAACAGGTTGAAGGATCTCAGAAAGACTGGCCAACTATTTGTTTCTTTTGCCAGCAAAAGAGAAGGCAATGCTGTTTCCAAACAATGTTTGTCCAAATGGTTGGCTCACTGTATCACTTTCTGCTACAACAGTTATCACAAGACCTTGCCAGGTCACGTCAGGGGTCACTCCACCAGGGGTGTCGCGGCCTCTGCTGCCTGTTTCAAGAATGTGTCAGCAGCTGATATTTACGCCGACGCAACTTGGACTTCTGTCCATACCTTTATGAAACACTGCAGTTTGGACACTGCCTCTCGACGGAGAGCCGGCTTTGGGTTGGCTATTCTGCAAGGACTTCTTTCTTAAGTCCTTTTCAGCCGGAGGATCTCCTATGAGTAGTTTCCTCCTCCTCCCATGTGCTTTTCTTGGTCCCAGACTGCTTGGGACTCAGTCCTATATGTAATTACCTACTGCAAGAGCCCTCTCGAAGTAAGATAGTACAGTTACATAAGAACTTACTGTAACAGTAGATCTTCGAGAGACGCTCTTACAGTAGGTAATATCTTCCCACCCTCCATCCCCTAAGCTTTTTCAGCTCCTTTTCCAGTGATGGAAATATCCGCTCTCTCTTGTCTCGCCTTTTGGCCTTTGGTGGAAAGAACTGAAGGCGGTGAGGGACCGCCTTTATACCGACGGCCAGTCACCTGACGGGGGCAGTCCTCGCCAGAGACTGCTAGCTAGACATTTTTCTGTGGGGTCCTGACGCCTGCCGGCTTCAGTCCTATATGTAATTACCTACTGCAAGAGCCTCTCTCGAAGATCTGCTGTTACGGTAAGTTCTTACGTAACTGTACTTTACTAAGGTGAGTATTTTTTTCTTCAAACAACATGAAGTCTTGCTGTTTTCTGACAAATGCAGACTACCAAGCAGTACCTCCATGGAGGAGGGTACCGAACCTATTTTGGGAATAGCTCTGCAGTACTGCTGTACCAAACCGAGCATCACTCCTAGCCTGGATATCCAGAGAGTAATGCTTGGTGAATGTATGGACTGTTTTACAGGTGACTGCTTTGCATATCTCTAGTAGCAGCCAGAGAAGCAGCTGTACCCATAGTCGAATGAGCCCTCAGGCCTGAGGGGGGTACTTTGCCTAGCTTCTCATAGCAGAATTGTATAAAAGAGACAATCCACCTTGCAATAGTTCTTTTAGTAGCAGGTCTACCCTTCCCCACTTCACCATAAGTGAGAAACAGCTGAACAGCCAGACCTGAGTGCCTTAGTGCGCTCAGTGTAGTAGCCAAGAGCCCTTTTAACATCCAAGCTGTGCAATATTCTGTCTCCTGAAGAAGAATGATCAGTGAAGAAGACAGGAAGAGACATAGATTGGGTCAGATGAAAATCTGAGACCACTTTGGGTAAGAACCTCCTATTGGTTCTGAGGACCACCTTATCTCTATGGAATGAGATAAAATCTGGCTCCACTGACAGAGCTTGTAATTCAGTGATATGCCTGGCAGAGGTAATAGCTACCAGGAACACAGCTTTTCATGTCAAGTACTTAAGTTCTACTGAGGCCAAATGTTCAAAAGGTGGTTGCATAAGCTGAGCAATATAAATATTAAGGTCCCAAACAGGAGTGGGATCCTTAAAGGGAGGGTTGGTGTGAAGCAACCCTTTAAAAGATTTACAGAAAACAGGATAGGATGCAAGTGAGGAGGGCTTCCTAACTGACAGGAATGCAGAATTAGCTGACAAGTGTACTTTCAGGGTAGCTGGTCTGAGGCCTAAGCCATTAAGATGAACCATATAATCCAGAACTGTAGCCAAGTCAGCGGAATCTGGGGATATGTGTTTATTAGAATACCAAATGCTAAATCTTTTCTATTTGGAGTTATACATTTTTCTGGTGGCAGGCTTTTGAGAGGCTTTGAGAATGTCCAGGACCCCTTGAAACAGATTCAGACTTGCATATTCTAACTCTTCAAGAGCCATGTCTTGAGGTTGAGAGACCGAAGGTTGGGGTACCAAATTCTCCCCTGAGAGGAGGTTAACAGATTTTGATTCTTGGGAAGAGCTAGAGGGAGATGGACTGACAGCTGTCTGGCCCAGTCTGGAGCAATTGGGATCACTTTACAAGACTGTGACCTTATCTTGACCAGAACTTTGAATAACAGAGGAAAGGGGGTAAAGGCATACAGACATTTCCCCTGCCAGTCCAGAAGTAGAGCATCCAGGGGAATTGAGCCCAATACTGGGGGACTGCAACAGAAGAGAGGAAGTTGGGGATTGTCTGAGGCTGTAAAGAGGTCTATCTCTGGAGTGCCCCATCTTGAAAAAAATCACTTTTAGCACTAGGGGATCCAGGGCCCATTCATGATGGCTCTGGGAAATCCTGCTCAAGGCATCTGCTAGCACATTGTCCTTCCCTGGAAGGTGGACTGCTACCAGAGATGTACGTAGAGAGTAAGCCAGGGACCATAATTTCATAGCTTCCGTGCACAAGGCTGTAGACCAAGTGCCTCCCTTGCTGATGTACCACATGGTGGTAGTGTTGTCTGTCCTGAACTGAACCACCATTCTGTACTAATTCTGAGAAGACGTGTAGAGCCAGGTACACTGCCTTGAGCTCTAGAAGATTGATGTGAAGAAGAGACTCCTGGGGGGACCACAACCCTTGTGCTGTGAGGGCTCCCAAGTGAGACCCCCTTCCTAGGAGAGATGAATCTGTGGTGAAAACCACAGAATGAGACTGGGGAATAAAAGGGACTCCTTGTCTGAGATTGTCCTGATCCAGCCACCACTGTAGAGCCTGGCTCAAAGTCTGAGTAACTGGAATTAGCTTGGTTAGAAGGTCTTTCTTTTGGGACCAAAAAGTCCTTAAGTGGAACTGAATGTCCCTCATTTGGAATCTGGCACCTTGCACCACTGCAGTGGAGGGTGCCATGTGGCCCAGGAGTTGAAGAAAATGCCTTGCTGGTCGAGAGACCAGAAGGCGGAAAGAAGAGGCCAGGTCTGTGAAGGCCTTTACCCTTGCTAGAGGGAGGAAGGCTCTTGCTTGCACAGTGTGCAACTCTAACTCTATGAAGGTGAGAAGCTGGACTGGTTCGAGAATTGACTTTGGAAGATTGAGGAGAAACTCCAGGGACGTGAGCAACTGTAGGATCACTTGCAGGTGTGACTTGACTTGGTCTGGTGACTGCCCTACAATGAGCCAGTCGTCCAGGTATGGAAAAATTGAGATGTTTTTATCTCCTTAGAAAGGCTACTACTACTGCTAGGCACTTTGTGAATACCCTTGGAGCTGATGTGAGCCTGAAGGGCATTGCTCTGAATTGGTAATGGCCTGAAAGCAATTGGAACCTGAGGTACTTTCTGTGGGAGCACCTGATGGGAATGTGAAAGTAGGCATCCTTGAGGTCCAGGGAGGCTAACCAATCTCCTGGCCTCAGAGAGGGAAGAATTGTTCCCAGAGTCACCATCTTGAATTTTGGCTTGAGTAGATGCTTGTTTAAATATCTTAGATCTAGGACGGGCTGCCACTCCCCTTTCTTTTTCGGGGTAAGGAAGTATCTTGAATACATACCTTTGCCCCTGTGTACATTAGGGACTCACTCTCTCTCTCTAGTCTTGAGAGCTAGAACAGGGTTTTAAATAACTGATTAGCAGTTTTTTTCTTGGGACTATACTAACTGTACAGAAAGTATTTATATAGATTTTCTAGAAGTGCTGTGTTTGTTAAACACAGTGAGGCAAGAGCTATGCATTTTCACAAAGATTTAGCACTTTTTTGAGCAAAACGCTAATCAATTTTTAGAGTTAAATAAATCCCTGTAGAAGAGAGGAAACCTCTGCCTCTAGGGCAATGGATTCAGTAATGCTTGCAGGTGGAAAAGATCTGACCCTCAGCTTTGGAAATTTTTTGAAGCTGAGGGCCAGTCCCTGGCTTACTACCTCCAGGACCCACTTGTCTGAGGTAACAGACTTCCAGGCCTGGAAGTAGTAAGCCAGCCTGCCTCCTACTGGATGGGGGGAGTCGACCCGGGCTGACACCTCAGGGTGTCTGCTTGGCAGGAGCCTTAGAATGAGAGGTGGATGCAGCTCTGCTTATCCCCGTTCTGCCTGTCCCTCTGAAGAACCCCCAATTGAAAGAAGGGAGAAGAGGCCTGTGCTTGGTAAAAAGGCCTGCCTCTGCCCATAGTTTGCTGCTTCTGAGGAGTTGCCTGTCTTTCCTTGGCCTGTGCACTCCTATAGATGGTCCTGTACTCATCCATCTTTTTCATGTAATTCTCTGTCTGGTCCCCAAACAGAGAGTTACCAACTACATGGAAATCCATGGCCTTAGCCTGTGTATCCTGTGAGAGGCTAGTACATCTGAGCCAAGGCATTCTCCGAAGAGCCACAGATGTAGCCATGACTCTTGGTGACACATCATTGGAGTCCACAGTAGCATGGAATTAGATCTTTGATGCCTCTATCCCATCAGCAGCCACCTCCTCCAGCTCCTTGGCTAGCTGGTGGGGAAGCCTGTTTAACCAGCTCCAGAACAGTATCCCATCTTGACTTCTGGTATCTGGCTGCTTAGGCCATGTAATTAGCCTGTCTGAGTCCCAAAAATGATGCCAGATACTGCTTTTTTTGCCACATCTATCTTCCTGGAATCCTTATCTGGGGGGTGCGAAGCCAAGGGTATGCTGGCCTTGTCAGGGACAGCAGCCTGCACAACCCCAACATGGCTGCATTGCTGGTACAGGAATTCCGTACCTGAGCCTGACAACATATACCTCTTGTCCATTCATTTGTCCACAGGAGGTATAGAATTTTGGGGTGTTAAGTAATTTGTGAGTCTGTTTCCCAACAGACTTATGGAGGGGAATAGACAACCTCTTGGACTCTGGGATGTCCATCATCTCGACATAGCCAGGCTCTTCCTGTTCCGCAACGGCCTCAACCAAAGGGAGCTGGAGAGTCTCTGCTACTTTCTTGTAAAACATAAAGTGGGAAGGGGACTCAGAAACCTAGGAGGGGAAACACCAGAAGGCCTGTCTGGGGAGACGTCCGGTTCAATGGGCTCATCCAGACCTTCTAACCCATCATCATCGTCGTCATCCACATCATAATCTTCCTCCCCCTCCAAACCCGGTTTATAATAATCTTCCAGTGAATAATCCGGAACCGTGGGAACCGACCGAACCGAACGCCTTCCTGGTGGTGCCGGTTCGGTCGAAACCGGACGGAATGATTCCACAATACTAATCGCCCTGGCAATCTCTTCGGCAGTTGGATACTGCGGTTCTGGATCCGAACCGGCCGATTTATCTTTTCGTTTTCTTTTAACCGGCACCGACCCCTCAGGGTTGGCTCTCCTTTTGCCCGAGGAAGTATCGCCCTGGTCAGAGGGCACTCCCTCAGGTTCGGTTGGAATCGAACAGAGCTCGCCATCCGGGTCAGTGGACTTCTCAGCCTCCTTTTCCCTAAGTCTGCCCAATCTTTTATCCAGGGTGGCTGTGGGGAAATTCTTACAAATTTGGCAGTCTGCAGCGAGGTGGTCAAACCCCAGAAAATAAATACAGATGGTGTGGGGATCAGCCTTGGCAAAGACCTCCCCACACACACTGCAGTGTTGAAACCCAGTGGGCCTGGTTTTTCTTTTGGGTTTTTCAGATGTCATCCTAACAAAACTTACCCTTTACTCGGCTTCAGCCAGGCAAGACTCTCTGATCGGTTCCTAACTGTGTCACGGGTATTTGGAAAAAAAAAGTTAAAACACGAGTTTGGGAATTCAATACAAGTAACCGATTGGTTCAGCTGAACCGACCCCAAACACTTTATTTTTTATTTTTATTTTTTTTTAAAATTTCCACACAAGTAAATAAAATGAAATAAAACCACAATCTAAACCACTAGTCCACTACCTATACTCTTACTGTACCACAGCGAGAGATCTGAACTCAATAAATAATAAATTTTACGGTTTAAAACCAACGTTTTACTGAGACCGAACCAACAAGCGAAGGAGATTCTCCAGAGCGACTGTTCAGTTAGGTGGACACTGGCCAGTGCAGCAGGCAGAGGTCTGAACCAACCTCGAGCTCAGCGTTCTATGCCTTGCATAGAAAATTAACTCTTTCCTCTCCGGAGCAGTTCAAGTGCTGGGGCTAGCTGCATTTGTCAGAATACAGAGACTTCATGTTGTTTGAACATCCATATGCTAATGAAGGGCATATGGAGCTTGGAACAGGATCTCCAATAAGCAGTCTCTACTGGCTCTCTGATCCTTCCAGTATGAGTGATAGGACCCCCCAAATGCACAACAGCCACTCTACTTATCAGGAACACCGGTTGGGGTGGGAGGACAGGGATCTTTTTAGCTACTTCTTCCCACTAGGGATACCGGGGGAGGGAGACAAAGCAAAGGAAAAGGGCCTGTTTTTACCTTAAAGGTCAGTCTGGCTGGAGTCCTACAAAGCTATCATCTGTACTTAACACCTAATCAGAGAGGTGAGCTTCACATTCAAGCAAACAAAGCAAAGGAAATGGGCATGTTTACACCTTAAAGGTTAGGCTGTTTGCAGCTCCCTGAAGCTATCAGCTGTACTTAACACCTAATCATGGAGGTGAGATTCCCATCACAGTTCAGCTCCTGCCTTGTTCTTCTTATTCAGCAGTCAAGTCCATCACAGAACAATTCAACACAAAGAAATGGGTATGTACTCGATATATTTGGAGGATTGGTGGGGGACCCCTGTCAGGTGGGGGCCCTAGGCTCTGGCCCTGTACACCACTCAGAGGTCTGCCATAACAGATGCTCACCCTCTATTGGAGCCCGCACTGTTGCACAGCACCTCGCAGTCATGGACCCCAGTCCCCCCCCTACACAAAACAGAGGGCTGGGGGGGGGTGGAAGACAGCTGCAGGCACAATAGCCAAATTGAACAATTAAACAGTTGTGCAGTATGGGGCATGGTCATCCACATGCTGGCACCATATCACATGATGATCTGCTCCCACAGACCAGGGGTGCCACTTTGGTACCAGTCGGGGTTTCCAATTGGAAGTCCATAGTCTGGCCCATATCTGTCTCCAGCCTACCTCGCCCCATACAGGGATCTATGTGGCTGCACATCCGGCTAGCCAGGGATCTTGCATCCCAGCCCCACACATCCTGCTGAGGCCGGGTTCAAAGCCCGCAATTGTGCAGCCAGGTACATACCCTTACCGGTCTGTATTGGTCCCATTCTTTTTCTTAGGGCCCATGATCTGTAAATTCACGATCTTTGGTATTTTTGTATTAGAAAAAATGTGTTGCTCCATTAGCGAATTAGTAATAAAACAGTACAGTTGACTGCTGCTTTTTATTGTTTTGTTGATTCCTGCATCTATTCTAATGAATAGCTTTGCCCGAGTCACAGGTTTTTTGTAGAAGGATGTGATCAGTACACATATCTGGACTCTAAAAATTTCAGATGATAGGTTTCCTGTGTGTGTGTTGTTTTTTTTTTAACATTTAGTTACAATTAGAGCAAGGTGAACCTGTTATATATTGCAGGGCTTTATTTAACTCCAAAAATTGATTAGCGTTTTGCTCATAAGAGTGCTAAAACATTGTAAAAATGCATAGCACTTGCCTCACTGTGTTTAACAAACATAACACTTCTAGAAAATCTATATAAATACTTTCTGTACAGTTAGTATTGTCCCAAGATAAAAACTGCTAATCAATTATTTAAAACCCTGTATTGCACAACGGCTAATAAATGGAGTCTGACTGTATAAACGAATTGGTAAAACTGCCAGTTTCCACATTGATTTTAAATTAATCAGCATTTTCCAACCATGAGGGCATGTTATTGGGGATATTGGCTGTGATTCACGAATGCCTATGTACCGTGTAAGGGCAGCATGTAGGCATTCCCATGGCCGAATGCTGCGCGGCAGTGCCCTGCGCACCCCTGGTAGCATTCACCTATGGGCACATTAGCACCTCTAGCAAGGGATCCCTGACCGGCCGCGAGGTGGCATGACAGTGGAGCACTCATGTGGTGCACCCATTCATGATGGCACTGCATGCCATTCAGGGCTTCATCCTCTCTGCAGGGGGATGGAGACATAGCCGTTGCACCCCCCCTTCCCGGTGCCACCGGCCGCTATGGCAATGCAAAGCTGGCCCTTTCCATGCTGCCCCAGCCCCATGGACCGGGGGCTGGGGGCAGTTGCCCAGGCACACGTCGGGCATCCCTGCGAGGACATGGTTCATGGGAACGTAACACCCCCACACCATGTGGGGCCGGGAATCCACTAACAGACCAGGTCTGTGCAATTCATTGTCCGCCGATCAGCCCCAGCACACTAGTGCTTGGGGGAGGGTCCGCGGATGTGAAGCGCAAGGTGGCCGGCAGTCGTGCATGTCGGCCACAGCGCAACCGTCTCCAGGTGCAGTGCCACACGGGCGGGTTTCATGCAGTTGGAGCGTGTAACCTGCCCCTTAGTGAATCACATCCATTATGAATAGCTATAAAGACACTGTGGTCAGTTGCGTACAATTGTGGACCACGGCACCACTTCCTGAAGAAAAAGCACCCAACATGTTGTTAAGCATTAAAATCAGTGCCATCCAGTACACTTGTGCACCAATGAAAGGTACTGAGTACCACATTAATGTACTGTACCTTGCATACAGCAATAAAACATAGTAATGGGAAAATTCAGGGTGGTTGGCACTGTATTCTTAACCCAAGTCTGAAATAACCTCCTTGACTAAAATCTTTTTTTTTTTTTTTTAATCCGCACAGAACAGGATTCCCTATATGTCAGGATGTACTTGCACCACCAGAACACCACATACCTGATTTTGCTGTCAAACCATTTTTATTTAGATCCGGCCCATTCAGTCATGGAGTTTCTAAAACTTTGTGGTTTGATGATCTTGATGCAATTTATGACCTTATGGGCTGCTGTATGTTGTAAACGAGGGCCATTTCGTGGTAATCGAAAACTAGTATAGTGCTGCATTTTAGAAAGTGACCCACTTTGCCACGCTTGGCAGCTCTTCCTCCCTAGATTGTAGTCTCCCTTCTCACTCCCACTCCTGACCTCCGGTTGACTACCAGTTCCTTTAAGGGAAGACAACTTCATTATCTGTCTTTGAAAACTAATTACTGGATCTGAAAGCTGCTTAGTAAGATCTGAATGATTTGGCAGAAAAAAAAAATCAGTCAGCATAAGTGAAAATGAATATAACTATGTTTCTTGAACAAGGGGTTACTTATCTGCTACTGTGTATCTGGTGGTGTTTTTCCACAGACCCAAACACATCCAGCCATCCCCAGGGGCATGCTTGTTTTCGTGACTTCTGTCGGTCTCCTCTGGTTAGTAGTTGGTCTTATGGTTGAAGAAAATTAGGGGTGAGTCACAGGCAGATGTAGGACACACACTTTAAACTGGGCACTCCCAAGGGATCTCAAGCATTATGTAGAACATACTGCAAAATTATGGGCATGTGAATACATTTTAATGTAAGAAGTATATTCAAGAGTATGTAACCCATTCTTTTATCATTACTGTAGCGTCATTATTATGCAGTTTAAGTAAGTTGTATTTTCCACACTGCATATATTTAAGAGGGAAGATGAATGGACTATAGAAGAGAAAATCCAGTGGTGTTGCATGATGTCACTTGTTATATATAACTGCATGCATTCCTTTAATTTCTTTTAAATAGCATCTGCTATAAAGGAGCAAACTGACCAACTTGCAAATAAATACAGAAATTGCATCCCTGTCATATTGGACATCGCTGAACAACAGGATTCTCTTGCCGCTCTGGTGAAAAACCATGAGCTGGTAATAAGGTACAGTAGGTTTTTGTGGTTCCTACTATTCATACAGTACATTGCAAGGTTCACAGTCTGTATATTTGATAGAAAAACAGAATCTCAGTACATACCTCAAATAAGGGAACTATTTTTACTTGCATTACAACTAGAAGCAAGAAAGAAATGCATGTTTTGTTTAACGCCTCATCAGAAGTAAGAAATTCTTATTTTTTAATCGTTTATTAGCTTTTGTGTGATACACAAATCATGAGAAGAATATGAGTACACTCAGTGCCCCATTGTAGTCCTACACAAGCATTCCTGCCTTAATAAAATGTTGCCAGTGTACAGTTGTAACAGCACTAGGAGGGGTTCTGAATAATAATATAAAGTAACCATCAGTTACTTGTGCTGAATGAGTGATCGGTCATCAGCGAAGCATGGCTCTATATCGATTACTGTTTGCAGAATAGAAAATTATTATAAATGTTACCAATAGCTCACAGTCATGCATACGGGACCTATATTTAAGTGCAAATTGTTAAGATGCAGCAGGTACCACCTCAGACTAGCAATACCAAACTGTTACCTCTCAAGCAGAGGTCTTAAACATAAAACATCTTTGGAAATGTATTCATCTTTAGAAATCTTTAGAAAATCGGAAATGCTTACACAGCCTCTTTTGATTGTACGGCCTACACTGCTTTACTTAAAGCATTCTCCATATAGATTTTTCAGTTTATTTTCACAAACCATAATCTTTTATAAGAAAAGACCTTCAGGATTATGTAAGTTGCAGCCTGGATCTTCTCATTTGGGCTATACATTTGATTTAAGATTTGTTTTCATTGTGTTACTGGATATATAGCCCTGACATTAGGCCCTGACTGCAAGATCTGCGCTAATTTTCATCTTACAACAGCTTCCAATACTGTTTCTTGCAGTCTTATCCACGGTTTCACAAAATAGCATGTATCAGACACACAGACCTTGAAACACTGAATAGGGAAATAGTTATAAAACCTTTTTTTCCCCCTTCCTGCCATGGTGAACCGTTTGTCAGTTATTCTGGAATTTTTTTTGAAGTCTTATAGTTATTGTTTTTTTCTTTTCTTTTTTTTCTTTATGGTGAAGCACCAGATAAAATAACAGTTATATTTTGGGCAACAGTCACCAAATTAAAGGAAAGGGGATTGATTTACTTTAAAATTGCACTGTCTAATGGCTCCATGAAAAACATAAAGACTCAGTGTTCCAAGGACCTGTGGTGGATGTTAGCCAGCTGTGGCTCTTTGAAACTGAGAAAAGCATGATGTCTCAGTCAGCCTAACTTGCAAAAGACCTCCACTGGCTAGAGCACCAAGCCCCTACTCTTATTAGCTCCCTCTCTTCATATGTAAGATGCCTAATGCTAAATGATTCAGGGAATTGTTAGTACTAAACTCCTATATACCTTGCTCTTAATTTAAAGGCTAACCCTTCTGAGACGCCAGATGTTGAGAGCTGTTGAAAGTTATCATATTTCCCAGATAGATTTTTTTTTTAACTTTATGTTTGTTATTATATAAGTACAAACATACAGTTTTTATACAAGCATTGATCATCGGTACAGTTTGATATATAAACCATGAGGGCGCCACTCCTCTTAACAGAGCCAAGAAAAATTTATCAATTGCTTAGTGATACATCCTTAGGAGGGTTTGATAGAAAAAACTAAAATAAAATAAGTAAATCCATGTCCATAAGCTGCACAATGAGACCATGAGCTACGTGGATCATATCAAAATTATTTTAACAAATATACTTCCATAGTCCTGCCCCCATTTGGGGAGTGCATACCATGCTTTAATCTAAGATATAAGCACTGAAAGTGCTAATTCCAAATATTTAAAGAAAAAAGCTTCCAGACAGAGCTCTGTTTTACAAGACTTTTTAGGAATAACCATAAACTAGGTGCTATATTAGATGGGTAAAGACAGATGCTAATATACTATGGAGTTTGCACCATCAGTATAGAAATTTTTAAACAGGGAAAAAGAGCAACTTTAAGGTATCAGAAGAACTAACTTTGTATGTTATTTCCCTTATCAATAAAGGATTTTAATATCCAAACTTAAGTTTTTTACTTCAAGTCCTTTTAATGTCAGGTTGCTACTATCCTTATGTCGAAGTATGAAAAAATCTCAACTGAGACATAGCCTCAGAGTTCCTCACCCACATGCCTAACACCTCAAAACCTCGTGGCACAACCTTTCCTTCTGATGTGGAGTCCTCTGGATCTTCACATCTCCGTCGGGGTTCAGGATATCTCTGGGCCCACTTAGAAGTGTCCTGAGGGTCTGAAAAGATTAATACTTTTCCCTGGTGTGCTATCCGAAGTCTCGCCGGGAAAATAAGGCCATGTGAAATGTGAGCTTCTCTCAGCAATGCACATCTCCCATCAAATTTCTTTCACCTCTGGCGAGTCGTATAGGCAATGTCCAGAAAGAGTCACACCAGTTCTCCATTGTGAAGCAACGGCCTCCTCTGTCTTGCCAGTGCCAGTAGACAGTCTCTAGAGCCTATACCCTCAGTTATCCCCACCACCACGACCCGGGGTGAGTCAGAGTTGTCAGGCCTGCGCTGAGGTGTTACTTGATAGGCCTTTTGGATGCTTTGGATCTGCAAGGAGGCTTCTTCTCAGAGTTGTTGGCTCAGCCATTCTTTTATAAATAGGAGCAAGTGATCTCCCTTACAACCCCCTCTGCTACACCCAATATGCGAATGTTTGCAGCCTTTGCTTGGTTTTCGAGGATTTCTAGACGGGTCCTCAAGTGAGCGTTTTCTTTAATGACTGCCGTCATTGCCCCCATTGCTGCATTGGCCCTTTTTTGCAGCATCTGCTGAAGCTTCTTGTACCACCTCCACCGTGACTTCGATTGCTACAGCTTCATTGGTTAGTGTGTCAAATTTGTCCAAGAGCCCCAATACTGAAGCAGTTAGCCTATTCAACTTCAGGCCAAGGGTTTGCATAATTTCTTCTTGTGAGACTTCTGTTGCCTCAGAGCTCTGGGCTTGCTAAAACCTCGTAGCTGCTGCTCCAGAGAGATTTTTGTACTGGTGCCCTGATTTGTGGCTCTTTCTTTCCGTGGATTTCCCATCTGATCTGCTAGCACCTTCTCGCTGTCCCAATCCTCCTTTATATAGCTCAAGAAGTATAAAATTAAGTCTTTTTTATCTTATTTTTTATAGTGATATTCAGAGCTCTAACTGAATGCGACCGACCTGCTCGGGCTCAACAGCGCCCCCCCCCAATATTTCCCAGCTAGATTTCATCTCTCCTGTGGCTCACTGTCTATCCTGAAGATCAGATGCTGTTTACTTCTTCCACTTCTGTCAGTCTTGTAGAGGCTTTAAACATGATTTCTCATCTTCTGCTGTTTGACAGACTTGTGGGGGTAGGCCTACCTGACTTGAGACAACACTCTAATAGTGTATACCAGCTGAATACTAAAGAAAACATCTTGCAAAATAAATGAACAGCCAAAAAAGATTATTACAACAAACAAAAGAAAGCAGAGCATGGATACCTCAAAGGGGTAAAAAATAAAATAAACTCCGTTATCTATAAATAATAATCATAATAGTTGCATATTTTGCATCTTTGCCTAGTTTTCCTATGAAGAAAAAGCGTATCTCACAACATACTTCCAGTTCAAAATTATACTACCACAGTGGGTATACACATTGAAGTGTTAGCCGTATACATAAGAGACAAGGTATTCTTTTAACGTTCATTTCAACACATTGAAAAGGGATATAGCATCAAGTGTACATAAAAATATAATACAAATAGGAGGGTAATAAGGCGTTATACAAGATTAAACTTTGCACACGTGTCTTTTTCTTATTAACTTTTTTTGTTTGAGCATATGTTTCTCATTTCCAGATACAAATGTTCATAGCAGTCCTTTAGAACATTATTTCTAGGATCGTGGATATGTTGTTATATCCACACTAGTTGGCATGTCCTTTTCCCCTTTAAATCTTGCTGGAAGGTCTAAAAGCTGGCTTCTCTCACCCACCTGTGTGGTATATACCTCAGCTCCACCCCTTGATGCCAGATCTTCCTTTCCGCTGGAAGATTCAGTTACCCTCCTTACCGCTCCCACGCTGAGTAGGCCCTAGTGCTTAATGCTTCAGACAAATTACTGAAAATTAAACTCGTTAGAGTTTCTACCCATCAGTTTATGATAGCGACCGTAATAGAGGACAGGTTTTCGCCCGGGTTCCTCCAATGTCCCTGTGGGCAGAATATGTCCCGTACTGACCTGCACACCATGTGCATTTACTACCTGGGCCATGCGCATGATACCTAGGCTTGTGACTTTTGTTGCGCATTCCATTCTGCAGTTCTGGACAATCGCCTCGCACGTTTGAAGCTCCAAATCCAAAGATGCCTGTCATGTGATCTTCGCGGCTGTGGGATTCACTGACCACCTGAAGCAAATGAAGGCCTTCGAGGAGGAGAGAGCTCGCGCCGCAGAGCAATCCTCTTCAGTTACGGTCTTTGTTCCACTCAAACTGGGCTCTTCCTTCTCCGGATCCTGGAATGAGAAGTGCCAGTCTCTCTTGACAAAAGGAGAGAGCCCATCTGGTTTGCACACCTCCTGGTCCTACAAAAAGGATAAAGGATCGAGAGAAGATTCATCGCATCGATGACGCTCTTAGGACAGAGCGAGATCTCTGTCCCAGGAGTCTTCCATCTTGACTTTGGTCGAAATTGTGGCCTCAGCCGCTGGCTTCACGGTACCCCCATCAGGCCAGCTAGCTCAGACGTGGGACAATGACCAGGTCGAAATAATAATCAACCCCATCGACCTGTTGTCAACTGATGAGGCCGACAATTCTTTGTTTAGGACTTCGGTCCTGCTGGCCAAGATCTCCTTACTCCCTACTGTCCCTCTCGTTCACTCCGATCTGCCGACGAGGGATTGCTAGAGATTCCCAGGGTTCGTTTAAAAACATCTGGGGCACGTGCATTTTCTTACGCGGCCCCCACCCTGTGGAATTCTCTACCTCGTCGGATACGAAGCTGCCTGACCGTCGAGAGTTTTAAGTCTGAGTTAAAAACGTATCTATTTTTGAAGGCGTATGGAGAGTGATTTTTTACTGTGATTTTATTGTTATTATTATATTCTGTAATTAAATGTTTGTTCACCTGTACAGTGCTTTGGTTTCTGAAAAGCGCTTAAAAATGAATTTTACTTTACTTACTACTACTTACCTTTATAGGCGCAGAACTGAACACAAAAGAAGCCAGAGCCCTCCTTCCTCTGGAGAGAGCAAGGACCCTGGTGTCTCTGGCCTCCTCTTTCACCCTGCAGGTCTCTCGACCAGCAAGGCATTTTCTACAGCTCCTGGGGCACATGGCTGCTTCTACAGCAGTAGTGTAGGGAGCGAGATTTCAGATGAGGGACGTTCAGTTCCATTTGAGAGCCTTTTGGTCTCAAAGGACGGATCCCCTAACCAAATTGATTCCAGTGACTCGAACCCTGATCCAGGCCCTCCAGTGGTGGCAGGATCAGAACAATCTGAGACAGGGGTTCCCTTCATTCCCCAATCTCATTCCTTGACCCTTACTACAGATGCATCCTCTTGGGGTGGGAGCTCACATGGGCGACCTTTCCACCCAAGGGCTGTGGTCCCTCAGGAATCTCTGCTCCACATCAATTTGCTGGAGCTCAGAGCAGTTTTCTAGCACTTCAGGTTTTCTCCACAGCTGTCCAGAACAAGGTAGTTCAGGTCAGAACAGACAATACCACTACAATGTGGTACATCAGCAAGGGGCACTCGGCCCACGGCCTTGTGCACTCAAGCAATGAAGTTGTGGTCTCTGGCATATTCTCTGAACGCCTCCTCACGGCAGTTCACCTCCAGGCAAGGACAATGTCCCTAGCGGATGCTCTCAGCAGGATTTCCAGGGTCATCACGAATGGGCACTGGATCCCCTAGTACTGGAGGTAATATTTGCCAGATGGGGCACTCCGCAAATAGATCTCTTTGCAGCCCCAGACAATCACCAACTTTCCCTTTTTTGTTGCAGGCCCCCAGTGTTGGGCTCAGTCCCTCTGGATGCCTTCCTTCTCAGTTGGGAAGGGAAGTTTCTCTATGCTTTTCCCCCCTTTCCCCTTCTTTTCAAAGTGCTAGTCAGAATCAAATCTCAATCCTGCAAGATGATCCTGATCACTCCTGATTGGGCCAGGCAGCCCTGATACCCACTCCTCATGTCCTTAGCAGTCCACCCTCCCCTATGCCTTCCCAGGAATCACAACCTGTTAACCTGTGCCCAGGGGAGAGTTTGGTATCCGAACCTCAAATCTCTCAATCTCAAGGCTTGGCTCTTGAAGAGTTAGAGTTTGCTGACCTACACCTTTCTCAAGGTGTATTGGATATCTAGAAGGCCTCTAGGAAGCTTTCCACCAGGGCTACCTGTAATTCAAGATGAAAGAGATTTTCCATATGGTGTGCTGGTAAACATATTTCCCAGAATCTGCTGGTGTGCCCACGATCCTGGATTATTTGGTGCATTTGAATTCCTTGGGGCTGAGGCCAGCTACCCTAAAGGTGCACTTGGCAGCTGTGTCTGTCTTCTTGTCAGCAGGTAAGCCCTCTTCTTTATCAGCTCACCCTGTGTTCTCCAAGTTTTTAAAGGTTGCTTCACACCAATCCCTGCTCAGGATCCTGCCCCTGCTTGGGATCTTATTGTTTGCATCGCTCAGCTTATGCAACCTTTTGAGCTATTGTCTTCAGCAGAGCTGAGTACTTGACTTGGAAACTGTGTTTCGGTAGCCATCACCTTTGCCAGGCGCATAAGTGAGCTACAAGCCTTGTCAGTGGAGCCTGATTTTATCTCCTTTCATAGAGATAAGGTAGTCCTCAGGACTAACAGGAAGTTTTTGCCTAAGGTGGTTTCAGACTTTCACCTTAATCAATCCATGTCTCTTCCTGTGTACTTCACTGACCATTCCTCCTCTGGTGAGAGGAGATTGCACAGTTTAGATGTCAAAAGAGCCCTTAGTTACTATATAGAACGTACCAAGGGTCACAGGTTCAAATCCCTCCAATTGTTCCTCACTTATGGTGAGGTTGGTAAAGGGAAACCTGCCACTAAAAGATCCATTGCCAGGTGGATTGTCTCTTGTATCCAATTCTGTTATGAAAAACTGGGTAAGGTTCCTCCCTCAGGCCTGAGGCTCACTCTACCAGAGGTACAGCTGCGTCTCTGGCTGCTGCCAGGGACATTCTATCCTAGAGATATGTCAAGCAGCTACCTGGAAAACAGTTCACACTTTTACTAAGCATTACCCCTTGGATATCCAGGCTAGGAGTGATGTCGATTTGGCACAGCGTAAGCTTCAGAGCCATTTCCCAAGTAGGTTCTGTCCCTCCTCCATGGAGGTACTGCTGTGTAGTCTACATATGTCATAATATAGCAAGACTTCATGTTGTTTGAAGAAAAAATTACTCACCTTAGTAATGTTGTTTCTTCTAATGGAGTCTTGCTATATTATGACCTCCCCCCAAGCCTGCCCCTCTCAGAACCTCTGTTTTTGGGAGGTGGGTGGGCAATGCAATGTTGGCACTTCTTTGATGCCCACTTTATTTCACCCTCCTTGGGTGCTTTGGTGTTATGCTTAAGTTCTTCTTGAATCCCCCGACTTGAGTCTTTGTTTTGGGATCAAGATCAAAAAGGTGTTTTTGTAGTTAGTAGCCAATGGCTGGTGTAGGTTTACGGCTTCCACACAGAACCTTAGTGAGTTTTTGCTCGTAAAGATCTGACAGTTGAAGTTTGAGCTTCAACAGACAGAGTGTTCATCTGAGTCGCTCAAGATTCCATGCTTTGCATGGAAGTTAACTCTTTCACCTCCGGAGCAGTTCTAACCTGGGGTTATACTGCATATGTCATAATATAGCAAGACTCCATTAGAAGAAACAACATTACTAAGGTGAGTAATTTTTTCTTGCATCCTGTTATCTAGCCAATTTTTTATGCAGGCTACCTACCACCTTGGGACCCACTCCAAGGCTGGCTAACTTGTGTATTAATCTTTTGTGTGGGACTGTATCAAATGCCTTGCTAAAATCTAGGTAGGCCATGTCCATAGCCCCTCCCTGGTCTACTACTCTGGTCACCCAGTCAAAGAAATCTATTAGATTCGTCTGACACGACCTTCCCATCATGAATCCATGCTGCCTTGGGTCCTGTGCCCCACTGGCCTCTAGGTACTCAACAATTCTTTCCTTCAGAAGTGAATCCATCATTTTTCCTACCACTGAGGTCAAACTAACTGGTCTGTAGTTTCCTACCTCTGTCCTTCTCCTGCTTTTGTGAAGAGGAATCACATCCGCCCTCCTCCAGTCCTCAGGTACCACCCCATCCTCCCATGATTTGTTAGAGAGAGTAGTCAGTGGTGTCACTAGTTCTACCCTTAGTTCCTTTAGAATTATTGGGTGAATCCTATCAGGCCCCATTGCTTTGTCCACCTTCAATTTTATTAGTTCTTTCAGAACCCTTCTGTAAATAGACTGGTATCGACACCCGCCTTCAGTGTTTTTCTTGTTTGGTTTAGGTATCTCCCCCTCCTCTTCCTTTGTGAATACTGAGCAGAAATCTTTGTTCAGTATCCCTGCTTTTTCACTGTCACCCTCTACCCACATTTACTCCCCTTTGTTAAGCTGCAGTATCCCTCCTTTAGTCTTTCTTCGCTCCCTAATGTACCTATAAAAGGTCTTATCCCCCTTTTTAACAGAGTTGGCTATCCTTTCCTTGGTTTGGGCCTTTGCTATTCTGACTGCCTTCCCAGCCTCTTTCTGCTTTAACTGATAAAGTTCTTTGTCATGCTCCTTCTGTATTTCCTTATATTTCCTGAATGCTATCCTTTTCTCCTTAACCTTCCCTGCCACCTCTTTTGAGAACCATAGCGGTTTTTTCCTTCATTGTGTTTTGTTGATTTGCTTTATACAAAGGCTTGTTGCCTCTGTGATGGCTGTTTTGATTACTCCCCATTGTTCCTCCACCCTCCTTCTTACCTGTTTGCTAGTGCTTTTCTGAGGCACTCTCTCATTTTCCCAAAGTCAGCCCTCCTAAAGTCCAATACTCTTGTTTTTGTATGGCTTGATTGTATGGCTGTGTTTATCGTGAACCACACTGTTTGGTGGTCGCTTGTTCCCAGATGGCTACCCACTTCTAAATCTGAGATTCTTTCTCCGTCCCCATTTGAGAGGACCAGGTATAAGATTGCTCCCTCCCGAGTGGGTTCCAATACTAGCTGTCTGAGGCATGCCCCTTGTAGGGCATCAAGAATGACCCTACTCTTGGATGTGCCTGCAGCAGAGGTGCTCCAGTTAACATCTGGCATATTCAGGTCCCCCATCAACAATATCTCCCCTTTTTCTGCCATTCTAAGGATGCCTTCTATCATTTCCTTGTCCATTCCCTCCCCCTGAGATGTGGGTCTGTATACAACCCCCATGCGGACTGTGTTGCCATTTCCTGCCTCCAGGGTGAGCCAGAGTGCCTCATCTGCTCCCTGTTTACCAGGGACACTGGTTTACCGGGATTGAGAAAGGGCAAATTCCATTTTGCACATTGTAAAAAACGGTATTGTCACCGGTGTCTCCTAATCCAGAATCCAATTTTACCGGCGTTTGGTTTTGTGTACTTTATTTAACAATTTTTAACTCTGCTAACATGCATTTTAGCAATTTTGACCTCCACTATTGCATATCCTTCCATCCTTGTACGAATTTAAAGTTATTTTAGGTACAAGATGTGGTGGCAGCAGCAGCACTACAGCCCCCATCCCTAAGGTGCGATGGAAGCAGCACTATGGACCCCATTCTTCAGGTGCAATCATAGTCCCACAGTACTATGGCCCCAATCCCTCTGGTGTGATGGCAGCAGCAACAACACTATGGCCCCCCCCTCAGGTGTGACGGAAGCAGCAGCACTGCAGCCACCATCCCTTAAGTGTGATGGCAGCAGTACTATATTCCCAATTCCTCAGGTGTGATAGCAGTATTAGCACTATGGTCCCCATCCCTCAGGTGTGATGGCAGCAGTACTGCATTCCCTATCCCTCAGGTATGATGACAGTATCAACACTATGGGCCCCATCCCTCAGATGGGATGGCAGCAGTACTACATTCCCCATCCACCAGTGGTGATTGCAGAAGCACTACTGCCCCTGTCCCATCAGGTGTGATGGCATTAGCAACAGTGCAGTCCACATCCCTCAGGGGTGATGGCAGTAGTGGCATCACTATGATCCCCTTTCTTCAACACCCACACCCCACATGCAAAAGTGAAACATTACTTGGTCTCTTTGCTTGTTAGAACTCAGATGTGAATTAATCTGAACCACCACCACTAAGGTGGACCACCTTTGTTTTTTTCTATCATTTAGCCCTTGCTGTGCTGTGGACTGAGACATCAGTCCAAAATTCCTATACGTTCTAATTCTGTCAGCAGCCCAAGGGTTAACTGCCTGAATTGCATTTCTGCCTGTGACACCGTTGACCAGGGTTCGGGAACAGACTTGGGTGTTGGAGGGCCAGCCGGGGGTGAAGGCTTGAGTATCCAGTGACCACTTGCCTTCTCCTGGGAGGGACGGTGGGTTCCTGGCTCAGTGTTTGCTGGCCGCTGGTGGAGGTGGAGGCCAGAGGCACTGAAACACGTCAGCCCTCACTGTGGGAAGGGAGCGTGACGGATATCATCTTGTGCCTTGACATCATTTGGCCTGTTATGCTCCCAAGAAAATGGGAAAACACCCACTGGCCAACCAAAGGACGGCTATTGGTCACTCTATAAACCAGAAGCCCCAGACACATGTGTCCGTTCTGACCTCTGCAATGCCTGGGGTGATTCTCCTCCCCTGGTAGCCTCCCACGGGGAAGGGGCCCACCTGATGAAGGGTTGCTTTGGGTTACCTGGTAGCACTGCAGTAAGGGGCAGTAGATGGTGGTCAGTATTCAGCAGCAGTGGTAGAGGGCCTTGGCAGGCCTGAAGGAGTGAATGGCCAGGGAGTAGGAGGAACAAAAAAAACTGCCTGAATTTGCTCCTTTGAAATAAAGTGTCTTCACCTAAAAAATCCACAAGTGATTAGTGAAGGACCTTCAAATGGAAAATCATACATCTCTCAAACATGTGGATGCTTTTTTATTTACTTGGTCTCCATGAAAAGAGTGTCTCTCAATTTTCATGTCTGATTTCAGTGAATTGAGCACCACTCTGCCCACTTGTTTCATACAGCCCCTGGGGTTTTACCTTTTGTGTGTCACTTAATATACTTTCAAAATCCACTGGCCAAGCATAAGTAATTAAGTACACTTAAACACTTAAAGGGACACTGTCAAGTTCCCAGCCTCAAATTTTACCTACTGTGGAAAACACACTGCCTGGTAGCATACATCATGCAGAAGATGCTGGTGCAGCCAGTAGTTTGACTCTGTTATGATTTTTCTCTTATTTGGCATAAATTCTAAATCTACACGGTCCGCTGCAAAGCTGTGCACTACTTGGGGAGCGCAGTCACATTTCTAAATGGCAGCGAAGTGCCCGGAGGCTCGTGCACGCCTCCCAATATTCGAGTTCAGCTAAAAGCAGTATTTGACAGAGGAATGAAAGCTGAACTCTGGAAAGTTGCTTTTATGTGTAAACGAGGGCTGTAACTGGTAAAAATCACGGTCGGAAAGTCGAGCCCTGATACTCTGCATATGCTCATACATATGGATATGCATCAGTGCATGCCCAGTATCGCGGCTCAACTTTCCGACCATGATTTTTATCAGTTACAGTCCTCATTTGCACATAGGAGCAACTTTCCCGAGTTCAGCTTTCATTCCTCTGTCAAATACTGCTTTTAGCTGAACTTGGGTATTGGGAGGCATGCATGAGCCTCCGGGCACTTTGCTGCCATTTAGAAATGTGACTGTGCTCCCCAAGCAGCGCACAGCTTTGTAGCGGATCATGCAGATTTAGAATTTAAGCCAAACAAGAGAAAAATCATAAATTCTAACTACTGGCCTCAGCAGCATCTTCTGCATGGCGTGTACAACCAGGCAGTGTGGTTTTCCACAGTAGGTAAAATTTGAGGCTGGGAATTTGACAGTGTCCCTTTAACATTTGCTTTTTGTTGAAGCAGTCTATCAGAAAACTTATTGTTGTCACAGAGACTAAAACAACAGGTGGAAGAGAAGGTGCAAATGATCCTATTCACCTAAATGGGGTGCTAACTGTGGAGTCAGTAGTAAGGCAGTTTCTTCCTTGAGAACATACTTTGATTCAAACTAGTTTTCATTCAAACAACTGAAGATTTTGGATGGCCCTGCTGATTAAAAACTTGAATAAGCTAGTTGGTAACAGTGATCCTGCAGTTAGCAATCTACAACCTAGATGCTCACATGCAAAGAATACAATAAAAACTTTACCTGACTGAAGTCTAAAAACAAGCTTATAAAACACATAAAATGTATCTGAACATTTATCTTCACCTATACAAAGTCATTGCTGCACGAGTAAAACTTAGGTAAATTACATGGTACCCTGACTACTGTATGATGTAGTAAACATATATCGGTGTTTTTTTATATTTTTTGTAAACCAGGTAAAGCCCACTAGGCAGAACTGCCTGTTTTCAGGGGTAACCCAGAAGCAGTGGGGAGGTAAAGTGACTTGCTCGGAGTCACACAGTATGCAAGCGGAGGTTGTGGGAATCAAACCCAAGTCTGCTGGATGTACCCAGTTCAATTACGGTTTGTTACTCTAAGCACTAGGCAATATTGCCAGACATAATAACACCCATATATAATGTTTTAATACATGATTTCAAGAATAGTGCACAGTACTTAAAGTGCAAATTATGAACATTAAACACTTTACAACATTTTAGTAAAACTTAATTATTTGCCACTCCATCTGCTTATTTTTTCTTACACCAAAGTGGGTGAATAGTTGACAGAGCACTGTAAATAGCTTTTGACCAGGCATCATTATTCTGCATCCAGAAACAGATAAAATTTGTTTCTTCTGGATTTATTTAATATTGCTTTTCTGTGGCTCACTAAACAGAATATATTTAGCACTATATGAGGCAGATGCTTTTACATTTTGGAAGAGCGGCAACACATCTTATCCGTTTAGGATTCATGTTAGGAACATAAGATCTTACTTCGAGAGGGCTCTTGCAGTAGGTAATTACATATAGGACTGACGCCGGCAGGCGGCAGGACTATGAAGCTATTATAGCTAGCAGTCCTGGCGGGGACCGCCCCACATCAGGTGACCGGCGTCATGCGACGTCGGTATAAAGGGGCGGTCCCGGACGCCCGCCTTCCAGTTCTTTCCCGCCATTAGCTCGTGCAGCGTCTCGCGGTAAAGTTCGTGCTTAGCAAAGCCCTGTTCTTTCGTCGGTTTTACCGAAGTTTTGAGTATTCTTTCTTCTCATTGTCAGGTCAGCGTCGGTGTATGTCGTCCCCTACACCTTCCAAAAACAAATGCGACTCGTGCGGCGCCCAACTGCCACACAAGGACGGCCATTCTCTCTGCCTTTTTTGCTTAGGCCCCGACCACCCGGTCGAAAAGTGCCCGCATTGCCTGCACTTCAGCGCGGCTACCCGCAGACGACGCCAATAGTCCCTGGAAGCCCATCTTCTAAAGCAAAAGATGTCTTCAATGGAAAAAGAATTGAAGAAGCTCAGGCAGGCGTCAGCTTCTCCAGAAGGACATTGTAAAAAGCGGGACAAAGAGAGGCATTGGGAGAAGGCCTCCTCGCCTGCGACTCTGGCCGGAGTCGCGGCCCAGGTAATATCTCCTCCGGGGGACTGCCCGGCGGTATCCTCAAAGGTTTTGGAGGGGCGTCGTCCACCGCGGGCTCGGCCTCGGGCCTTGGGGCACCTCGGGCAAAGGCCTGCCCCAGTACCGCCACAGGCTTGCGGGCTACTGGTGCGGGTGACTCCAATAAGTCAGGCGTCTGCTCCTCCGGCGTCCGTCGAGAAGGTTGATAAGATGCCCGACCCTTTGGGCGGCGCGCGATCTCGTCCCCTCGGACCAGGCTGCTTCCCTCCTCAGCCGCCTCCCGCCGAGGACCCGTAGGTCGGATGCGGCTCCTCCGGCGCCCGAACCAACCCCTAAGCCGCACGTCGGCCCCCCTGACGTGCGACGGAACCTATGACGGATCCTCCAACCCCCGTCGTACCCGGTTCCCCGCAGCCTTCGCTGCCGTCCGGGGAGCCTGACTCACCCCAGCCTGACCCCGAGGACTTTTCTCCACCATCCCCGGGCGATGTGAGGGATATTCCACCCTGTCAGACCCTCCTCCTAGGGAACCGGTCCTGACACCGGTCCCGCGGCGTTCAGCGCGGCCGAGGGATATCCCTTCTGTCGGGCCCAACCACCCCCGGCCTCTCAATGTTGGCTCGCCTGTGGGGCCTCCTTCCAGGCCGTGTGCTCCAGCAGCTCCTCCGGCGCCCAGGTACCCGCCGTCTTATCCAACGCCGTCCTACCCGGGTCCACAGTATCCAGTGCTGCAGTACCCAACACCGGTTCCGACGATGCCGCAGTACCCGACGCCACAATACCCGGCACCGGTTTTCCCGCAGCCAGGTTTTAGATACTCGCCTTACGGATACAATCCGTATACTTATCCCCCTCCTCCTCCAACTCCACCGCCCCTCGACCGCGGTGGATCTGCAGGAAGACTCTGGCTTCCTGGTGGGCTGGGGCCAAGGCTCAGCTCACCAGGAAATGAAGAAACCGCCTTACAGCGGCGGTGCCGCCTCGGCCCCGTACGCCCAGGTGGCACACTCCCTCCCTCCGGACCCAGAGCCCTTCCTCTGGATCCCGAGAGGGGCAGGACACGCGTCCAGGGATCCCCCTAAGGAACCCGTTCCTCCCCCTAGACGTGTCAGGGAGTCTTATTCTGCTTCTGATTCTTCTCCTTCTTTGCTCTCGGATTCCTCCAACAGATTCTCCGAGAGAGACGACGAGCCTCGCTCTCCGTCCAAGCCCCGGTCGAGGACCCCTCCGAAGTCTCATCCAGAGGACCCTTCCTTCACGGAGTTGCTCAGGAAGATCCAGGAAGTACATCAGTGGCGTTCTCTGGAACCAGATCCTCAGCGGGTTAAACTCGCCGAACATCTGGACCTGCCCCTTACGGCTCCTACTTTAGTGCCACCCTGGATCGAGCCTCACGCCCACCTTGTTTCCACTATTTGGAAACAACCGTCAGCTTAGCCCCGCTTCCTAGGAAGTCCAACAGGCTATACCAGGCTCCGGAGGGTGTAGACTTTTTGGATTCTCATCCTCGTGCAGACTCTGTCGTGATTAGCGCCGCTCACGGCCGGTCAGCACATCCTAAACATCTAAGCTCATCTCCTCCGGATAAGGAATCTCGCCTCCTGGACTAGTATGGAAGAAAAATATATGCCTCTTCCACACTGGGAATTCGGGCCCTGAATTATGTAGCTCATATGGGTGATTACCAGAAGGCCATCCTTACCCAGGCGGAATCCAAGATTGACTCCTTACCTGACTCCCAAGTCAAGCAGGAGTTAGCTGACTTAGTCCGTTCTGCTCGTTCAGCCAGTCGTCACATCTTGCGGACGACATACGATGCAGTGAACACTGCCGGATGGAGCTCCGCGTTCGCCGTAAGTCTTCGGCGTCATGCCTGGCTCCGCGTGTCAGGTTTGGTCCCAAAGGTGCAGTCAGCAATCCAGGAAGCACCTTTCAGGGGTTCAGTGCTTTTCGGCGGTGATGTCAAGGACATCATCACCGACTTGCAGGAGAAGGGGACGGCTCTGAAATCCATGGATTCCATGTACCGTCCCCATCCCCCACAGCGCCATCCTTTTAGCAGCGCGGTAAGCCACAAGCGAAACCCCAAGGAAGGCGGGCCAATAAACGCCAGGTCCCCACAGCTGCCAGGCCCCCACCGCCCAAAAAGCAGCGGAGCCCCAGCTGCGCACTGCCCTGACTCCTCCCCTCTGCCACCGCCTCCGGACACACCGGAGGAACCGGTAGGAGGGAGGTTCTCCCTTCACCTTCTGGGTTGGGAGAGGATAACAACGAATTCATGGGTGCTTCAGATTATAGCGGAGGGGCACTCCATAGAGTTTCTACAGAAACCACCCCACCACCCCCCTCTGAAGTCGTCCTATGCAAGGGACCATCTTCGTTTGGTCCGGGAAGAAATATCTGCCCTTCTTGCGAAGCAGGCTATAGAACCCGTTCCTCCTCACCTTCAAGGAATGGGTTACTACTCTCATTTCTTCCTGGTCCCAAAGAAGACGGGAGATCTCAGACCCATTCTCGATCTCAGCTCCTTGAACCTTTACGTGGAATACAAATGGTTCAGGATGCTCTCCCTACAAACCCTTCTGCCCCTTCTTCAGCCGGGTCAATGGCTTTGTGCGCTGGACATGTAGGACGCATATCTGCACATCCTCATTCGTCCCTCGCACCGCAAGTACCTCCGGTTTGCTTTCCAGGGGGACCATTACCAATTCTGGGCACTCCCGTTTGGTCTTTCCTCGGCACCCTGAGTTTTTACCAAATGCCTGGCAGTGGTAGCGACCCACCTGCGTACTATGGGAGTTCAGGTGTTCCCCTACCTGGACGACTGGCTCCTGGCGGCCTCGTCCAAGGAGGAGCTCCTGCATTTTCTCTCCCTCACCCAGCAGGTTTTCACTTGCCTGGGTAATACCATCAGCCATTCCAAGTCTCATCTGAATCCCTCCCAGAGACTACAGTTTATCAGGACTATCCTCGATACGACGGTGAGCAAGGCCTTCCTTCCTCCGGACAGGGTGGCCTCTCTTCAGTCACAGATTTCCCTGCTATCAGAACGCAGGAAGGTTCCGGCAAGGTCAGTTCTCTGTCTCTTGGGGCTCATGGCAGCCGCCATCCCGACAGTTCCCCGCATGCGGCTCCACATGAGGATCTCTCAGTGGACTCTCCGCTCCCAGTGGGATCAACTCGTAGATGACCTAGATCATCTGGTTCTGATCTCCTTGCCGATGACAAGAGACTTGCAATGGTGGATGGTTCAAGAGAACCTGTTTCGGGGGGTCCCCTTCTGTCATCCTCCCCCCTCCCAGACTCTGACCATGGACACATCAGGCAAAGGTTGGGGAGCCCATCTGGGTCCTCACCGAACTCAGGGTTTATGGTCTAGATTGGAGCTAGCTCTCCACAGCCATGTGCTCGAGCTTCGAGCAGTACTGTGTGCTCTCCAAGCCCTTCACCGATACATTCTTCCCAGTCACCTAGCTGTCCAGACGGACAACATGTGCGTGGTGTGGTACATCAGCAAGCAGGGAGGGACTTGATCCTACCCTCTGTGCAGGGAAGTAATGAGGGTTTGGGACTGGGCAACGCTTCACAACCTTCACCTCACGGTGATCCATGTTCCAGGAGTCAACAATACCCTGGCAGACAAGCTAAGCCACTCCTCTTCTCTGCCACATGAGTGCGAGTTGGACCAAAAGGTTCTAGATGACATCTTCCAGCTTTGGGGGACCCCACAGGTAGACCTGTTCGCCTATTCCCAAAATGCAAAACTTCCCACCTTTTGCTCGCTCGCTCCAGAGCGAGGCGCTTTCTGGAGCGACGCTCTGTCTCTAAACTGGAAGGGCAGATTTGTCTATGCTTTTCTCCCAATTCCTCTGGTCCCTCGTGTATTGCAGAAACTAACAACAGAAGGAGCGAGAATGATTCTGATCGCTCCTTTCTGGCCCAGGCAAATCTGGTTCTCTCTTCTACAATAATACTCTGAGGTTCCTCCTCTTCCTCTTCCTTTATCTCAAGGATTGCTGACCCAGGATCAGGGGATCCTGGTCCGTCCGGGCCTCAAGTCCCTACAACTTCATGTATGGCTCCTGCAGACCTAGCCCAATCTCGCTTTGGTGTCTCTCCAAAAGTGGCCAAGATTCTGGTGGAAGCTAGAAAACCCTCCACTAGGTCCACTTATGCCATGAAATGGAAGAGATTTTCTATTTGGGCCGCTTCTAGGAACGTGGAGCTTTTCTCCTGTTCAGTGGCCGTTCTGCTTGAATATTTATGTCATCTCTTCGACCTGGGTCTCAGTCATTCCTCCTTGAAAGTGCACATGGCCACTATTTCAGCTTACCATGTTCCTTTCGCTGATAAAGCCTTTGCCCAATTAGAGGTGTCTAAGACTTTTCTTAGAGGGGTCCTTCATCTGAGGCCCCCCTGTCCGGACTCCTGCTCCCCCTTGGGACTTGAACTTTGTTCTCGAGAAACTTACCCTCCCTCCCTCCTCGAACCTGCAGCTTCCACTAGATCTGAAGTTTCTTTCGTGGAAGACGCTCTTCTTGGTGGCCATTACTTCCGCTCGAAGAATTTCTGAGCTCCAGGCCCTTATGTGTAAAATCCCCTATTTGATTTTTCACAAAGAACGAGTGGCTCTTCGCATGAACCCTAAGTTTCTGCCGAAAGTGGTAGCGGAGTCTACCTTAAATCAGTCTATAGAGTTACCTGCCTTTTTCACACAGTACTCCAACCAAGGAGGGTATTTACTCTATACCATGGATGTTCACCGGATTCTGAGATACTACACCAATAGGACAAAAGGATCTCAGAAAAACTGATCAGTTGTTCGTCTCTTCTGCTCACAAAAGGGAAGGCAATGCTGTTTCCAAGCAATGTCTGTCAAAGTGGTTGGCTCATTGCATCACTTTCTGTTATGACAAGTACAACAAGACCCTTCCGGGTCGAGTCAGAGGTCACTCCACGCGTGGAGCAGCGGCCTCTGCAGCTTATTTCAAGAAGGTGTCTGCGGCAGACATATGCACTGCCGACACCTGGGCTTCTGTCCATACCTTTATGAAACATTACAGTTTGGACATTGCCTCTCACCGTAGAGCAGGCTTCTGGCTAGCTGTTTTGCAGGGCCTCCTGTCTTGAGACCTGCAAGGCTATTGCTACTTTCAGGAGTAGTTTCCTCCTCCTGGTGCCTTTTTTATTTGTTCCAGACTGTTTGGGATTCAGTCCTATATGTAATTACCTACTGCAAGAGCCCTCTCGAAGTAAGATAGTACAGTTATGTAAGAACTTACCATAACAGTAGATCTTCGAGAGAGGCTCTTGCAGTAGATAATACCTTCCCGCCCTCCATCCCCTAGGCTTTTTCAGCTCCTTTTCCATTGAGGGAAATATCTGCTTCTCTCGGCGTCCGGGCCTTCCCGGGCCTGTGGCGGGAAAGAACTGGAAGGTGGGCGTCCGGGACCGCCCCTTTATACCGACGTCGAATGATGCCAGTCACCTGACGTGGGGGCGGTCCCTTGCCAGGGACTGCTAGCTAGAAATTTTTCTGTGGGGTCCTGCTGCCAGCCGGCGTCAGTCCTATATGTAATTACCTACTGCAAGAGCCTCTCTCGAAGATCTACTGTTATGGTAAGTTCTTACATAACTGTACTTTTTTCTTCATATTTAAAACATATTCAAGTGTCAGTGTATTCATTTAGTAGTTTATGCTGACTAATATATGCTGCAGAAAACAGTAAAGTATTTATATTGAAGCACTCAGGGTCTATAGTAGAACTCCTGCAATTTCCCAGCGAGTTTTGCAAAAAATCTCTGCAATTTCAGGTTACTATTCCCGCAATTTTCCGGTGGCCCTGCCCATGTGTGCTGATACAGTACTTGTATTTTTTTTGTATCATCCAGTGTAATCTAAATAGTAAAAGACGTTTAGGCACATACTAAATGAAAACTGTGGTTTCAGGAAGGAAAGCAGTCCTCAGTTGATGAAGAGGTTGGTGGGAATCATGGGTGGTTAAACTGAATGGCTGGTTACAACAAAGCAGTGCGGGTGGTTTCCTTACTGATTCTGTACACTGCAAAGCAGAAAGAATGCGAAGCATAGCAGCATTAATTTTAAGATGCTGAAATCTGGACTGCCCTGCCAGAGCTGCGGTAATGCTACTGCTTGCAATGCCAGTAACCCAGGGTCGGAAGTGAACTCAGGTTGCTGGAAGTCTGGCCAGGGGAGTAGGATCGAGCACCTGCAGGGCTACTCTCCTCCGGGGAGAGTGGGCTGCAGGTCCCGCTGCTTTACTGCCACCTGGGTAACCATGGGTGGTGGTGCAACAGGGCTGCAGAGCGATCAGGAGGGAAGTACACTAGCCGGGATCTGGAGCAGTAGCATGTCTCTATATGTGCCCTACCTCCTTGGATCCCCTTGAGTGCTGGTGCCCTCAGAGACAGAGAACAGAAAACCAGAAACAATCACCCCACATCGGCCATTGGTAGAAAGGACCCAGCTGCCCCAGACTTCATAACCAGGCTCTATGAGGGACCCACTGGGCTGCCCGACACAAACTAAGGGACTGTGGAGGGGTGACCCAAGGTTCTCTCCCTTCCCACCTAGGTGGTACAGCCCAGGCAGTATGGAGCAGAGCTCTTGAGCATTACCTGAGGAGAAGCTAGGGGATGCCCAGCCTAGGGATCTCTGAAAAGTGGAGACTGATGATGTGAGAAGGGGCATAGAAAGAGAAAACAAAAAATTTTTAAAAAGATGCTGAAATCTTACGGATTCTGTGCAGTGACATGCAATTTCCGTGAGGCACCGGTACAAGAATTCAAAATCCGCAGACCAAGCAGGATTCTGTGATTTTTACCGGTGTTACTGGTAAAAATGGAAAACCAGGGTCCCTGCTGTTTACCCTTTAGTTCTGTTGCTTTGATCCCTTCCTTTACATAGAGAGCTACTTCTCCTCCTCTTTTACCCTCCCTTTCCCTCCTGTAGATTGTGTATCCTGGTATGTTGACATCCCAGTCATGGTTCTCTGTGTACCATGTTTCTGTGACTGCCACAATATCCAGACAACCCTCTTCCATCAAGGCCACTAGTTCAGGGAGCTTGTTACACAGACTGCGGCACACTTTTGATGGCCTTACCCTTTAGCCCCATTCCTGTCCTTACTGCCTTTGCCTTTTTTTACATTTACCTCTGTCCTTCTCCCTAATAACTTCCCTACCTTGGTGTTTACCTCACTAGTTACCGTGTTTTGTGAGGGGAGGCTGGGATTTCCTTGCTCCTTTTCAGTGCCTCCCCCCTTGGCTCGTTTAAATGCTCGCCAATGAAGCATTTAAACCACTCACCTAGGATCCTAGTCCCCCCCCCCCCGGACAGATGCAGGCCATTGTACCACTGTAGGTCTGCATCCCTCCAGGTGGCCCCAGTCCCCAATGAAGCCAAAACCCTCGCTCCACACCATTTTTTAACCATTGTTGAATTCCCTGGTGAGGAGTCCTAGCATCACCCTTGCCATAGACAGGCAGCACCTCCGAGAAGGTTACCGTATGTGCTACTTGTCTAAGGCCCCTTCCCAACTCTACAAACTCCTCTTGCACTGCTGTGATCCTATTCCTAGCCAGGTCATTTGTCCCTAGGTGGACAATGACATCCGGCTCCCTTCCTCGTGCAGCTGCTCTTACGATGCTGAAGATTCGCTTCCTTTCCCTCCAAGCCGTGGTACCAGGCGGGCACCTTATCTCCCTTTCCCCTTCCTCCCCCATTTCTACCTCCGTAATGATTGAGTCCCCCACCAGGAGTTGTTTTCTTCCCCTGTGGAGTCCCATGCCACCCTCCTGTGGGTCTCCTTTGTGAAGGTTCCCAGCATCCTCCTTGGTCTCCACTGCAGGTGCCTCCATAGAGGAACCACTATCCACCAGAAGAGTGAATAAATTGTGGAGAGGTACAGCTGGAGGGATGCAACTCTGTTCCACCACCTTCTTCCTCCCCCCTGAGCCCACCCTGGTCCAGCCTCTCCTCTTTCTTGGCAACCTCTGAGGTAGTGGCATTGGCCCTGGTGGTCCCTGGGTGGGGAAGAAGGTTTCACGAATCCTAGCCAGGTCAGCCTGGAGACGGGCGACCTCCTACCTCAGACCAGAGAGGTGCCTGCAAATAGGGCAGCATCGCAGCCTTCAGAATGTCTCCTGGAACACTGTGGCCCTACAGCCATTGCACTGCACCACTGCTATCCTGTCTTTATTTTGTGTCCCCTCTCCTGTTTCTCTGTGTGCTTACTCTGTCCTCTCCTTACAACTCTCACCCTTCCTGTTCTGGGACAGCAACTTCCTATATTCTTCAGTAGCCTCAGTCTTCCTTGCTCGGTGTCAGACCACCACCAGCTGGGGGTGGGGGGGGGGGCGTGAGCTACTTTTTTCCTTTAGGGCTGACAAAACCAATGTTTCTCTATGATCCTTCCCTTCCTACCGCCAAACAGGAAGTTCCTGTTGACAGTCAAATCCAGTGGCTATAAAAGTAGAACTGGCTTGGGGTGGGTGGGATGGAGGGCAATTAGTAAGAAAAAAGGCTAGTAACAGGAAGTTGTAATTTGAGTCACCTGCTTTTATAGTGTCTAAGCCACACCCCCAATTAAGCTCTCTCTCCTCCTACTGGTTTAGCAAAGTAAGTTGATACAGTACCATTCCCAGCACAGAACACACACTGACTTTCTTTCTTTTTTTAACCCTAAATAAGACCCCTTCTACTTCTAATAAAGTATCTGTCTGCTTACAGTAATCTCAACAGACACTGACTCCTGCTGAGATATGTGTTAAATTAGAAATTTGAAAGAGTGAACTCTATGCTGAGAGCATAGAAGGTCGAGCTCGGTTCAAACCTCTGTCTGCTGCACTTTGAAGTGTAACCATCAGATTCTTACGAGCTATAACTAACTAGCTACACCTCCCTATGTGGAAATTGTAAATGTATATAAAAGCCAACAGGCAACTAAGTTTTTCTGAGGGTCCCCAAAAGAAAAAGACAGGTAGTGAACAACATAACTACAGAATAACACAACACATAACCCACTTCCCCCTCTCTAAAATGAGGGCATGCCAGGGCACCCCTGGGATGCAGCGCTGCACCTGCCAGCCTACTTCCCAAAAGCTAGGTTCTGAGAGGGGAGGCGGGGGGGAAGTCAGAATACAGCAAGACTCCATTAGAAGAAACACAGTCATTAAGGTGAGTAATTTTTTCTTCAAACAACATGAAGTCTTGCTATATTCTGACATATGCAGACTACCAAGCAGTACCTCCAAGGAGGAGGGCTACTGAACCTATTTTGAGAATAGGCTCTGTAGTACTGCTGTACCAAACCGAGCATCACTCCTAGCCTGGATATCCAGAGAGTAATGTTTGCTGAATGTATGGACTGTTTTCCAGGTGGCTGCTTTGCATATCTCTAGTAAGGGTATATACCTATCAGCAGCCAGAGAAGCAGCTGTACCCCTAGTCGAATTGGCCCTCAGGCCTGAGGGGGGGTATTTTGCCTAACTCTTCATAGCAGAATTGTATACAAGAGACAATCCATCTGACAATAGTTCTCTTAGTAGCAGGTTTACCCTTTCCCACTTCACCATTAGTGAGAAATAACTGAGGACAGTCAAACCTAAGTGCCTTAGTATGCTCATTGTAGTAGCTTAGTGCCCTTTTAACATCCAGACTGTGCAGTCTTCTTTCACTTGAAGAAGAATGATCAGTGAAAAACACAGGAAGAGACATGGATTGGTTCAGATGAAAGTCTGAAACCACCTTGGGTAAAAACCTATTGTTGGTTCTAAGGACCACCTTATCTCTATGGAATGAGATAAAATCAGGCTCTACTGACAGAGCTCGCAGTTCACTAATACGCCTGGCAGAAGTGATAGCCACCAGGAACACAGTTTTCCAAGTCAAGTACTTGAGTTCTGCCGAAGCCAAAGGCTCAAAAGGGGGTTGCATAAGCTGAACAATGCAAACATTGAGATCCCAAGCAGGGGTAGGGTCCCTAAAGGGAGGATTGGTATGGAGCAAACCTTTAAAGAAGAACTTACAGAAAACAGGGTGAGATGCCAGGGAGGAAGCCTTCCCCACTGACAGGAATGCAGAGACCGCTGCTAAGTGTACTTTCAGAGTGGCTGGCCTGAGGTCTAAGCCATTAAGATGAACCATATAATCCAGAACTGTAGCCAAATCGGCAGTATCTGGTAAGACATCCCTATTGGAACACCAAATGCTGAATCTTTTCCATTTGGAATTGTACGTTTTTCTGGTGGCAGGTTTTCGAGAGGCTTTAAGAATATCCAGGACCCCCTGGGACAGATGCAGACTTGCATATTCTAACTCTTCAAGAGCCATGCCTTGAGGTTGAGAGACCGAAGGTTGGGGTACCATATCCTCCCCTGAGAGAAGGTTGACATATTGTGTTTCTTGGGAAGAGATGGGGGAAGATGGACTGCTAGGGACATCAATAGAGGATACCAAGGCTGCCTGGCCCAGTCTGGTGCAGTCAGGATCACTTTGCGTGATTGTGACCTTATCTTGACCAAAACCTTGAATAACAGAGGAAAGGGAGGAAAGGCATACAGGAGTTTCCCCTCCCAGTCCAGAACCAGAGCATCCAGGGGGACTGAGCCCATGACTGGGGGTCTGCAACAAAAGAGAGGAAGTTGATGAGAGAGATCTATCTCTGGAGTACCCCATCTCGAGAAAATTGCTGTCAACACCAAGGGATCCAGGCACCATTCGTGATGGCCCTGAGACATCCTGCTCAGAGCGTCTGCTAGCACATTGTCCTTCCCTGGAAAGTGGACTGTTACCAGAAAAGTCTGTAGAGAATAAATTAGAGACCATAATTTCATGGCTTCCGTGCACAAGGCCATAGACCGATTACCTCGCTGCTTGTTGATGTACCACATGGTGGTGGTGTTGTCTGTCCTGACCTGAACCACCTTGTTCTGTACTGAGTACGAGAAAACTTAAAGAGCCAGATACACTGCTCTGAGCTCCAGAAGGTTGATATGAAGTAGAGACACCTGAGGGGACCACACTTCCTGTGCTGTGAGGACTCCCAAGTGAGCTTCCCATCCCAGGAAAGAAGAATCTGTGGTTAATACCACAGAATGAGTCTGGGTGATGAATAGGACTCCTTGCTGAGGTTGTCCTGATCCAACCACCATTGGAGAGCTTGAATCAGAGTTTGAGTCACTGGAATCAGTTTGGTTAGAGGATCTTTCTTCTGAGACCAAAAAGGACCACAGATGAAACTGAATGTCCATCTGAAATCTGGCTCCCTGTACCACTTCAGTGGAAGCTTCCATGTGGCCCAGTAGCTGAAAAAAATGCCTTGCTGGCCGAGACACCAGAAGGTGAAAGGAAGAAGCCAGGTCTGCAAGGGCCTTAACCCTTGTCAGAGGAAGAAAAGCTTATTCTTGGACAGTGTCCAGCTCTATCGCTATGAAGATCAGGAGTTGCACTGGCTTGAGAACTGACTTTGGGACGATTGTGGAGGAATGCCAGAGAAGTAAGCAGTTGCTGAATCACTTGCAGGTTTGACTTGACTTGGTCTGGAGACTGTCCCATAGTGAGCCAGTCATCCAGACAGGGGAAAAATGGAGATGTTTTGCCTCCTGAGAAAGGCCACTACTACTACTACTAGGCATTTTGTGAACACCCTTGGAGCTGATGTTAGCCCAAAGGGTATTGCTCTGAACTGATAATGGCCTGAAGGCAATTCAAACCTGAGGTACTTTCTGTGGGGCACCTGATGGGAATGTGAAAGTAGGCATCCTTGAGGTCTAGGGAGGCTAACCAATCTCCTGGCCTCAGAGAGGGGAGAATTACTCCCAGAGTCACCATTTTGAATCTTGGCTTGACTAGGTGCGTGTTTAAGTATCTTAGGTCTAGGATGGGCCGCCACTCCCCTGACTTTTTTGGGATAAGGAAGTATCTGGAGTACAGACCTTTGCCCCGTGTGGAGTAGGAACTCTCTCTGTCTCTCTCTCTCTATAGCCCTGAGGGCCTACAGAGACGAAACCTCTGCCTCTAGGGCAATGGTTTCGGAGATGTTTGTAGGTGGAAAAGACCTGACCCTGAGCTTTGAACATTTTTTAAAGCTGAGGGCTAGTCCCTGGCTTACTACCTCCAGGACCCACTTGTCTGAGGTAACAAACTTCCAGGCCTGGAAGTAGTAAGTCAGCCTGCCTCCTACAGGGATGGGGGAGTCGACCCGGGCTGACACATCAGGGTGTGTGTTTGGCAGGAGCCTTAGATTGGGAGGAGGATGCAGCCCTGTTCATCCCCCTTCTGCCTCTCCCTTTCCCTCTGAAGAACCCCCTCTGAGGAAAAGGATAGGAGGCCTGTGAAAAGGCCTGCCCCTAGACTGCACTTCTGGAGAGTTGCCTGCCTTTCCTTGGCCTGTGCACTCCTGTAGGTAGTCCTATATTCATCCATCTCCTTCATGTAATTCTCTGTCTGCTCCCCAAACAGAGAATTATCCACCACAGGGAAGTCCATGGCCTTATCCTGGGTGTCCTGTGAAAGGCTAGTACATCTGAGCCAAGTGAATCTCCGTAGAGACACAGATGTAGCCATGACTAGTGATGACACATCATTGGAGTCCACAGCAGCATGAAACTGGATTTTTGATGCCTCTATCCTATCAGCAGCCACCTCCTCCAGCTCCTTGGCCAGCTGGGGGAAGCCTGCTTAGCCAGTTCCAGTACAGTATCCCATCTGGACTTCTGGTATCTGTCTGTGTAGGCCATATAGTTAGCCTGCCTGAGTCCCAAGGAGGATGCCAAGTACTGTTTTTTGGCCATAGCATCCATCTTCCTAGAGTCTTTATCAGGGGTGTGTGAAGCCAAGGGTATGTTAGCCTTACCACAGGCTGCAGCCTGCACAATCCCAACATGGCTGCATTGCTGGTTCAAGAACTCTGTACCTGAGCCTGACAGCATGTACCTACTGCCCATTATTCTGTCCACAGGAGGTAAGGAATTTGGTGTTTGAAGAAGTTTTTGTGTCTGTTTCCCCAGGGGATTTATGGAGGGGAATAGACAATCTTTTTGACTCTGGGATGTCCATCATTTCCACAAAGTCAGGCTCCTCTTGTTTCTCAACTGCTTCAACCAAAGGGAGCTGGAGAGTTTCTGCCACTTTTTTGTAAAACAAAAAGTGGGATGGGCACTCAGAAAGCCTAGGAGGGGAAACATTAGAAGGCCTGTGTGGGGAGATGTCCGGTTCTATGGACTCATCCAGACCTTCCATACCATCATCATCGTCATTGTAGTCATCCCCCTCCAGATCCGGTTCATTATATTCTTCTGGACAATAATCCAGAACCAGAGGAACCGACAGAACCGAGTGCCTACCAAGAGGTGCCGGATCAGTCGGAACCGGATGGAGCGATTCAACAATACTGATTGCCCTGGCAATTTCTTCAGCGGTTGGATGATGCGGTTCTGAATCTGAACCGGCCAATTTCTCCTTTCTCTTTCTTATTCGGAACCGACCCCTCAGGATCGGCTCTTCTTTTACCCGAGGGAGTATCGCCCAGGTCAGTGGGCACTCCCTTATGTTCTGATGGAACCTAACCGGGCTGGCCATCCGGGTCAGTGGACTTCTCTGCCTCTTTTTCCCTAAGCCTGCCCAATCTCTTCTCCAGGGTGGCCTTAGGAACATTTTTTACACATTTGGCAGTCTGAATTGAGGTGGTCGAACCCCAGACAGTAAACACAGGTGGCATGGGGATCAGCCTTAGCAAAGGCCTCGTCACACTCACTGCAGTGTTGAAACCCAGTGGGCCTGGTTTTTCTTTTGGGTTTCTCAGACATAGCCATCCTAACACCGTTTATTCAGCTCAGCCAGGCAAGACTCCCTTATCAGTTTCTAACCGTGTTATGGGTATTGGAAAAAAAAGTCTGAAACACGTTTTTTTTTTGTTTTTTTTTTTTAGGACCAGTAAGGATCGGTACCTCACACTAAACTGTACTAAAAATTAAAACAAAACCAGACAATCGGTTCAACCGAACTGATTAAAACTTTTTTTTTTACAATTTCAACACACAATTAACACTCAGTCCACTACCTAATCACTTACTGTACCGCAGACAGGGATCTGAACCGAAGTAAGTAAAGAAAAATACGGTATAAAACTGACGTTTTACTGTACCGAACTGAAAGCGATGGAGAGATCTCCGGAGTGACTGTTCAGTTAGGCGGAGTAAAGAATTTGACGGTTACACTTCAAAGTGCAGTAGACAGAGGTCTGAACCAAGCTCGAACTCTACATTCTGTGCTCTCAGCATAGAGTTAACTCTTTTCTCTCTGGAGCAGTTCAAGTGCTGGGGCTAACTGCATACGTCAGAATACAGCAAGACTTCATGTTGTTTGAATATGCACAACCAGTGTGTTTTGCCACCTTGGGATTCTGATTCTCATGGACTTCTCGAGCTTCGCTGTCGAGGTCAGAGGGAATCAGAATCTCTGTTGCAGAACACATTGGTTCTGCATAGTTGCCCATCAGTATTCTCTATTTTTTTTTTTACTGTTTAAATAGATAAACGATCTTCAGTTTAAGAGGGGCAGACTAGATTTTTGTTCCCCATCTTTTTTTTTTTATTTAGTTGTTTAACCAGGTAGAGCACACTAAGCTGAAAGCTTTTTTACAGGAGCGACCTGGGAGCACAAGGAGGTTAAGTAACTTGCTCAGGGTCACACAGTATGCAAGTGGAAGCTGTGGGATTCAAACCCAGGTCTGGTCTGCTGGATGTCACCAGATTTGCAGCTCAGAGCCTTAGACCACTGCGCTATACTGCCCCCATCTGCCATCAATTTCTGTGTTTCTGTGTAACAAGGGGGCATAACTAGAAACTAGTGGGAGGAGGATTTCAGAAGGAATTGAGGAGGCACTTTTCACTGAAAGGGTGGTGTCAGGGTGGAATGAGGTGCTGGAAAAGGTGATAACAACAAATACAGTAGGCAGTTTCAAAAGGGGTGATGGGAAAGGGTGAAAAGAAAATTAGAACTTGGGGGGTATGGGAGGATGACTTCAGGGGAAAGGTTGGGGAGGGCAGCTCCAGAGAACTAGACTGAGCTGCGCACTCGAGCAGACTTGATAGATCAATAAGGCCTATTTCTGCTGCCTATTTCATATGTTTGTTAAACATTTCAAACTGTAGTGCTCTTTGCATCGTTGCAGTCCTCCATGCTGCCCCCGTCCCATAAAGCTGAAATCTGGAGCTACGAATTGTTATGCTGAGGATTTAAAAGCAGTGCATTAAGGAACAGGCTAAACAAGTTTAAGTTTTTTAAGAAGAACAATCCAATCTTATCTGTGTCAAGCTTCACCATTCATCACCTTTGGGAATAGTGGCTGGAGGTCACGACCCGCGGTACTTTCGGGGGACGGGCACGCACTCGTCGGGCCAAGCCACACGCTCTCGGCCTTTCCTCCGGGTCCCCTCCCGATTCTATACAGGCCGAGGAGGAGGAGGGGGCTTCTGCTTCTAGTAACCTCGCCGTTGCAGAAGCCCCTTCCGTGGTACAAGAGGCCCAGTCCATTCCTCTCAGGGAACAGGCGGGAGGCACTGCCTTGGCAATCACCCCTTCGGAGATGAAGGCTCTCCCGGTGTCGTACCCTCGGCTCGAAAGGCCTGGGTCAGTGCCGTCCTCGACGCCGTCTTGGGCCTCAGCACCATTCACGGCGCCGTGGGCCCTGAGGATGCTGTCGCTTGGTGCCATTGCTGCTGTCGACTCCTTTCACGGTGCGATGGTGCTGATGGCACTCTGGGAGGCTCTACGGTGCCATCCTTTACTGTTTCTTGCCTTGGCGCCGTCCACGGCACCATGGTTGAGCACGGCGCCATGTCCAGTTCTGGAGCCATTTGTGGCGCTGAGCAAGGACACGGCACCTTGAGGGTTTCGGATCTTGGCGGCAGTCGGAGCTGTCATTGGTGCCGTCTCTGGCCTCGGCACTGCTTGCGCCATCATGAGGGTTTACGATCTCAGTGCCATTTGCGGCACCGAGAGCGTGGTCGGAGTTGTCTGTGCCGTCTCTGGCCTTGGTGGCGCTCTGATGCTGCTGCCGTCGTCAGCGCCGTGTCTTCTTCCCACACCATTCGCGGTGTGGCTGAGCATCTCGGCGCCGACTCTGGTGCAGTCTCTGGGTCTGGTGCCCCTTTTAGTCAGGGTGGCAGCGGGCGTCCATGCACTGTTTGGCACAGAACTTCGATCTCTACCTCCTCGGAGGGGGAATCGGATTCTGAGTCAGATAGGCAGTCTGATTCTTTGGGGTTGGCTGCTCACGTGGACACCTTGGTTGTGTCCTTGACAGGCCAGAACCAGCCTCCCTCTGAGGAGAGGACAGTTGCTTCCAGGACCAAGGCTGGGGTGCTGACCAGCAGGCAGTGGCGCAGGCCACCATTGCTCTGCAGCCTGGCCTCAGTGGGTTTTCTGACCCCCTCAGTAGTTGTACCCCCTCAGGTGGTGTGCTTGGATCACCCAACTTTGGGGCTGATCGGAGCACCCACAGGAGGGGAAGGTGCTGCTCCCTGGATAGCCCTTTCGGGGGGCTAACCAGGGTTGCCAGCTGCCTAGGCTGGCTCTTTCAAGGAGGAGGGCACTTTCAGATTCCGAGGGGTAGGGGTTTGATACAGTGACCTTTTTCTGGAACCCATCCAGGCTCCGGAAGAAGTCTTAGCGCGGATCCCCATCCTTACTTTTCGGTTTCCTCAAGAGGGCCCCATTCTTTGGAGGTGGGGAACCATCTTTCTGGACTTTCACGGCCCCGGTCACCTCACATGGGGATTTTTCAGGGTGCAGCCTAGGCAGTTCCAGTATGGTTGACCAGTTGTCGGCTGTTGAGTTCTCCAGAGCTTCCTCTTCTCTTGGGGCTCCAGATGTGCTCTCTAGCCCAGGCGGAGGACAGCCAATTCCTGTTGTTGGCTCTGCCCTCTCTCCTCTGCCACATTCTCCTGCTCTCCCTGGTATCTTTGGTACTAGCGGTCCTCTCTCCTGGGAGCAGTTCAGAGCTGTGGTTGCTCAATTTCCCTCTTATGTTAGGGCCATGGACAGACAGGTTTTTCAACCTCCCCCAGAGCAGCCAACCTCTGCACCTTTGAGGTCCTCTGACTCCTCATCCTCCTCTTCAGGAGGTGAGGAACCATCTGCCCACGTCTCCCCAGCTGCTGATCTCGCTGAGTATCAGCGTTCTCTTGTGAGGATGTTGAAGGACCTGCATGTCACCCCACCCACTCATCGCAATCCGGAGCATCCGATATGTGCCTTTTTGGGCGATTTCAGTGCGGACACTCTTGTAGTGCCCCCCTGGCCTGCTCCCTTTAGGGAGGCATCGATGCACTTCTGGCAGAGACCCTTTTCTGGAGTCCCAGCCCCTAGGGATCGCCATCAGAGGTATTGTGCCTCCCCCCCCCCCGGGTCTCCAGGTAGCCTGCCTAATCCTAGCTCAGGATTGACGCAACTGGATACTCCCACTGGGCTTCTCGCCCTTCACCGTGACTGGCCCCCAGATGCAGACTCCATGGATTTTGACTTACGTGGTAGGAGGACTTTTTACTCGGTCCGGTTGCTTCCCTCTATCTGCTCATCGGGCCCACTATGCTACCTATGATAGGTTCCTGTGGTCCAGGCAAGGTCAACTCCTCGCCTCGATGCCTGACATGGAGGGAACCAGACAAGCCATTGCACTCTCTGCACGTGGTCTGGAGCTAGCAAGGCACCCAGCAAGGGCATCATATGACGCCAGTGAGGTAGCTTCCAGGGTCGTAGGGACAGCGATCTGCACAAGGCGGATGGCATGGTTACGTCTCTCCCGGTTGTCACCCATGGCCCGGCGTAGGGTGATTACCTCCACTTACCAGAGAACCCACCTTTTCTCCCGTAGGGTGAGATGATGTCTGTCAGGGCAACTTCCTACCCTCTCCTGGGGGTCCCCATCTCGCTCTTCCCACTCTCTGGCCTCTCCAGATCTGTAAAAGGTTCTTTGTCTCTTGGTGTGCCACCCACTGAGAGCTAAGGGACTTGGTCCCTTAGGGTTTAGGCTTCCTTTGGGGAGCTCGGCACTCACCCAAAGGTGATGAATGGTGAAGATGAAAATTATGTACCTACTGTAATTCTGATCTTTCTGTGTATCTTCACCATTCATCACAATCCCACCCTCCATCCCCCTGGGGCCTCAGTCTCTAGTCCCCCTTCCTCTCTGTCCCTCTCCTCCTCCCCTTTCTGTTAGTCAGGGTGGGGTGACCCTGGACACATGGGGATATTTTCTCTAGGGAAGAGTGGTGGGATGGGGGCACTCCTTCCTCAGTGCCTCGGCTCCACCCCCGTGGGGGGGGTTGGTAGTTGGCCCTTTTCTGTTCTCTCTCTCTCTCTCCTTTTCCCCATTAGCCTTACTTTAATTTCCTTGTCCTTGGACACAACCTCAATTTAATTTAAGAAACTAGGTTTCTTACACCAAAAATTTCATTTGGGGGGGGGTATCCCTGTATCCTGTCTTTTCTTCCAGAATAGCTAATTCTGCTTATGTTGGAGTTATTGCCAGTGATTCTGTGCCTTGAATTCTGGCAGTTTGCCTTCTGGCTACTCCTTTGCAGTTCCTATACAATCTGGAGACAGGTCAAAGTTCCAGGGTATATTCCCTTCTCTCCCCATCCCTATCTCTAAATTCCTTAACCCTCCTCCTCCTCCTTTTCTACTTCCAGAGATTGGGGCCTGTTCCCAATCTCCTTAGTTTTCCAACTTATTCTGTCCTCTCAGTTGTTTATTTCTCCTTTTAGTTATATATCTTTCCTTTGTCTGTTCTTTGGACTTCCTTGTCCCTCCCTCCCAAACCTTTCTTACTCTACAGCGACTCAGAACTGGCGGAATCAACAACACCTAACGACCAACCCGCGAGTGCCACACAGTGCGTCAGCCTCGAGGGTGCCGCTGATGGTGTGTCGACCCGCCCATGCAAAAAAAAAAAAAAAGCTCCCGCGGGGTAGTGTCCTCCGGCCACTGTACCCAAATGTGATGAATAGTGAATATACACAGAAAGATGAGAATTGTGGTAGGTACATAATTTTCATTTTTAGTAATAGTGTAAGAATGTCTTTGTTGTGTTCTTTCATGGTTTTCTTGCTGTGACTGTTTCTTTTGACAGTGTTTCGTTTTCAAAAATGCCTGTAACTCTAAGTGGAGCTCGGCAGTTTCTGTAGTGAGCGTGAGCTGAAAGCTCAAGCTCAGAGTGGGAGGTGACTGTGCAAGCTGTGACCACGAGGTGACAGTGGGATCTAAGTGCTGCACAGCTTTGTAGGTGTTCTAAAATATTGCTTTTGGGACTTTTGAGGATTGTGGTTAATCAAACTGCATTATACATGGGTAATTATAAACACCCATGTATGACGTAGCTCGGCAATCACTGCCCTCAGTGTATAAACATCACTTACCATTTATTTATTTATTTATTTTTAACTTTATTTTCTCTCTCAACAAGTTTGCAGATTGCCATTGTACAAATTAGATACCATGCATCCCAATACAGGGAAGACCTACATTTCACAGCGCATCACATTGCATCTTTGTCTTTAGTGTACATAGCAAAAAATATTCTTAATATTTGCCTCCACAGTGTAAAAGTGGGTCAGAGACTAGACCCTGCTGGTTATCTCTGAGCTGGTGGTCAACTCCCATCTCCTCACCGAAGTGGGGGGGAGGCCATTGTTGCCAGAAAGCAAGAGTGGAAAAGTGGAACATCAAAAGCCTTGGTTTTACCAATTTGTATAACTGCAGCCCCCACCCAATTTCATCCAAACCTCACCCAATAAACCCCACAGTTGCAGCTCAATGTGTGCTTCCTGATTGGCTGTCACTATTTGCCAATAATTAAAAAGAAGGAATCCATTGGGCCTGGAGTGCAGTGTCCAAGGGTCCCCACATTGCTTGGTATTTATTATGTTGATCCCTGGCCATGTGTTGCATATGTTCTAGTGTCATACAATGCGATAACAGTTTTACCCATAGTGCTATGGATGGAACAGCCTCCAACCACCAATGTTGTGCCTAAGCTTGTTTTCCAACCACAATACCCAACCTCCAGAGAGGGTGACTGGATGTTGCTTGTCCTCAATCAGTTTCAGTGATCCCTAATAGTATCTCTCTGGCCGGATTGGTTTTTCTGTGGCCAGTAGTTTGTTCAACAAGGTTAGGATAGCCCTCCAAAACATGGCTACTTTAAGGTAGGCCCACATCATATGAAAAAAAAGTTTCTTCTCTGTTTTACATTTTGGACACTTGTCCGACTTCTCAGGGTCTGTCGTGTATGCCAGTTATGGGGTAAAGTATGTTCTGTGTAATACATTATAGTATATTGCCCTAAGTTTCTTATTGACCGAACAAGTAATTCCTTTTCTAAGGGCTCTTGTCCAGTCGTCACTGTGAAGGTCTCCCCTACAAGGTCTCTCTCTCCCACTTGGTTCATTGATTGAGAAGAGGGTCTTGTGCACCCAGTAAAATTTTGTAGCTCCTTATCAGAGGCCTGGCCCCCTCACACGGGGGGAGCTGAAGAACATCTCTTCCAGGGGAGGCCCAGCACTACTGACCATTCCTCCTAGTCTAGATCGAATCTGAAGATAGGCAGAGAAATTGGAGGGGTGGAGGTTGTACTTTTTTTGCTAGCTGTAGGTAGGATACCTACAGAGAGCTCACCGGAGCTACAAGAGGACATCGGGGGACTACCCCAGCTCTTCTGAGCTGAAATTAATTTTTAATTAATTTGGACTGCTTGTGGGGCTCATCAGAGCCTTGTTTCTTACAAAGTCTGTGCCAGTCAGGTTCACCTGCTCCACGGAGCTGCCCCAACTAGAGATCCACCGTACACAAAGACTTTTCCAGCTCTCTGAAAAAAGGTGCCAAGTTCGAAAGCTCTGGCTGCCTATTTAAATAGTTGCCATCTCCGCTCTGCAACAGAGAACTCACCAGAGCTCCAAGAGGATGTCTGGGTACTGCCCTAGCTCTTCTGAGCTGAAATTAATTTTTAATTAATTGTACTGCTTGTGGGGCTCATCAGAGCTCGTTTCTTACAAAAACTGCGACTGAGCTGTGTGGCCCTCCCACACGCAGCCTCCTACACAACATATTAAATACACTTTAGCACCACCCAGTGGGGCTAGCATTGGAAGATGCTGTGCATGGAGGTGGACCTGCAGATGTAAGAAAGGGAAGGGGCCAATTGCAGGGACTTAACTTTGATATTGCAACCCTCCCTTGCAACAAAGGGTACCAGGTTACTGTAGCGTGGACAAAACTGTGCATGAAGAACTGCGCTGTCTTAAGTGCATATGGAAGTACAGCGACGGGAATAGGAGTGATACGACAATATCACTGCCCCTGTTGCTGTAGAATGGAACACGGAAGTGAGGAAAAGGTTTGTGAGTACTCCTGGTCGAGTGCTGGGTGTGCAGCATTTTGGTGTGGTCAATATTATGTACCACTGCTGTGTTGCCGTACAGTGTTGTCTCTGTGCGGTCTTTACTTGCGTGCTTTCATCCGTGGCATTGTGACCCAGTGCTGCAACAAAGTACCCTGTCAATCTGTCTTTGCAAACTTCAAGCTTTACTTTGTGGCTTATAGATCCCTCTGACATTTTGTCTTATTGAAACTAAGTGTAATTCTCCTTTGTTTCCAGGATCCTTGCATATCTGTCTTAGCTATTTGAAGTTTACAGTACCTCTGTCAGTTTGCCCTTAGCCCTAAGGGTCTTAGCTTATAGTACCTCTGACCATTTGTCCTCAGCCTTAAGGGTCACATCCTTTATCTTGGCTAGGTGATCTTTATACCTACAGGGATTTCCCAAGAACCCTGCCCATTAAGTTTTTGACTGCTAGATGAATAAGATTTTTTTATTGTATCACAGGTCTGGTCAGCTTCTGTAGGTGGCCTGGTTGGAGACTATTATGAAATTAGGGGATCACGAATCCTAGTTCATGTGTTTAATTTCCCCCTCCAGTCATAACTACACTGATCACAATGGTACCAGTTTCTGAGTTCAGTGTGCTATATTTGTGTTTTATAGTAATTTCAGTTTACATTTCTCCATCTACTGTTATAAAATGTCTAGAGTGCATGACAAACCTATGTATTCCCCATTTGTGGTCTAGCCTGTGTCTTGCTCTATCCCTAAGGGGAGCCCTGTCCCTGTCTGTCCAAGAATGGCCACCCCACTGCCCTATTTCTAGGTAGTAAGCCATCTAAAATACCGTAGGTGTTCTCTGTGCCCATCATCTTACCCTCCTTCTTTGTCAGTTATCTCTGGCCTTGCCACACCTCCATACTCCCTTGCCTAACCTCGTGCCGTAATGCCTTGTCTTAAACATGCCTCTCAGTGGTTGTATTATACTGGCCTGCATCTTAATTGCTTTGATTATCTTGAAATTAAGTTTCTCTTTATGCCCTACTCCAGATTATCAGCAATGGCCTTCTCCCCTAGACTAGTGACACTCCATGGCCTCAGATTAAAAGATGACTGCTACGACTTGGTCTCCTACATAATGAATGTTCAGGGATGGCCTCGATGGTCAACTCCTACCATGTCCAACTATCTCAAAAAATTTCTTCTCCCCCTCTCTGCAGACACTGAGTCCAACCCGGGGCCCGTAAACAGCAGGATTTCCTCACCCTCTGACCTAATCTGGAAGTTCACCAAGGGGCTAAAAATTGCTCAGATGAACATTTTTTTATTTTTTAGTTATTTCAGTTTGGGATTTAATACCCAGAACATTTGCCGTTTCAGACCAAAAATGCACTGACTCAAGGCCTAGGTGGACCTTTACTCCCCGGATATCATCGGAATCACTGAAACATAGAAACATAGAATTTGATGGCAGATAAGGACCACTTGGCCCACCCAGTCTGCCCATTTCCCCTACCTAATGGATAAGCTGCAGATCCTAGTTAACCAGCAGCCTACTTCTTTCTCCCCCCACCACCTAGAATTGCCTTATGGCTGTCCCATGCATGCTTGAATTCAGTCACTGTTTTTGACTCCACAACCTCGTCCGGAAGGTCATTCCATACATCCACAACCCTCTCTGTGAAAAAATACTTCCTTACATTACCTCTGAGCCGCCCCCCCTTATCTTCAAATTGTGCCCCCTTGTTCTTGCACACCTCTTTTTTTGAAAGATGCTACCCTCTTGGACTTTGTTGATTCCCTTGAGGTACTTGAATGTTTCTATCATGTCCCCTCTCCCTCCTTTCCTTGAGGCTATACATATTAAGCTCATTTAGTCTCTCTTCATATGTCTTCCGGTGCAGACCCTGCACCATTTTAGTGGCCCTCTTCTGGACAGCTTCCATCTTGTCTATGTCCTTGCGGAGACTGGGTCTCCAGAACTGCACACAGTACTCCAGATGGGGTCTCACCAGCTGTCTCTACAGAGGGATAACAACTTCCTGTTTTCTACTGGTGATGCCTCTCCCTTGGCATCCCAGTATCCCCCCAGCCCTCCTTACTGCCCTCTCACATTGCTTGCCCACCTTTAAGTCATCTGATATGACTACCCTCAGGTCCCTTTCCATTTTTGTTGTTGTTAGTATCTCACCCCCCATTGTGTACTCTTCCCCTGGGTTTTTGTTTCCCAGGTGCAGTACCTTGCACTTCTTAGCATTAAATCTAAGCGGCCAAACATTTGACCATTCCTCTAACCTTGCCAAGTCCCTTCTCATCCTTTCCACCCCACCTTGTGCATCAACTCTGTTGCAGATCTTTGTGTCATCTGCAAAGAGACATACTTTTCCTTCCAGTCCCTCTGCAATGTCGCTTACAAAGACATTGAAGAGGACCGGTCCTAATACTGAACCCTGCGGCACCCCACTAGTAACCCCCCTTTCTTCAGAGTTGATTCCATTTACTGTTACCCTCTGTGTCCTATTCTCCAGCCAATTCTTTACCAGGGCTATCATCTTGGGACCCATTCCCATTCTCCAGCCAATGAAACCTGGCTTAAACCCTCCATACTCACCCACGAAATTGATATCCCTGGATACTCCATCTTCTGGAAGGACACGCCTAATAAGAAAGGTGGAGGGGTGTTACTATACATCAGAAGCTCCCTATTTGCAATTGACATAAGTCCCACTGAGCTTGACAGTAGAACCCCGGACTGTCTACTCATCAAATTACTGCTTGGTTGGACCAAATCCCTAATAATTAGGCGTGCCTACAACCCACCAAAGGTGGCTAAATGCAAACTGGAAAACCTCATCAACCATCTGATTAATAACCCTGTCGGTGAACTAGTTCTAACGGGTGACTGTAATCTTAACTGGTTGAACAATGTGGTTAACAAATTGGCTTTAATGGATGCGTCGCATACACAATTAATTGATGAACCTACAAGGCTCAACACCAAGACAGGAAATCACACGGTACTTGATTGGATACTTGTGAACCGCCTGGACAGAACTAAAGTTGCTGGATTATTACTGGATTTACTCAGCAAACACTCCCCAGTTTTCTGCATCTGGAGGAATTACTCCCCCAATGCACCCGCAAAGATCCTGATTACCCGGGACCTCTCGAGGTTTGTCACAAGTGACTTTCTCAGGGACCTGAGTGAAATAACACTGGAATGACCTCAATAACCTCTCTGTTATCATATGAACATACAAACATACGAAATTGCCAGCAAAAACAGGCCTCGTGGTCTATCGATTCTCCTTGAATGTGCAGCTAGCCCCTCATCACGCAACTTCCCGTCCCGCCACCCCCCACGCAATATCCCTTCCCCTTACATTGTCCCAACCCCTCTTGAAACTGCCCAACGTGTTACAGGACACTATCTCGTCTGGTAAGGTGTTCCATTTGTCCACCACTCTTTCCATGAAAAAAATGTCTCCTCATCTCCCCCCTCCAATCTCAGTCTATGCCCTCTCGTGTCCCTCCCCCTTCTCATGTGAAAAGTCCCTTCTGTGTTGGTCTTGTTTATCCCCTTCAGATACTTGAAGGTCTCGATCTTATCCCCCCATCCCTCCTCTCCTCCAGTGAATACATATTCAACTCTCCCAGCCTGTCCTCGTAGGGCTTGCTCTCTAGTCCCTGGATCATCTTTGTGACTCTTCGCTACACCACCTCCAACAATCTGATGTCCTTCTTCAGGAATGGGTGCCAGTACTGCATGCAGTACTCCAGGTGGGGCCTGACCAATGACCTAAGGAGCAGGATAACCTCCCTTCTGCTGGAGGAAATCCCTCTTGCAGTACACCCCAGCATTTTGTTGGCTTTTGCTGCCGCCTTCCTGCACTGAGCAGAGCTGTTCATGCTCCCCGTAATGAGCACTCCTAGGTCCTTCTCCTCTGTGGAACTCCCCAATTGTACCCCACTCAAGTGATAATTCCTCCCTTGGTTCCTGGCTCCGGAGTGCATAACCTTGCACTTCTTGGCATTGAACCCCAACTGCCATGTTTCTGCCCACTCCTGCAGCTTAGTCAGGTCCTCCTGTAACCCGTTCCACCCCTCTGCATCATCAACCACAGCTTCCATCTTGGTATCGTATGCGAACAAACTGATCTTGCTCCAGATCCTGTGTGAGATGTCTGCAGTAAAAATACCAAATGGCACCGGTCCCAGTACCGATCCCTGTGGTACCCCACTCGTCACTGCTTTTGGTGACGAGAGGTCCCCCACCACCACCACTCTTTGCTGCCTTTCCCGTAGCCAGTTTGTGATCCATTTCACCATTTTTGGTCCCGCCCCCACATATTCCAGTTCCCCCCCGAACCTTCCATGCAGCACTGAATCAAAGGCCTTGCTGAAGTCCAATACAGGATATCTACTGCATAGCCCTTGTCCCGTTCCCACATCACCCAGTCATAGTACTCTACAAGGTTTGTCTGGCAATATCTGCCTGCTATAAACCCGTGCTGTTGAACATTCTGGAGACTATTTTCCTCCAAGAAGCTCACTAGCCTCTCTTTTAGTATGGGGCTCCATGAGGTTTCCCACGATCAATGTGAGGCTCACTGACCAATAGTTTCCTGGTTCATCCTTTGGGCCACTTTTGTGGATGGGTACCACATGGGCCATTCTCCAGTCCTGTGGTACACATCCTGTGTCCAGGACCTCTACCAACTCCCTCAGTACCCTAGGGTGAATGCCATCTGGTCCAGGTGCTTTGTCCATCTTTAATGCCCTCAACCCATCTAGTATCCTGCTCTCTGTAATCCCTACATCTGTTGTCCCCTCCCCACCCCACCCTCGCCTGTGGTACCTGCCCCTCTTCTCCTGCATGAATACAGAGCAGAGGTATTCATTCAGTGCCTCTGCCTGCTCTGCCCCTTTCTCCACCCACCCACCCCTATCCTTCTTAATCCTCACCAGCTGATCCTTGCTTTTTCTTCTCTCTTCGATGTAGCAGAAGAAACAATTACTCACCTTAGTAATTGTGTTTCTTCTAATGGAGTCTTGCTGTATTCTGACTATATGCAGTTAGTCCCAGCACTTGAACTGCTCCGGAGAGGAAAGAGTTAATTCTATGCCAAGGCCTAGAACGTTGAGCTCAAGCTCTGTTTTCAAACCTCTGTCCCAGGTACTCTTCAGTGTAACCGTCAGATTCTCATGAGCCCTATACTAAGCAACTAACAATCCAGAATTTTTTATTTTTTTTTAACTTTTGTGCCAAAGGGCAAAAGACATCAATTTTAGGGTCCAAAGACTCAAGTCGAGACCCCAAAAAGAATCCAAGTAGGTAATAAAACTAAGGAACAATCTTCAATTAAGAAGAGGCATCCAGGTATACCCCTTGAGTGCAACTCTCCACCTACCCACCCACATCCCAAAACAACTAGGTTCCAGGAGGGGAGGCAGGGAGGGATGTCAGAATACAGCAAGACTCCATTAGAAGAAACACAATTACTAAGGTGAGTAATTTTTTCTTCAAACAACATGAAATCTTGCTGTATTCTGACTATACGCAGACTACCAAGCAGTACCCCCAAGGAGGAGGGAACTACAGAACCTATTTTGGGAACAAGCTGTGCAGTACTGCAGTACCAAACCTAGCATCACTTCTAGCCTGAATGTCCAAGGAGTAATGCTTTGTGAATGTGTGAATAGTCTTCCAGGTGGCTGCTTTACAGATTTCTACTAAGGGTACGTCCCTAGCTGCTGCGACCGAAGCAGCTGTACCTCTGGTGGAGTGAGCCCTCAGGCCTGAGGGAGGCTCTTTCCCCAATTTTGAGTAGCAGAACTGTATGCAAGAGACAATCCACCTAGCAATAGTTCTCTTGGTGGCAGGCTTGCCTTTACCCACCTCCCCATAAGTGAGAAACAGCTGGGAACAGTCGTTTCTAAGTAGTAACTCAGAACCCTCTTTACATCGAGACTGTGTAAAATCTCCTCTCTCCAGAGGAGGAATGATCGGAGAAAAATACAGGCAATGTCATAGATTGGTTCAGATGGAAGCCTGATACCACTTTAGGGAGGAATTTCCTATTTGTATGAAGGACCACCTTATCCCTATGGAATGAGATGAAATCAGGTTCCACTGATAGAGCCTGTAACTCACTGATTCTCCTGGCAGAGGTAATAGCAACCAGGAATACAGTTTTCCAAGTCAGATACTTGCGCTCAGCTGAGCAAAGAGGTTCAAAAGGGGGCTGCATCAGCTGTGTAATGGAGATATTCAGGTCCCACAAGGGAGTCTGATCCCTCGAGAGAGTGCTGATGTGAACCAAACCTTTAAATGATTTCTTGAAAACTGGGTGGGAAGCTAGAGAAGAGCCCTTCCCAGCTGAAAGAAAAGCAGAAATAGCTGCCAAATGCACCTTGAGAGTGGTAGGCCGAAGGCCTAAACTGTTAAGGTATACCAAATAATCTAGGGCAGTGGCAATATCAGCTGAGTTTGGCTGAATATGCTTCTGGGAACACCTGAACCCAAACCTCTTCCATTTTGAATCATACATTTTCCTAGTAGAAGTTTTCCTACTGGCCTTAAAGATATCCATAGCTGGCTGAGAGAGATGCAGGTCTCTATATTCTAGCTCCTCAAGAACCAAGCCTTGAGCCTGAGTGTGTGAAGGTTGGGGTACAATATCCTCCCCTGAGCTGAGGTGAGGAGGTTGAACTGTCTGGGAAGGCACAGGGAAATTGTCACTGATAGTGAAAATAGTAGAGGATACCAAGGCTGTCTGGCGCAATCCAGGACTATCAGAATCACAGTGCAGGGTTGGGACCTGATCTTGACTAGAACCCTGAATATCAGAGAAAAAGCATAGAGAAACCTGTTGGTCCAATCCAACAGGAGGGCATCTAGAGGAAGAGACCCCCACAGAGGGGGCCTGCAGCAGAATAGAGGGAGCTGATGGTTGTCCCAGGCTGCAAAGAGATCCATCTCTGGAGTGCCCCATCTCTTGCAAATGGTCTGAAGGATGAGAGGATTCAGGGACCATTCGTGGTGACCTTGAGAAATCCTGCTGAGAGCATTTGCAAGTACCTTGTCCTTCCCTGGAAGATGCACAGCAACCAGGGAAGCCTGCAGAGAATAAGCTAGTGAACATATTTTCATGGCCTCGGTGCACAAGGCAGAGGACCAAGTGCCCCCCTACTTGTTGATGTACCACATGGTTGTGGTGTTGTCTGTCCTGATCTGCACCACTTTCTCCTGAATTAAAGTTGAAAATGTCTGAAGGGCCAGGAAGACAGCCCTGAGTTCGAGAAGATTTATATGAAGGAGAGACTCCTGCTGGGACCAAGTCCCCTGAGCAGTATGCTGATCCATGTGGGCCCCCCATCAGAGCACAGAAGCATCTGTGGTGAGGGTCACTGTGGGGGCCTGACTGAGGAAAGGAACCCCTTGCCTCAAATTGTCCTCTTCCAGCCACCACTGGAGGGCCTGAACCAAAGTTAGAGACACTGGAACCAACTTGGAGAGTGGATCTTTTTTCTGAGACCAGAAAGCCCTTAGGTGAAATTGGATGTCCCTCATCTCAAACCTTGCCCCTTGCACTACTGCAGCGCAGGCTGCCATGTGGCCTAGCAACTGCAAGAAATGTCTGGCTGGCCGAGACACCAGTAGATGAAAAGAAGAAGCCAGAGAAGTGAGGGATTGGACACTTGATAGAGGAAGGAATGCCCTGGCCTGAACAGTATCCAGCTCCACTCCTATAAATGGGAGAAGCTGAACTGGCTCCAGAATAGACTTTTCCAGATTTAGGATGAATCCTAGGGAGTGAAAAAGATTTTGAGTGACTTGCAGAGCTGATCTGACTTGGTCTGGAGACTGACCTACTAAGAGCCAGTCGTCCAGGTAAGGGAACAGTAGGATGCCTCGTATTCTGAGGAAGGCTACCACTACTGCGAGGCATTTGATGAATACTCTTGGGGCAGATGTGAGGCCGAAAGGCATTGCTCTGAACTGGTAGTGGCCTGAGGGCAGTTCGAACTGAAGGTACTTTCTGTGGGACTGCCTGATAGGTATGTGGAAATAGGCATCCTTGAGATCCAGAGAGGCTAGCCAGTCTCCTGGTCTCAGAGAGGGTAGAATAATTCCCAGAGTCACCATCATGAACTTTGGCTTTAGTATGTGTTCGTTTAGGTACCGTAGATCCAGGATGGGTCGCCACTCCCCTGTCTTTTTTAGGGTAAGGAAGTACCTGGAGTACAACCCTTTTCCCCTGTGAATGAGAGGTACGCTCTCCACTGCCTGCAGGAGCAGTAGAGAAGAAACCTCTGTTTCTAAGGCCTGTGTTTCCCCTTCCGAGGAAGGACAGAAAGCCTTTGCTCTCAACTTTGGGAACCTGCTGAAGCTGAGAACAAGACCCTGGCTCATTACTTCCAGGACTCACTTGTCTGAAGTGACAGACTTCCAGGCCTGGAAGAAGTGAGCCAGTCTGCCCCCTACAGGAATTGAGGAGGCGACCCTGGCTGACACATCAGGGTGTCTGTTTGGCAGGGGGCTTAGACTGAGAGGAGGATGCAGCCCTTGTTCATCCCCCTTCTGCCTCTTCCCCTAAAGAACCCCCTCTGCTGAAAAGTTGAGGAGGCCTGGGCCTGGTAGAAAGGTCTGTGAAAAGGCCTGCCCCTGCCAGCCCTGGATTGCTGTCTTTGAGGAGTGGTCTGCTTTTCTTTGGCTGCAGCACTCCTGTATGTGGTCTTGTACTCGTCCATCTTTTTCATGTAAGCCTCTGTTTGTTCCCCAAACAGAGAGTTACCAGTGACAGAAAAATCCATGGCCTTGGTTTGGGCATCCTGAGAAAAACTGGTACACCGGAGCCAGGCAAATCTCCTCATGGAAACAGATGTAGCCATGACCCTAGAATGAATGTTATTCGAGTCCACAGCAGCATGAAATTGGACCTTAGAAGCTTTGATGCCATCCACAGCCACCTGCTCTAGCTCCGTGGCCAGCTGGGGAGGGGCATTCTTAGCGAGCTCCAGAACCGTATCCCACCTGGACTTCTGGTATCTGGCTGTATATGTAATATAATTGGATTGCCGGATTCCCGAAGAGGATGTCAAGTACTGCTTCTTTGCCATGGCATCCACTTCTCTGGAATCCTTATCTGGGGGAGTGAGATGCCAGGGGAATATTAGCTTTGTCACAGGCTGCAGTGGTTAATAAGGAAATCTGTACCCGGGCCTGACAGAGCATACCTCCTGTCCATTTTCTTATCCACAGGAGGTATGGATGTTGGAAACTGTAATATTTTTGGGGTCTGTTTACCCAGGGACTTGTGCGGAGGGATATACACCCTTTTTGACTCTAGGACATCCATTATCTCAACTTAGTCAGGCTCCTCCTGATACTGTTCAGCTTCTTCCACTGGAAGCTGAAGAGTCTCAGCCACCTTCTTGTAAAACAAGAAGTGGGAAGGGGACTCAGAAAGCCTGGGAGGAGACACATTGGAAGACCTGTCTGAGGAGATCTCAGGCTCAATAGGCTCATCTAGGTCTTCATAATCCTCATCTTCATCATCTCCGTCTCCTTCCCACACACCTCATAAAATGCTTCAGGGTCATACTCAGAAGCAGACAAGTCCGACCGAGCAGACCCGTCTCTGTGTACGATTGTCGATTCCCGATGGAACAAGCGACGACTACTATCTTGATCGCTGATTATCGTCAGCGGTCAGACCATGGGAACCGGGATCCGAACCAGCTGACTTGTGCTTTCTTTTTGCAGGGCCTGATTCCACGGAATTGGCTCCCCTTTTGCCAGAGGAGGTATCACCAGGTCAGTGGTTACCCCCTCAGGTTCGGTCAGAACTGAACTGGGCTGGCAATCCAGGTCAGCGGATTTCTCGGCCTCCCTTTCCTTCAGTCTACGTAAACATTTTTCAACAGTGGCCTTAGGAAAGTTCCTGCAGATTTGGTAGTTTTGAGGTGGTCAAACCCCCAGACAATACAAACACAGATAAGGTGGGGATCAGCCTTGGCAAAAGCCTCCCCACACTCAGTGCAGTGTTGAAACCCAGTGGGCCCGGTTTGCTTTTTGGGTTTCTCAGACATGCCTTTAAACACAAAGTCACCCTTACCAGTGTTCAAGCCAGGCGACTACCAACTCTTTCGATTCCAACCGTGTCACGGGTCGGATGAAAGAACCGGAGAAATCAACGTTTTTTTCAGGAACCGATAGATACTGGAAAACCACACTAAACACCTATAAAAAAACAGAACAACAAATCGCTTCTGTTCCCAATCGGACCGACCGCAAGAAACCGAAAACAAAAAACAATTTCTTCACAAACCACACTACTACCTGCTAATACACTTACTGTACCGGGACAGAGATGTAAAGACAGAAAAAATAAAGAAGCGGTTTATTAAACCAAATGATTTTACCACAATTGAACCGAAGTGAAGGAGAGAATCTCCGGAGCGACTTCACAGTAAGGCGGAGTAAAGAACCTGATGGTTACACTGAAGAGTACCTGGGACAGAGGTTTGAAAACCGAGCTCGAGCTCAACATTCTATGCCTTAGCATAGAGTTAACTCTTTCCTTTCCGGAGCAGTTCAAGTGCTGGGAATAACTGCATATAGTCAGAATACAGCTAGACTTCATGTTGTTAGAAGAAGTCTTTTTCCCCACTTTTGAGTCCCTGTGCCAGGCTCAGCTTCTTGGATGCTTGGCTGCCCTGACCAGTCAGGTAACCTCCCTGGACTTCTCCATGCATGTATCCTAATCTTTACCCCTCCCTGATTTCCTGTACTTTTGAAACGCTGCCCTCTTGGCCCTCACCCATTCCATAACCTCCTGTGTCAGTCAACTGGGTTTCTTTGCCCTTCCCTTCTTGCTTTTCTTCCAAGTGCAAGACTCGGTTGCCTCTGCCAGCCCTTCCTTTATAATGTCCCATTTCTGGTCTGCATCCATGTGTGGTTGCATTCCTTTCAGGTGCCTGCCCAAAATTTCCCCCATCTTCTTAAAGTCTACCCCCCTAAACTCATTCACCCTTGTACCCGTGCCCCCTGTTTTCCTACCCATGTTGAGTGTGAACCACACCGAATAGTGGTCACTCCCAGCCAGTGGTTCCTCCACTTCCAGATTCCTTATGGTATCCCCATTATCCAGTACAAGGTCCAGACTCCTTTCTAATCGAGTTGGCTCCTGAACCAGCGGCATCAGAAAGCTGTCTTGAAATGCTTCTAGCAGGACCTACTCCCTTGCACTCGTGGTGGATGGGGTGCCCCACTCCACCCCCAAGTAGGTTGAAGTCCCCCACCACCAGTGTGCTCCCCTTCCTGCAGACCTTCCTGATTTGTTCAACTAATTCTCTATCAAGGTCAGTCCCCTAAGCCAGTGGCCTGTACACCACTCCCATCCTCAGTGCCCTATTCTTTGCATCTTGGAACTGCATCCATAATGCTTCTGTCCTCCCCTTCTCTCTTATGTACTTTATCCCCGCCCTTAAATAGATTGCCTCTCCCCCTCCATTCACCTAAGCCCTATTGTTTCTGAATAACCTGAACCCCAGGATCATGATATTCCAGTCCTGGTACTGGGTGGCCTGCGTTTCCGTGATTGCCGCAATGTCCGCCGCCTCCACCGCCAAGAGAGTCTGTAACTCTGCTGTTCTATTCCTTAGGCTTCTTGCATTCAGTGAGACTACCCTCCAGCCTGTCTCTTCCCCTCCTCTACCCCTATTCTCCCCCCCCCCATCTCTCCCTATACCGCTTCCCTACTGCCTGTACCCATAACTGGGGGGGGGGGGGTGAGCTCACTAGGCTGTCCTTTCTGGACCCCTTTCCTATCAGTGGTCCCCTCACCACCACCCCAGTTTAAATCCACCGTTGTTGATATATACCCCTCTATTCCCCGTTTTAGTACTCCCTTCCCCTCCCTGATCAAATATAACCATCCCCTGCATATAGGTCACTGTTGCCCAAGGTCCTGCCCCAGTCTGACACTAATCTGTACTTCCTGGTATGGCACCAATCCGTCAGCCACTCATTGAACTTCTCTATCCTTTTTCTCCTCACTGTACTCGCACATGGTACTGGAAGCATCTCTGAGGGCGCCACCAATCCCCTCCCCCACCTCCTCATACTGCCTACCCAACTCCTCGAACCTCCCCTACCATCTCCCCCGACAAGTCATTTGTACCCACGTGCATCACCATGTGAGGTTTCTCCCTCCCCCTCCATGTGCACTTGAAAAGTGCTTGCCCCGCCCTGCCCGCGGTCAACCCTGGAATAGCCTCTACCCAGATGCATGGTGCCTTTCTCCCCTTCTGCCCCATCTGACCCCTTTCAGTATAGAATCCCCCTGCACTAGTACCCCATATCTTCTTTTCTCATAACCCCTTCCTCCTCCTGTTTTCGCTGTCTACATTTCCAGAGTCCACACTGCCCTGCCCCTTATTACCTCTATCTGCACCATTTGCAACGCCTACATCTTCTCCCCCATTTCCATCTGTCCCTCTGCCTCTGCCCTGCTCTTCCCCTTCCCCTACTTCCTTTCCCAGCTTGACTCCTGGGCTTTCACTACTCTTGTCCTCCCCTCCCCCCATGCCCTGGCTCTGGATTTTTTAATCAATAACTTCGTAAGTGTTCTCAACAAGCACACACACCCCCCACCAAAACAGCATAAGGTCAGAGGCAAGCGCTTGCATTGGTTGGATTGAGAAATGGAAATTGCGTAGCTACCGTAATTCTTGATCTTCTCTTGTATCTTCACCATTCATTAATGATTGGGTGTAAGCCGGAGACATGCACCCGCCACGGGAGTCTTTGTTTTTTGGACAGAAGTCTGCGCTAAGAGCGACGCACTACGTGGTGCCGTTAGGCGCCTCCTCCATCCCAGTTCTGTAAGCTGGAGAGGCAAAATACTGATAAGAAAAAAGGAGAGCGAGGCAGGAGAGCCAAGGGATTGGTAAAGGAAAGGATATAAACTGAAAAAAGAATAAGCCAATGGGGGAACAGGAAAGAGGAAACCTACCCTATGGGACAGCAGGGCCTCACTCCTGGGGCGGCTCCAAGGGAGGAACAGATAAGAGAGAGAGAAGAAGGAAGAAGAAGAGAGAAAGGGGGATGTTTGGAGGAGGGAGAAGTTCTGCCTAATTGTGAGAATTGGCTTGAAAGTTCGTAAGCTCGGGACCAACGATCCCATTTAAGAAAACTGGTGAAGAAGGTTTAACTGAACCTTTTGCACAGCTTGGTACACAAAAGGCAGACTCTCTGTACCTCCCGCCATCCCGAACCCCTTACACCGTAGCTGAGAGTTCACAGACTGCCAAGGCGGAAAATCTGTTCCGAAAGGAGTGCGCCCAACTAGGAAGGGGAAGGAAGCCCACTAGCACCCTGTTACGTGCTAACACAGATGTGTGTGGGGGGACAGGGATATTTGAAGCCCTACAGAGGGCACCCCTTTGCGGAAAAGGACAGAGTGGGAACTCAGTCTAACTCCCCGAATGCAAGGCAAAGCAGATCACCAGTTCAAGGCAATTGGGTTGCCAGGACAGTGTTTAACTAGCAGAGGCTGGCGCAAACAGGAGATTCAGACATGCCAGAGGGGACCTAGAAAAAGGAATCGAACCATTTATGGAATGGTTTCTTTAACTGTGAATTGAACAACATGGCTTAAGAAGGAACCAAGAAGTCACCCCGGGGGCAATCAGAAAGAGTTCCCTCAGGACAGAGATAAATTCTTCTCGGTCCCCTCTCTTCCTCAATTAAATAAATCCATTCTGAGAAGTACGGAAGGCTCAAAAAATTTTTTTTTTGTTTGTTTTTAATTTAGGCTTTAAGGCCATGAAAGGAGGGGGGAGGAGGAATGAGCAGGGAGGAGGAGGAGACACCGAAGAAGGAGGCCCATGAGGGGAAGGTAGGTGGGTATCAGTAATGAATGGTGAAGATACAAGAGAGCATCAAGAATTAGGGTAGGTACGTAATTTCCATATCTTCCTTTGTCAATCTTTACCATTCATTACTGCTTGGGTGAGTACCAAGCCCCCCCAAAGGGGGACTAGGGAAACTCTGAGGGAACAAGACCCTCAGCCTCCTGCTGGTGAAAAACAGAAGGAAGAAACCCTGGCCTTACAAAACAGGAAGCCTAAGGCCGAGGAGAGCTAGGAGGTGTCCCCTGGAGACGAGGAGACGGAGGAAGCCCCTGCAGAAGCCTCCTAGCCCTGGTGCAGATCGCTGCCCTCGCAAGTCTGGAAGCCACCTCATTGGCGTTGTAGGATGCCCTTGCTTGGTGCCTTGCCATTTCCAGACCTATAGTGGAGAGGGTCGCAGCTTGTCTGGATTGCTCTGTATCAGGCATTGATGCTAGAAGTTGAGAGAGCATTGACCATAAGTGCCTGTTATAGGCAGCATGGTAAGCCTGATGTGATGCAATGTACAACATCGCACGAGAAGAAGAGAACACTCTTTGCCCCCACCGGTCAAATTGTAGGTAATCTGAGTCTGGTGGAAGGTCATGTGCCAGGCGGTGGTGCCCGGAAGGAGTCTCTAGGAACTCCAGTCCCGAGGGTGGGTTGGGGAGTGTACCTAAAGACTCAGATGAGGCACAATACCTCCTCCTGCAGTCTATTGTGGCTGGAAAAGGAGCGTCTGGAGACTGCCAGGTGCGGATAGACGCCTCCTGGAAAGGGATAGGCCAGGATGGCACCACCAGATGCTGGGCGCTGAATTCCCCACAGAATTCATGTGTCTTCTGCTTGGTATTGTATCATCTGACAAAGGAGATATGGAGATTCCCAACCATCCTCGATAGGAAGCGCTGATATTGCGTGAAATCAGCTTCGGATGAAAGGTGAGCAGAGGGTTCCTCTCCTGAGGAGGGAGTCAAGGAGGATGAGGAACTCGAATGCCCGGAGGACTCCTGTGGCAGTGGGGAGAGGTGAAAAACCCGCTCATGCATATGTCTAACATATGACGGGAAAGCCTCTGCAGTGCCTCAGAACATCTCCCAGGATAACGGGCCCGTAGGACCGACACGGCCTGGAAGAGAGGAGGGTGGCTGCAGAGGAATTGGAGAGGGGCACCTACGAGAAGGCAACTGTCCTCTGCTAAGGCTGTGAAATCCAGGGAATGGAGCCCGAGCTGGCGTGGTCCTGGATATCAAACCAGGTTGCAGAACGGAACCCTGAGGATGTGAACTCTGGAAGAGCCTAGAGGGGGAATCTCCCCTGTGACTCACCTGGGGTTGCATGGATCCAGAAGTGCAACTGACAGCAATGCCACTGGAGGGGTCCCTTGAGCCTAAGAGGGAGAGGTGGGGCTCGGTGCTACGGCTCCTCCCCACACCCCGAGGGGTGGCAGGCAGAACCGATGCCCCTCACTGCGGCCCCTCAACCCCTCGGGTTCTGAGAATGCCCTTCTCCTCGACCCCAGCGACAGGTTCCATCGATCCTGAAGCCTCCCAAGGGGGACCCCCGAAGACAAAACCCTTAGTCCGCCCCGAGGAGACGCAGCAGCACCGGTAAAGGCAGCTGCTATAGCCCCCTCTGAGGGGACAGTCCCCTCCCTAATCCCCATGCTGCTGTCCTCTATGGACCCTAGGCCACCCCCCAGCCTGGGAGTCCTCAGAGGAAGACTGCTTTGGAGACTCAGGAATGGGAGCGCTGGACCACCTGACATCGCGCTCCACAGAAGACTCTTTTATTTCAGTTGTTTAACCAGGAGTAGCACACTAAGCTGAAGGCTTTTTCACAGCTGCAACGTGGGAGCACAGGGAAGTTAAGTGACTTGCTCAGGGTCACACAGTATGCAAGTGGAAGCTGTGGGATTCAAACCCAGGTCTGGTCTGCTGAATGTCACCAGATTTGCAGCTCGGAGCCTTAAACCACTATGCTATACTGCCTCCCATTCTGATTCTCCCATGACTCTGATTCCGAAGAATTGGGGAGCCAGGCCAGGTCCACGTCTGAGTCGTCTGCTTCCGAGGAAGAATCGACCAGAAGGACCTCTATGCTGGCCACCCCAAGAGTCCCCTGAGAAACTGCACTGCCAGTGGTGCCGGTGTTGCCCATGATGCCATCTGCTCCCAGCGCACCGCCCGTGGCACGGAACTCAACATGGCGCCACTCACAGAGTCGACCGGACCCATGTCACCGCAGGCGGTGTCAAAAAGCAACCCAGTGCCGCAAGCAGCGCCCCTGATCACTGGCACTGCGAATGGCGCTGGGATCCAAGACCGCGCCAGAAAGCAGCAGCAAGGGTCCACCAATGCCGGACCCAACAACCATGGGCCGTAACACTGGGGGAGCCTGCACCTTCGAAGAGGTGACTGCCGAGGTGGTGTCTCCACGGCGGCCCCGGGAGGGACCACGGTGTTCCCCCGACAACGCGAAAGAAGCCTCCTCCTCGGCAAGGCTCGACGATAAGGAGACCTCCTCCTCACCAGGCCGCATAGGCCTGGGAGGGGACCCAGAGGAAGGGTCTAGAGACCTGGCCTGGGAGGCCCGAGAACAACACCGTCCTCCAAAAGTTGGTGGGGCCTTGCCGATTTTGAATGTGCGGACTTCGAGAACATGGTGGTCTATCGAGAAACAGGCATCTCATCTATCTGTATCATGGTAAGGTCCCAGGCACCAAAAGGCAGACATCATGTCAGTCCGAAAAAGGAAAAATGCGGCCACAGGAGCACCGATGCATGGGGGCATGGCCCGCTTTTGACTTGCGTCTAGCTCCCGAACCAGACATGATGCTAAATTAACTTATAAACAGTAAAGCTCACGGCGCTGTCAAAATAAAGAAAAGGAATGGTCTTACTGGAAAAACGGCGTTGGGAAATCGAACTGGAATGGAGTAGAAAGTTTGCTGGAAGTGTAGGCCTAATGGCATAGTACTGACAGCTCACGCAGCAGGTGTTGCCTCGACGGCGGGAGACACAGAACTGGGATGGAGGAGGAGTCTGTGGCGCTTAACGGCCGCCCCTCGCACACCATGTAATGCATCACTATTGGGGGTGGCGGCATCGGCGCTGACTCCTCACCAAAAAAACTCCCGTGGCGGGTGTGCACCTCCAGCTTACACCCAAGCAGTAATGAATGGTGAAGATTGACAAGGGAAGATCTAAGAGACGGTTTAAAACTCAGAGACAAGGCGTGGGGCCAATTTTATTTTATTTTATTTATTTATTTATTGTGAGATCAGAATTAACACCTTTGAGCTAAAAGCTCGTTTACAAAGGATCCCCATCGAACAGACTGGACAGAGACTTAGTTGCAGCAGCATACTTACAGTAGACAGTTTTTACATGATAGCAGCAGTAATTTACACATTCCAGATTACAAAGGAAGGTAACATATTTCAGGATACAATTCATACAAGGGCAGCAAAAATCGACATTACTTCACATTATTAGACACAACAGCAGCAAATTCATGGAGCTTATTCTGGTAGGAGGTACAGATGCAGCAGCTTGAGGCATTGTCAGTCATACTGGAGGGCACTGGACTAAGCAGCTGTCATGATAGCAACAGTAATTTACACATTCCAGATTACAAAGGAAGGTGACATATTTCAGGATACAATTCATTTGAGGGCAACACAAATCGACATTACTTCACATGATTAGATACAACAGCAACACCAACAAATACATGGAGCTTATTCCGGTAGGAGGTACAGATACAGCAGCTTGAGGCATTGTCAGTCATACTGGAGGACACTGTGAGCAATTAAAGGGTTAGTTAAGTGCTGAGCAGCAGGTTTTGTTCAGGGTTTGGTGAATGATGGGTTGGGGAGATGGAAAGGCGGGGGGGTTGGGGTGGGTAGAGAGAGTGGGCACTGCATTTCCGAGGTTCGGATTTGAAGAGCTGTATCCGTGGAAGAATAGGTTTGCTGGCCAAGGCACCTAGCTTCACCTGAGCTCTTTCCTTCTAGGTTGCTTGAAAGGACAGAGCAAAGAACCTTACCAGAGCAAGGGAAAGGATTAAGGCCTCTTTTGGCTAGGCAGATTTACTGTGTGTTTTTATTTTGTACTCACAGGGATTGTTACTGTTTGTTGCTAACATTTTATTGCTTTGTTTTTGTCTGATTAAAATTGTTGTTGGGTATACCTTCTGCTGCATTATTACAGGGTGTGCCTACAGGTGTGTGCTAACAGATTACTGCTGTAATCTTCTGATTCAAATTATTTTTTGCAAGGTGTATCCTCTGTTACTGCTTTATTTTTCTCTGTAGCAAAGTGTTTCTTACAGGGTATATCTTCTGTGAAATTATTACAGGTGGTGCTTTACAGGTTTTACAGTTTTATCTATCACTAGGATATGCTTTCAGGGCTACTGCATTTGTTGCTGGCTGATTGTTTCTGCTCTTACCCCCTTGTTTCTTTCGTCCGTGGTTGTTCTTTTTCAGCAGGGGAAGAGTGAGATGCCAGTGAGGAGGGGCTTTTCCACTGACAGAAATGCAGAAACAGCTGACAAGTGTACTTTGAGGGTAGCTGGTCTGAGGCCTAAGCCATCAAGATGAACCATGTAATGCAGAACTGTAGACAGGTCAGTAGTATCTGGGGATATGTGCTTATTGGAACACCAAATGCTGAATCTTTTCCATTTGGAGTTATAAATTTTTCTGGTGGCAGGTTTTCAAGAGGCTTTGAGAATGTCCAGAACCCCTTGAGAGAGATGCAAATTTGCATATTCTAGCTCTTCAAGAGCCATGCCTTGAGATTGAGAAACCGAAGGTTGCGGTACCAGATTCTCCCCTGAGAGGAGGCTAACAGGTTGTGATTCCTGGGGAGAGAGATAGGGGAAGATGGACTGCTAGGGACAGCAACAGGGGATACCAAGGCTGTCTGGTCCAGACTGGAGCAATCAGGATCACTTTGCAACATTGTGTCCTTATCTTGGCCAAAACTTTGAAAAGTAAAGGAAAGGCATACCGAAATTTACCCTCCCAATCCAGAAGTAGAGCATCCAGGAGGACTGAGCCCAAGACTGGGGATCTGCAACAAAAGGGAGGGAAGTTGGTGATTGTCTGGGGCTGCAAAGAGATCTATCTCTGGAGTGCCCCACCTTGAAAAGATCACTTTTAACACTAGGGGATCCAGGCACCATTCATGATGGCCCTGGGAAATCCTGCTCAATACATCTGCTAGCACATTGTCCTTCCCTAGAAGGTGGACTACTACCAGAGACGTCTGTAGAGAATAAGCCAGGGACCATAATTTCATGGCTTCCGTGCACAAGGCCGTGGACCGAGTGCCTCCCTGCTTGTTGATGTACCACGTGGTAGTGGTGTTGTGTGTCCTGACCTGAACCACCTTGTTCTGTACTGAGTCTGAGAAGGCTTGTAGAGCCAGGTACACTTCCCTGAGCTCCAAAAGATTGATGTGGAGAAGAAACTTCTGAGGGGACAACACTCCCTGAGCTGTAAGGGCTCCCAAGTGAGCTCCTCACCCCAGGAGAGAAGCATCTGTGGTTAGAACCACAGAGTGATGACTGGGACCCCTTGCCTGAGGTTGTCCTGATCCAACCACCATTGGAGAGCCTGGATCAGAGTCTGAGTCACTGGAGTTAGCTTGGTTAGAGGATATTTTTTCTGAGGCCAAAAAGCCATCAAATGGAACTGGATGTCCCTCATCTGAAATCTGGTCCCTTGAACCACTGCAGTGGAAGCTGCCATGTGGCCCAGGAGTTGAAGGAAATGCCTTGCTGGTCGAGACACCAGAAGCTGAAAAGAAGAAGCCAGCTCTATAAGGGCCTTTACCCTTGCCAGAGGGAGAAAGGCTCTTGTTTTGACAGAATCCAACTCTGCCCCATGAAGGTAACGAGTTGCACTGGTTCGAGAACTGATTTTGGAAGACTGAGGAGGAATCCTAAAGAAGTGCGCACTTACTGGGTCACTTGCAGACTTGACTTGACTTGGTCTGGAGACTGACCCACAATGAGCCAGTCATCCAGGTATGGGAATATGGAAATGTTTTGTCTCCTTAGAAAGGCTACTACTACTGGTAGGCATTTTGTGAACACCCTTGGTGCTGATGTTAAGCTGAAGAGTATTGCTCTGAACTGATAATGGCCTGAAGGCAGTTCGAACCCGAGGTACTTTCTGTGGGTGCACCTGATGGGAATGTGAAAATAGGCATCCTTGAGGTCCAGGGAGGCTAGCCCATCCCCTGGCCTTAGAGAGGGAAGAATTATTCCCAGAGTCACCATTTTGAATTTTGGCTTTACTAGGTGCTTGTTTAAGTATCTTAAATCTAGGATGGGCCGCCACTCCCCTGTCTTCTTTGGGGTAAGGAAGTATCTGGAGTACAGACCTTTGCCCCTGTGAGATGTAGGAACTTTCTCTATGGCTCTGAGAGCCAGCAGAGATGAAATCTCTGCCTCTAGCATAATGGTTTCGGAGATGTTTTAAGGTGGAAAAGACATGATCCTCAGCTTTAGAAATTTTTTGAAGCTGAGGGCTAGTCCCTGGCTTACTACCTCCAGGACCCACTTGTCTAAGGTAACAGACTTCGAGGCCTGGAAGTGGTAAGCCAGTCTGCCTCCTACAGGAATTGGGGAGTTGACCCGGGCTGACACCTCAGGGTGTCTGCTTGGCAGGAGCCTTAGACTGAGAGGAGGATGCAGCCCTGCTCATCCCCCTCTGCCTCTCCCTCTGAAGAACTCCCTCTGAGGAAAAGGAGAGGAGGCCTGCACCTGGTAGAAAGGCCTATGAAAAGGCCTGCCCCTGCCCCTAGATTGCTGCTTCTGAGGAGTTGCCTGCCTTTCCTTGGCCTGTGCACTCCTGTAGGTGGTCCTGTATTCGTCCATTTGTCTGTTCCCCAAACAGAGAATTCTCCATGATGGGAAATCCATGGCCTTAGCCTGGGTGTCATGTGTTAGACTAGTACATCTGAGCCAACCCAGTCTCCAAAGAGCCACAAATGTAGCCATGACTCGTGATAACACATCATTGGAGTCCACAGCAGTATGAAACTGGATTTTTGATGCCTCAGTCCCATCAGCAGCCACCTCCTCCAGCTCCTTGGCAAGCTGGGGGAAGCCTGTTTAGCCAGTTCAGAACAGTATCTAATCTGGATTTCTGGTATCTGGCTGTGTAGGCCATATAGTTAGCCTGCCTGAGTCCCAAGGAAGATGCCATGTACTGTTTTTTAGCCATGGCATCCAGCTTCCTGGAGTTTTTATCTGAGGGGTGTGAAGCCAAGGGTAGGTTAGCCTGATCACAGGCTGCAGTCTGCACGACCCCAACATGGCTGCATTGCTGGTACAAGTATTCTGTGCCTGACAACATATACCTCTTGTCCATTCGTCTGTCCACAGGACGTAAAGAATTTGGAGTTTTAAGTAACTTTTGTGTCTGTTTACCAAAAGATTTATGAAGGGGAATAGACAACCTCTTGGACTCTGGGATGTCCATCATCTCCACATAGTCAGGCTCCTCTTGCTCCTCGACAGCTTCTTCTAGTGGGAGCTGGAGGGTTTCTGCCACTTTTTTGTAGAACATAAAGTGGGAATGGGACTCAGAAAGCCTAGGAGGGGAAACACCAGAAGGTCTGTCTTGGGAGATGTCTGGTTCTATGGGCTCATCCAGACCTTCTACACCACCATCATCCTCATCATCATAATCTTCATTCCCCTCTAGATCCAGTTCGTAATAGTCTTCAGGGGAAGAGTCCGGAACCGGAGGAACCGACCGAATGCCTACAGGGAGGTATCGGAACAACTGGAACCAAACGGAGCAATTCAATTATAGTAATCACCCTGGCAATTTCCTCGGCAGTTAGATGATGCGGTTCTGGATCCAAACCGGCCGATTTCTCTTTTTTCTTTCTTTTTACCAGAACCAGCCCCTCAGGATCGGCTCTTCTTTTGCCCGAGGGAGTCTCGCCCAGGTCAGTGGGCAATCTCTCAGGTTTGGTCAGAACTGAACCGGGCTGGCCAACCCGGGTCAGCGGACTTCTCAACCTCCTTTTCCCTAAGCCTACCCAATCTTTTATCCAGGGTGACCTTAGGAAAATGTTTACATATCTGGCAGTCTGAATCAAGGTGGTCAAAACCCAGACAGTAAAAAACAGGTGGTGTGGGGATCAGCCATAGGAAAGGCCTCCTCACACTGACTGCAATGTTGAAACCCAGTGGGCCCAGTTTTTCTTTTGGGTTTCTCGGACAAAGCCATCCTAATAACTTACCCTTTACGCAGCAAAAGCCAGGCAAGACACCCTTATCGGTTCCTAACCGTGTCATGGGTATTTGAAAAAAACGTTAAAATACATTTTTTTTTAGAACCGATAAGGACCAGTACCTCGCAGTAAATTCAGAAAACCAAAGACAACTTAAGAGAAATTACAGACAATCGGTTCAGCCGAACCGATTGAAAAATAGAGCTTTTACAATTTCTACAGAAAAAAGCAGTATTCCACTACCTAAGTACTTACTGTACTGCAGACAGGGATCCAAACCGAAATAAAAATAAGAAGTAGCGGTTTAAAACCAACGTTTTTACTGTACCGAACCTATAGCGAAGGAGAGCTCTCCGAAGCGACTGTTCAGTTAGGCGGAGTAAAGAATCTGACGGTTACACTTCAAAGTGCAGCAGACAGAGGTTTGAACCGAGCTTGAGCTCAACGTTCTGTGCTTTGGCATAGAGTTAACTCTTTCCTCTCTGGAGCAGTTCAAGTGATGGGGCTAACTGCATAATGTCAGAATACAGCAAGACTTCATGTTGTTTGAAACAGATTGGTCAACACCAGCAGGAACATCTGCCAGAACTAGACACATGGTGGATTCCCTGCAAGGGGGAGGGCTTCAAACAACTGGTACAGCAATCCACAAGAGACGGTGCTATCCTAGATCTAGTAATGATTAACAGGGAAAGTATCACAGATCTCCAGGTGGGTCACCTGGGGGCCAGTGACCATCACATGGTATGGTTCAGTTTAGCCACTAGAACTAAATCATCCCTTTCCAAGGAAAAATATGGGACTTCGGAGGAGCTGACTTTGATAAGATGGCCAACAGAGTTAAGCTAGCCCTGGCAAAAAGAAATACAGGTGAGGGAGTACAGGCAAGCATTAAGGATGCAATACTTGAAGCAACATTCCATTGTGTTAGAGAGAAAAGGAAGTGCAAAAGAGGAAGGAAACCACTTTGGTTCTCAAAAACAGCAGCAGAAAAGGTCAGAGCCAAACGGTTGGCCTTCAGGAAATATATGGGAACACAGCAGGATGAAGATAGGGAGGCATACCAAAAGTCCCTAAGGCAGAGAAGGCAGTAAGGCAGGCAAAGGCCCAAACCGAGGAAACACTAGCACAAACAGTAAAATAAGATGACGAGAACTTTTATGCAGATACATTAGTGAAAGGAGAAAGTCCAGAGGGGGTATTGCTAAGATCAAAGGAGATAAGGGGACATGTGAAGAGGAGGAGCACCATGTAAAAACATCTATCCTAAATAGATACTTCTGCTCAGTATTTACTGAAGAAAAGGTAGGGCAGGGCCCACAGCTCAGCACCATGGACATGGGGGAGGGAGGTGTGCACTAGTCCCTTCACAAAAGAAAGGGTCCTACAAGAGCTCGATAAACTCAGGGTGGACAAGGCAATGGGACCTGATGGCATATATCCCAGGGTACTAAAGGAGCTAAGGGTGGAATTAGCAGAGCCATTATCAAAACTGTTTAGTGAGTCTCTGAGCACAGGAGAGGTCCTAGAAGACTGGAGAAGGGCTCATGTGATCCCACGCCATAAGAGTGGCAGCAGGGAGGAGGCGGGGAACTACAGACCAGTCAGTCTTACCTCAGTAGTGGGCAAGATTATGGAGGCACTCCTTAAGGAAAGGATAGTGCAACACCTGGAATCCATAGGAGCACAGGATCCAAGACAGCATGGGTTTACAAAAGGAAGGCCTGTCAAACTAATCTCATAGATTTCTTTGACTGGGTAACCAGAGTGGTGGAACAAGGGGGAGTAGTTGATGTCGTCTACCTTGATTTCAGCAAAGCGTTCGATACTGTTCCACATAGAAGATTGATTGATAAGCTGGGTAGGCTCAGAGTGGGTCAAAAATTGTCAATTGGGTGGCAAACTGGTTGGCAGGCAGAGCACAGAGTGGTGGTAAATGGTATACAGTGAGAGGAGAAACAAGTTTCACAACTGGGGTACCTCAGGGGTCAGTCCCGTTCAATATCTTCATCAGTGACATTGCAGATGGACTGGAGGGTAAGTTTTATCTGTTTGCAGATGACACACAGATTTGCAACAGAGCAGATGATCCAGATGGGGTAGGCAGAATCAGAAGAGATCTGGATAAACTGGCAAAATGGTTGGAAGAGTGGCAACTGGGGTTTAATGCAAAGAAGTGCAAGATCAATCACATAGGGAAGAGAAACCCTGAAGCCACCTATAGGCTGGGAGAGGAGTTCCTGGCAGTCACAAGGGAAGAAAGAGACTTGGGCATCATCATCACCGATGACCTGAAATCATCCAAGCAGACCACTAATGCAGTAGGTAAGGCTAGGGGGATGTTGGGGTTTATTAGAAGGGGTATCACAAGTCAGAAGAGGGAGATAATAATCCCTCTTTACAAGACACTGGTTAGGCCCCATCTGGAGTACTGCATGCAGTACTGGAGGCCACACCTTCATAAGGACATTAACCAAATTGAGGCAGTCCAGAGAAGGGCAACCAAAATGATGCAGGTGCTGCATCAGAAAACATGAGGACAGATTAACGGAGTTCAATATGTATACCCTAGTGCAAAGGAGGGAGAGAGAGGTGATATGATAGAAACATTCAAACAACTTAAGGGCATTAACAAGGTGGGAGTCTAACATGTTTCAATATAAGAGGCCTACCTCAGGAAGTGTATAATTACAGTGCAGGGCTTCAAACAGGCCTGGGATAGACATAAGGGAGCACTACAGATGAGATATGGATTTGAAGAGCCCTATTCGTGGAAGGCCAGTGATGGAATAAGGGAGCTCATTTAGCCAGGTGGGTGCCCTTACCGCAAAGGCACGCTTTCCAGGGGCTGTTTTCCTGAAGGGTACGGCAAGGCCATACCTAGTGGTGTTTCTTGTGGCATGATCACCTGGGGCTGGCCTAAGCAGCTCCTGTAGTGAGGTGGGTGCAACTCCCAGTAGGGCTTTCTTCCCTAATATGCAGGTCTGGGTCTTTATTCTGTCCATTAGGGGCAGCCATTTGGTGTTTATGTAGAGTTCACATGCATGTGTGAGGCGATCCGTATCCAAGACAAATCTGCAGGCTTTGTTGAAGGTCAGGTGGACTTTGAGTAGGCTGTTATCCATGGCTGCACCATATACTACAATTCCGTAATCCAAGATAGGCAGAATTATGCCACTGACTGCCAGGAGTCTGGCCTCGGGTGTGAGACAGAAATGTAGTCTATAGAGTGCCCCCAACTTCCTGTTTGCGGCCTTGGTGATATTACCAGTGTGTTCATCAAAGGAAAGGGACTCATCAGTAGTGAACCCCAGGTACCGAAATGAGTGGACCTGTTCGAGGGTGGAGCCAGACTTGAGGGCAGTTGTAAAGGAGGTGGTATGTCTTCTCTTTTGGCGACCTGCGAAGAGCATGATCTTTGATTTTTTGCCATTAAGGACTAGTAGGCTGGAGTTAAACCATTCCTTTAGGAGATCAAAATTAGACTGCAGGTTCCTGGTCAGTTAAACTATCCAGAGAGCACACTGACTGGTTGAAAAACAGGACCCTGCTAAATAATTGCAAAAAAAGAATTAAACGCAAAAAGACACTACATCAGGTGCCTTCAAACCAATAACCTGTCCGATCCCAAAACATTCTGGGCACAAATCAACAGCCTACTTACAGTGAGGGACCATCAGCTGATAAAACCCTGAGTGTCTTAGTTGATGGTAAACCTTTATCCGCACCTGTTGATGTAGCCAAAGCATTTAATAACTTCTTCACCAACCTGGACAAATATGCTGACTCCAGACAAGAAAGCACAAACGTCTACTACTCAGACACTTCCCTCAGTCCTCAATTCCACTTCCGCCTGATCTTCCTGGACATAAGTCTCCACCACTCATTCACACTATTGGGTATAGCGCCGGAGGCACTAGGACCCATCGGGAGCAAACTTTTTGCTGGAGGGTCGGCACCAGAGATGGCGCCACGAGCCCTAGCTCGCGCGGCAATGACTATCTCGGCATCGACCCTCCAACCGCCTCGTTTTTTCCCGCCTCGCCGAAAGCGCTTCAGTGATCGACGCTCGTCACTAAGTCGGAGTCAAACTTCAAACTGCAGTAGTTTTCAGTTTTATTATTTTGTAGTATCACGATACAGTATCGCTTAAGTTATTCTTATTTTTAATTAAAAGCGATAAGAAGTCTCGGCCTACTTTGATGGGAGTCGACCATGAGCAGGTCAGGTGACGGTAGGGAGACTTCGTATGAAAGCTGTTCAGTCAGTCGGGCTGGGTCCGGTCCGCTGCCTTCTCCGGAAGGGGGGTCTGACAATGGGCAGTCCAATGCCTGGGGGGGATGGGCGGTCCCCGCGGAAGCATAAAGCCAAACGGTCGCATTCTCGGCACTGTTGGCCTCGAGCTCTTCTTCTACCTGCAGGTCTAAAAAGAGATGGCATCACTCGAGGTCGCCCTCTGATACGTCTGCGCGTAGGCTTTCGGTTATCGGTGCTAGTTGCCGGTCTCCTCCTTCGGAGTCACCGGCAGCGGCTTCTGATGGCCGACGCCTTCGACATCGGAGTCCTGCCCCGCCCGCAGGTAGGTCTTCAGATGAGCAGTTTCATCAGTGGGCCGCTCTTTTGGAGCAATGGGCTCGGAGGTTGGTTCAGCTACCTGGCTCGGTCGCTCGTGGGCTCTCGGGCTCTCTGGGCGACGGGGTAGGGCAGTTGGACTTTCCTGGTCGCACGGCACCTTCTTCGGTGCCGTCGACTCCGAGCTTAGGTGTCCCCCTCACATGGCTGCGGCGCAGGGGGCCACACCGATGCCCTTATCTCCTGTCTCCTTTCCTTCAAAGCCTGTTTTTTGGTCTCTGGGAGTTCCTTGGCCCGTCTGGCCTCGGTAGTGCATCCTCGGCGTCGCCTGCGGTGCAGCGCATCTTCTCTGTGCCCCGCCCGGGTGGTGCTGAGGGGCGTCGCGGCTTCGAGGCGCCATTTTCGGCGCCGGGGTTCCTTGGGCGTTCTCGGTGCGTGCCGCTCCTCGGTGCCGGGGGCTCAGGGACTTCCTTTTGTCTCTTTCCTCCTTCCTCTTCTAGCTTTCATCCCTTTCCTGTCCATACAGTCCCTCCTGGACTGTCAGGAGATGACGTTGAGCCTGACCCAGACCTTCGGCTGGGTGATGAAGTGGACGAAACAGGATCTTTTATTGCTACAGAGCCTGTGGTTGAGAATCTGTCCTTTAAGTCTCTGTTGAAGAATCTGAGCTCCACTCTTTCTTTCCAGACTACAGACATCGATCCTGGGAAGCTGTTAAGACTCCAATATCTTCATGCTTCGGAAATCCCTACAGATTTGACTCTTCCGATTCAACCTTCCTTCAAGACGCTGTCTCAAATGGTATGGAATAATCCTGCTCTTACCCCTTCGGTGGTTAAATCCATTGATAGGAAATACTCAGCTCCCAAGGATCGTCCTATCTTGGCATCCCAAGCCTTTGCGGATCCTATTGTAGTCCTGGCAGAAAATGACAAGGTAGTTCTTCCTCAAACTACTACAGCTCGACCTATCAACAAAGAGTCTCGTAAGATAGATACATTTAGGTAAGAGAGTCTTTGCTGCGCCCACTCTAAGTATGCGTATTGCCAGTTACCAGGGTTATTTTTCCCAGTATGAGTATATCCTGTGGCATTCTATCAAGCAAATGGTTGAAGCTCTTCCGGACTCGGACTCAAAGCCAGAGCTTCTTCAAACCATTACCAGAGGTATTGAATCTAATAACCAGCAGGTCAAAGCAGCCATGGATGCTTTTGACACTGCTTCTTGTTCAGCAACTGCTGGTATTTGTACTCGCCGTCACTCCTGGCTGCGTACTTCACGAATGATGCGCAACAGCAGCTGATGGCGTTGCCCTTTGACGGCTCTTATCTTTTCAGTCCTCAGGTAGAGCAGGCTCTAAAAGCTACACAAAAGACTAGGTCAACCATTAAGCTGGCTCGACCCCCTCTTGCCCCTTCTCGAGGGCATGTCGGTAGACGGCAATTTCATAATCGACAGTCCTTTCGGGGCAGAGGAAGTTTCCATAAGAACCAACCTGCCCAACCTCAGAAGAAGGCGCAACAGAAAGCGCAAGGGCCCAAAGCGCCCAGCGCTACCTTACGAGTTGCCGGCCCAAGTCCCATCTCAACTGCCCGAGGTGGACTTTTCCTCTGCGGTGGGAGGTCGTCTGATGCACTTCTACAGCCATTGGAAGTCCATAACCTCAGACAAATGGGTCCTTCGGATAATTCGCGTGGGGTATTCTCTCAATTTTCTGGAGACCCCTCCGGATTGTCCTCCCAAACGACAGCCCAGGCTGTCAACCCTTCAGTCAGACCTTCTCGCCGCAGAGATTCAGGGCCTTCTGAACAACAGGGCAGTAGAAGTGGTGCCTCTGCATCAGCGAAACACGGGGTTCTACTCCCACTACTTTCTGGTTCCAAAGAAGTCCGGGGGAATGCGCCCCATTCTAGACCTCAGAAAGCTAAACAAATTTCTCCCCAAGGAGAAATTCAAAATGATTTCTCTGGGAACCCTGTTACCCTTGCTTCATCAACACGACTGGCTAGCCTCCCTGGACATGCAGGATGCTTACCAGCACATTCCTATTCACCCGAGGCATCACAAATTCCTGAGGTTTGTGGCTCTGGGTCAACACTATCAGTTCAGAGTCCTGCCCTTTGGGCTATCCTCGGCGCCGCGAGTCTTTACAAAGTGTTGTGCAGTTCTCGCAGCGCATCTCAGGAAACTCGGTATCAAGGTGTTTCCCTACCTGGACGACTGGCTCCTAGCAAGCCCTTCCAGACAAGGGACTCTGGACGCCGTACAGATGGCCTCTTGCCTTCTTACATCCATGGGAGTTCTGCTGAACCTCAAAAAGTCTCAGTTGCAGCCCTCCCAGAGACTCCTTTTCATAGGGACTCTTCTGGACACCTCTTGTGCGAAGGCTTTCCTTCCAGAGGGCAGAAGGAACGATATCCTACAGATGGCTCATTACATTGGAGAGAACAGATCAGTTACAGCTCTCTCAATGCAACGTATGTTAGGTCTCATGGCATCCTCAGTGTTCACTGTACCCCTAGCACGGCTGCACATGAGAACCACTCAATGGATGCTCAGTGCTCAGTGGTCTCCAACCACTCACCCGCAGTCTTATCCCATCAAGGTGACAGAACCCTTACAGAGGTCCCTCACCTGGTGGTCTCAGGAGAGCAATCTCCTGGAGGGATTTCCCTTTGCTCCTCTGGATCATCAGATCTCCATTACCACGGACGCATCGCTAATGGGGTGGGGAGCTCACTGTTGCGCTTTCCACACTCAAGGGGTGTGGACTCAACTCGAGTCCCAGCTTCACATAAATGTCCTAGAGATGAGAGCCGTCCTTTATGCGGTCCGAGCGTTGAAGGACATTCTCTGTCACAAGACCATTCTCCTTCAAACGGACAACAAAGCAGTGATGTACTACATCAACAAGCAGGGCGGTGCTCACTCTTACCCCTTATGCAGGGAAGCGATGAGGGTGTGGGAATGGTGCTTGGAACACAAAGCTCTAATTCAAGCGGTTTACCTGCCAGGTGTACAAAACGACTTGGCAGACCGTCTCAGCAGAACAGAAGCAGATCCTCACGAGTGGTCTCTCGACTCAGTCATAGTTCAGTCACTATTCGAAGAGTGGGGAACTCCAGACCTGGACCTTTTTGCATCCCCACTCAACGCAAAACTGCCTCTCTTCTGCTCCAGAATTCCAGGGCCTGGCATTTTCTGTCAGGATGCGTTCAGGCTGCAGTGGACAAAACGCTTTCTATACGCCTTTCCGCCCCTTCCTCTAATTCAGAGAGTACTCCTCAACTTCGAGTCTCGGGACCAAGATGATTCTCATTGCTCCCTTTTGGCCTTGACAACTCTGGTTTCCACTACTCAACAATATGTTGGCAGTTCCTCCGAGACCACTCCCCTTGCAGGTGAACCTGTTGACTCAGGGTCCGGTGGTCCATCCCAACCTGAGATCGCTTCACCTTCACGCTTGGCTCCTGAAGAGGTAGAAGTGAACTGGTTCAACGTCTCTCGAAGAGTTTCAGACATTCTTCTGGCTGCTCGGAAGCCAGCCACTCAGAAAACTTACACATCTAAGTGGAAGCGTTTTTCGCTCTGGTGTGCAAAGTCCTCTTTGAATCCTTTTTCCTGTCCACCAGACAAGGTTTTAGAGTACCTTTTGGACCTCTCAAATTCAGGTCTTCAGTACTCTACAGTCAAAGTTCACCTTAGTGCCATTTCAGCGTATAATGAGCCGGTCTCTTCTTTGTCTCTGGCTCAGTTACCTATGGTTAAGAGATTTCTTAAAGGAATTCTGCATACCAGACCTCCTATAAGACGTCCAGTTGCAGCCTGGGACATTAACCTTGTGCTAGACATGCTCACTCGGAAACCTTTCGAACCTCTGGCTACCTGTGAGCTAAAATTTCTCACCTGGAAGACTGCCTTCCTAGTGGCCATTACCTCAGCCCGTAGGGTCTCTGAGATGCATGCCCTGGTCACAGACCCTCCGTATACTGTGTTCCATAAGGACAAAGTAGTTCTTCGTACTCATCCTAAATTTCTTCCCAAGGTTGTGTCAGAATTCCATCTAAACCAACCTTTGGTCCTTCCCTCTTACTTTGCGAACTTCCAAAATGAAGGAGAATGTTCTCTTCATTCTTTGATGTTAAGAGGGCTTTATGCTTCTATCTCGATAGAACTAAAAATTTTGCAAGGCCCAACAACTTTTCGTTTCTTCAGTGAGACCGGCTGGTCAACCTGTCGCTATCAGATGTATCTCATCATGGCTAGTGGCATGTCTTCGACACTGCTATTCCATGGCACAGGTTAAATTGGAAGGTAGGGTTTACGCTCACTCTACCAGAGCGGTCTCAGCATCCCTAGCGGAAATTCGCAACGTGCCTATTGCAGACATCTGCAATGCCGCCACCTGGAGCTCAGTGCATACTTTCGTTAAGCATTATGCACTGGATGTTCATGCCAGGCGACATTCCACCTTTGGCAGAACTATCCTTAATGGACTCCTGTCCTAGAAACGTGAGCTCTTGGTCTATCCTGCCACCCTCTCGGGGGATTATTAGCTCGGTACTCTCCCAATAGTGTGAATGAGTGGTGGAGACTTATGTCCAGGAAGATATGAAAATTACGTACCTACCGTAATTCTTGATCTTCTAGGACCAGTCTCCACCACTCATTCCACGCCCACCCTCCATCCCCCGGGCTCACCACTGTGTTGGTCTTCACTCCCTCAAATCTTTAGGCTGTGAAGACTTCTTTGTTGACCCTTCTTACACGGGTCGCCCGGACTATCTTATGTCCGGGCCTAAAGTTAGGTTATCTTTAGTTTAGTTGCGCTGCACCTCCTTGGTAAAAAAGGTACTGAGGCGGTTGGAGTGTCGACGCCGAGATAGTCATTGCTGCGCGAGCTAGGGCTCGCGGCGCCATCTCAGGTGCCAACCCTCCAGCAAAAAGTTTGCTCCCGATGGGTCCTAGTGCCTCCGGCACTATACCCAATAGTGTGAATGAGTGGTGGAGACTCGTCCAAGAAGATCAAGAATTACAGTAGGTACGTAATTTTCATATCTCCTGGAAGGAAGTCCTCACCCTGCTGTACTCTCTCAAGCCAGCTGGTTCTCTAGGTTTTGATAAACTAGAGCCGAATTTTCTGAACATTGTTGCTCCAATTATTGCTAGCCCTCTCAGAGGAACCTGTTTAACGTATCCCTTCTGCTTGGTAAATTCCCTACTAGGTGGAAAATGTTGTTGGTAGTCCCTATCAATAAAGCTGGTGCTAAAAGTCTGGTTGAAAACTATCATCCTGTTTCCATTCTCTGTGTGCTCACTAAAACATTGGAGAAGCTGGTCTATGGACGGGTCCAGGACTATTTGGAACTCCACCACCTACTTTAGGATGAGCAACATGGTTTCCAGAAAAAACATGGGAGTGACACAGCTCTTGTTACGTTCACAACATAGGTACTCTGTGAGATGGACAAAGGTCTGGCTACAGGAGCATTATTCTTAGATCTAACAAAAGCTTTCAGTCTGGTGAACCATGCTGTTCTTATCAGTAAACTTGGTCACCTTGGCCTGGATACCCATGTCTGTATCTGGTTTCACAACTACCTATGTGAAAGAAATTAGCTGGTCAAATTGTTGGGTATGACGTCTGATCTAAGACTGGTGAACCAAGGGGTTCCCCAAGGCTCCATCCTTGGACCCCTACTTTTCTTAATCTTCATAAACAACATGCCTAAACACTGTGCAGGAGGCAGCATCCAACTTTATGCAAACAATGCTATAATCTGTAGGTGCTCTAAGGATGTCAACCAGTTAAACCTCGACCTCGGCTCCACCCAACATGGAATTCCAACTCCTGGAACAGTGGCTTGTGGACAGTAGACTCATCCTAAACCTCAAGAAATCCAAGGTTATGCTCTTTGGTCCTAAATGCCTGGGTGCCGACAATATTTTTAACAAATATCCTTGACCAGTGACACCAGGTTGAAGGTCTACTCTTCCATTAAATACCTTGTGGTGCACCTTGATCAAGAGCTCACTCTGAAAATGCATGTGGAAGCTCTAACCAAGTCTCTTCATCAAAAAATAGGATTGCTCTATAGACTAGGAGGCTACATGAGCAATGAAGCATGGCTGGTAATAGCAACAGGAACTCTTCTCCCGGCACTTCTCTATGGTGTCCACTTCCTTCATCCTATCCGAGGTATCGAGCTTTCCAAACTCAAAGTCCTATATCACAAAGTTGCCCACTTAGTAGCTGCTGCTTACCTTCACGACCACCATTGTGGTGTTCTTGCCTCCCTCCACTGGCCAGCACTTGAGGCTAGGCTAGCCTACCCCACCCTCTGCCTTGCCTTCAAAACAGCCAAGTTATGAGCATCACCTAGCCTTAATGGACTACTTAAGAACAAGATTCCTAAACGTGACCTTTGGTCATCTACTAGCCCCACCCTGGAAGTGCCAAGGTTGAGATCCTGTGCAGGTGACCGGTCATTCTCCATCTCTGCACTGACACGTTGGAATAACCTGCCTTCAGATATGACTAACTGCACTACCTTAAACACATTCATAACCGCACTGAAATCCCAATGTATGTAGCCAGAAAAAGTAGTTGTACTTGATGCAGCTGGCATGCACCGTGGCTCTGTTGCCTGACCACTTGGCATACTCCAATGCCATTGTCATTTACCCTGTGGGCACTTAACCCCCTTAGATACTCCTACTGGATTAGAATACTTGTTATTAGGGGCCGTGCCTATGCTGCTCCAAGTATAGCACCAGAATTCTGCTCTCTCTGACCCTAATCTGCCTAGTCCGTCTTTCTAGCTAGTAAGTGACCAACCCGGGTGTTTGCCATCGTCACTTGTCAGTCCTTTGCTGTTTGACATGTCCTGGATTTACTTGAATTGTTTTGTTACAGGCTTTGTTAGCTAACATTTGTCTGTTGTTTATATGTTACAACTCTGTTTGGAAAATCAATGCCTCTGTATTGTGTGTGAACTGATGCCTTCTATATGAGTGTACTGTAATTAACCCCGGGTCGCCCCTGAAAAAGGGACGGTACCTGTCATTGGGCTTACCCAGGCAACAAATTTCAATAAATAAAAATAATAAGGATGTCAGGGTGTCTCCTTCATAAAGTTGTGAGACCAGGCTTAACCCCTTACTCTCCCATCTCCTCAGCATGTTATTTACTGGGCCAGGTATGTGGGCTCTCTCCCAAAGTGCACAAGGAATAGCTTCGGGTGAAAATGTAGTGGGATGATGAATTAAGGCATGAGCTGCCAGCCAGACCTTCACCAATGCTGTTGTGAATGGATTACTAATCTTTTCTGCCCTGCTGTTTGCTAGTGCTGTGGTGTATAAAGGGTGTTGTAGAGGGGATTACCATCTGGGCCCTCCTCTAGTTTCACCCAGGCCTTCTTGGGGGATATCTGGGAGGTCAGGTCTGCGAGGAAGGCTAACTGTGATGCCAAATAATGTTGGCAAAAGTTTGAAGGCCCAGCCCCCACCAGTTGCCACAGCGCTTCCTGTTTTATGCAAGGTTGTCTACCCTGCCAGAGGAGGATGGTGACATATCTCTGGATAGCCTTGAAATATTTGTTAGGTAGGTGGACTCGTAAGGTCTGAAATAAGTAGAGGCACTGGGGGAGAAGGCACATTTTGACCAAGTTCACCTTTCCCAGTAGAGTCAGGGGTAGTGTGCTCCATCTGTCACAGTCGACCTTGATCTTCTGCATTAGAAACATAGACTTTGATGGCAGATGAGGACCGCTTGGCCCACCTAGTCTGCCCATTTCCCTTCCTACAGGATAAGCTGCAGATCCTAGCTAACCAACAGCCTATTTCTTCTTACCCCCACAAGAATTGCCTTATTTCTGTCCCATGTATTCTTGAATTCTCCCACAGTTTTAGACCCCACAACCTCCTCGGGAAGGCTGTTCCATGCATCCACTACCCTCACTGTGAAAAATACTTCTCACATTGCCCCTGAACCCCCCCCCCATCTAGCTTATAGTTTGGTTCCCGCAGAGTTGACAACCTTCTTGGGAGTCGAATCCTTAGATACTTTGTCATTTGATGGGGTAATGGTGGTATCATTTATTATTATAGGAGTGCTATTCTGCATCATTTGCAGCCACTCACAGTTCGCCCAATTGATCTTGTGGCCAGACAGGGGGCCTTATACTTTAAATATTTCAGATAGGGCTGGAAAAGCTCGCTAGGGTTGTGTAATTAATAATAGCACATTGTCCGCAAATAGGGACATCACATGCTGGTCTCTATCTTGTTCATAGCCCTGGATGACCGGGTGTAGGCAGATCATTGTAGCTAAGGCCTCAATAGTAAGTATATACAGGAGTGGGGGAAGAGGGCAACCCTGTCTCGTTCCCCTGCACAGTTGGAATGGCCTCGACAATAATCATCAGTTAAAATTTGTGCCTGAGGTGACCTGTACAAGAGGATATCCATGACCAGAAACAGGGCCCCAACCCAAATTGTTGTAAGACAGCAAACATGAAGGACCATTCAACCTGGTCGAAGGCCTTTTCAGCATCGAGCGCCAAAAGACCCTGGCCACCCCCTCCCCCCCCGATGCCAGTTTCTTCATAATGTTTAGTGTACGGTGGATGCTGTGCTTTGCTTGGCACCACTTAATAAAGCCGCCTTGGTCCGGGTGGACAAGCCCTGGTAGTACCCTCTCCAACTTTTGCTGCCAAGAGCTTCACAATAACTTCATAATCTGCATTAAGCAGATAAATAGAGTGATAAGAGTCACATTTGGTAGGGTCTTAACCAGGTTTTGGGAGAACTGTAATAGTGTCCAAGTCTGTGAGGGTGAAAGGATTTCTCCCTCCAAGGCCTCATGGTCTGTTGTAGATGCAGTAACTGGGCATTTATATTTTCGAATCCAGCTTTCATTTGGGTCATGAGGTCAACTCAGGTAGGCCCTGGATGAGGACTGGGTAGGTTCCATTGTTTGGATAGCGTTGTGAGTTTCCTCCGGTCCCACCCGTGATGTAGCTTGAGTGGCTGGCGTGTTAGGTCCTGTCGGATTAATTGGATCTCCAGCTGTTTTAAGTTATTTGAGCTTGCTTCTTCATCGATTTTGTAGAGGGTGCCATTCTCCCATGTAGTGGTGCATTTTCCAGTGTGAAAAAATAAGTTAAGCATCCATCTCAGTGCTCGGCTAGGCCATGCCCCCTCCCCTTACAATTTATTATAAAGTTTTTTGCAATATAAAGTGATTTGTCCACTTTTTCTGGAGGTCCTCACTCCATACTGCCCATCAGCATGAATGTAGTTTCATATCCTTATGGAAGGTAAGTTTTGGTAGATACTCCTTTTCTATGTATATAGTGTCAGCAAGCCTTCAACATAGCTTCCAGCCTGCAGACTGTTTGGGTTCTTGCTCTGGATATTATTCAGCGGCTCAAGAGCGTAGGTCTGATATTCCTTGTGTTACATCATCCTTGTTCTTTGCGTAGCATTTTTCTAAGTGTCAACCTTAGAGTGCTAGAGTTCAAGCCACAGTTCTGCTGCTTGACACATTACCAGTTTTAAGTTTCTGGTTCCTTAGAAATGCAGTAGGTTGGCGACAGGTTTTAACAGCAATCTTTTCTCTGCAGATGGATAAATACATTGACATTGACAGTAGAAAAAGGCTCTTGGCCCATCCAGTCTGCCAGCCCTACCCAACTATTCTACCTTGCCCTAGATAGGTAGATAGATAGATAGATATGTAACCTCCTCTCCCTGCTTATACATCCCAAACTGTATTTCACTTTGGTAAAATATTTTACAGTCATTTGACTTTCTCGCTCCTGCCTGGGGGGATTTGGGTTAGATTTGGCAGGCAGCAGGCCACTGCTCTCAGTCCCAAGATGAAAGATTTCAAGGAAGCCACCTCTCCCTTCCTGTCTAGGGGTTTGATGAAAATTGTCTCACGGGGGGGAGGAACCAGCCTGACTGAGCAGCTCAATAGCAGGGTATTAACACAGTACCTTAGTTTGTAGACATGTAGGATTTCTCTGTTGATGGTGTGAACTCCATTGAGATGCAGGCAGATGTTGTTTTCCCCATTCATGACTGGTGGCTGCTCTCACTGCAGGAGCTCTGAGGAAACATTAGGTTAGGGCACAGCATACACATCTGCAGGACTCTCAATTATTTCAGCTCAGACAGAATCAAGTCAAACAAGCAGTTTTATTTGTGTTTTAAAAGCTCAGGCAAAAACAGAAACTTCATGGAGGGTGCACAGTTCATTGGTTATAGTCCACACATTTCCCTGTGGCAAGGCAGGGGACCCAGGTTCAATCCTGGGCCCTGACACACACTTTCCCTTTTACTTTTTAAGTCGAGCCATTGGGGGCTCCGTTTCAACCAGGCAGAACACTCTCAGTGTTCTTCAACATCTCCCTGCTTCTTCTATGGTTCCCCGCCAGTGGGAGCGGGGTGCCTTCTCACTGACTTCACTGACGTCTGAATGGAAGGGGGGAGTTCTTGCTCCCTGGGCACAGTTCTTTCACTCCGGGGTAGGCTGCCTGCCGATCCCCAGGCAGGGTTCATACATGACGGCTGCACCATGAACTGCCTTCACCAGGAAAAGTCCAAACAGCCTCCCAACACTTTTCTGAGGAGGACACGGAGGGCAAGGGTCGCTTCTGCCTTAACGGCTCCTCCATACCTGCCACTGTGACCTCAGTCCCTGCTCGTGGCAGCCACCTCTCAACTACAGTCCCAAATGGAGCCTGGTGGGGTCCTATCCAGCGTTTTTCTCCAATTCTTTTTGGCTGCTTTCTTCCTCCTTCATTTCCACGATGGCATGGTGTCAAGCTGGGGGCCAGGAGGTAGTCTCTCCACCCTGGCTCCGGGCCTGCTGGGCCCCAACTGGCGGCCCTCCCTCAGGCCTTCGAGCTGCACCTCACTCCTTCCCTCATGACGACTTCTCCACCCTCGCGCCAGTGGGGTGCTTCAGAATCCCTCTCGCGCTGCCCAAGCCCCGCCCCCTTGGCAAGACTGACAGCACACACTCCTCTCGATGCCAACAGGGCTTCCCAAATAGTAAACCCCCCAATTCGGCACGGGGGTTACAGATGGACAGACAGGTGCTTTATTTCTATAGCGCCCCATTCCGGGGACTCTGAGCGCTTCACAGTTCACAAATTAAAACACAATACAATAAACTGGACAATCAGTTCACTCACAATCCAGTTAGAGCAAACATCAATATACATAAACACTATTCATACAATAAGCAGTAAATCAAAATATTTATCCATTAAAAGCCTGGTTGAATATAGTCTTTAGTCTCTTTTTAAAGGTTTTCACCGAGGGTGCCTCCCACAGTTCTTTAGGTAAAAAGTTCCGGAGGGTAGGCGTGGCCACAGAAAACGTTCGCTCACCAGAGTGCCACAACCTAACCCTGGCAACACTAAGGAGGCAACCCTTGGTGGAATGGAGAGCCCGGGATGGACAAGGAGATCTTGCAAGTAGACTGGTCCCCTTTCGTGTAGGGCCTTATAAGCCAGTAATGTGACCTTGAAGGCATTCTTCCACCTAACTAGCAGTCAGTACAGTTCGCAGAGGACAGGCATAATATGGTCTCACCTTTGCGTGCCTGTCAGTCTTGCCACCACATTCTGCACCAGCTGCAGCCAGTGGAGGTTGCCTCCAAATAGCCCTAGATACAGGGCATTACAGTAATCCAGCCTGGACGTGATGAAAGCATGTACCAGTGAGGTCAGGTCCTCAGGTGGTAACAGGTTCTGGATCCGGGCAATGTTCCTCAGATGGTAAAATCCACTCTTAATGATGGCCGACACCTGAGCATCAAATGTCAGGCCATCATCGAGGATCACACCCAGATCCTTCACCTGTACGGATGGGATCACTGGTACACCCCCCAGTACAAGACCAGGGGGATCCCACGAACTCCCCTCCCCACCACGATGACTCGGATCCACCACCAGCACCTCAGTTTTGTCTGGGTTGAGTCTTAACCAGTTATGAGTCATTCAAGTCTGGATCTCTGCCAGGCAGTTGTTAAATACAGTGTCTGCCATCTTGTTACCCAGAGCACAGGACAAATACAGCTGGGTATCATCTGCATAGCAGTGAAAACCCAGCCCGTACCACCTGATAATGTCTCTCAGTGGTAGCAAGTACACAGTAAACAGCAACATGTACACCATAAACATCAAGGGTGACAAGACCAATCCCTATGGAACTCCACAAATCACAGGCTTCAGGTTAGATGAGGCTAACCCCATCACCACCCTCACCACTCTTTCTGTTAAGTATGACCTGAACCATTTGATGGCATTACTGGACAGGCCAAACCAGCACCCCAGTTGGTCAAGCAGTGCCTTGTGGTCCATGGTGTCGAATGCCACCGAGAGATCCAGGAGGATCAAGATGGTACGCTCTCTCCTGTCTCTCGCTATCAGGAGATCATTAAGCATCTTCATCAAGGTGGTCTTCATACTATGCCCGGCCCTGAACCCAGTCTGAAAAACCTCATAGGTGGAGGAGGAGGAGGCAAGTCACTCCTTGAGCTGAATGACCACGACTTTTTCTGTAACCTTCCCTAAAAATGGGATGTTAAAGACCGGTCTGTAGTTGCCGAGGCAGTCCGGGTCTAATGAGAGTTTCTTTAGTAGAGGTCTAACCAGGGCCTCTTTCAGGGCCCATGGGAAGACCCCACTCTTCAAGGAACTCCGGATGATTTGGGGCCACCACAGATCCAATCAGGTCTAAACATCCAACCAAAAGTCGGGTTGGACCTGGGTCCAGATCGCAGTGTGTTGGTTGCAGCCTCAAGACAACTTCCGCCACCTCCTCCACCCCAACTAGGTCAAACTCAGCCCACACAAGAAGAGTGCTCCGGCATGTCTCAGGGTAAACCCCTCAATCCCTAGACGTGATGCTGGAGGAGATCTCAGCTCTGATAGGACACTTTGTCGGCAAAGAACAGAGCAAACTCGTTGCATCTTGTACTTTAACCTGCTCCTCCCACATGGAGACAGGCTGAATGTAATAGCCCATCTATCATGTGGAAGAGCTGAGCAAGTCTGTTCCTTTCTGCAGCCATCTCCCTCGACAAAAAAATCTGCCGCCTTTCGGGAGATTGCCCTCTGATAGTCCTTATAATGGGACCTCAAGGCCAATTTGTCTTCCATCAGGCCAGAACTCCTCCAACATCTCTCTAACCTCCGACCCTTAATCTTTAACTCCCTGAGTTCCCCGTCAAACCAGGGGGGGTCTCCAGTAAGTAGATATGGGTCCGACACAAACGGGTGCGATTGAATCAAAGGCTGCAGTGATGGCTCCATTATAGGCCACCACTGCCTCCTCCGTTCCAGTTGCACATGCAGCCTCCACACTCATTAGGTCCAGCACCACCAGTAGTCCTGTTGGGGAAAATCCCCGTAAAGGTTGGTACCAGACCATCTTCACAGAGGCAGGACCTTCGGGGGGCCCCCTAACCTGAACCCCATGGTGCTATGATCTAATCAAACTACTGGATCTACTCTAAGGTCAGTGACCTCAAAGCCTAATGAAAACACCAGGTCTAGTGTGTAGCCACACGAGTGGGTCACTGAGAAAACATTCTGCATCAGGACCAGCGCCTCAATGCTCCTAAGCAGATCACACCCAAATAACAAGAGTCCATCATCAACTCAGGCATTGAAGTCCCCCAGAATTAACCATCTTAGGTACTCCAACACCAGGCCGGTGACAAGCTCTCCGATCTCCTTCAAAAATTCACCCCCCCTGACCTGGGGGGGTGACAGAGCAGGAGGATCCTGTAACCCACACCAGGACACCACCCCACCGTGCAGCAGCACACTCAGAAGACTCGGTGGGACCCATAGGTAACACTGTGAGGCCCAGGCCAGCGTTAAAACAAATGTCTACCCCCCCTCCCATCTCTGTGATCCTTTCTCAGGGTGTGTATCACGGAGTACCCGGCTGGCACTGCCGCCTCCAAAATGGGAGCCGCATTTTCATCCAGTCAGGTCTCTGTGATGCAAGCCAGGTCTACCGAGGCAATCAAGTTTGCCATTATGGCAGTCTTGTTCCTCATCAACCTGGCATTGCATAACACAACCCGAATAGGATGAGGGGAGACTGCTGGATCAGCTATCTGCCCACTTATCTCAGTGGAGCCTTGGGCATGGGCACCAAATAGGGAGGACCCCCCCTCTAGTACCTATTTCACCCCATGGCATCTCCTTGGTCTCACCACCCGAATCCGTGACTCCCTGGCAGCTGCTTGGACCGACTGTCCCCCCCCCACCCAAGCAATCCCTAATGTCCGACACCTCCTATAAGTCTCTAAAGAAAGGGGTGGGAGCTCGAAGGGGTAAGGGCCACTGAGTAGCTGCACCTTACCAGGCTCTGTCCCAGGCACATATTTCAACTCAAATAACCAAAACCAATATTTAAAACCTGCACAATCTGCCGGCCCGGTGGCGCTGAGGGTTGAGGCGTTGGATGCCATACTTCGCGCCATGCCGGAGACCCAGGTTTGGGAACGCATCTGGGCTGTCAGAGGTTGGCTGGGGAGGGAAAGGATTGAGCATCCAATGGACTGCTCTCTTTTCCCCGGGGAGGGCTCGGGCTTTTCATCGCTCTGAGGCGGCTCCCGATGGAAATCAGGGGCACTGTAGGAGCGGTGCAGTCAGAGGGTGAGGTACAGCAGACATCTGCACGTAGTGCCTGGACGTCATTGCACATTCGTACCTCAAGGGGTGAAAAATCAAGAATAATGGCAGTCGGCCGAGCAACTTCATGGCCAGGCCTGTCTAGCCAGTGGGCCTGTCATGGAATTGCGCTCCAGTATTGGATCCCAGCTGAGAGGGAGTGGGTACCCCTCCACAGACGTGTGCCAGCCGGATGCAAGTGAGCCTGCACGCTGGAAAGGGGGAAGAGGACAGTGGCTGGATGTATGGAAGGCTGAGCTGCGAGGAGTAAAGTAAAGATTGGGGGGCCCACACAATCACACTCTCAGATCCAAATCATACTCTCGCATCCAAATCAACCACGCACCACTCAACCGCGCACTCCCAACACAGTCTCTCCACCCGCTCCTATCCCAGATAACTTCGAAGCAACCCCACCACCTACTTAGAAAGACAAACAAATTTAACCAGTTCTATGTCCTTTAGCGGGAGAAAAACAGTCTGTTTGGCAATCTATGGAAACCTAATTCAGCCCTTGCAAATTTCAGTACAGGCAAAGGCAAACATTTCTATCCTCTCTCACAGAAAGAAACCGTTGCTCTGCACTTTTAGTCAGTTAATTCCATATGAGAAACGGTCTGCCACAATCCAGATGCAAGGCTAAAAGGACCCACAGATCTCCAGCAGTCCAAGCTCTCACCACTGTCTGTCCCAGAGTCTTTTCAGGCCTGATGTAACCGTAGCCACATAATCGAAGCTCAGTCCAGTAAAGTGGCTCACCACTAACTTTAGTGAGCCCAAGTCATACAAACAGGTCACTCTGAGGAAAGTCTTAAAAAAAATCTAAGCTCCTCACTCTAACTCCCTGGCAGCCCCTAACTACTCTCCCACACCTAACTCACCAACTAACTAAAATGTCTAAAAACTTACAATAAAACAGGTTAAAATTGCTGGCAGTGCTCCACCTCTAATTGCAAGCAGCCCAGCGTGGCTGCCATGTTGCTCTTCTAGTCTGTATACAAGGGAGACAGTCTCCCCCCTTATTTTTAACCCCCTTTTTTTTCTTTTTTTTTAGAAACCCACCTGCTTGTCCCATCCATGCTTGAAACTGTTGATCAGCTTGGCCTATACAATAACATCTGGAAGCTTATTCCACTTTATCTATCACCCTTTCTGTGAAGAGTACTTCCAGACATCCTTTTCGAATCCTCCCCCTGCCAGCTTTAGTAAATTCCCTCCTGTGTTTTGAAGTCAAGGAGGATGGCTCCTTGGTGTCTACTCTGTTTTTCCCATAGAGGCTGTTGCTGGTCTGTCATGTCACCCTTTTTTTCTCTAGGGTGTACATGTTTAGGTTCTGCAACATCTCCTTGTATGTCAGATCTCCAAGGCCATGCACAATCTTAGTTGCCCTTCGTTGTGCTGGCTCCACGTTGTTGTAGTCTTTCCTTAGGTGTGGACTCCAGTACCTTGTGCGGTATTCCAGGTGCGGCCACACCAGTGACATATACAGAGGGAGGAAAACTTCATGCCTCCTACTGTTTATCCCCCTCCATCTGCATCCCAGCATTCTGTTTGCTTTGCTCGCTGCCCTGTTGCAGTGTGCAGACATTTTTAGGGTCTCTGATATCATTGCCCCTAAATCCTTGTCTTCTGGAGTGTGTGACAGGGTTGAATAAGGCCCTGTCCCATTTGTTATGCAGAACTAGTTAAACGCAAGGATCTGTTCTATCCTCTCCTTTCTCTTGTCTGTCTGGTTGCGCAGCCAAATGTTCTTGTGAGACCTAGGAACTGATCACTCTGATAGTCTCAGGATTCTTCGCCTTTTGCTATCTCTCTGCCTTCACTTGCTGTTTCTGTCTTGTTGTTCTGCTGGACCTGTGCCAGCTCCTCCAGCTTTGATAGATTGCAAGGTATCCTGCCATCACTGCATTTCTTCTCACCTCTGCTTCTCAAGTTGCTGCATTTCTTCTTTTCTCTGCTGCATTTCCCTCTCTGTTTGTGTCTATTTTTGTTGTATAGCCCACCATTTGAAAAAGGCAGTCAGGCTTTCAGGTTCTGTCACTGCCTGTTCTTTTTCTATGACTGGTGCTGGCTGTACAGTTTCAGGTTGGACTTGTGTCTTTGCTACTGGGTTTACTGGGTTGACTGGAGAAAAGTAGGTGATGTTAGCTCATTGGGACTGTCCCCCCACACAAGTGGGTCAAAAACTTATACCAAAGCCTGATCGGAGACCAAGAGTTCATTGAGGCCCTTTTTGAAGCCAAGTATTGTGTTTTTATTGACTAGCTATTGAGGCAGTTTGTTCCAAGCTTTAGCAGAGCGCACAGTGAAAGTGGTCCCTCTTTGAGGCATTTGCCCATGAATCTACAAGCTGTTAATTACGAGATCGTAAATTGTCTCTGGAGTTTGTTTTTTTTAAAATATATTTTTTATTAAAAGCTTTTTGTTATACTTTGTCAAGAGTACAGTACTTAAATTTCATTATATTGCCACGTGTCTTCAGTTATTTTGTATTATTGACAGTTTAGATGTAATCCACATAGAGACTTAAATGATTAATATAATGGTCATCTACTTTTTATATACATATTTTTTTAAAGGTCAGGGACCATTCAAAGGGTAAAGCCCCATTTCCATTTTTGTGTTTATCTTTACTTTATTTTTTCCCCCTTTTTTTCTTAATTAGGACTCCTCTCTAATGTTAACTTCTCTTTTACACTAGATTTCTATATATCCGGTCCTTCCCCCTAACCCACCTCCTCATGGTTCAACTTAAAATTAAGGGCAGAAATTTGGTTCCACCAAAGCTTGGTAGAGCACCCATTGCCGCCATCTCATCATGTATGTTGGATCTTTACCCTGAATTTCAACATTAAGGTTTTCCATAGCATACAAGTCAGACATGATAGATCTCCATTCTGATACTGTTGGAATTGTATTAGTCATCCATCCATCTTCGGGTAATGGACTTTTTGGCCGCCAAGAGACTAGAGGGCAGAAGGGTTTGTTCCTGGGGGGGAGGGGGAAGAATGGTCTGGAAAGATCCCCAGCAGTACCTGCTCAGCTGTTAGTTCTACCACCTGTTCCAATAGTTTATTTAGTTCTATTTGTAGGGATAGCCAAAAGGGCATCAAACCAGGGCATTGCCAGAATATGTGTCCCAGTGTCGCCCTTGGGCACCCACACTTTTGCCAACAAACACCATATTCTTCCGGAAGGAATTTAAGCAGAAGTGCCGGAGCGCTAAAAAAGCAGGAACGACACTTCCATGCAAATTCCCTCTAAAATGGTGAGGAAGTAATCTTTACCACACTCAGAGCTGATCCCCCTCCATTCCTCCATAGTTATTTCGATGTGAAGATCTTTATTCCACTCTTGCAGTATAGATGAAAAAATTACTCACCTTAGTAATTGTGTTTCTTCTAATGGAGTCTTGCTGTATTCTGACATTATGCAGTTAGCCCCAGCACTTCACCTGCTCCGGAGAGGAAGGAGTTAACTCTGTGGCAGAGCACAGAACGTTGAGCTCGAACTCGGTTCAAACCTCTGTCTGCTGCACTTCCAAGTGTAACCGTCAGATTCTTATGAGCTAATACTAACTAACTACACCTGCCATGATGGAAATTGTAAAACTACTAGCCAAAAGGCAACTAAATATTTTGGATCCCCAAAAGCACCTGTGGCATATAACAAATGGGAACATTCACATGCCCCTTCTAAAACACTTGATTCCAATGAAGTAGCAAGCAGTAATAGCTGTATTCCTAATAAGGAATTGGGGGATTCTAGTAATGTAAATCTAATTGAGCCAATAAGTACTATTGGTACTGCTACAATTAGGGAACTAAGGGCACCTAATCCCATGGAAAGAGATATTCTGATCATTGGAGATTCAATTATTAGGGGTATTGATACTCTAGTGTGTTCTAATAGCAAAGAACATACTACAGTTAGTTCACTGTCTGGAGCTAAACTACATGATGTCATGGGTCTAATGGATGGACTGTTTGAAAATACAGTTACCCCCTTGGTCATCCTTCACGTGGGGGCTAATGATGTAGGGAAAACAAATTGGTACTGTATGCAAAGGGGTTATAAGTATATTGTTGGTTCAGTTACAAAATATGGAGGGGAAGAAAAAATTACTCACCTTAGTAATGTTGTTTCTTCTAATGGAGTCTTGCTATATTATAGACATTAGCAGTTTATTCCAGCTCTAGAACTGCCCCGGAGTGAAATGGTTAAAACCATTCCAAAATAGAATTTTGGCACGAGAGCAGCTCTATCTGTGTCATTTCAAACTTGAACTGTCAGATCTTTACGAGCCAAACTCACTAAGGTCTGTGTGAAGCTGTAACTACACTAGCCAAATGGCTACCTAAATAATAACAACCATTGATGGTCCCAACACCCAAGACTCAAGTCAGGGGACCAGAAATACTAACACCATTCTAATAATATGAAAATGGAACATAAGTATAATAAAACACACACGCAGACACATACACCCCAAAGTCCCAAAGGGGACAAAATGCTAACAGGACATAAGTAGTGCCCACACTAAGTTGCCTGCACCCCACCAAGTAGAGGTTCTGAGAGGGGCAGGTTGGGGGGGAGGTCTATAATACAGCAAGACTCCATTAGAAGAAACAACATTACTAAGGTGAGTAATTTTTTCTTCAAACAACATGAAGTCTTGCTATATTATAGACATTAGCAGAATACACAGCAGTACCTCCATGGAGGAGGGCAGAACCTACTTAGGAATAGGCTCTAAAGAACAGCTGTGCCAAACCGAGCATCTCCTGGCCTGGACATCCAGGGAGTAATGCTTGGTAAAAGTGTGTCCGTTTTCCAAGTAGCAGCCTGGCAAATCTCTAATAAAGGGATATCTCTGGCAGCAGCTAGAGACGCAGCTGTACCCCTGGTAGAATGAGCCCTCAAACCGGGGGCTCTGCCCACTTTCTGATAACAAAATTGGATACAAGAGACAATCCACCTTCTTAACATCCAGGCTGTGCAACCTCCTCTCACCCGAAGAGGAGTGATCAGTGAAAAATACTGGAAGGGAGATAGATTGATTAAGATGGAAATCTGAAACCACCTTAGGCAAAAACTTCCTATTAGTCCTAAGGACTACCTTATCCCTGTGGAAAGAAATAAAGTCAGTCTCCACTGACAAGGCTTGCAATTCACTTATGCGTCTGGCAGAAGTGATAGCCACTAGAAAAACAGTTTTCCAAGTTAGGTACTTAAGCTCTGCAGAAGACAGAGGTTCAAAAGGGGGTTGCATTAACTGGGCAATGCAAACATTAAGGTCCCAAGCAGGGGCCGGTTCCCGAAAGGGAGGATTAGTATGGAGTAACCCCTTAAAAAACTAGGAAAACACAGGATGAGAGGAAAGAGGGGATGACTTTCCTGCTGACACAAAAGCAGACACAGCTGCCAAATGAACTCTCAGGGTAGCTGGGCTGAGACCCAAGGAATTAAGATGTACCATGTAATCTAACAAAAGGGCAATTCAGCAGATTCTGGGGAAATATTTTTCCAGCACACCAAATGGAAAACCTTTTCCATTTAGAACTATAAGTAGCCCTAGTGGAAGGCTTTCTGGAAGCCTTTAGGATCTCAAGAACACCCTGAGAGAGGTGTAAATCAGCAACTCCAACTCCTCAAGAGCCAGGCCTTGAGGTTGAGGATTGAGGTCCGGTACCAAACCCTTCCCTGGGCACAAGTCAACAGATTGTGATTCCTGGGAGGCACAGGGAAGATGGACTGTCAGAGACAGAAGGAGTGGGTACCAGGGCTGCCTGGCCCAATCCGGGCAATCAGAATCACCCTGCAAGGCTGAGATCTGATTTTGACTAGTACATTGAATAGAGGAAAGGGGAAAGCATAGAGGAACTTCCCTCCCAATCCAGAAGAAGGGCATCCAGGGAACTGAGCCCAGCACTGGAGGCCTGCAACAGAACAGAGGAAGTTTGTGATTGTCTGGGGCTGCAAAAGATCTATCTGAGGGATGCCCCACCTGGCAAAAACTATCCCCAGCACTTGAGGATCCAGGGACCATTTGTGATGGCCCTGGGAAATCCTGCTGAGGGCATCCGCTAGGACATTGTCCTTCCTGGAAGATGAACTGCTATGAGGAAGTGTTCAGGAATAGGCCAGAGACCACAACTTCATTGCCTCGTGCACAGGGTCAAGACCGAGTGCCCCCTATTTGTTGATGTACCACATTGTTGTGGTGTTGTCTGTTCTGACTTGTATCACCTTGTCGTGGACAGATGCAGAAAAAGCTTGAAGAGCTAAAAAGACAGCTCTGAGTTCCAGCAAATTGATGTGGAGCAGAGATTCCTGGGGGGACCAAACTCCCTGAGTGGAAAGGTCGCCCATGTGGGCTCCCCAACCCAGAAGGGAAGCATCTGTAGTGAGAGTCAAGTCGTGAGAAGGGGACCCCCGCTCTTAAATTGCTCTGATCCTGCCACCACTGGAGAGCTAGGATCAAGGTTCGAGTCACTGGGACCAACTTGGAAAGGGGGTCTCTTCTCTGAGACCAAAAGGTTCTCAAGTGAAACTGAATGTCTCTCATCTGAAATCTGGCTCCCTGCACAACAGCTGTGGATGCAGCCATGTGCCCCAGGAGCTGCAGAAGTGTCTGCTGGTCGAGAGACCTGCAGAGTGAAGGAAAAGGCCAGAGCCACTAAATTCCTTACCCTTTCTGGGGAAGAAAAGCTCTGGCTAGCTTTGTGTCCAATTCTGCCCCTTAAAGGTGAGTACCTGGACTGGTTCCAGAACCGACTTTGGTAGTTTAGCAGAAAACCAGGGAGGTGAGAAGCTGCTGGGTGACCTGCAGGTGAGATTTTACCTGTTCTGGGACTGGCCTACAATGAGCCAGTCGTCTAGATAGGAAAACAGCAATCCTCTGCCTCCTTAAGTGGGCCACTGCCACTGCTAGACACTTTGTGAATACCCTTGGAGCAGAGGTAAGGCTAAGGGCATTGCTCTGAACTGGTAATGACCTGAGGGCAGTTCAATCTGAGGTACTTTATGGGATCTTCTGATTAGACATGGAAATAGGCATCCTGAGGTCCAGGGAGGCTAGCCAGTCCCCTGGCCTTAGGGAAGGTAAAATCATTGCCAGAGTTACCATTTTGAACTTTGGTTTCAAAAGATGCTTGTTCAGATATCTGAGATCTAAATGGGCCGCCATTCTCCTGTCTTTTTGGGTAAGGAAGTATCTGAATACAGACCCCTGCCCTGATGCAGGGAGGAACCTTTCTACTGCTCTGAGAGCTAACAGGATGAGACCTCTGTTTCCAGAGAGGGTCTCTGAAGCACTTGTAGGTAGAAAAGTCTGCTTCTCAACTTGGGAAACTTTTGAAGCTGAGAACCAGACCCTGGCTTACTACTTCCAGAACCCACTTGTCTGAGGTTAAAGAAGCCCAATTCTGACTGAAGTAAGCCAGCCTGCCCCCCACTGGTACAGGAGAATCGGCCCTGGGCACCCCATCAGGGTGCCTGTTTCGCAGGAGCTTTAGGCTGGGGGGTGGGAGCCGGTCTGCCCACCCCTTGTCTGCCCCTGCCTCTGAAGAAGCCCCTCTGAGCAAAGGCAGAGGAGGCCTGAGTCTGGTAGAAAGGCCTGTGAAAAGGCCTACCCCTACCCCTGGGGGCATGCCTTTGAGGAGTGGCTTGCCGCTCCTTAGCCTGGGCACTCTTGTAAGTAGTCCCATATTCATCCATCTTCTTCATGTAATTCTCTGTCTGCTCTCCAAACAGAGAATTTCCCACCACAGAAAATCCATAGCCTTAGTCTGGGTATCCTGTGACAAACTAGTACACCTGCGCCAGGCCAACCTACTTAAAAGCTACAGATGTGCCATGACCCTTGAGGAAACATCATTAACATCCACAGCAGCATTAAACTGAACCTTAGAGGCTTCAATGCCATCAGCAGCCACCTGTTCTAGTTCACTAGCCAGCTGGCCATGGGCCTGCTTGGCCAATTGCATAACAGTATCCCATCTAGATTTCTGATACCTAGCTACATAAGCCATATAATTTGCTTGCCTGAGTCCCAGAGAGGCTGCCATATACTGTTTTTTTTTTGCCATGGCATCAATCTTCCTGGAATCCTTGTCAGGAGGATGTGAGCCAAGGAATATTAGCTTTATCACAGGCAGCAGCTGAACTACCTCAACATGACTGCATTGCTGAGAAAGGAATTCTGTATCAGGGCCTGACAATGTATAGCTTCTGTCCATCTTTTTATCTACAGGAGGTACAGAATTAGGAGCTTTTAAAATTTTAGTTGTTTGTTTCCTAAAAGACTTATGTAAAGGAATAGACAATCTCCTAGACTCTGGAATATCCATCATTTCTACAAAATCAGGCTCCTCTTGCTCATCCACAGCCTCTTCTAAAGGAAGCTGGAGGGTTTCAGCAACTTTTTTATAAAACATAAAATGAGATGGGACTCAGACAGCATAGGGGAGATTCTAAAGGTCTGTCTGGGGAGATGTCTGGTTCAATGGGCACACCCAGACCTTCCCAGCCACATTCATACTGTTCATAATCCTCCTCCCCTCCTCTGGTTCATAAAATTCCTCAACATCATAATCCTGAACCACTGGGACCGGATGAACCGACCTTTACCAGATAGTGGTGGTTCGGATGGACCCTGAGACAGTGACTGGACAATTTGTATGGCTTTGCTATCTCTGCAGCAGTTGGAGAAGGAATTTTGGACTCCAGACCTGCTGATTTTCTTGTTTTCTTTACTGGAATTGGTTCCTCAGAACCAGCTTTTCTTTTGCCCAAGGAAGTCTGGCCCTGGTCAGAGGGCACTTCCTCTGGTTCGGTTGGCACCGAACCGGGCTGGCCATCTGGGTCAGCGGACTTTTTGGCCTCTCGTCCCCTGACCCTACCCAATCTTTTTTCCAGGGTGGCTGCAGGGAAATTCTTACATACCTGGCAGTCTGACTGGAGGTGGTCAAACCCCAGACAGTAAACACATGTGGTGTGTGGGCAGCCTTGGCAAAGACTTCCCACAACCATCACAGTGTTGAAACCCAGTGGGCCTGTTTTCTTTTGGGTTTCTCAGACATAATGCCAGCTCTAACCAAAACTTGCCTTTAACGGCAGTGCCAGGGAAGACATCCCTTTATCGGTTCCTAACCGTTCATTGGTATTGGAAAAACGATAAATCCGCTTTTTTAGAACCTATAAAGAACCGGGAACCACACTCTAAAATAGTAACTTTTAGTTTTAAATGAGTTTTAAATCCACTGATCGGTTCAAAACCGAACCGATAACTTACAAGTTCCACACAGACAAAACCTTAATTTACTTACGGTTACCACAGATAGAGCTTGAACCGAACGGTTTTGCGTTTAAATAAAACTATTCTCGGTTAAATCCAACCGAGAAAACACTTTTTAAACCGAGAAATGAACCGAGCAGAAGGAGAAATCTCCGGAGCGACTGTTCACTGAGGCGGAGTAAAGAATCTGACAGTTCAAGTTTGAAATGACACAGATAGAGCTGCTCTCGTGCCAAAATTCTATTTTGGAATGGTTTTAACCATTTCACTCCGGGGCAGTTCTAGAGCTGGAACAAACTGCTAATGTCTATAATATAGCAAGACTTCATGTTGTTTGAAATTATCATATCTGGTATTCTTCCTATGTATGGCCACAAAGCCTACAGAAATAGACAAATTTTTGACATTAATTGCAAACTTAGACAATTTTGTGTTGAAGCAGGGATTGGATTTATGGATAATGCAAGAACATTTAACAGAACTTCTTTATATAAAAATGATGGTATCCACTTAAATTATGCAGGAGTAAGGGTTATGAGTAAAAAGTTTTGGAGGTTATGAAGTTTCATTTAAACTGGCTCGGGGGGGAGGGGCACAGTTGAAAATAACTTAATGGGTTCCTTATCACCTCCTCAAAACACCCTTGGATGGAATGGAATTCTTCTTAATGCCCGTAGCTTGCAGAACAAATATGATGAGTTCAACATTTTGTTGCATAAAAATAAAATACATATTGCTCTCATTACTGAGACATGGTGGAATGAAAATGATAATTGGGAAAAATAAATCGAGGGCTATAAGCTTTTTTCCCATTGTAGAAAATATCGAAATGGAGGAGGGGTGGCAATTTATATTCAAGAAGATATAGCTTCGGAGGATATTAAATGGGATACAGGCAAACTTGAACTTTTATGGGTTAAATTGTTGCCCATAAATAGTCCCAGAATTATTCTGGGACTTCTTTATAGGCCCCCGTCTATGCCACGGGAAGATAAGGCCTTGTTGGATATTCTTGGAAATCTTGACCCTACCGATAGGTTATTGATAACTGGGGACTTTAACTTACTCAATATAGATTGGGGTAAAGGTTTAGGTTCATCTCCCCTTGAGAGGCAGTTCATTGATGTTATGGATCATGGGGATTTAAACAGATGGTACTTAATAATACAAGGGTAACAATATTCTGGATTTGTTGTTCACCAACATGGGTGATACAATCAATTCAGTTGAAATAAGCGTACCCTTGGGAAATAGTGACCACAGTTCGGTCTTATTTAATATTAGTGAAACCCTATTGTCCAAACCCACTGGAACAACTACAATGTATAACTTTGGTAAAGCAGAGTTCCATAAAATGAAAACCAAACTAAGTTGCTGGGATTGGGAAACAGACTTTGTTAATAAGCCTATACATAATATGTGGGAATCCCTTAAAACTAAAATTGACAACTTAACCACTGAGTATATCCCTGTTACTAAAAAATATAATAGTACTAGGGCTAAGAAACTTGTTTGGCTTTCATCTACAATCAAAAAATTAATTAATAAGAAAAATAGATTATATAAAAAAATAAAAACATCCAAATCACCTAAAATACATGCTGAATATAAAGAATGCCTCAAGAAAATAAAGGTGAACATCAGGAAAGCCAAAGCCCAATGTGAGGTTAACCTTGCGGATAGGGTACAGGATAATAAAAAATCCTTTTTCTAGGGACATGGATGTATTGTTCATCCACACTGTCTGGCAGGTATCCTTGCCGCTTTAAATCTTGCCAGAAGGTCTTCAAGCTGGCTCCTTCCACCCACCCGGGTGGTAAAACTCTCAGCTCCGCCCCATGACGCCAGGTCTTCCTTACCGCTTGGAAGCTCAGGTTCCCTCCTTAACGCTCTGCATATAAGACTGGTTCCTAATTCTTGAATTTTCGAAATTAAAGTTTTTGCTAAAAGACTTGGTCTTCTCTCCTCGCGGCTCGATGGACAAATCGACTCCGGTTTCTGGAGATGCCCTTGCGGCAGAAGATGTCTCGGACGGATCCGCGCACTCCACGTGCGTCTACTGCTTAGGCCTTGAGCACGACCCGCAGGCTTCGACCTGTGCTCTTCCTTTTTTATTTCGTCCTCGAAGACCGTGCTGCCCGTTTACAACTGGGGTGTCCCGAGAAGCGATTTCCCCTGGTGAAGTCAAAAGAGGCCCGGTTGGCGGTGTCCGCGGCGGCGGGCTCGGTGGATCAGCTCGAGCATATGATCGCCCTCGAAGAGGAGGCGGCGTGGGCCTACCTCGGCTGCAGCATTTGTCCCGCTCTCTCTCGGTGCCTCTTATTCAGCTTCTTTTCAGGAGCTTTGTCTGACCCTCTCGACTAAAGGTGAGGGACCAACTTCTTCTGGACCGTTTTCTGGGTCCAAAAAGAGAGACAAGGGTAAGTCTCACCGTCGACGCTCTTGGGAGCGGGAAAGATCCCTCTCCCCGAGTGGTCGGCCGTCGACTTCTCGGCCGGCCATTGGTCTGGCGGTGTCCCCGTCAGGCCAGTTGACCGAGACTCCGATCGATGCGATCGAGATTTTTCGACCGTTTGAGTTGTTGGCTGGAGAAGCGGAATCCCTCTCCGGTTCCCCGGTGGAAGTTGAGGACCCGTTGGCTGCGTCTGTGCCTCCAGTTCCGAGACCTTCGGTTGAATCTTCCGAACCGAGGAGTGCGGTTCCCCGACACCTCCCGCACCGTCCTGGCAAAGCGAGTTCTGGATCTCGATCTCAGACTTCTTCAGCGTCCAGCCGTTCCCACCATCATAGGCGGTCTCGGTCACCGGCACCGCGGCAAGCGGCGCCGCCGCTTCGCCCTCGGACGAGGGAGGCTTCAGCGCAAGTTGTGAAGATATGAGGAACTCATGGCAACAGCTCTTCTGACTGGGAATAAGCCACACCGTCGTCTTCCCCGCCATTAAGTGGCTGTCACGGCCTGTTCCCAGGCTGGTTGTTCGCCAAACCAGCTGCCCCACCGATTCGGTGGAACCTCCGCCTCCACAGCCGTTAGTTGGGGCTCCGACCAAAAATTCTCAGTCGGCTCAGGACTGCCCCATCCCTCACTCCCGATCGACCTCGGCAGGTGGAGGGTGGCTCAGGCCCGAGGCAGCTCTTTGAGGACTCTTCCGAGTCCGAAGACGATTCCTCCCTTTTCTCCAAGCGAATGGACTTGGAGTCCTCAGGAGGACAATCGGTGGACGATAGCCCTTCATCCTTCCTGGGATTGCTTCGGCTCATCTCTGAGTCCACCGGGATGAAGCTCAAACCCGTTTCTAAGCGGGCCAGGTATCCCCTCACAGAGGTTCTGGACCGAGGGGATTCCCCTAAGGAGGCCTTTCCAGTGGCCGAGGCCATAGTGGGCCCGGCCTTGGAACTTTGGCAGCGTCCTGCTTCCTGCCCTGTGCCTTCGGCCAGGATGGCCAGGAAGTGTGCAGTCCCTACCGGTTCCCTGTCCGGTTTTTCGGAACACCCCTCGGCCGAGGGGTTGGTTACCGACAGCGTTTTCCGGTGTGCCGGGAAAGCAGGATGTGGACAAACCTCCGACAGAGTCAAGAAATTGGACTATGCCGGGCGAAAAGTCTATGCTGCGTCCTCCTCGGCCTTATGAGCCAGTTCGCGCTCCTCATGGCACATTTCTCTCATGCCCTGTTGGGCTCCTGGATGAGGTCGTCCCTCATCTTCCCGCGGATCTGCAGACCACGGTGAGGCAGGGTGGGACCAGGGCAGGCAGTGGCCAAACAGCAGCTCCAGACTGCTTTAGATATTGGGGACTCATGTGCCAGGTCTGTGGCGGCCGCAGTGGCTATGCGTCGTCTGGCTTGGCTGAGGATATCCTCCTTTACTTCGGATACCCAGCACAAGTTGGCGGATGTTCCCTTTTTGGGGACAGACCTCTTCGGCCCTGGGGTGAAAGGTCACCTGCAGAGGATCGAGAAGTCCAATGCTACCTTGGACTCGGTCTCTTCCGCTCAGAAGGACAAAGGCCGTAAACCACAGCCTAAGCCCTTTAGGTCATGCCTGCTGCTGCACGTTCCGGCCCAGCAACGTCAGGGCCAGCAGGCTCGGAGCTTGGCATCCCAAACCCAAGCCGGGGCTTCCTCCAACAGGAAGTAGGAGGTAAAGGCTCAGGAGGTCCCTCGGCGGTCCATTCTCCAAACCTGCCCAGTGACGGGCTGAGGGGTGTCGCCCCCAACCCCATCACCTCACCCCAGGTTCCCCCCATGGGGGGACGGCTCCGGCACTTTCTTTCCGCCTGGTCCATTATTACCACGGACAGGTGGGTGCTGGAGGTGGTGGGAAAAGGCCTGCCTCTAGAATTCGAGCAGGCCCCGCCCTTCAGAGCCGTCGCTCCTCGGGGGGCCTCAGGGTCCGCCCTCACTGTCGGCTCGTCGGGCCGACATTGCTCTCCTCCTCCAAGAGGAGGTGATCAGGGAGGTGGCGGACCCTCCCTCAGACCCGGGGTTTGTGTCCAGGTATTTCCCTGGTTCTGAAACGGACGGGGGGCTGGCGCTCCATTCTCGACGTACACGACCTGAACAAGTTCCTAAGGTCTCGAACCTTCAGGATGGTCACTCTGGCTCAGAAAATACCATCCCTGGAACACGGCGTGTGGTTCTGCTCTCTGGACCTGCAGGACGCGTTCTTTCACGTCCCTATCCATCCGTCACATTGGAGATTCCTTCGCTTTCGAGCGGAGGGATCCTTTTTCCAGTTCCGAGCCATGCCCTTCGGCCTGTCTGCAGCTCCCAGGGTCTTCACCAAATGCATAGCAGTGGTGACAGCCTTCCTGCGGCGCCGAGGGGTCCAGGTGTACCCTTACCTGGACGATTGGCTGATAGCAGCCCCCTTCAGACAGGAGGTGGAGTGGTCCAGAGATCTGGCCCTCCAGGTTTGCTCTCAAATCGGCCTTCTCCTCAACGAGGCCAAGTTGGAACTCAAGCCGAAGCAGGTGATTCTGTTTATCGGGGCAGAGCTCGACTCTCTTCGAGCCAGAGCACGGCTCCCGGCGGACAGGGCGCGAGGTTCTTACCTCCTTTGCCCAATCATTTCTGGTTGGGCAATCGGCATCTGCCGGGACTTCCTCGCCTCCTGGGTCTCATGGCGGCCTGTACCAGCGTGGTCCGTTGGACGCGCTGGCGCATCACGCCCCTTCAGTGGGGACTGGCCAGCCAGTGGTCCTGGCCAGAATCCATTGGACCAGCTGGTGACGGTGACCCAGGAGATGTGGCAACTCCTCCGGTGGTGGACGTTCCATCTCATCTGCAGGAGGGCATCCGTTTGTCTGCCCCGAGCCGACTGTCTCTCTATCGACCGATGCCTCTCTGATGGGTTGGGGTGCCCATCTGGGGGAACACCGGGCGCACAGCCTCTGGTCCCCGCGGGAGTCCCGATGCCACATCAACCTGCTGGAGCTCCGAGCGGTCCGCCTAGCTCTCACCACCTTTGCTCCGTTTCTCCGGGGTCAAGTGGTCGAGTCCAGATGGACAATACCACGACCATGTACTACCTAAACCGCCAGGGCGGGACGCGTTCCATGCTTCTATGCAAGGAGCTCTCCGCATTTGGTCACTCATGCGCAGCTTGGAGGCGGATCTCTAGCCATTCATGTGGCAGGAGCCTCCAACACCTGGCCGATGCCTGAGCCGGATAGGGGCTGCATCTCCGAGTGGTCTCTCCTGCCGGATGGTACAAGATCTGTTCTCCCATTGGGGCACACCTCAGGTGGACCTGTTTGCCTCCAGGGAGAACAGCTGAGGCTGAGGCTGTTCCATGCCCGCCTCCCACACCAGCAGGGCTCGCTGCAGGGGATGCCTTCCGAGGCCGTGGACTCCGGCCTCTTCCGCCCCCATTTCCCTTGATTCACATGGTGCTTCTCAAAGCAAGGAGGGACAAGGCGCAGGTGATTCTGATAGCCCCAGACTGGCCCCGCCAGTTCTGGTACCCAGATCTCCTCAGCCTCAGCTCCAGGCTCCTGAGGCAGCTTCCAGCTCACCCGGACCTGCTCTCAGTCAATCAGGGGAAGGTGTTCCATCCGGACCTTCAATCCCTGCACCTGACGGCCTGGTTCCTGAGCGGCTAGAGTTCCAGGCCTTGGGTCTTTCCGACGAGGTCCTCAATGTAGTTGAGGCGTCCCGTAAGGAGTCAACCAGGAAATGCTATGCCTTCAAATGGAAGAGATTTTCCATTTGGTGTCAGGGCTTGGACCCTTCCTCCTGTCCTTTGGTAAGCATCTTGGACTATTTATGGTCCCTTTCTCGTCAAGGGCTTAGGTCGACGACCCTAAGGGTGCACCTGGCAGCCATCTCTGCTTACCGGGCGCGGGCCGGGAAGCAGTTGGTGGTGCAGGAGAAGGTGGTCTGGCGCTTTTCAAAGGCCTTGATCACATTTCCTCTGGTGCAAGAACCTCACCTCCGTGGATTTACTGCTGGTACTGGCAAAGCTCATGGGCAGCCATTCGAACCAATGCACAGGTGTGAACTCTCTCACCTGTCGTGGAAGACCGCCTTCTTGGTGGCTATCACGTCAGCCAGAAGGATGGGGAACTCAAGGCACTCTGCGTCGAGTCTCCTTACCTGGTCTTCCACAGGGACAAGTTGTCCTGCGCCCCCACCGAAATTCCTTCCGAAGGTGGTGTGGTTTCACCTTAACCAGGTGTTGACTCTGCCGTGTTCTACCCCAATCACACCTCGGAGGTCGAATACAGGCTCCATACTTTGGACCCTAGAAGGCGCTCGCTATTATAAGGAGCGACTGGGCTGAAATTGGAGGAGGTTCGCCAGCTGTTTGTCACCTCCTCTGAAGTCGCACCTGCAGACCTGCAGCCATGTGGATGATAAGCAGGTGGGTCACCCCTGCATAGATCTCTGCTATAAGTTGGCGGGCATGGAGCCTCCCAGAGGATAAGAGCTCATTCTACCCGCCATACTGCTGCATCAGTGGCTGGTTCCAGGGACGTCCCTATCCAGGATATCTGCAGGGCTGCTACCTGGAAGTCAGCACACACCTTCATCACCCATTACCACATCGACCTTGAGTCACGCCGGGATGCTGGTTTTGGGGCCTCGGTTCTCCAGTCTCTGTTCCCTAAGTAGGGGGTGTGCGCCTTGCCTCCCTCCTCCCGGAGAACTGCTAGGAGTCTGCCAGACAGTGTGGATGAACAACATATCCATGTCCTAGAATACAGGTTACTCACCTGTAACAGGAGTTCTAGGAATGGTATATGCTGTTCATCCCACGACTCCACCTCCCGGCCGCGCACAACCTGAGCTTCCAGCAGGCCAGATCTGGCGTCATGGGGCGGAGCCAAGAGTTTTACCACCCGGGTGGGTGAGAGGAGCCAGCTTGAAGACCTTCCGGCAAGATTTAAAGCGGCAAGGATACTTACCAGACAGTGTGGATGAACAACATATACCATTCCTAGAACTCCTGCTACAGGTGAGTAACCTGTATTTCTCATTTATCAATAAACAGAGGAGGGTCCCCAGTGATATAGGACCATTTACCACTGAGTCAGGACTTTTTTCTTCTAACCAACAAATGGCTAACATCCAGAATCAATATTTTTGTTCAGTGTATAACATCAATGATGCAGATTCATATAAACTAGTAGATCTTCTGTACCTGGTTCAACTATTTTTAACCCTAATACTATATATAAACAATTGGTTAGCCTTGATGTCAACAAATCCCCAGGACCAGATGGAATGCACCCTAGGATTTTGAAGGAGTTGGCAGAAGAATTGGTTCAACCAATAACTTTTTCCAAGCATCCATGGATATGGGATTGGTTCCTGGGGACTGCAAATTAGCTAATATTGTGCCTATCCTAAAAAAAAAGGACCCAGAACTTCACCTGAAAATTTTAGACCAATTAGCCTGACTTCAATATTGGGAAAAATAATGGAGGGATTAATTAAGGAAATCTTAATAGAACATCAGGAGAGACAGGATATAATCGATCTCAAACAACACGGTTTCACAAAAAATAGATCATGTCAGACAAATTTATTGTCCTTCTATGAAAAGGTGAATATAGGGAGATGGATGTGGGAAACTCTGTGGATGTGGTTTTCCGTGATTTCGCCAAACCTTTTGATAAACTACCCCACAACGACTTACTGACAGTCTTGGAAGCCATTAATTTGCCTATTAATATCTGTAAATGGGTTTCAAACTGGATTCAGGATAGAAGGCAGAGAGTAGTCATTAATGGTGAATATTCAGCTTGGGCTCCTATAACTAGTGGGGTTCCTCAGGGCTCTGTGTTGGGTCCTTGTTTATTTAATATATACATCGCTTCACTAGCAATTAGAAATAATAACATTTGGATGTATAAATTTGCAGATGACTGTAGATTGGGCTTAGTGGTTAATGATGCTCAACAGAAAGCTACCCTACAGCATGCCTTGGATTTAATGTACGATTGGACTATCTTAAATAAGTTAGAATTAAATAAAACTAAATGTAAAGTATTGCACTTTGGTAAGAACAATAAACAAGAAATATATCTATTGGATAATAACACCTTGGGGTAGTAACAGAGGAAAGGGGTTTGGGTATTACAGTCACAAATGATATGAAATTTAGATCCCACTGTAGGAACCAAATTAGGAAGGCAATCCAAAACCTTAATTGTATCCTTAAACACATTGTAAGTAGGGATAGAAGGGTATTGATCCCCCTCTACAGTGCATTGGTGAGGCCCCACCTCGAATATTGTGCTCAAGTTTGGTCACCTCAAAATAGGGAAGACATTTTATCAATAGAAGGGGTTCAGAGAAAATTAACTAGGCAAATAAAAGGAATAAAGAATAAAAGTTATTATGAAAGATTAGTTAGCCTAAATCTTTATTCATTATACTAGCGTAGATTAAGGGGAGATTTGTGTTTTTTATATAAAAACATGAATGAGTCAGATTTAATGGGGGAAATGGGGCTTACAAGAAACCTTGGTAGAACTAGTACAAGGAAGCACGCTAAACGACTATACCAACAAGAATGGGAGCACAACTTTCGGAAACAATGGTATAGCTGTAGAGTTGTTGGGGTTTGGAATACCTTGCCAATAGAACTTGTTGATAGTACTGCTATGAATGAATTCAAGAATGGGATCGATAATCATTTTGGTAATAGAAAATTTTTAATTTAAATACATATGGCAAGCCTGATAAGGTAGAATACTATCTTCCGGCTTGTATTTACCTATGATACCTATGAAAAGACTCAAGTCGAGAAATCCAAAACAAAAAACTAGGTAGTGAACAATATAATTAACCAAAACGTACGACATAACCCACTCCCTCTATCTAAAAAGGGGAGTGCCAAGTACACCCCTGAGGTGCAACACTGCACCTGCCAGCCCACTTCCCAAAAACCAGGTTTGGAGAGGGGAGGTGGGGGAAGGGGGTCAGAATACAGCAAGACTCCATTAAAAGAAACACAATTACTAAGGTGAGTAATTTTTTCTTCAAACAACATGACATCTTGCTGTATTCTGACATTATGCAGACTACCAAGCAGTACCTCTCTGTAGGAGGGTACCGAACCTATTTTGGGAATAGGCTCTGCAATACTGCAGTACCAAACCTAGCATCACTCCTAGCCTGGATATTCAGAAAGTAATGCTTGGTGAAAGTATGGACTGTTTTCCAGGTGGCTGCTTTGCATATCTCTAACAAGGGTATATCTCTGGCAGCAGCCAGAGAAGCAGCTGTACCTCTAGTCGAATGGGCCCTCAGGCCTGAGCGGAGTACTTTGCCCAGCTTTTCATAGCAGAATTGTATACAGGAGACAATCCACCTGGCAATAATTCTTTTAGTAGCAGATCTACCCTTTCCCACTTCACCATAAGTGAGAAACAACTGAGAACAGCCAGACCTGAATGCCTTATTACGCTCAGTGTAGTAGCTAAGTGCCCCTTTAACATCCCAGTTGTGCAGTCTTCTCTCTCCTGGAGAAGAATGATCAGTGAAGAACACAGGAAGAGACATGGACTGGTTCAGATGAAAATCCAAGGCCACTTTGGGTAAGACCCTCCTATTGGTTCTGAGGACCACCTTATCTCTATGGAATGAGATGAAATCAGGCTCCACTGACAGAGCTCACAGTTCACTGATACGCATGGCAGAGGTAATTGCGGACCAGGAACACAGCTTTCCAAGTTAAGTACTTAAGTTCTGCTGAGGCCAAAGGCTTAAAAGGTGGTTGCATAAGCTGAGCAATGCAAACATTAAGATTCCAAACAGGAATAGGATCCTTACAAGGAGGGTTGGTGTGAAGCAATCCTTTAAAGAATTTACAGAAAACAGGATGGGATGGCAGTGAGGAAGCCTTTCCCACTGACAAAAATGTAGAAACAGCTGACAAGTGTACTTTCAGGTAGCTGGTCTGAGGCCTATGCCATTAAGATGAACCATGTAATCCAGAACTGTAGCCAAGTCAGCAGAATCTGGGGTTATGTGTTTATTGGAACACCAAATGCTAAATCTTTTCCATTTGGAGTTTTACGTTTTTCTGGTGGCAGGCTTTCGAGAGGCCTTGAGAAAATGTTCAGGACCCCTTGAGACAGATTCAAACTTGCATATTCTAGCTCTTCAGGAGCCATGCCTTGAGGTTGAGAGATCGAAGATTGGGGTACCAAATTCTCCCCTGAGAGGATGTTAGCAGATGGTGATTCTTGGGAAGAGTTAAGGGAGATGGACTGCCATTGACAGTAATAGAGGATACCAAGGCTGACTGGCCCAGTCTGGAGCAATCAGGATCACTTTGCAAGACTGTGACCTTATCTTGACCAGAACTGTGAATGATAGAGGAAAGGTGTACAGAAATTTCCCCTGCCAATCCAGAAGTAGAGCATCCAGAGAGACTGAGCCCAATACTGGTGGTCTGCAACAGAAGAGAGGAAGTTGGTGATTGTCCGGGGCTACAAAGAGGTCTATCTCTGGAGTGCCGGATCTTGAAAAAATCACTTGCAGCACTAGGGGATCCAGAACCCATTCATGATGGCCCTGAGAAATCCTGCTCAAGGCATCTGCTAGCACATTGTCCTTGCCTGGAAGGTGGACTGCTACCAGAGATGTTTGTAGAGAATAAGCCAGGGACCATAATTTCATGACTTCCGTGCACAAGGCCATAGATCGAGTGCCTCCCTGCTTGTTGATGTACCACATGGTGGTAGTGTTGTCTGTCCTGACCTGAACCACCTTGTTCTGTACTAATTCTAAGAAGGCTTTTAGAGCCAGATACACTGCCCTGAGCTCTAGAAGATTGATGTGGAGAAGAGACTCCTGGGGAGACCACAACTCCCAAGTGAGCCCCCGATCCTAGGAGAGATGTGTCTGTGGTGAGAACCACAGAATGAGTCTGGGTGATGAAAGGGACTCCTTGTCTTAGATTGTCCTGATCCAGCCACCACCGGAGGGCCTGGATCAGAGTCTGAGTCACTGGAATTAGTTTTGTCAGAGGGTCTTTTTTTTTTCTGGGACCAAAAAGCCTGCAAGTGGAACTGGATGTCCCTCATCTGAAATCTGGCACCTTGCACCACTGCAGTGGAGGCTGCCATGTGACCCAGGAGTTGAAGGAAATGCCTTGCTGGTCGAGAGACCAGAGGGTGAAAGGAAGAAGCCAGGTCTGTAAGGGCCTTTATCCTTGCGAGAGGGAGGAAGGCTCTTGCTTGGACAGTGTCCAACTCTACCCCTATAAAGGTGAGAAGTTGCACTGGTTCGAGAATTGACTTTGGAAGATTGAGGAGGAATCCCGAAGGAAGTGAGCAATTACTGAATCACTTGAAGGTTTGACTTGACTTGGTCTGGAGACTGACCCATAATGAGCCAGTCATCCAGGTATGGGAATATGGAGATGTTTTGTCTCCTTAGAAAGGCCACTACTACTGCCAGGCACTTTGTGAATACCCTTGGTGCTAATGTTAGACCGAAGGGCATTGCTCTGAATTGATAATGGCCTGAAGGCAATTTGAACCTAAGGTACTTTCTGTGGGAGCACGTTATGGGAATGTGAAAGTAGGCATCCTTGAGGTCCAGAGAGGCTAACCAATCCCCTGGCCTTAGAGAGGGAAGAATCATTCCCAGAGTCACCATTTTGAATTTTGGCTTGAATAGGTGCTTGTTTAAGTATCTTAAATCTAGGATGGGCCGCCACTCCCTTGTCTTTTTCGGGGTAAGGAAATATCTGGAATACAGACCATTGCCCCTGTGCACCGTAGGAACTCTCTCTATGGCAATGGTTTCGGAGATGTTTTCAGGTGGAAAAGACCTGACCCTCAGCTTTGGAAATTTTTTGAAGCTGAGGGCCAGTCCCTGGATTACTACCTCCAGGACCCACTTGTCTGAGGTAAGACTTCCAGGCCTGGAAGTAGTAAGCCAGCCTGCCTCCTACGGGAATTTGGGAGTCGACCCTGGCTGACACCTCAGGGTGTCTGCTTAGCAGGAGCCTTGGGCTGAGAGGAGGATGAAGCTCTGCTCATCCCCCTTCTGCCTCTCCCTCTAAAGAACCCTCTCTGAGAAAAGGGAGAAGAGGCCTGTGCTTGGTAGAAAGGCCTGTGAAAAGGCCTGCCCCTGCTCCTAGCTTGCTGCTTCTGAGGAGTCGCCTGCCTCTCCCTGGCCTGTGCATTCCTGTAGGTGGTCCTGTATTCGTCCATTTTCTTCATGTAATTCTCTGTCTGCTCCCCAAACAAGAATTATCCACCACAGGGAAATCGATGGCCTTAGCCTGGGTATCCTGTGAGAGGCTAGTATGTCTGAGCCAAGCCGTTCTCTGAAGAGCCACAGATGTAGCCATGACTCGTGATGACGTATCAGTGGAGTCCACAGCAGCGTGGGACTAGATCTTTGATGCCTCTATCCCATCAGCAGCCACCTCCTCCTTGGCTAGCTTGGCAGAAGCCTCCTTAGCTAGCTCCAGAAGAGTATCCCACCTGGACTTCTGGTATCTGGCTGGATAGGCCATGTAATTAGCCTGTCTGAGTCCCAAAGAAGATGCCAAATACTGTTTTTTGCCATGACATGTATCTTCCTGGAATCCTTATCTGGGGTGTGTGATGCCAAGGGTATGCTAGCCTTATCACAGGCTGCAGCCTGCACAACCCCAACATGGCTGCATTCCTGGTACAAGAAATCCGTACCCGGGCCTGACAACATGTACCTCTTGTCCATTTGCCTGTCCACAGGAGGTAAAGAATTTGGAGTTTTAATTAGTTTCTGTTTCCCATAGGATTTATGGAGGGGAATAGACAGTCTCTTGGACTCTGGGATGTCCATCATCTCTACATAGTCAGGCTCCTCTTGCTCCTCAACAGCTTCAACCAAGGGAAGCTGGAGGGTTTCTGCCACTTTCTTGTAGAACATAAAGTGAGAAGGGGACTCAGAAAGCCTAGGAGGGGAAACACCAGAAGGCCTGTCTGGGGAGATGTCTGGTCCTATGGGCTCATCCAGACCTTCTACATCTTCATCCTCGTCATCATAATCATCATCCCCCAGGTGCGGCTCATAATAATCTTCAGGGGAATAATCTGGAACTGGAGGAACTGACCAAACACCTTCCTGATGGCGCCGGATCAGTCGGAACCGGACGGAGTGATTCCACAATACTAATCACCCTGGCAATTTCTTCAGCGGTTGGACGATGCGGTTCTGGATCGGAACCGGCCGATTCGTCTTTTCTTTTTCTTTTTATCGGAACCAACCCCTCGGGATCGGCTCTCCTTTTACCCGAAGGAGTATCGCCCTGGTCAGAGGGCACTCCCTCAGGTTTGGTCAGAACCGAACTGTGCTGGCCATCCAGGTCAGCGGACTTCTTAGCTCCTTTTCCCTAAGCCTGCCCAATCTTTTATCCAGGGTGGCTTTAGGGAAATTCTTACATATTTAGCAGTCTGAATCAAGGTGGTCACACCCCAGACAATAAACACAAGTGGTGTGGGGATCAGCTTTAGCAAAGGCCTCCCCACACACACTGCAGTGTTGAAACCCAGTGGGCCCGATTTTTCTTTTGGGTTTCTTAGATGTGGCCATCCTAAACAAAACTTACCCTTTACTCGGCTTCAGCCAGGCAAGACTCCCTTATCGGTTCCTAACCATGTTACGGGTGTCTGAAAAAAACGCTAAAACACGTTTTTTTTAGAACTGATAAGGACCGGTGCCTCACACTAAACAGACAAATCACATAGAGAACCCAATGGTCAGTTCAGCTGAACCGACACAACAACTTTTTTTTTTTTTTTAGAATTTCCACACAAAGAGAGAAATTCAAACCACTAGTCCACTACCTATACACTTACTGTACCGCAGACAGGGATCTGAACCGAAAAGAAGTAAAATAAAACCCAATAAATTGGTTTAAACCCAATATTGTACGAGTACCGAACCGAAAGTGAAGGAGAATCTCCGGAGCGACTGTTCAGTTAGGCGGAGTAAAGAATCTGACGGTTACACTTGGAAGTGCAGCAGACAGAGGTTTGAACTGAGCTCAAGCTCAACGTTCTATGCGCTGGCATAGAGTTAACTCCTTCCTCTCCGGAGCAGTTCAAGTGCTGGGGCTAACTGCATATGTCAGAATACAGCAAGACTTCATGTTGTTTGAATTAGTAGATTCTTTTTGTTCGTTTCTCAATTCCCTATATATTATTCCTATTAAATGTTTCCCCAAGTTCCTCTTTATAGCTTCCATAAATAATTTGTAGAGGTCCGGAATTGGATATGAGATCTTGGGTTGTATTATTCGGTTTCGGAGTATATGGTTTCTAACCTGGAAATAACAGAATAAATCTGATCCATGAAGATTATATTGGGACTGTAGTTTGTCAAATGGGAGTATAACTTGGGGAGTTAAAAATTGGAAAAAATGGAAAAGGCCTAGTCTTCTCCATTCCTGGAATGTGGAGTCCATATATATAGGCACGAATGAGTCATCTTCTGATATTAATTTAATGTATTCATATATAGTACGGAGTGGGCCATTTTGTCTTGTATGCCTCCAACATTTATAAATTTGAGCTGTTGTAGCCCCTAGGTGGTGCTATCCCTTGGGCTACTACCCCTGCCTGCTTGGCTACTAACAGGTTAAGGGGCCTGAGTTCTGAAATGGGTGCCTCCACCCAAAGGTCTGGATTGGTTTGGGTTACGCTAACCAGATCATAGCCCTCTGGGACACTGTGAACCCCCTTTTTCCCCCTAGTGGCCCACGCCATACACAACAGTGACTTTCCCAATACCCCTGATATGCAAACCACATACATTTGTACTTGGCACTTACATCCAGGACTGGTTCCTTCAGCTTGACTCTGGGGGCCCCCTATAAAATAAGGTGAGGCAGTACAACAGCAACAATGCAGTACCTTCAGCATAAACTGACACCACAGTCAATGTAAATTGCAGAAACAAACAGATCTGATTTATTCAGGGGTCTGTAACAAGGAAGGGGAATAATCAGGTTAATTAGCTTGAATACATTAATAATCACACTATTGTGCATGCACTTAGAGTCCCTCTCAGTCACACTCTCTGGCTACCCAGGATGGGGAAAGGGGCTAGCCAGGTCCGTTGCCCTGGGTAGGCCGGTGTTGCAGCTGGTTGGGGTACTGTGATGCAATAAGAACATGCACACATACAATTTGTAATCCGGAGCCAGATGGCTCAGTTCATGGAAAGAAAAGCACAAACAATCAGATGACACACTTTGATTAAACAAAAGTTGCAGGGAGCTGCCCTGATAATTACTCACAATACCCAGGCTAAACACAGGAGGGCTGATGGCTGACTGGCTGGTTTGCCAGAGGAAGCTTGGCCCCTCGATGATGGATCTTTCTGTGCAGCAGGGTAGGGGGGGACTAGACCCACATGGCAGGGCCTATCTGCATCAGGCAGCACAGATTCAGTCCGATTCTGACAGAGAAACACTTCCCGCGCTAGCACACAGTTTACAGACAGAGGGGAAACCAGATTGCGACCCTCTTGCAGTTCATAGCACATTTATATGTAAAGGAATTTACTATACCAGGCAGGCTGCTCCGTGATCCCGATCGCAAAATCACTGCAATTACCCAGGAGCACTACGGTAGCTAAAGTCCTGACGGGCCGATCGCTTTCAGCAAAATCTTTGGTCTTCTACAGGGTGAGCCTGGCTATAAATCAGCAGCTTGCTTTGTTCTCTGCAAATTCGGATTCAGTCTGAAAACGTCCTCTTCTCCCTCTCAGGGCAGACAGCAGGAGAATAGGCCAGGAATCAGGCCTTCCACGGTTCTCCCGCACGAACTACATCACAACAGCCACTCGAACACACACAGCAGTGCTGCTCCTTCAGCGTCGACTCAAATCTGGCTTGTCAGCCAACAGTTATGGGGATCTCCCTTAGATCCAAAAGGCTTGGTTGGTCGGTTCAGTTGTCAGTCACAGCAGGGCTCCCTCTGTTGGTGCAAAAAGACACCAAAGATCCAAAACTACATTTCCCAGAGTCAGGCACTACACAGATCCACTTTATAGGCTCCATTTTAGAGTCTTCACAACCCCATTGGTCCAGTTCGGCAGTTTGGGACCAAAATGGTGGAGCAAAACAGAAATAGTCCGTGCTGCAAGAAAGGCAGGTTAGATAAACTACATTTTCACTATCACTCTGTGTATTTCCCCACAATTAGTAACAGCTTTCAGAAGGGCTCCCTCTGCACACTTAGCGACAGCAGAAACGGAGCGCTTAGGCAGTGGCCCGGGCAGGACTCAGGCATAACTACACACAGCCCCCCCATTCAAACTAATTACCACTGCAGGCAGGCAGCCTTTAAAGAGACAGTACGCAGAGGCTTTAAAAGCGCTCACTGCACTCCATTTAAAACGGCTTTATCGCCGGACACCAGCCAGACCGTGAGCACTAGGCAAGCTCTTGGAAGACTTTTGGGAACCCCCATTTGCAGGGAGGTTACACTATAATACCTGTAAAGGTTGTAGGAGACAGACACCTCTCCTCTGAGGAGAGAAGAATTTTCTTAACATCAGATAGCTCATTTAAGTGAAATTCAATATCCTTCCGGGGGTCCAATATGATTCCGTTAACCAGATAAGCATTATTCTAAAAAAAATGACGCCTAAGAGTATAATTTAAAATCCGGAGGATTATATCCTCCCTGTGCTAGTAATAGTTTAATTACAGCCAACCGTATCCTAGGACATCCTTTACCCCAAATAAACGTGGAGATTATTTTGTCCCATGATTTAAATTATGTTGCCAGGAAAAATGGAATGTTCTGTATTAAATAAAGCAATCTAGGGAGTATGTTCATACAAACTATTTCTATCCGTTGGTGGAAGGGAGTCAGGAAAGTGGACCATCTTTCCAAATCCATCTGGATAGTGTTCGGGAGGGGGGCTCGTAATTTAAAATCTCCAGCACCTATTTGTTGAGCGTGATATTAATTCCCACATATTTTTTTTTCGTTGCATGCCATTTAAATGGTATTCTTTTTTTAAATGTTGCAAAGGAATGAAATTGAAGGCCAAAATCTCTGTTTTTGTGGTGTTTAACTTAAAGCCTGCCAATGTCTCATATTGTTTCAATATTCGCCAGGCTGCTGGGATTGATTGGGATGGTGATAGCAGGGTTAACAAAATGTCATCGGCAAACATATTTTTATTTTATAATCTTGCTGAGCTATTGGAATCCCTTCCACCGAGTTCAGGCTCCTTACTCGTGCTGCAAGGGGTTCCAAATATAGTGCAAATAAATTGGGTGATAAGGGGCATCCTTGTCTTGTGCCTCTACTTAATTTTATTGGGAGGGATAGATTTCTGTTTATTCGCACATAAGCCCTTGGGGATCTATATAGTTTGGTAAGGGAAGTAATAAAGGTGGCCGGAAAATGAAAGGTCTCCAGGGTCTTCCATACATATGGTAAATAGACTCTATCAAAAGCCTTTTCAGCATCCAAACTGATAAAAATGGAGGAATTTTCCTTGTCTTTACATATTCCTGAAGTATTAGGTTCTTACGGACATTATCCATAGTACTCCTATTCTTGATAAACCTTGATTAATCCTGTAATATAATGTTTGGTATTATAGGTTCAAGTCTGGATGCCCATGACAGGTCTGAATAATCTTTATGTGGTTTAGGTATTGGGGCTATGGTGGCATAATCCCATGATGGTGGGGGGGACTCCCTCTTGAGTTGTTTCAGAAAATAAAGTGTGAAGTTTCGGGATTAATTCTTTTTTAAATATCTTATACCACTCGGATATAAAACCATCTTTTCCTCATCATTTTCCTGGCTTCAGGTTTTTGATAGCCTCTTGAATTTCTAGCTGGGTTATAGGGGCTTCTAAACTCGGAATCTGAGAGGCGGAGAGGGTGGGTAGAGTTATTTGGTTCAAAAAATTAGCAATTTCTGGCATTTCAGGATGTGTTTCCGGTGAGTATAGGTTAATATAGTACTCCGAAAAAGTCTGTAATATATGAGCATCTGAATGGTGTGTTATACCTGTATAAGGGTTTCTTAGTTTCAAAATTGTAGAAGTAGTTTTCCTTGTTCTGTATTTCTGGGCCAATTTCCAAGCCCCCCTACATCCACCTTCATGCACAGTTTGTCTCAGATATATTAGAGATTGTTGTATTTTGTTATCTATGATTTTCTGTTATCTATTTCCCTTGTATCCCTAATTTTTTGTTGTAATTCGACATCTCCCTCTGTATATAACATCTGATAATTCAGGAGCTGTTCTGACAATTGAAGATATCTTGCCTCTCTCTCTCTCTCTCTCTATATATATTTTTTTCTTAGAGTTATATACTATGATCTCCCCTCTCAGCGTAGCCTTCATGGCATCCCATTGTATTGCTTCTGTAATTTCCTGAGATTCATTTTCTGTATAGTATTGGCTTATTCTTATTTTGATTGTCTCCTGAAATTCCTTATCTTTTAAAATTATTGGGTTTAATCTCCATAAAGTTCTCTTCCTTACCCGTCCCACGTCTAATTTCAAGATTAAGGGATGATGGTCGGATAGTAATTTTAAACCGATTGACATGTCCTGAACAGATGAGAAATGTTCAAATGTCACCATAAAATAGTCTAGGTGGGAATACGATTTAAAGCGTGGGGAGCAATATCTGTACCCAGGGGTAGAAGGGAGCAGGCATCTCCGAACATCAATAATGCCCAATTGATATAATGTTCTCTTTAATTGTTTTACTGTGGTGTTTTTCATACGAACCTGTTGATTAGAGCTATCTAAATGTGGGGATAAGGTCGTATTAATATCCCCTTCCATAATCAACTGACCTTGAAGATTGTCTAACAGTGCAGACAAAAATCCCCTCACTATTGGGAACCTGGTCTGAGGGGGGAAATAGACGCTAGCCAGGGTACTCTTTTGGTCATACAAAAGACGCTGTATTATAACATAATGGCCTTGAGCATCAACATGGGTCTTTCGAATTTCTAAAAGGGTTGTTGATGGTATTAAAATTGTTACCCCTTGTTTTCTACCTACGGATGTGAGGAGGCTAAAACTTTGTATCCATCACCCCAGGTCAACTTCTTGTGCTCTAATTCATAAAGGTGGATATCCTGGAGGTAAATCAGATCTGCCTTCTGTTTGGTCAAGTATTGTTTAAGACAAGATCTTTTTATAGGGTTGTGGAGCCCATTAATATTTAATAATATTTTAACTGGATCCACTGACATCTTTATTTCTGTTCTGACTGACTGTCTGTTTTTTCTTTTTCTCTAGGTGGAAGAAGGATTTTTCTTTCCTGACCACTCCTCCGGCAGGGTCGGCGGTCCAGTACCCAATATGATAATTCAGCTGTCCTGTATATGTGCAACATAACAATAAAAAAAGTGTATTGTTAAACTCTTGACTCATGTATTTATTTTCCCCTCTCCCTTCCCCCTCTTTTATGTGGTATCCTGCCATCCAGTTTGTAACAGGGAGACCCCTATGGGATCTCCGAAGAGAGGCTGGCATCCCTCCTCGATACACTCTACTAAACCACCTAGATATATATTTACAGACCACATGGAGAATGGAGGAGATGTAATGAAGCTTTACTTGGACAGGATACAAAATTTTAAGGTGGTACAAAAAGTTATAGCTTCAGTTACAAAAATTAAAAGCTGTTCTGTTTTTAGGCAGAACTTACAAAGCTTTATATATGATTGAACAAACACAGGACATACATCCTGTCTCCAAACAAGGCAATGTTGGTAATATTAGTTCTATAATTGTATCAACTGGTCTGACATCTATCACTCCCATGATGTTCAAATAGCCCTTGATATCTTTATTGATAATTTCACAGCGCTTCAGGATAAACATACCCTGAAGGTCACCAGAAGAGTCAGGGGTAAACAAACAAGATGGCTACACAAGGACCTGCTGGCTAACCTGAGCACACGGGACAAACTCTGGAAGAAGTATAAAGTGTCCAAACTACCGGAGGATTACAATACCTACAGGGCCTCTCAGAGCACCTGTAAAAAATAAATCAGAACAGCAAAGAGCATCTACTGCAAGGAACTGCTCACAAACTCTGCTGGTGACCTTAGAAAATTCTGGACACACATCAAGACCTTTCTTGGGGCTACCCAGTCATCGACCGCAGGGGATATTATCCTAAATGGTGTACATTGCAACGACTCGAACACTATAGCAAATGCCTTTAACAGATTATTCATGGACCTGTCTGAGTACACCTCGTCCTTCGCTTCACCTCCCACAGCATCTCAGCCTTACTGCACACCCCAGAGACCTGCATCTGGTGCTGACCACTGCCCACTAACTACTACCCCCCTTTCCACTATATCTAGATCCGAGGTCCAAAGGCTATTGCAAAACATATCCAACAACACTAGCCTCGGCTCAGATTCACTCGAGCCACGACTCCTGAAGCTAACGGCACCATTGATTGCCTCGCCACTGGCCAAGATTTTCACTTTCTCTCTCTTGGCGTTGTCCCGGATCTCTGGAAGATTGCCTGCGTTACGCCTATCCTTAAAAAAGGAGACCCAAAGGATGTCAACAACTACAGGCCCATAGCCATCCTCTCTGTGCTAAGCAAGCTACTGGAGAAGCTTGTTGCAACCCAAACCACTGACTGTCTCACAAAAAACAACCTTCTCTCAGACACTCGGCATGGTTTCAGAAAAGGGCACAGTACCTCAACCACTTTCTCAAATTTTCCACCGATGTACTCTGCAACATGGACAAAGGCCTACTCACTGGAGCAGTATTTATCGATCTTACCAAAGCTTCGATCTTGTTGATCATCCCCTGCTTCTCTCAACCCTGCATAGACTTAACTTCTCATCCTCAGTAGTTGACTGGTTTAACAACTACCTATCAAACAGATTACAACTTGTTAAATTCAACTCCGCTGTCTCGGATGTGACCAACACTGACATCGGAGTACCCCAGGGCTCCATGCTGGGACCCTTTCTTTTCTCACTATACATCAACAGCATAGATTATGCCATACTCTCCTGCTCAACTATCTTATACGCTGATGATCTCGTCCTCTACTCCAGCGCTGACAAAGTTAACATCATTAACAAAAACCTCTCCTCAGATTTCAGGAATGTGCAAACATGGCTAAATGCTAATAAGCTCATCCTCAACACAAAAAAGACCCAAGCCATGCTATTTGGCACTGCTCCCAAACTCAGGGCATGTAAGGAACCCCTCCTAGTCCATGACTCTGGGGGGGTCTCTCATCGACTGTGTCACATCCTTCAAATACCTGGGAGTCCTCCTTGATAAATCCCTTGATTTCAGTTTGCACATCCAGTCAACCTGTAAAGCAACAAATGCCAAACTTAGAATCGCCTATAAGACTTGTCACCTGCTAACACCATCCACCAAATTGGCAATTGCCAAGGGTATTCTGCTTCCAGCACTGACAGTGGTGTCTCCATGTTTGCTAATGCTCATAAGACTGCTCTCCATAAATGGGACGTCGCGTATAACATATGTCGGTATGCCTCCTCTTCCCATCGCCTCAAGCACCACTGCACACTGTATAGCGACCTAGGCTGGCTCTCCCCAACTGCCTACCAACTATACTCCCTAGGGACCCTCACAGACTTTGTAATCTGTAACCAAACCCCCTCCTCTCTTGCAGCTCTACTTGTACCTCAGACACCTGCCCACGGACTACGCTCAGCAAACACATTTCTACTCACCATACCCAGGTGTCTTACTTCAAAAAGCTCTGGAGCATTTCACTGCACCGCCCCAGCCACCTGGAACTCCCTTCCTCCTGCCCTGAGGTAGGCTAAGTCCCACCCAGTCTTCAAAAAAGAACTATATCGCCACCTATCCCGGGCCCCCTTTCACATGCTTTGATCCCATTTAATGCCTCACAGCTAACCACTCTATTTCGCCCAAGACACTGCTGCACTTCTAAACAAGCTTTGCTATAAAATGTCTTTATAGCTGCCACTTAACCCAGTTTCAGTTATTTGCATGCACTAATGTCACATTTGTCATCTCTGCATAGCTATATGTATTATCTCGAGTACTGTCTGACTTGATATGTATTCTAACCTACCTGTACTATATACTATGTATCTGTACTATATACTATGTATTGTATAATCTCATCTCATTTTATGTATGTATTCTCCTGGGTCGTGCCTGAAAATAGTCAACTTTGGCAAGCGCACCTAACCCGGTTAACAAAAACTAAATAAAAAATAAATAAATTGGAGAATTTTACATCTGCATATCCTGTAGTCCTACTGTGACAAGCATAAATGAATGATGTAAATTTGGTAAATGAATACAGTACCTTAAATGAACCAAGTGTAATAAATGCCAATCCCCACAAGATGGCAGCATTGTATAACTAATGACGGTTTGCTTTTAAATTCTCCATTGAGATACATGCATGCTAACTTAACATATGAAAATTGTATTGCAGTTTAAACTATGGCATTAACAGGATATATGGTTACTTTATAACCATATATGAACCTTTTTCCTTAGCAAGCTGCTGTCACATTCTGGTAGGTCACTGTGTAACTATGATAGGTAAGAGCTATGACAAATATGACTCATAGCATTTATAAGAAATGTCTACATCATTTTGGGGAAATGCAGCACATAAGTTTTGTCCACCATTTCGCACGCATAAGTTTTGTTTTTAACCACCATTTTGTATTGTGACTGCGTTGTGTATACATACTTTTTTATACTCTTGTCTTTCTGTGTATTTGCTCATGCACCCACTTACTGGCTTTATCAGACTGTACTTGGGGTTTTGTAGCATGTCCCCTGCCAACCATTAAAATGTATGCAAAGACACACATTACAGTAAAATTACTCCTTACATAGTTATTCCTTTTTAAGCCAAGATATGGTTAATTGCTATACAAGTAGCTAAAAGGATCATATGACTCCCTATTATGTTATTCAATGGTATTAATTCGTAAGCTTGGTAAATTATAGCCAAGATATCCCCCCCCCTTTCTTTTAATCCCCTTAATAAAATAACACAACTGAACTACTTGTACATAGTAACTATAAACTTTTACAAGAACTTTATACAACGTGACTCTCAATTGGGATGTGCTCAACTGAAATCCTCTTTACTTTTCTCCACTTGAGGAAGGAGAGGGGTCTGGAGTGCTGTACTGTGTCTGGGAAATAGTAATACCCAGGATAAGTACAGTGGCCCCAAGTAGAATGGAAAGCAATGCATTCCATAAAGGTAACGGTATGCCTGATAGCATTATCAGACCTTATCTGAGCAGTTCCCCACCTAGTAATGAAGTTTCATGGCTTTTTCTTTTGCTCATTTGCCTTAGAAAAGAGGAAGGCAACCTCTAGTGTTATAGTCATAAAATTACCGCCTTAAAACACTTTTAATTTAAGTTTTACATCCTTCTTAATTCTTTATTTCTTCCTCCCAAAACTCTAGGTCATCATTTCTACAGGGAGTAAGCAGTGGAGCCCTTGCCTTAGTTCCTTAGATTAAACAAAATTCACCACTAACTAAGTGCTGTATATAACGAAACATTGTTCAGTCTGCATGAGTCCCAAATTATAATTGACGCTGCTATACTCCAAATTGTCCTGGTCTTGCTGGTCAGCTGCCTGTTGCAACAAAAGGGGTATGAAAACGATGTTGATCAAAAGTGCAGCAGTTTTATTTTTGTTCAGTCATTTTAAACAAAAGTTTCTTCCTTTCGGGGCACGACTGCCCTGACTGTTCCATCAGGTTGGGCAGAGTCTCCCAAAATCCATCGTGACCAACTTAAAACAGCCAGCTGTGGGGGAAAGGGAAAGGCCTACTGAGGAGCAGAGGAGTTGAGTGGGGGAACCCTGGGAAGAAGGCAATGGTCTCCTTATCTTAGCTTCTTAGCTTGAGGTAATGTCCGCCATCCAGGAGCTATATGCGGTCCAATATTGCAACCCAAAGCCAATTAGCCAAATAGAAAAATTGAAAATGTGGTTAGAATATTGTTGCCTGGGCCCCTTAAAGACACCCTCATCCGCATTCCCTCAGCCCCCCGCTCACTCTCAGCCTCCCCATTACGATCTCCTGGGAAAAGACCCTAAGCCACAACCGAAAGAAAGGAATAATTACCCAGCTTTCTGGTGTTTTTTTTCAGGTGGGCAAGGTTGAATTCCTGAACTGCTGGAGTCGCTTTAAAATGTCTTTCATGTGGAGTTGTGCTGCTTGAGTTCTTCTCTGATCCCCTTGATTAATTTGGCCTATACGAGATTTGACTGTGTCTGCAGTTTTTTCATTAATCACATACCTCTTCAAGAGATCAGTTGTAGCTTCAGTGGCAGAGTTGTAGGTGTGTTGGCCAGATGAAAGGAACACTGTTTAGCAGGGTATGGGGTGCGAAAACGAATCTCCTGGGCTCAGAGCATGGGAAAGAGGGGACTATAAGAAAAAATTACTCACCTTAGTAATGTTGTTTCTTCTAATGGAGTCTTGCTGTATTATGACAATTGCAGTGAGTCCCTATCTTCGAACTGCCCCGGAGGTGAAATAGTTAACTTTCCATGCAAGCATGGAACTCTGAGCGCGAGCTCGGTTAGAAGGCTCTGTCTGCTGATCTTCAAACATAAACTGTCAGATCTTTACGAGCAAAAACTCACTAAGGCTCTGTGTGGAAGCTGTAAACCTACGCTAGCCGACTGGCTACTAACATAAACACACACTTCTTGGTCTTCAACAAAGACTCGAGTCATGAGACCCAAAAGAAATGAAAAATGCAACACCAATTCACCCCAAAGGAAGGGTGAAACAACAAAGTGGCATAAAGAAGGTGCCAACACTGTAATGCCCACCCACATCCCAAAACAGAGGTTCTGAGAGGGGCAGGCAGGGAGGGAGGTCATAATATAGCAAGACTCCATTAGAAGAAACAACATTACTAAGGTGAGTAATTTTTTCTTCAAACAACATGAAGTCTTGCTATATTATGACACTTGCAGACTACACAGCAGTACCCCATGGAGGAGGGACAGAACCTACTTAGGAATAGGTTCTGAAGGACAGCTGTAGCAAACCGAGCATCACTCAGAGCCTGGATGTCCAGGAGTAATGCTCTGGTAAAAGTGTGAACTGTTTTCCAAGTAGCTGCTTGACATATCTCTAGAATAGGGATGTCTCTGGCAGCAGCCAGAGAAGCAGCTGTACCTCTGGTAGAGAGTGAGCCCTCAGGCCTGAGGGAGGAACCTTACCCAGTTTTTCGTAACAGAATTGGATACAAGAGACAATCCACCTGGCAATGGATCTTTTAGTGGCAGGCTTCCCTTTACCAACCTCACCATAAGTGAGGAACAGTTGGAGGGAGTCAAACCTGTGAACCTTGGTACGCTCTATGTAGTAACTAAGGGCTCTCTTCACATCTAGGCTGTGCAGCCTCCTCTCACCAGAGGAAGAATGGGTCAGTGAAGTACACTGGAAGATATATAGATTGATTAAGGTGGAAATCTGAAACCACCTTAGGCAGAAACTTTCTATTAGTCCAGAGGACTATCTTATCTCTGTGAAAGGAGATAAAATCCGGCTCCACTGACAAAGCTTGTAATTCACTTATGCGTCTGGCAGAGGTGATGGCTACCAGAAACACAGTTTTACAAGTCAAGTACTTAAGCTCAGCTGAAGACAAAGGCTCAAAGGGGGATTGCATAAGCTGAGCAATACAAACATTAAGATCCCAGGCAGGGGCAGGATCCCTGAATGGAGGGTTGGTGTGAAGCAATCCCTTAAAAAACTTGGAAAATACAGGGTGAGTTGAAAAAGAAGAGGATTTACCAGCCGATATAAAAGCAGACACAGCTGCCAAATGCACTTTCAGGGTAGCTGGACTCAACCCCAAAGTGTTCAGATGGACCAAATAATCCTGGACTGTGGGTAAATCAGCAGAGTCTGGGGAAATATGCTTTTCTGAGCACCATACGGAAAACCTTTTCCATTTGGAGTTGTAAGTAGCCCTGGTGGAAGGCTTCCTTGAAGCCTTCAATATATCCATTACGCCTTGTGAGAGGTGTAAGTCAGCAAACTCTTAACTCTTCAAGAGCCAGGCCTTGAGATTGAGAGATTTGAGATTCGGGTACCAAACCCTTCCCTGGGCACAGGTTAACAGATTGTGATTCCTGGGAAGGCACAGGGGAGGATGGACTGCTAAAGACAGTAGGAGTGGATACCAGGGTTGTCTGGCGCAATCCGGGGCAATCAGAATGACCATGCAGGATTGGGATCTGATTTTGACTAGCGCTCTGAACAGGAGAGGAAAGGGAGGGAAGGCGTAGAGAAACTTCCCTTCCCAACTGAGGACTAAGGCATCCAGAGGGACTGAGCCCAAGACTGGGGGCCTGCAGCAAAAGAGGGGAAGTTGGTGATTGTCTGGGGCTGCAAAAAGATCTATCTGCTGGGTGCCCCATCTGGCAAATACCACTCCCAGAACCAGGGGATCCAGGGACCACTCGTGATGGCCCTGAGAAATTCTGCTGAGAGCATCTGCCAGGACATTGTCCTTGCCTGGGAGGTGAACTGTGAAGGGAGGTGTTAAGGAGTAAGACAGAGACCACAACTTCATGGCTTCGTGCACAAGGTCAGGACCGAGTGCCCCTTGCTTGTTGATGTACCACATTGTAGTGGTGTTGTCTGTTCTGACCTGTACAATTTTGTTCTGAACAGATGTGGAGAAAGCTTGAAGTGCTAGAAAAACTGCTCTGAGCTCCAACAGGTTGATGTGGAGCAGAGTTTCTTGGGGGGACCACAGTCCCTGGGCAGTGAGGTCACCCATGTGAGCCCCCCACCCCAAGAGGGATGCATCCGTAGTAAGGATTAAGGAGTGAGACTGAGTGACAAAAGGAACTCCTTGTCTCAGGTTGCTCTGATCCTGCCACCACTGTAGGGCTTGGATCAGGGTTCGAGTTACCGGGATCAACTTGGTAAGAGGATCCTTTCTTTGAGACCAAAAAGCTCTCAAATGGAACTGAATGTCCCTCATCTGAAATCTTGCTCCTTGCACTACTGCTATGAAAGCAGCCATGTGTCCTAGGAGCTTCAGAAAATGCCTTACTGGTCGAGAGACCTGCAGGGTGAATGAGGAGGCCAGGGAGACTAGGGTCTTTGCCCTGTCCAGAGGGAGGAAGGCCCTGGCTTCCTGTGTGTTCAGTTCTGCGCCTATGAAGGTTAGGAGCTGGACAGGCTCTAGAACTGACTTTGAAAGATTCAGAAGGAAACCTAGGGAGGTAAGCAGTTGCTGAGTTACCTGAAGGTGTAAGCTGGCCTGTTCTGGGGACTGGCCTTCTTAGGCATGCAACTGCTACTGCCAGGCATTTGGTGAATACCCTTGGAGCAGAGGTGAGGCCAGAGGGCATTGCTCTGAACTGATAATGGCCTGAGGGCAGCTCAAACCTGAGGTACTTTCGATGGGAACTTCTGATGAGAATATGGAAGTATGCATCCTTGAGGTCCAGGGACGCTAGCCAGTCCCCTGGCCTTAGAGAGGGTAAAATAATTCCCAGGGTCACCATTTTGAACTTTGGTTTTAAAAGGTGCTTGTTTAAGTATCTGAGATCCAGGATGGGCCGCCATTCTCCTGTCTTTTTTTGGGGTAAGGAAGTACCTGGAGTACAAACCTTTGCCCTGGTGTAGGGGTGGAACCCTTGCCACGGCTCTGAGAGCGAGGAGGGTAGAGACCTCTGCCTCTAGGGCAAGTGCCTCTGATGGAGATGCAGGTGGAAAAGATCTGGTTCTCATCTTTGGAAATTTTTTGGAGCTGAGAACCAGTCCCTGGCTTACTACTTCCAGGACCCACTTGTCTGACGTTAGAGACTTCCAGTCCTGGACAAAGTAAGCCAGCCTGCCCCTACAGGTAGAGAAGAATCGGCGGCCCTGGCTACCCCATCATGGTGCCTGCTTGGCAGGGGCTTTAGGTTGAGGGGTGGAAGCAGGCCTGCTTGAACCCCGTCTGCCTTTCCTTCTAAAGAACCCCCTCTGGGCATAAGCAGAAGAGGAGGCCTGGAATTGGTAAAAAGGCCTATGAAAGGGCCTGCCCCTTCCCTTGGGAAGCTGCTTCTGAGGAGTGGCCTGCCTTTCCCTGGCCTGTGCACTCCTAGGGGTGGTCCTGTATTCATCCATTTTCTTCATGTAATTCTCTGTTTGCTCCCCAAACAGAGAGTTGCCCACTACAGGAAAATCCATGGCCTTAGTCTGGGTATCCTGTGACAGGGTAGTACATCTGAGCCAAGCCATTCTGCGAAGTGCCACAGATGTAGCCATGATTCTTGATGACACATCATTAGAGTCTACTGCAGCATGAAATTGCACCTTAGATGCCTCAATACCATCTCTAGTCACCTGTTCCAGCTCTCTGGCCAGCTGGTCAGGGACTTGTTTTGCTAGAGCCAGCACAATATCCCATCTGAATTTCTGGTATCTAGCAGCATAAGCCATATAATTTGCCTGTCTGAGTCCCAAGGATACTGCCATGTACTGTTTCTTTGCCATAGCATCAATCTTCCTGGAGTCCTTCTCAGGAGGGTGTGAAGCTAGGGGAATATTTGCCTTGTCACAGGCTGCAGCCTGCACTACTCCCACATGGCTGCATTGCTGTGTGAGGAACTCCGTATCAGAGCCTGATAAAGTATACCTCTTGTCCATCCTTTTATCTACAGGAGGTATAGTGTGAGGAGTTTTTAAAACTTTTACTGTCTGCTTCCGAAAAGATTTATGTAGAGGAATAGACAGTCTCTTAGATTCTGGAATAGCCATCATTTCTACATAATCAGGCTCCTCCTGGTCATCAACAGCTTCCTCAACATGGAGCTGGAGAGTTTTAGCAACCTTCTTATAAAACATAAAATGAGAAGGGGACTCGGAGAGTCTTGGAAGAGAAACCCCTAAAGGTCTGTCTGGAGAGGTGTCCGGCTCAATGGGCACATCCAGGTCTTCAAAACCATATTCACTCTCCTCATACTCCTCTTCCCCCTCCCACGGTTCATAAAATTCCTCAAAATCATAATCTTGAACCGGTGGAACCGGCCAAACCGAGCGCCTCCCTGATGGTGCCGGTTCAGTCGGAACCGGGAAAGAGACTGGACAATTTGGACTGCTTTAGCTATTTCTTCAGCGTTGGAAAGAGAACTTTGGCTCCACACCAGCTGACTTTCTAGTCCTTTTGCAGGAACTGGCCCTCAGAGCCAGCTCTTCGCTTGCCGAGGAAGTATTGCCCTGGTCAGAGGGCACTCCATCTGGTTCGGTTGGAACCGAACCGGGCCGGCCATCCGGGTCAGCGGACTTTTTGGCCTCCCTTTCCCTGAGGCTACCAACTCTCTTTTCCACGGTGGCAGCAGGGAAATTCTTACAAATCTGGCAGTCTGCATTGAGGTGGTCAAACCCCAGACAATAGACACAGGTGGTGTGAGGATCAGCCTTAGCAAAGGCTTCCCCACAGACACTACAGTATTGAAACTCAGTGGGCCCAGTTTTTCTTTTGGGTTTCTCAGACGCATGCCAGCCTAACCAAACTTGCCCATTTATGACAATCCGTAAGCAAGACTCTATCGGTTCCCAACCGTGTCACGGGTCGGGAAAACGAATGAAACTGCTTTTTAGAACCGATAAGAACCGGAACCGCACTCTAAAAAGGACTAGCAATTTTTAAACACAATCTGATCGGTTCAACCGAACCGATAAATGTTTACAAGTTCCACACAGAGAAACAAATGTAAAACCTGTCTATTACTTACATTACCACAGACAGAGCTTGAACTGACCGATTGAGGTATAATTTCGGTTGAAAACCGATAAAATAATACTTTTAAACTGACAAAATGAACCAAGCAGCAGGAGAAATCTCCGGAGCGACTGTTCAGTGAGGCGGAGTAAAGAATCTGACAGTTTATGTTTGATGATCAGCAGACAGAGCCTTCTAACCGAGCTCTCGCTCAGAGTTCCATGCTTGCATGGAAAGTTAACTATTTCACTTCTGGGGCAGTTCGAAGATGGGGACTCACTGCAATTGTCATAATATAGCAAGACTTCATGTTGTTTGAATCTCCCCTTTTGTTTCTGGGTTGCCGGAGCGTAATCATTATCGAACAGTAACCTTTGTTGGCCCCACATCATTCTACCCTTCTGCCAGGCCTTCCTTAAAAGTGTTTCTTTTATTTGGTGTCTAAGAAATCTGATAACAAAGGAACAAGGCCTTGCTTCCAGACGTGAAGGTTTTGGGCCAAGTGCCCTATGGGCCTTTTCAATATCCAGATGAAAGTCTGGGTCTAATTAGAGCAGAAACCTCAGGAGATAGTCCGCAAAGGCCCTAGGATCATTTCCCCATCTCATTTTCTGGTAGGCCACATATTTCTATGTTTCGCCTTCCAGTGATTTTCGGTATCTTCATGGCGGATAGAAATAGTCAGTTGTTCTGCATCAATGGTTCTCATTGTTTCCTCTAAATCATCTAGTCTGGTGGAATTTAGAGTAATGTGGTGGTCCGCCTCAGTCATATGATTTTGGAGGGTACTTAGCTCCATTTTAAGGTCCTGCAGCGATTCTCGAACCTCGCCCCTGAAGTCCGAGATCGCCTGTAAGATTGCATCCGTATTGGTTTCTGGTTGTTTTTTTTATGCAGCTCTTAGTTCTGTTTTAAGAGGTAGATTTTTTTGGGTCTATGGCTGTAGGCGGTCTGTTATGTTGTTCGCCATTGTCAGACATGCAGTCCTTCCCTCAACCATTTTGGCAGTTGGTTGAAATCGATTCCGGTTCTGTTTTGCCATATTATTTCTTAATTTGGCGATAGCCTGAAGTATTTTGCCTGTTGAGAGCTAAAAAAGTAGGGTTTTTTTGCGTAAAATTCGCCTTTTTTATTTTTGTACACAGCTAGGTGGCAGCTTCTCAGTTCGTGTGCGCAGCCCGCCATACCAGAACTGGAAGTCTCGTCTCTGGAGTTTAGGTTCAGCCAACATTGGGGAGCCAACACAGTGGAATTTAAGATCTTAAACATGAGCAAAAGATCGCCCCTTTGCTTTCTCTCCTGTAGAGAAAATAAATGTGCTTCTCTTAATTTTTCTTGGTACATTTTGTTTTTTAAATGAGGTACCATCTTGGCAATACATTTCTGGACCCTTTCGATCAATGCAGTGTCCCCTTTCAAATCTGGACTCCAAAAAGGGGAACCATAATCTAGATAAGCTGTAACGTAAAACTTCTGTAAAGGGGTGTCAGACAATGTTCAGAACGGGAATGAAGGAGCACTTGATCCTTTTTATCATACTCACTAGCCTTTTTGGTAAAGTATTTACAGTGATCAGAAACAGCCAATTTGATATTGAGGATAACACCAAGATCATGTTTAGATTCTGAAACATGAATCGGTAAATTATTTAGGACGTACGAGTATTCGGGGTTATTTTTACCATAATGCATACAGTAACTACACATTTGTCGACATTGAAGGACATTCCATTTACAGTTGCCCATTTTTCTATGCTTATTTAGTCATTCACAAATGATAAGTGCTTGGAAAAAGAATCTACCTCCCTCCAACTTCGTATCATCTGCAGATTTATTAATAGAATTTACTATCTGAGAGTTCATATCACTAACAAAAATACCAAACAAGGTGGGGCCCAAAACTGAGCCCTGGGGAACCCCAGTGCTATCACGTCCCTCCTCTGACAAATAACAATTTATTCTTACACACTGCTTACAATGTAGTAACCAGTTTTGTATCCATTTAACAAGAATGGGATTAGAACCCATATTTAGTAATTTGCTTATTAGAATGTCATGATTGATGGTGTTGAAAGCTTTTTGAAAATCTAATAAAATAACGCTGTAAGGGTTGCTTTTATCAAGGCTACAGTTTTCATTATTGTAAAAGGCCACTCGATTGGTGGGGGTGCACAGTGTTCTGAGTGAGTTTTATTGAGCATCTCAGTTTGAGCAACTTAATAAAACTACTCATAAGAAGAGGGAGTGTGAGAGAACGTCAAGCAGTAATGTAGAGCGAGTGTAGCGCTGAGCTCCACTTGCTCAAAGAGGATATGTTCCTTTCTTTGGCCAAGCCCTGCCGAGCTGGCTGTTTGGCGTAGTGGCTAGGGCCACTGCCTGTGGAGCTCGAGGACCTGGGTTTGAGTTCTGGTGTGCAAAAGGATTTTTTTTTGTCCTGAGGGTTTTATTTTTTTGTTTCTAAGTCTGTCCCCCCTGGAGTTGACAATCTTTTAGTTGGGAGGTGCAGGGGGTTGCCTCCCGCATAAAAGACTGTGTTTTTCACTCTGGATATGGGATGTTAGTGACCGTTGCTCTGTGCAATGGTCTCTCTGATATTGATCACTGTTTTTTCTTCGGGTGGTTTTTTAGTCACTGTTTGTTGTCGGTGACATAAAAAAACACGCCCTTGTCACATAAAACCAATTGGTGGTTGTTGAAAAATCCTTCTTGAACCCATGCTGGTAGTTATCATTAAGATATAGTTTCTCCATCACTTTACAACAAACAGAGGTGAGGCTGATGGGTCTATAATTGTCAACACAACTTAGATTACCGTTTTTAAAAATGGGAATAACTCACTGTGCGCCAATCATCAGGCACTACACCCTGGTCAATTAACATATTAAAGATAATTGCTAGTTGGTAAGCAAGTCATTCTGCCATATCCCTCAGAAACCTATGGTGGATGTTGTCAGGCCAAGGACTAGAATTGTTTTTGATTTCAGTCAGTGCCTTTAGAACTTCTTTATCAGAGAAACATTAAAATCATTATTTAATGTTCCAGAACTCAGAATTTCTCCCCCACTTGAGAATGCCGAACAGAAGTATGAATTAAAAAGAGAAACAGAAAAGAATAAGGGATGGCATAATTAAGGCAGCTACGCTCTGCATGGAGGAAGCGTGCGAAAGCAGAAAGAAAAAGAGGATAGTTATCGTACACTAGGGAAGTGGCAATGGTGGTGAAGGAAAATAGTTTAGGATTTAGGAGGTACAAGGAAACAGAGGGAGGAAGACCAGGAAGGGTACCACGTAAAACAGTGGGAAGTAGGTAAAACAGTGAGGGAAGCAAAGGAGCAGACAGAAGAAAGGGTAGCCAAAGGGGTATCTGATTGGGATAATACTTTCTTCAAGTATATTAATGAGAAGAGGAAAGCAAGAGGAGGGATTGTGAGGATCAGGAGGATGGCAGGAGGAGACTGTGCAGAAGAAGACCAAGAGAAAGCAGACATCCTGAACAGGTGCTTCTGCTCCATCTCTGCAGTGGAGGGAGGGGGTGGACCACTAGGAGCAGCAGAAACAAAGGGTCGGGGGGACAGACAAGTTCATTTAGAGAAAAAGAGTCATGAAAGGACTTGTAGATCTGTAAGAGGGCAAGGCTATATGGGTCCAGACGAGATACACCCAAGAGTACTAAAGGAACTCTGGGAGTTGCTAGCTGCCTCACTGATGGCCCTTATTCAGCAGCTCACTGGAATCTGGCATAGTGCTGGAGGACTGGAGGAGAGCAGATGTCCCCTTCACATAAGAGCAGCAGGGAAGAGGCTAGAAACTATAGACTGGTCAGTCTCACCTTGGTGGTGGTGAAACTAATAGAAACACTGTAAAAGGAAAGTATCTTGAATCCAGTGGACTGCATGACCAATAGCAGCATGCATTCATGGGGGGAGGGGAGCATGCCAGATGAATCTGATTGATTTCTTCAACTGGGTGACCAGGGGATGGCAGTGGACATGGCCTACCTGGACTTTAGCAAGATCTTCAGCATTATGCCACATGGGAGACTGATAAAGAAATTGAGCAGCCAAGAGGTGGGATCCAAAGTGGTGAATTAGGTTAGAAACTGGTTCATGGACAGGTGACAAAGGTTGGTGGTTAACAGCACTCTAACGATGAGAGGGTGACCAGCGGGGTGCCACAGGGCTCAGTACTGGGACCATTCCTCTTCAGTGTCTTTGTACGTGACATTTCAAAAGAACTGGAAAAGAAAGTATGCTTTTTTACAAATTACACCAAAATCTGTAATAGGGTGGACAGTCAGGAGGGAGTGTAAAGAATGCATAGGGGTCTTAGGGAACCCAAGTGGTAAAGAGCATGGCAGTTGGATAAGTGCCAAAAAATGCAAAATCATGTACCTAGGGCATAGGAACCAAGGAGCTGCATATAGAATGTATGGGGTAAGGTCCAGCCTTCACTAACCAGGAAAGGGACCTTAATGGGTTTATCCTATAGTGTGACAAAGCAGTGGGGAGAGCCAGTGGAATGTTGGGGTGCATAAGAAGAGGTATCTCCAGCATGAGGAGGGAGGTGGCATTGCCGCTGTATCGCTCACTGATGAGACCCCACCAAGAATATTGTGTCCAGTTCTCTAGGCTGCACCTCAGAAAGGACATAGACACAGTGGAGACAGTCCAGAGGAGGGCAACTAAAATGGTGCAGGAGGTTACATGAGAAGCCCTATGAGGAGAGACTGAGGGATCTCAACATTTGCACCCTGAAAAAGAGGAGAGCTAGGATGACATGATTGAAACCTACAGGTACCACATTTGGGTGAACAGGGTACAGGAGGGGAGTTTCTTTCAAATGGGAAAGAGCACCAGGACCAGGGGGCATGCGATGAAACTGGGATTAGGGAGTTTAAGAGGGTTTTGAGGAAATTCTGCTTCACTGAAAGAGTTAGGCATCTGGAACAGACTGCCAGCAGAAGTGGTGGAGGTGAAAACAGTCGGGGGCTTTAGTCATGCGGGATAGACATAGGGGAATATTAGTAAATAGGCAGGGGGAAGGGAGAGATGCTGAAGACCAGTTAACATCTGCAGAGATGGACTAGGCAGGGACCATCTGGGCAGACTGCATGGGCTAAGCAGTCCTCTTCTGCTGACAAATTCTATTTCTCTTTTGGTGACTGTCTTCTGCAAAATTCTTAGATGAAATCCAGGCTGTCTGGGCGGAAATGTCGGTCACACTAATGATGAATGCATTGTCTGTGGGCTGTATTGTACATCTGCTGAACTGTAACTGTAGAGGGCACGTGTTCTAGTCATCGGGTAAGACTGTGCTTCAGATCAACCAGCCAGAACTCTGTGAAGTTCTTCTAGGTTGAGTTCATACCATTGGGTCATGGTCGGGTGATGCAGGACAGCAAGAACAACATGGCCACCATATGCTACCTTAACAACAGGGCATCATGCACTCCTTTCCACTGCGTCAGGAAGTGCTCTGATTATGATTCTTAGCTCACTCTCTGCATGCAGACTTGCTGGCAATCGTTATCGCCAGAGCAAATAATCAGCGATGCTTTATTAATGATACATACTATTGAGTAAAGATAATTTGCAGTGGTGATCCATTAGGTCATTTACAAAGCTTACACTATCAGTTCTCAAATTACTTAATACCACTAATTAACAAGAATAAATATAAGTAAACAGTAATAAACAATTACATAAATGTTACAGTAATTGCACATTATTCAAAACAACATTGCTGGGGCTGGTCTGCCAGCACAGCGGTAATGATACTGCTTGCAATGCTGATGATCCGAGTTTGGAAGTGAACTCGGAATATCAGAGGGCCGGTTGGGGGAGGAGGATAGAGCATCAATAGGAATGTTCTTCTCTGGGGGTTGAGGGTGGGCAAAGCCTGCTGCTTGCCTGGCCCCTAGTGGAAGCTGGTGGAAAGGCAGCCCAGGCCAACATGATAGGGGGGTGTGTAGCAAGTGTCAACACACATTGCATGGGAGCACATGGCATGTGACATAACGCCACTGCACACCACGCCTCCCAGGGGGACAGCAAACAGGAAGAAAAAATTACAAAATTACTCACCTTAGTAATTGTGCTTCTTCTAATGGAGTCTTGCTGTATTCTGACTATATGCAGTTAGCCCCAGCACTTGAACTGCTCCGGAGAGGAAAGCGTTAACTCGATGCCAAGGCATAGAATGTTGAGCTCGAGCTCGGTTTTCAAACCTCTGTCCCAGGTACTCTTCAGTGTAACCGTCAGATTCTTATGAGTCCTGTACTAAGCAACTAACAACCCAGAAATTGTTTTTAGAACTTTTGTGCCAAAGGGCAAAATACATCAATTTAGGGTCCAAAGACTCAAGTCGAGACCCCCAAAAAGAATCCAAGTAAGTAATAAACAACTATAATAAAACATAGGAGGGCAGTATGGGAGGCAGTATAGTGCCGGTTGTTTAAGGCTCTGAGCTGCAAATGTGGTGACATCCAGCAGACCAGACCTGGGTTTGAATCCCACAGCTTCCACTTGCATACTGTGTGACCCTGAGCAAGTCACTTAACTTCCCTGTGATCCCAGGTCACTCCTGTAAAAAAGCTTTCAGCTTAGTGTGCTACTCCTTGCTAAACAACTAAAAAATAAAAAAATAAATAGGAGCAAGAAAAAACCTCAATTAAGAAGAGGCACCCAAGTACACCCTTGGGGTGCAACACTGTGCCTGCCCACCAACGACCCAAAACAACTAGGTTCTGGGAGGGAGGGCAGAATAAAGCAAGACTCCATTAGAAGAAACACAATTACTAAGGTGAGAAATTTTTTTCTTCAAACAACATGAAGTCTTGCTGTATTCTGACTATATGCAGACTACCAAGCAGTACCCCCAAGGAGGAGGGAACTACAGAACCTATTTTGGGAACAAGCTCTGCAGTACTGCAGCACCAAACCTAGCATCACTTCTTGCCTGAACGTCCAGGGAGTAATGCTTGGTAAATGTGTGAACAGTCTTCCAAGTGGCTGCTTTACAGATTTCCACTAAGGGTATGTCTCTAGCTGCTGTGCCCGAAGCAGCTGTACCTCTGATAGAATGAGCCCTCAGGCCTGAGGGTGGCTTTTTCCCCAACTTTGAGTAGCAGAACTGAATGCAAGAGACAATCCACCTAGCAATCGTTCTCTTGGTGGCAGGCTTACCTTTACCCACCTCCCCATAAGTGAGAAACAGCTGGGAGCAGTCGTTTCTATGGGACTTAGTGGATTCTAAGTAGTAACTCAGAACCCTCTTTACATCAAGACTGTGTAGTCTCCTCTCTCCAGAAGAGGAATACTCAGTGAAAAATACAGGCAGAGTCATAGACTGGTTCAGATGGAAGTCTGATACCAGTTTAAGGAGGAACATCCTATTTGTACGAAGGACCACCTTATCCCTATGGAATGAGATAAAATCAGGTTCCACTGATAGAGGCTGTAACTCACTGATTCCCCTGGCAGAAGTAATAGCAACCAGGAATATAGTTTTCCAAGTCAGGTATTTTTAATTTTTTTATTTAGTTGTTAAACCAGGAGTAGCACACTAAGCTGAAAGCTTTTTTACAGGAGCGATCTGGGAGCATAGGGAAGTTAAGTGACTTGCTGAGGGTCACACAGTATGTAAGTGGAAGCTGTGGGATTCAAACCCAGGTCTGGTCTGCTGGATGTCACCAGATTTGCAGCTCAGAGCCTTAAACCACTGCGCTATACTGCCTCAACTTGAGCTCAGCTGAGCAAAGGGGTTCAGAAGGAGGCTGCATCAGCTGTGTAATGCAGATATTCAGGTCCCATAGAGGAGTAGGATCCCTGAAAGGGGGATTGATGTGGACCAAACCCTTAAAGAATTTCTTGAAAACTGGGTGGGATGCTAGAGAAGAGCCCTTCCCAGCCGAAAGAAAAGCAGAAATAGCTGCCAAATGCACCTCGAGAGTGGTAGGCCGAAGGCCTAAACTGTTAAGATATACCAAATAGTCTAAAGCAGTGGCAATATCAGCTGAATCTGGTTGAATGTGCCTCTGGGAACACCAGAACCCAAACCTCTTCCACTTAGAATCGTAGGTTTTCCTAGTGGAAGGTTTCATACTGGCCTTAAGGATATCCAGAGCTGACTGTGAGAGATGCAGGTCTGCATATTCTAGCTCCTCAAGAACCAGGCCTTGAGCCTGAGTGTGTGAAGATTGAGGTACAATATCCTCCCCTGAGATGAGATGAGGTGAGTTGAGGAGGTTGAACTGTTTGGGAAGGCATAGGGGAAGTGTCACTGATGGTGACAATAGTAGAGGATACCACAGCTGTCTGGCCCAATCCAGGGCTATCAGAATCACAGTGCAGGGTTGGGACCTGATCTTGACCAGAACTCTGAATATCAGAGGAAAGGGAGGAAAAGCATAGAGAAACCTGTTGGTCCAATCCCAACAGGAGAGCATCTAGAGGAAGAGACTCCCGCAGAGGGGGCCTGCAGCAGAACAGAGGGAGCTGACGGTTGTCTGGGGCTGCAAAGAGATCTATCTCTGGAGTGCCCCATCTCTTGAAAATGATCCAAAGAATGAGAGGATTCAGGGCCCATTCGTTGTGACTTTTAGAAATCCTGCTGAGAGCATCTGCAAGTACATTGTCCTTCCCTGGGAGATGCGCAGCAGTCAGGGAAGCCTACAGGGAATAAGCTAGTGACCATATTTTCATGGCCTCGGTGCACAAGGCCGAGGACAGACTGCCCCCCTGCTTGTTGATATACCACATGGTAGTGATGTTGTCTGTCCTGATCTGCACCACTTTCCCCTGAATTAAACTCGAAAATGTCTGAAGAGCCAGAAAGACAGCCCTGAGTTCGAGAAGATTTATGTGTAGAAGAGACTCCTGGTGGGACCAAGTCCCCTGAGCAGTATGCTGATCCAGGTGGGCTCCCCATTCCAGCAGAGAAGCAGCTGTGGTGAGAGTCACTGTGGGAACCTAACTGAGGAAAGGAACCCCTTGCCTCAAGTTGTCTTCTTTCAGCCACCACTGGAGGGCCTGAACCAAAGTTAGAGACACTGAAACCAACTTGGAGAGGATATTTTTTTTCTGAGACCAAAAGGCTGTTAGGTGAAATTGAATATCCCTCATCTGAAACCTTGCCCCTTGCACTACTGCAGTGCAGGCTGCCATGTGGCCTAGCAACAGCAAGAAGTGTCTGGCTGGCCGAGACACAAGTGGACAAAAAGAGGAAGCCAGAGAGATAAGGGATTGGACCCTTGAGAGAGGGAGGAAGGCCCTAGCCTGAACAGTGTCCAGCTCCACTCCTATAAATGTGAGAAGCTGAACTGGCTCCTGAACAGACTTTTCCAGATTTAGGATGACTCCTAGGGAGTGCAGAATATTTTGAGTGACCCCTAGGGCTGACCTGACTTGGTCTAGGAACTGACCTACTATGAGCCAGTCGTCCAGGTAAGGGAACAGTAAGATGCCTTGTCTTCTGAGGAAGGCCACAACTACTGCTAGGCATTTGGTGGATACTTTTGGGGCAGACGTTAGGCCGAAAGGCATTGCTTTGAACTGGTAATGGCCTGAGGGCAGTTCGAACTGGAGGTACTTTCTGTGGGAGTGCCTGATAAGTATGTGGAAGTAGGTATCCTTGAGATCCAGGGAGGCTAGCCAGTCTCCTGGTGTCAGAGAGGGAAGAATAATTCCCAGAGTCACCATCTTGAACTTTGGCTTTAGTATGTGTTTAAGTACCGTAGATCCAGGATGGGTCACCACTCCCCTGTCTTTTTTAGGGTAAGGAAGTACCTGGAGTACAACCCTTCTCCCCTGTGAATGAGAGGTACCCTCTCCACTGCCTGCAGAAGCAGTAGAGAAGAAACCTCTATTTCTAAGGCCTGTGTTTCCTCTTCCGAGGAAGGACAGAAAGCCTTTGCCCTCAACTTTGGGGAACCTGCTGAAGCTGAGAGCAAGATCCTGGCTCACCACTTCCAGGACCCACTTGTCTGAAGTGACATACTTCCAGGCCTGGAAAAAGTGAGCCAGCCTGCCCCCTACAGGAATTGGGGAGGTGACCCTTGCTGACACATCAGGGAGTCTGTTTGGCAGGGGGCTTAGACGGAGAGGAGGATGCAGCCCTTGTCGTCCCCTTCCTGCCTCTTCCCCTAAAGAACCCCCTCTGCTGAAAAGAAGAGGTGGCCTGGGCCTGGTAGAAAGGCCTGCCCCTGCCAGCCCTGGATTGATGCCTCTGAGGAGTGGTCTGCTTCTCTTTGGCTGCAGCACTCCTGTATGTGGTCCTGTACTCGTCCATCTTTTTCATGTAAGCCTCTGTTTGCTCCCCAAACAGAGAGTTACCAGTGACAGGAAAATCCATGGCCTTGGTCTGGGTATCCTGAGATAAACTGGTACACCTGAGCCAGGCAAATCTCCTCATGGAAACAGATGTAGCCATGACCCTAGAATGAATATCATTCGAGTCCACAGCAGCATGAAATTGGACCTTTGAAGCTTCGATGCCATCCACAGCCACATGCTCCAGCTCCTTGGCCAGCTGGGGAGGGGCATTCTTAGCCAGCTCCAGAACTGTATCCCACCTAGACTTTTGGTACCTGGCCGTATATGCCATATAACTGGATTGTCTGAGTCCCAAAGAGGATGCCAAGTAGAGGTGAGATGCCAGGGGAATATTAGCCTTGTCACAGGCTGCAGCTTGCACTACCCCAACATGGCTGCAATGCTTAATAAGGAAATCCATACCAGGGCCTGAATGCATACCTCCTGTCCATTTTCTTCTCCACAGGAGGTATGGATGTTGGAAACTGTAATATTTTTTGGGTCTGTTTCCCCAGGGACTTGTGCAGAGGGATATACATCCTTTTTGACTCTGGGACATCCATCATCTCAACATAGTCAGGCTTCTCCTGATCCTGTTCAGCTTCTTCCACTGGAAGCTGAAGAGTCTCAGCCACCTTCCTGTAAAACAGGAAGTGGGAGGGGGACTCAGAAAGCCTGGGAGGAGACGCATTAGAAGGCCTGTCTGGGGAGGTGTCAGGCTCGATAGGCTCATCTAGGTCTTCATAATCGTCATCTTCATCATCTTCATCTCCTTCCCACTCGCCCTCATAAAATGCTTCAGGGTCATATTCAGAAGCAGGCAAGTTCGACTGAATCAACCGTCTCTGTGTCGGTGTCGGTTCAGTTGGAACTGGGCGAAGCGACTGCACAATAGCGATTGCTTTGGCTATCTCGTCAGTGGTCAGACCATAGGAACTAGGATCCGAACTGGCTGACTGGCATTCTTTTGTAGGAACCGATTCCGGAGAATTGGCTGTCCTCTTGCCGAGGGTATCGCCCAGGTCAGTGGGCTGCCTCAGATGGTGAGGAACGAACGGGCTGGCCATCTGGGTCAGCGAGATTTTTTAGCCTCCCTTCTTCAGCCTGCTTAAACGTTTATCAGCAGTGTTCTTAGGAAAGTTCCTGCAGATTTGGCCGTCTTCTTTGAGGTGATCAAACCCCAGACAATAAACACAGATGAGGTGGGGATCAGCCTTGGCAAACGCCTCCCCACACTCGGTGCAGTGTTGAAACCTAGTGGGCCCGGTTTTCTTTTTGGGTTTCTCGGACATGCCTTTAAATACCAGGTCACTCTTACCAGCGTTCAAGCCAGGTGACTACCAAACCTATTGGTTCCAACCGTGTCACGGGTCGGATGGAAGAACTGGAGAAATCAACGTTTTTTTCAGGAAGTGATCGATACCAGAAAACCACACTAAATACCTGTAAAAACAGAAAAAAACAGATCGCTTCGGTTCCCAACTGGACCGACCGGAAAGAAACCGAAAAACCAAAACAGTTTCTTTCTAAACCACTCTACAACCTACTAATACACTTACTGTACCGGGACAGAGATGTAAAGACCGATAAAATAAAGAAGCAGTTTACTAAACCAACCGATTTTACCACAGCCGAACTGAAGTGAAGGAGAGGATCTGCGGAGCGACTTCACAGTAAGGTGGAGTAAAGAATCTGATGGTTACACTGAAGAGTACCTGGGACAGAGGTTTGACAACCAAGCTCGAGGTCAACGTTCTATGCCTTTGCATAGAGTTAACTCTTTCCTCTCCGGAGCAGTTCAAGTGCTGGGGCTAATTGCATATTATCAAAATACAGCAAGACTTCATGTTGTTTGAAGAGCTGGCGGCAAGATGGAGCTTAACACCCGCAGGCTTTGCACCCTGACTAGCTGGGTACGCAGCTGAAACTGGATCTGTTCCATGGCAGGGGTTGGGGGATCCCACTGGGAGGATAAGCCCCCGGGGAGGATTGCAGCAGTATGTCTCGGGGACATCAGGGTGACAGGATTGGGGCACGTAGGCTGATGGGGGGGGGGCAACTGGGAGGCGTTTAAAAAAAAAAAAAAAAAAAATTACTTGTCAAATTGAAGCTAATGAACCAGGATTTCAGAACTTTAACTGACAAGGATTTGATACTTGTGAACCAAAATTAGGCTGGTAATGCATTCCGCATAGTAGGAATGAAACTACTGTAGGAGTGCGTAGACCTCTGTGTATTGAATATAGATATAACCATTTCAAGGAAGTTTGACTTCCTCAAAGCTGCCATAACTGATCTATTACCCGTCATTTCAAAAGTTTAAAAGAAAAATATTTGTGCAGTTTTTAAGGGAAATCCATCCTGACTTTTTAGGCGATAGTAGAGAACAACTGGACCACCTGCATAACTGTGTTTCGGAATCCCCAAGCAGTGAGCAAATTGAGTAGCAGTGCACCTCTTTATGTTACACTACAGTAGTTACGCTGTGGTAATTGTGTAGAGGTACATGCTCTGCCGAGGGAGTGCTTTGTTGGTAATTTATTTTTTAATTTGTTTGAGTTGAGGGCTTCACGCCCCCTCCCATGTCTTTTAACTCAGACAATCTAAAATAAGTAACTGACAGAGCACTACCTTGGCATAGTAGGTGTCACATTTGTCATTCTGTTTGAGTTTGTGGGCTGTGCCCCACACCCCCATGTCTTTTTTAACTTGAGGGGTGTGGGGACAAAGCCCCCCAACTCAAACAAACCAATGACAGAGCGTGAATTCTGAAGCAGACATTTAAAAACACCAGCTCATGAGGGTGTAGCGCTGGTACAATCAATGACTGAATCCGTGACATCGGGCTTCATGACATCAGTCAAATGTGACCTACAGCAGTGCTAACGGAAATGCCGGTGGTCCGGTGTTCTCCACTATCGCCACTTTTTATATAGCTCACATTGGTGGGTCTTCCATAGGCAGTTAAGAATCAACCTTGCTAAACAGTTATATATAGCCATCTAGCCTGTGGTGCCTATTACTAGTAACGTATTCATATGAAACATCAGCATAATCATATAGAGGAAAGACTTGTGTCCGCACTGTCTTGTGACATAACTCTGGTTCGAGACGGTTTCTGTTTATGTACAGTAGCCCTACCCTTGTCCTTGTCTTGTTTAGGAAATTGTCCGCATAGCAGTTTCCTGACCTGTTTGGGTCCATCCAGAATCCTGGGTATTTATAGAAACACAGAATTTGACGGCAGATAAGGACTGCTTGGCCCACCTAGTCTGCCCATTTCCCTGCCTAATGGATAAGCTGCAGATCCTAGTTAACCAATAGCCTACTTCCTCCTACCCCTCACTAGAATTTCCTTATGTTTGTCCCATGCATTCTTGAATTCCCTCACTGTTTTTGACTCTACGACCTCCTCAGGAAGGCTGTTCCATGTATCCACAACCCTTTCTGTGAAGAAATACTTCCTCACATTACCTCTGAGCCGTCCCCCCCTCTATCTTCAAATTGTGCCCCCTTGTTTTTGCACATCTTTTTTGCTGAAATATGCTACCCTCTTGGACTTTGTGGATTCCCTGAGGTACTTGAAAGTTTCTATCATGTCCCCTCTCTCCCTTCTTTCCTCAAGGGTATACATATGAAGCTCCTTTAGTCTTTCTTCTTATGTCTTCTGGTGCAGACCCTGCATCATTTTAGTTGCCTTCCTCTGGGCAGCCTCCACCCTGTCTATGTCTTTGCGGAGATTGGGTCTCCAGAACTGTACACAGTACTCCAGATGTGGTCTTACCAACTATCTGTACAGAGGGCCAACAACTTCCTGTTTTCTACTGGTGATGCCTCTCCCTATGCATCCTAGTATCCCCCCAGCCCTCCTTACTGCCTTCTCACATTGCTGGCCCACCTTTAGGTCATCTGATATGACTACTCCCAGGTCCCTTTCCATTTTTGTTGTTGTCAGTATCTCACCCTCCATTGTGTACTCTTCCCCTGGGTTTTTGTTTCCCAGGTGCATTACTTTGCACTTCTTTGCATTGAATCTAAGATGCCATACATTTGACCATTCCTCCAACCTTGCCAAGTCCCTTTTCATCCTTTCCACCCCACCGTGTGGATTCTGCTTCTTCTAGTATTGTATTATCATAAGTCTGAATAGTCAGTCATGGCTTGGAAGAGGATCTCCATTTAACTGGTGGGCCAAAAAGCATTGATTTAGTTTTGATGGAATTCAGTTTTAATTTTGAGGTCTCTAACAAAAAAAAATGTTGGAAGCCTAGCAAATCTCTGTTGTAACCTGTCCTTCACCACTAAAAGGGAAGTATTTTAGAAGTACAATGCTGTATCATCTGTGTAAAGGTGGCACCTGACATCCACAACCTTCACTGCTACCCTCTTTCGGTAGAGTACAAATGAGCATTCCTAAGACCGAACCCTGTGGAGTGTCTTTTGCTATAGTTCGTGTAGTACAGGATTGCTTTTCCTTGTTGTTTACCTTTGTCTTTCGTTGTCGATCTGCGAGATAGGAAGTGGGCCATTTAGTGGCTGTCTTACTTATCCCCACATTAACAGACCTCCTTAGTCAGACTTGATGGTCAGCTCTGTCAGAGGCCAGGGAGGAGTCAACAAAGATGGCTGTGATATATTGTCCAGAGTCCACGGCAGTGTTGGCATCATCCAAGACCCTCAACACAAAAGCCACAGTACTAGAATTCTTTCTAAATCCTGATTAACCAACATCATTCAAATTATTCCCCTCCAGAAAGTGTTGCAGCTGTTTGAACAGTAGGGGCCGGATTCTCAAAACTCTTGAAAATTCCGCAGCTGTAGGAAAAACTCTGCGCAACTGGGTTGCCACTTGCGGATCTGCAGTTTCTCCCACAGTTATGGTATTCACAAAAGTGAAGCTGGTTTATGACCGGCTCCATGATTTATGGCAGCTTGCCGCCGTTGTTTTCCCCCAGCTGCAGAAAAATTTTATGGCCGGTGGAACCAGTCATAACATCTTCCGCAGCTGCAGTGGATGAGAATACCATCTCTGCAGCTGTGGAGATTTCAGTCCACAACTGGAGTAGTGGTGTGGAACTTAGTCCCAAAACCTTTTGAGAATCCAGCCCTAGTTTGTCAAGCAATTTGGAAACTACAGTACATGCCACTTAACAGGGACGTGGTTAATAGGGACATCTCAGCTGGAACCATTTATTGCCCCATTAGCTCCTATGTTATCAAGAACCTTTGATTGGGACTAAAGCATCTGATTAATTAGGATAGAATGCAAATTAGTGTTTTAGAGGCCCTTGAGAGTCCTTATTTTTAGGGCTGCAGTGGGCGGAGCCCTGCAGCTCTCTTGTGAGCAAAAGAAGGACTCCACTCTGACCAAACAACGTGGGAGTTGCTTCACAGTTGCCTCCACCCTCTGTGAAGCACTCCTCAGTGTCAGTGCAGTCTTCTCATAGGCACTATTTTGCTCGCTGTGTTTGTCTTTAAGTCACTGTAGACTCATGCTGACTCTGTACTGCACCACCAGCTGAGTGCTCACTCAGTCTTTCTCGCACTAGCCCTGCCTCCGACACCCCTCCCCAGAAGAAAAAATTACTTACCATAGTAATGTTGTTTCTTCTAATGGAGTCTTGCTGTATTCTGACAATATGCAGTTAGACCGACCGGGTTCAACTGCCCCAGAGAAAGAGTTAACTATATGCAAATGCATAGAACATTGAGCTCAAGCTCGGCTTTCAAACCACTGTCCTCGGTATGTTGTAGTAACTGATCAGATTCCATGAAGTGAAACTAGATATATATACATAGGCAAAAAAATTAGGCCTAAACAGGGGGTCCCCAACAGGAGCAACATAAGCAAAAGCCAAAAAAAATCATGTAGAAAACTCAAGTCACAGATGCCCAAAGAAAACCAGTACCCACTATTGGGTTAATTTGTATAGGCGCTGCAGAAGAGCCACCCTTCCCCAGGTTCTGAAAGGGAGGTAGGATGGGAGGTCAGAATACAGCAAGACTCCATTAGAAGAAACATTACTATGGTAAGTATTTTTTTTCTTCAAACAACATGAAGTCTTGCTGTATTCTGACAATATGCAGACTACAAAGCAAGAAAGCAGTGCCCTATGGAGGTGGGCACAGAACCTATTTGGAGAATAGGCTCTGCAGTACTGCTGTGCCAAACCTGGCATCACTCCTAGCCTGAATATCCAGGCTGTAGTGCTTAGTGAATGTATGGACAGATTTACAAGTGGCAGCCTTACATATCTCAGGCAAAGGGACTTCCCTGGCAGCCGCCAAGGAGGCAGCAGTCCCTCTAGTAGAATGGGCCCTAAGGCCTGCTGGTGGGTCCTTACCCGGCTTACTGTAGCAAAACTGGATACAGGCCACAATCCATCTGGCTATAGTCCTTTTTGCAGCTGGCCTGCCTTGACGAACTTCACCATAGGTAAGAAAAAGTTGGGAACAATCCTTCCTTAGCTCCTTTGTCCTGTCCATATAATAGCTAATAGCTCTTTTTACATCCAGACTGTGGAGCCTGCATTCACCTGAACTGGAGTGCTCTGAGAAAAATACAGGCAAGGTAATGGATTGATTAAGATGGAAATCAGAAACCATCTTAGGGAGGAACTTCCTATTAGTTTGTAGCACAATTTTATCCCTACGGGGTGTGATGTAGTTGAGCTCCACTGACAAGGCCTGAAGTTCACTGATTCTTCTAGCAGAAGTGGTGATCACTAGAAAAACAGTTTTCCAGGTGAGAAACTTGAGCTCTGAAGAAAACATAGGTTCGAAAGGAGGTTGCATATGCTGGCCTATGCATATGTTCGAGTCCCATGCAGGGGTAGGTTCCCTATGTGGAGGATGAAGATGCAGCATCCCTTTGAAAACTTCTTGAAAATTGGGTGTGTAGCAAGTGGAGAGCCCTTCCCTGCTGAAAAATAAGCAGAGACAGCAGAGAGGTGTACCTTCAGGGTATATGGCTGTAAATGCAGAGACTGAAGGTGGACCAGATAGTCCAGAAGTTCTGGTAACCCGGCCTGCTGTGGGTCCATGTCTTTTTGGGAGCACCGAAGAGAGAATCTTTTCCACTTATAGGAATAGGTTTTCCTAGTAGCAGGTTTTCTGGAACTCTTCAGAATATTCAAGACAGATAGAGACAGTTGTAAATCTGCATATTCTAAGTCTTCAAGAGCCAAGCCCTGAGGTGAAGAGACTGAAGACTGGGGTACATTATCCTGCCCTTAGAGAATGTCAGCAAGTTGTACCTCCTGGGGAGAGAAATTGGCTTGGTCATTGACAGTGACAGTAGCATAGAGTACCACGGCTGTCTGGCCCAGTCTGGGGCTATGAGAATCATGGTGGCAGATTGAGACCTCAGCTTGACCAAGACTCTGGCTATCAAAGGAAAAGGGGGAAAAGCATAAAGGAACCTGTCTGACCAATCCAGAAGGAGAGCATCCAGAGGCCCTGGGCCCTGGAGTGGAGGCCTGCAACAATACAGTGGTAACTGGTGATTGTCTGGGGCTGCAAAGAGCTCTATCTCTGGCACCCCCCACCTCCTGAATACTGAGAGAAGGACCTGCCTGTTCAAGGTCCATTAGTGATGGCCCTGGCTGATCCTGCTAAGAGCATCTGCCAGTACATTGTCCTTGCCTGGCAAGTGAACTGCTATCAGTGACATGTTGAGAGAATATGCCAGGTTTCAAATCTTCATGGATTCTGTGCACAGCAGGGAGGATCTTGTTCCCCCCCGCTTGTTGATGTAGTACATGATGGTGGTATTGTCTGTCCTGGCTTGAACCACCTTGTCCTGTAAGAGACTGGCAAACTCCTGAATAGCCACGAACACTGCCCTGACTTCCAGAAGACTGATGTGCAGGAGAGACTCCTGAGGGAGCCAAGTACCGTGTGCTGTGCAATCCCCAAGGTGAGCATCCCAGCCCAGAAGAGAAGCATCTGTTGTCACCACCAGAGAGGGTACCTGAGGGAGAAAGGGAACCCCCACTCTGAGCTTGTCCATCTCCTGCCACCACCGAAGAGCTAACAAAAGGGTGGGAGATACTGGAATCCATTTGGACAGAGGATCCCTTTTTTGAGACCAAAAGGATCTCAGATGGAACTGAATGTCCCTCATCTGAAACCTGGGCCCTAGGACCACTGCTCTGGTGGAGGCCATGTGTCCTAGGAGCTGTAGGAAGTACCTTGCTGGCCAAGGAACTCGAAGGTGGAAAGATTTTACCCAATCTACAAGAGCCTGTGCCCTTGCAGAAGGCAAAAAGGCCCTTGCCTGAATGGTATGCAGCTCTGCCCTTATGAAGTCTAGTGCTTGTACTGGGGTCAAGACATACTTTTTTGATTCACCAGGAACTCTAGAGACTGAAGAGTATCCTGAGTGAGTTTTAGAGCTTCTGTGACCTGCTGAGGGGATTGACCCACCAGCAGCCAGTCGTCCAGATAGGCGTAGACTGAAATCCCTTGTCTTCTGAGGAATGCCACTACTACTGCCAGACATTTTGTAAACACTCTTGGTGCAGATGTCAGCCCGAAGGGCATAGCCTTGAATTGGTAGTGGCCTGAAGACAGTCGAAATCAGATGTTTTTTTTTTTGTGAGACTGTCTGATGGGGATGTGGAAATAAGCATCCTTTTGGTCCAGGGATGCCAGCCAGTCCCCTTGCTTGAGAGTAGGTAGGATGGTAGCCAGGGTTATCATTTTGAACTTTGGCTTTGTAAGATGCCTGTTTAGGAATCTGAGATCTAGGATGGGCTGCCACTCCCCATTTTTCTTTGGTGCCAGGAAGTACCTTGAATACAACCCTTTGCCCCTGTGCTGATAAGGCATAGGCTTCACTGCCTTTGAGTGTAGAAGAGTGGAAACCTCTGCCTCCAACAGGGCTATTTCTGTAGGGCTGGAAGGTCTGAAAGCTCTTGCTGACAGTTTTGGGAGCAGTTTAAAGCTGAGAGCAAGACCCTGACCTATTATCTCCAGGACCCATTTGTCTGAAGTGATGGATTGCCAAGCCTGGAGATAGTAGATTCAGCCTGCCTCCTACAGGGGATGGGGAGGTGGCCTGGACAGACCTCTCAGGGTGTCTGTTTAACTGGGGTAGCAGACTGGAGTGTGGAAGTGGTCCTGCCAGCACCCCTCCTGCCCCTCCCTCTAAAGAACCCCCTGGGTTGCTGGTAAGAGGGAAAAGCTTGGGCCTGATGGAAAGGCCTGGGGTAGGGTCTACCCCTGCCCCTGGCCTGCTGCTTTTGAGAAGTGGCAGCTTTCTCTTCTGCTGAAGTACTCCTGTATGCCACTATTACTCATTCATCTTCCTCATGTATGCCTTAATCTGTTCCCCAGACAGAGAATTCTAGACAAGGGGAAAATCCATGGCATTATTTTGCATGTCCTGGGACAGGGTAGTGCACCTGAGCCAGGAGAAACGCCTGAGGGATACAGCAGAAGCCATAGCCCTGGAAGCTGCATCATTAGAGTCCACAGCCATGTGGAACTAGGACTCCGATGCTTGTGCCCCCTAGTTGACCAACTCCTGGAGATCAGCAGAAAGCTCAGGAGGGGCCTTTTTAGCAAGTTGTTCCACAGCTTCCCAAAGGGACTTTTGGTACCTGGAGGCATAAGCCATACAGGAGGCTTGCCTAATACCTAAAGAAGATGCCAGGTGCACTTTCTTGGCAAGAGAATCCACTTTTATGGAATCCTTGTCCATGGGATGAGAGGCCAGGGGGATGTCAGCCTTCTCACATGCTGCAATTTGTACCACCCCTACAGTTCTACAATGGCTGGATAAGAAGTCAGTGCCATTGTCAGCTAAAATATATTTTCTGTCCATTTTCTTATCTACAGGAGGGACAGAACTAGGGGTTTGGAGGATCTTTAAAGTCTGCTTTTTAAGGGACTTATGAATGGGAATTGAAAGTCCCTGGGACACAGAAAGATCCATCATCTCCCTGTAATCCTCTTCCTCATCATCCTTCTGCCTGGCCTCCTGTACAGAGAGCTGCAAGGTCTCAGCCACCTGCCTCATAAAAGCAAAATGGGAGGTGGCCTCAAAGACAGGCGTGGGAGGCGAGTCATACTGGGGATGGTCAGGGGAGACCTCTGGGTCAATGGGTTCCCCCCAATCCTGCTCCTCCTTCTCCTCATCATCATAGTCATAAAAATAATACTCCTCAGGATCAGTGTGTCCTGAAGGAGTTGAACTGGTATCCAGAACTGTTGGCTGCCCAGACGGTAGCTGCGATGGTTCGCCAAACCCAGATTGCAAAGACTGCATTGTCCAAATGGCTTTTGCAATTTCGTCTGCAGTTGGAACTGAGGCCAAGTGTTTGCGTGGTTCTGAAACGGAGAGTTTGGCTTTTTTTGATGGTGCAGGTTCAGAAACCGACTCCAAACATCTTTTACCAGTCAGTGGTTCACCCTGGCTTGAGTGGTTGGTTGGTTGTTGGATCCGAAGGTTCTGTTAAACCGGAACTGCCCTCAGCAGTCTTTTCCATCCTTTCCTTCAGTTTACTGAGTCACCTGTCTAAAGCAGACTGGGGAAAATTCTTACAAATATCACAGTCTGCTTGTAAGTGGTCAAAACCCAAACAGTACAGACAGACCAAGTGCAGATCAGCATTTGCAAATTGCTCCCCGCACTTGGTACAATGCTGAAACCAGTGGGACCAGTTTTTCTCTTGGGTTTCTGTGACATAACCCTAAAATTTGGTGCTTAACCCAGTGGCTTAGTTAGGCCGGTTAAGCCAAAATCAAATATCTACTTTATCTGAAATGGCTTAGTTAGGCCCCGATTAAGAAATTAAGAAAATTACCCCTAAAGGCTTAGTTAGGCTGGATAATAGAGAACAAAGTCCAAACCAGCCAACGGTTTAGCATCAGCCAAAAAGGAACCAAGAGAACCCCCCGGACTTTGCACCAGATCCCAATACAATGAAAATTTAAACAGGAAGGAGAAAAAAAAGAAAGTTCGGTCCCCTCATGGTCGCAGAACCAATCGGAAACCGAACACTTACCCAACTTAGGAACGTATGATACTGAAGACAGCAGTTTGAGAACATTTTTTAAAACAAAAATAATAAAGCAGTTGTGAAGTGAACCGACGAAACTCAGCTAGACCGAAGGCAGCGAAGAGAAATCTCCGAGGCGTCTTCACTGGTGAGTGGAGTAAAGAATCTGATCAGTTACTAGAACGTATCAAAGACAGTGGTTTGAAAGCTGAGCTTGAGCTCAACGTTATATGCATTTGCATAGAGTTAACTCTTTGTTCTCGGGGCAGTTGAACTAGTCAGCCTAACTGCATATTGTCAGAATACAGCAAGACGTCATGTTGTTTCAAACATAACAGTGGCACTGGAGGTGCCCAATCCCTCAGTGTCGCCAGGTGGTATGTGACCCCCCCATCCACCACCGCATGTGTGCTGTCACCTCTTGGTGTTTTTTATTTTCCTCCCGCCCACATGACCCTCCCTTTCAGCAACCCCCCCTTCCCCAACATAAGTGACACTGGGGGTGCCCAATCCCCAGTGTCGCAGTCATGAATCCTCAGTTTTTTAACCCTGTCAAAAGAATAAGATCTATTGATATGTTTTATGCCATTACTGTCCCCCACCGACCCTCATGCTCAGCAGCCACCACCCTGCACTCGCCCCAAGCCCTTACTTACCCATCGGGGGTCCAACGCCATAATCCTTTCTGGACGGCAGACACATCTTTACTCTTCAAAGTCGAATCACGAACTGACCCAATCTCCCCCCACCCGCGCACACCCTCTGCACATCCTGCCTCCCCACACCCCCTTCTCACCTCATACTTATCTCCGGAGCTCGGCGCGATGATCTTCGGTGGACCGGGAACACGTCTGCACTCTTCAAAGCCGACCGCAAACTGAGGAAATGCCAGTAAGCTGTATAATGTAATAAATAGGGTTTTCAACTTTAGTGCATATCTCGGGCATTTTGAGAATTTTTCACCAAATTTTCAACATGGGATGTTTGGGACCCCCACCTCTGAATTATGTCACTGTCATGGCGTTAATCGGCCCGAAAGGTGATTTTGCAGTCACTGCAGCGGAACCACCTTTGGGACAGTTCTGAAATGACAGTGTTACAGTTCTGAGGTAGGCTAAAAACCCTATGTTGAAATGTGGTGAAAATTCCAAAATTACTGTTTTACGAGCATGCATTGCGCTGTTCCTACGCACGCTCGTAATTTCGCGACTTTTCAATATGTTCACTCCAGATTTTCAACATTGCCATTTTATCATACCTCCTTATGAGCAGTACAGCTGTCATTTCTCACATCTGACCCAAAATGTGTTTCCATGCATGTAGCGCACAGTGGCGCAGTCGGTGTGCGAAATCAGTGTTTGGGACAGATTAAGAAAATCACTGTGACACTGTTCATGAGCTGAGGTGTTAAAATGGCTATGTTAAAAATTTGGTGAAAAAATACCCCAAAATTACTGTTTTACAAGCATATGTTGTGCTGTTCTATGCACGCTCGTAAGTTCACGAATTTTCAATATTTTCACTCCAGATTTTCAACATTGCCATTTTACCACACCTCCTTATGAGCAGTACAGCTGTCATTTTTCATATCTCGGCCAAAATGTGTTTCCGCCTATGTAGTGTACAATGGCGCGGTCGGTGTGCGAAATCAATGTTTGGGACAGATTAAGAAAATCACAGTGACACTGTTCATGAACAGAGGTGTTAAAATGGCTGTGTTAAAAATTTGGTGAAATACGTCCATAAAATGACTGTGTTACGAGCGAGCATTGCGCGGTTTCCACGCACCCTCGTAACTTCATGGATTTCTAATATTTTCAGTCTAGTTTTTCACTACCAGCATTTTTCCACACTTCCTTATGAACAGTGCAACTGTCATTTTTCTCACCATGGCTGAAATGTGTGGTCGCTGTGGGAAATCACTGTTCGGGACATATTAAGAAAATCACAGTGACACTGTTCATGAGTGGAGGTTACAAAATCCCTGTGTTGATAATCTGCTGTAAAAAAGTCCCCAAACTAATTGCATTACGGGGGTGCATTGCTCATTTTCTACGTAAGCTCGTGACTTCACCACTTTTTTTTATATTTTCACTGCAGAATTTCAGCATTGACATTTTTTGCATCTCCCCATGAATAGTACAGCTGTCATTTTCCACATCCTGTTCAAAATGTGTTTTCGCACCTGTGGTGCCAAATGGCATAGTCGCTGTACGAAATCAGCTTTCTGCTAACAGACTGATATTGCCACTGTTCATAAGGTGGGGGTCACAAAAAAAAACATGTTGAAAATTTGGAGTGAAAATGCCAACGAACGCCTGAGGCATTAGGGTTTCCGACCATAACACCCCAGCCTGTAGAGATTGAGAGGCATCAGGGGTGTGACTTGGGATTCTCGCCTGTAATGCTCATACCATTCCACACCCTGCAGCCAGTGAGATGCATCGAGGTGTGCCTTGGACTCTTCAGCCCCAAAGTTCACCCCACTCTCCTATACAGGACCCATCTCACCGTATTTCCTGATGGAATGGGATGAGCATAAGGCTCAAAAACCCCAAAGCACACCGTGACATTTGTCGGTGTCTGCAGGGTAGGGTGTGGTGAAATGGCGTGGCAGTTATGCCTGATGACCCAAAGACACACCCCAATGCCTGTCGGTCTCTGCAGGGTGGTGGTGGGGTTGGCTTCCGTTCAGTACTTCACTGTCATTCCCATTATGCAGCTCTCTAACTCCTACACTACCAATGCCAATGCCAGCAAGCAAACATTCGGCATTGACAAATGCTTGTTCCCCCTGTTGCTCAAGTGATCAGCCTCTTCCTGCTGGCTCTGAGTGGTCCCAGAAAGAGTAAATCCTCTCTTCCCCAGTTCTCTTTTCAGACCAGTTTCAATTGATCAGCAGATACTGTCCACTCAGTTAGTCTTATACAGGCAACCATAATTAATTTAGCAAGCAGAATCCCCCCATTGCTCAAGTGAGCAGGCACCCAGGCCAGCTTTAAGTGATCAGCCCTGTTCTGATGCTTTGAGATTACAAATGAGTTCCTTCTGGATTAGCGCAGTTATAAATGATCTGCCCTTTTCTATCTTTTGGGATTACAAATGAGCTCCTTCTTGGTGAAGATCCCACCCCTTGTGGACATTTAATAGAGGGCGGGGCCGTGGTGTGCAGGAGGGATGAAAATCCTTTCTGCGCTACTCCTCACGGTCCAGAGTCTCTGAAGCCTGTAGCTTACGTCAGCTATGGGGACTTCATGGATGCACCTGGAGTTTTGCAATGCCTAAAATGTCAGGACTTGGACAATTGGATCAGTGAAATAGAAGAAAACATTACTCACCTTAGTAATTATGTTTCTTCTAATAGTCTTGCTGTATTCTGACAATTGCAATGATTCCCAACCTTTAAACTGCCCCGGAGAACAAAGAGTTAACTTTCTAAGCAGGGCACAGAATGCTGAGCTCGAGCTCGGTTGAAGTCTCTATCTGGAGTGATTCAGTTTTAAACCATCAGATTCTTATGAGCCCAACTAAACTAAAAATTCTATGTGGAAATTGTAAAAATTCCTACTAGCCAACTGGCTGAAGAAGTTTCGGATTCCCAAGGAAGACTCAAGTCAGGAAACCCAAAAACCAATCTACTACAAATAACAATAATAAATCAGCACCCAAACAAAAAGGAGGAGGATGCAAGCAAAAAACACCCCTGGGGTGCAACACTGCACCTGCCCACCCACTTCCCAAAAACAGGTTCTGAGAGGGGAGGCAGGGAAGGAGGTCAGAATACAGCAAGACTCCATTAGAAGAAACACAAGTACTAAGGTGAGTAATTTTTTCTGCAGACAACATGAAGTCTTGCTGTATTCTGACAATTGCAGACTACCAAGCAGTACCTCCAAGGAAGAGGGACAGAACCTACTTTGGGAATAGGCTCTGAAGTACTGCTGTGCCAAACCGAGTATCACTCCTAGCCGGGATATCCAGAGAGTAATGCTTGGTAAAGGTATGGACTGTTTTCCACGTGGCTGCTTGACACATTTCTAAGAGAGGGATATCCCTGGCAGCAGCCAGGGAAACAGCTGTACCTCTTGTGGAATAAGCCCTCAGGTCTGAGGGTGGAGTTTTTTCCAGTTTTTCATAGCAGAATTGTATACAAGACACAATCCACCTGGCAGTAGATATTTTGGTGGCAGGTTTGCCCTTTCCGACTTCTCCATAAGTGAGGAACAACTGGAGGGAGTCAAACCTGTGACCCTTGGTATGCTCTGTGTAGTAACTAAGGGCTCTTTTGACATCTAAACTGTGTAGCCTTCTCTCTCCTGAGGAAGAATGATCAGTGAAGAAAACAGGGAGAGACATAGACTGGTTTAAATGGAAGTCTGAAACCACTTTGTGCAAGAACCTTCTATTGGTTTTAAGGACCACTTTATCCCTGTGAATGAGATAAAATCAGGTTCCCCTGTCAGGGTTTGCAATTCACTGATGCGCCTGGCAGAGGTAATGGCTACCAGGAACACAGTTTTCCAAGTCAAGTACGTAAGCTCTGCTGAAGACATAGGCTCAAATGGAGGTTGCATAAGTTGAGCAATGCAAACATTCAAATCCCAAGCAGGGGCAGGGTCTCTAAAAGGAGGATTAGTATGAAGCAATCTTTTAAAAAATTTACAGAACACAGGATGGGAAGATAGTGAGGAAGACTTCCCCACAGATAGAAACGCAGAAACAGCTGACAAGTGTACTTTGAGAGTAGCTGGTCTGAGGCCTAGGCCATTAAGATGGACCATATAATCCAGAACCGTAGGCAATTCAGCAGTGTCTGGAGAAATATGCTTCTTAGAACACCAAATGCTGAATCTTTCCCATTTGGAGTTGTAAGTCTTTCTGGTGGAGGGCTTTCGAGAAGCCTTGAGGATATCCAGAACCCCTTGGGAAAGGTGCAGATCTGCAAACTCTAACTCTTCAAGAGCCATGCTTTGAGATTGAGAGACTGAAGATTGGGGTACCAAATCCTTCCCTGAGAGGATGTTAACAGGTTGTAATTCCTGGGAAGACAGGGGAAGATGGACTGCTCGGGACAACAACAGGGGGTACCAGGGCTGTCTGGAGCAATCAGAATTACCTTGCAAGGTCGTGACCTTATTTTTACCAGAACTTTGAACAGGAGTGGGAAGAGGGGAAAGGCATACAGAAACTTCCCTTCCCAATTCAAGATCAGGGCGTCCAGAGGGACTGTGCCCAAGACTGGGGGTCTGCAACAAAAGAGAGGAAGTTGGTGGTTGTCTGGGGCTGCAAAGCGATCTATCTCTGGAGTGCCCCACCTTGAAAAAATCACTTTCAAGACCAGAGGGTTCAGGGATCATTTGTGATGGCCCTGTGAAATCCTGCTCAGTGCATCTGCTAGCACATTGTCCTTCCCCGGAAGGTGGACTGCTATTGGAGAGGTTTGCAGGGAATAAGCCAGGGACCACAACTTCATGGCTTCTGTGCACAAGGCCATAGACCACGTGCCTCCCTGCGTGTTGATGTACCACATGGTGGTGGTGTTGCCTGTTCTGACTTGAGCCACCGTGTTCCTGAGAGAAAACTTGCAGGGCCAGAAAAACTGCCCTGAGTTCCAGGAGATTGATGTGGAGAAGAGATTCCTGAGGGGACCACAGTCCCTGGGCAGTGGGGGCCCCCAGATGGGCTCCCCAGCCCAGAAGGGAAGCATCCGTGGTAAGGACCACTGAATGAGACTGAGTGGCAAATGGGACCCCTTGCCTTAAATTGTCCTGATCCTGCCACCATTGAAGGGCTTGGGATCAGTTTGGTAAGGGAATCCTTCCTCTGAGACCAAAAAGCTCTCAGGTGAAACTGAATATCCCTCATCTGGAATCTTGCCCCTTGGACCACTGCTGTTGAAGCTGCCATGTGGCCCAAGAGCTGGAGGAAATGCCTTGCTAGTCGAGATACCTGAAGGCTGAAAGAAGAAGCTAGTTCCATAAGAACCCTTGCCCTTTCTAGAGGAAGAAAGGCTCTTGCTCTGAGTGTATCCAGTTCTGCTCCTATAAAGGTAAGAAGCTGGACTGGTTCGAGAACTGACTTGGGAAGGTTGAGAAGAAATCCTAGAGAAGTGAGCACTTTCTGGGTCACTTGCAGGTGAGACTTGACTTGGTCTGGAGACTGACCCACTATTAGCCAATCATCCAGATATGGAAAAAATGGAAATTTCTGCCTTCTTAGAAAGGCAACTACTATTGCCAGGCACTTCGTGAAAACCCTTGGGGCTGAGGTTAGGCCAAAGGGCATTGCTCTGAACTGATAATGGCCTGAGGGCAACTCGAACCTGAGGTACTTTCTGTGAGAGCACCTGATGGGAATGTGAAAGTAGGCATCTTTGAGGTCCAGGGAGGCTAACCAGTCCCCTGGCTTTAGAGAGAGAGAAGGATTATTCCCAGAGTTACCATCTTGAACTTTGGTTTTAAGAGATGTTTGTTTAGCTATCTTAGGTCTAGGATGGGTCGCCACTCCCCTGTCTTTTTTGGGGGTCAGGAAGTACCTGGAGTACAGTCCTTTGCCCCAGTGTAGGGTAGGTACTCTCTCTATGGCTTTTAAATCTAGGAGAGAAGAAACCTCTGCTTCTAGGGCAAGGGTTTCTGAGAGATTTGCAGGTGGAAAAGATCTGGCTCTCACCTTTGGAAATTTTTTGAAGCTGAGAACCAGTCCCTGGCTTACTACTTCCAAGACCCACTTGTCTGATGTAATAGACAGCCAGTCCTGGACAAAGTAAGCCAGCCTGCCCCCTACTGGAATAGGAGAGTAAACCCAGGCAGGCCCATTAGGGTGTCTGCTTGGCAGGGGCTTTAGGCTGAGGAGTGGATGCAGCCCTGCTCATCTCCCTTCTGCCTCTCCCTCTGAAGAACCCCCTCTGAGAAAAGGAAGAAGAGGCCTGTGCTTGGTAAAAAGGCCTTTGAAAAGGCCTGCCCCTGCCCCTAGACTGCTGCCTTTGAGGAGTTGCCTGCCTTTCCTTGGCCTGAGCACTCCTGTAAGTGGTCCTGTACTCATCCATTTTCTTCATGTAATTCACTGTCTGCTCCCCAAACAGAAAATTACCCACTACAGAAAAATCCATGGCCTTAGCCTGGGTGTCCTGCGAAAGGCAACTACATCTGAGCCAAGCTATCCTCCGAAGAGCCACAGATGTAGCCATGATTCTTGATGAAAAACACACAAAATTTCACTATCAAATGGCCTGTTCAGCCGAACCGACTACACTTTTACAAGTTCCACACAGAAAAAACAGAACAGTTCCTATCTAGTACTCACAGCACCACAGACAGAGACTGAACCGACTATGTGGATACTTTTTCGGTTTAAAAAACGACGAAAACTGAAACTTTAACCGACTTTCGAACCGAGCTGAAGGAGGAATCTCCGGAGCGACCGTTCAGTGAGGCGGAGTAAAGAATCTGACAGTTTAGGTTTGATTCACTCCAGACAGAGACTTCAGCCGAGCTCGAGCTCAGCATTCTATGCCCTGCATAGAAAGTTAACTCTTTGTTCTACGGGGCAGTTCAAAGGTTAGGAATCACTGCAATTGTCAGAATACAGCAAGACTTCATGTTGTTTGAAGGAAATCTTATAAGTCTCAGAAAAAATAAACCATTTAATCAGCCAAATATCCTAATGAGGGGCTACCTTCTACATAGGCGTCTGGCTGGGATCATCACTGTTCCCCTTTAGTTTTGCACTAATCAATCAGCCCCTAATAGACTCCTATGAAAAAAATATGAATTTCATCCGATTAGCACCAGGGTGTTTTCAGGCATACAGTATGTCACACATTGTAAAAACAGCAAAAATAATTTTACAGTAAAATTAATCAGTCCTGCAGTACCATGTGATGCAAATTTCAGGTGTTTCCAGACAGTTTCATAAACATACATGATGCCTTATTTGTTTGTAAAAGGCCCGATATGAAATTAAGTTAAAAAAAAAAAGGTATGCTTGAACCTTGTGTCAAAACAGTACATGAAAGGCCTTGATAAAATTAACCCTGGCAGAATGAAGTGACTTTTTAGGTTCCATTATACTTTTTTAAGTTTCTTGACCCTTCAATGTGCATCTTTAAATATGGGTTTATTACATACAGTGCACACTAGTAACCATGTCACTACTAATTACATTATGACTGTTAATTGGGCACAAGTGCTGTATCAAGGATGTGCCTGCACTTTGACAAATGGCAGGTACAAACACAAAATCAAAGATTCTCACTAGGTATTCCTACATTAGCATGCCAGCAGTATTTGTACAGAAAAAAACCTGAATAATTTGCATTATTTTTTGGTTTTTAGCTTGCTTCCGTATTCCTACCATCCTTTGGTAGCGAAGCAATGTATCTCTAATAAAGTAAATCTTGTCACAGCAAGCTACGTCACACCAGCCATGAAAGAACTTGACAAAAGGTAAGTATATCAGGCTTTGTCTAAAGAATTGAGAAGTGATCAGCAAGTCCTTATTGGTGATATAATACTTTTCCCCTCTTTCTGTTTTTGTCTTACCGAAGTGCTGCAGATGCAGGCATAACAGTTGTGAATGAAGTTGGTTTGGATCCTGGCATTGACCACATGCTAGCTATGGAATGCTTTGACAAGGCCAAAGAGCAAGGACACATGGTAAGTGACTCACTTTGAAGTGAGAAGTAATTACACATGTAGCCAGTGTGGCCCACCCCCTCCCCATTGTCTATGGGCAAACCGATGGCCTGGGGGAGGGGCGCACAGCACAGAAATCTCACCAGAAATATCCCAAAAACGGTAAGTTACATTTTTATCTTTACAGGAAAGCGTACAGTTTCTCCCCAGACCCGTTCCCTGGCTCTTTGTCCAGCCTCTCAAGGGACACGGATGGTGCAGTACCAGCAAAACCCACTGTACCATACCTCCTTTACTTCTCCTCCCAGTCACTCCCTGATTCTGCCTGGTTCCCTGAAGTTTCTTGTCTCTCCAACAGCATCCCGCTCTTTTGTAGGTAGGGCTGACCCAAAAATGACTACTGCCCAATGCCATCTCCTCTTCACCAGCCGCTGCCTGCTCTGAGCTACCAGCACAAGGGGAGACCTGTAGGGCACTCTGCGGCCCAGTCGGCTTAAGACCGGCAGCCCCAAGCCCCGTCCCTCCAAACAGGCCCTATAGCAGGTAGAGGTTCCCACAGGCTCCCTCACCAGTGAGACCATGGGCCGCCGTGCCATGCCAGGATGCAGAGGCCCTGCCACAACCTGCTGCAATCCCGATGACCCAGGCCCACTACCAACGTACCAGGGCCTAATCTGGACCATGGGGCCTACCTATCCTATACCTCCACTACTCTCATTTCTATCTCCCAGAGCCCAGGAACCCACAAATAATGGCCTATTTCAGTGCCTTCCCATGGATGCTCACCCAGGGGACCGGACTCATCACCGCAGTTCAAGTCGGCCTGCCTAAAGCGGGGTGGGGGGCACCCCACACTGCCCTACAGTGCCCGTCAGTCTCCTCCTATCAACTCTTAACTGCCCAAACATCCTGTCCTGCCTATTTATATCCCTAAACCATGCTCTCTGCTGCTATCACATGGCAGCAAGTGAAAATTGTGTCCCAAGAGCAGTAACCAATCCCTAAGCTCTGAGGGCAGTAAGAAGGAAAGGGGGTCCCTAAAGGGAGCATCAGCCCCTCTCAAATGAGAGGGGGCTTACACCAGTGTTTTCCCTGAAGGGTATGTATACATGAGGGTGCAGGGTGCACCAGGGCTTTTGTTTCGAGTCCCCAGTCTTTAGCAAAACACCTGGCTTCCTGTCTTGTTAAAAGTTAAACCCTCTGTAACCCATAGCCAAACTGCAGTAATGGAGATTTTTTTGGGGGGGGGGTACAGAGAGGTAAAAGAAGAAGAAAAAGAAAAGATTCAGAAGTAGAAAAGTATAATGGCTAAGAGAAAAATGTGGGAGCAACCAAATAACACACAAGGGAATGTTGCATCTCATGCCTTTGTCACTCAGTTCACATTCCCATCCTTTCATATTTTTTAATGGAAATACTGGCACAGTTGAGATGGGAGGAAGGATGCTGTCTGACTTTGACATGCCTTGCATACACACCATGATGTCTATCTCAGCAGCACCTCAGGGACTGAGAGAAAAACAAGGAAAAGCCTCTGTTATGCCAGGCATGTTCAAACCCTGCCATACCCAACTGGTCTACTGTCCACTGGGCAACATTTTGTGTTAGAGAACCCTGGCTCCCAAAAGGTCCTACAGTGGGGAGTAAGCCATGAAGGGTGGGAGATATGTAAAGCTGAATAAAGAAAGGTATTAGAGGAAGGTTTCATAGGAATATACAAGCACAAGTAAGCTACCTGGAGCCTGTAGAGTGCTCACAACCAACAGTGGTTGTCTCCTTGGATACAGTTTACATCATGTTGGTTAAAAATTGCACAGCTCCTCATGAAACATGTTGAAGTGGAACCAAAATCCAGAAAAGTTTAAAATGTTTTTTTTTAGAAAAAAAATGTATCTTTCTATGCATTCTCATATGGAAGCTGTAATATTACACATCAATGTATCTGAGAACAAAAAGATTGGCACCAGTATAGGCTGCAAAAATTCATTTATTCATTCAAACAGTGTATAAAAATAGTGACCAAACACAGAGTGTACTCACAACCAGACTAGGCAGCAGCCGCATGGGAGAGCAAAGCCCCTAACCAGTTTCACCCTGAGGCTTCATCAGAAGGTTTGATCACTATTTTTAGACACTGTATGACAAAATTAATTGTTTGCAGCCTATACTAGTGCCAGTCTTTTTGCTCTCTACTTCTGTTTTTTGACTGGGCACAGTTATAGCCTGTGTAGCGTTGTTTTTGCATGCTAACTTCAATGTATCTACATAGCTGACGCAAAGCTTTTATTTAAAAAACAGTTCCTAGCCATAATGGTTCTAAAGTTAACTGAAGGTCTAACTTTGGAACTGTTAGTAGTCTATTCAATATGTCCAGGTAATTCTGATACAGCTTTCATGTGTCAATACGAGCCTTACCCCCAAATATCCATTTCACCTCCTCTATCAAATGCTGCTCAAAGGAGCCTGAAAATCATTTTAAAGTTATTGTATTTTCTTACTTTCTTCATTCTATGGCTTTAGAAGAATTTCTTGATCTCATAATGTGTCTGCGTTGTGATGAGCCTGACCACCATGGAAAAAGTAACTCCCCCTCATAGGTTGGGTACCTATTCTTTCAATTCAAACAACATGAAGTCTTGCTGTATTCTGACTATTGCAGTTAGGTCCTGCCTTTCAACTGCCCCGGAGAACAAAGAGTTAACTTTCCATGGCCAGCATGGAACGTTCAGCGCGAGCTCGGTTGAAGCCTCTTTCTGCTGTTGTTTAAACTCCAACCGTCAGATTCTTTACTCCGCCTCGCTGAACAGTCGCTCCGGAGATTTCTCCTTTGCTCAGTTCAAAAAAAATCAGTTAAAGTGTCGTTTTTCCCTTGGTTTCTACCGAATTTCTGCTGCTGAACCTGTCGGTTTAAGTCTCTGTCTGTGGTACCGTGAGTACTAGATAGGTTTTGCATTTAGTTTCTGTCTGGAACTTGTAAACATTGGATCGGTTCGGTTTGAACCTATCAGATTGGTTTTAAAAAACTTTTGAAATTATTAGAGTGTGGTAACCGGTCCGTATCGGTTCTAAAAAAACTGTATTTAATTACGTTTTTTTTCCAAGACCCGTAACACAGTCAGGAACCGATAGGAGTGTCTTGCCTGGCGGATTGCCGAAAAAGGGTAAGTTTTGGATAGGATTGGCCATGTCTGAGAAACCCAAGAAAAAAACCGGGCCCACTGGGTTTCAACACTGTAGTGTGTGTGGGGAAGGCTTCGCTAAGGCTGATCCCCACACCACCTGTGTTTATTGTCTGGGGTTTGACCACCTCGATTCAGACTGCCAAATTTGTAAAAGTTTTCCCAAAGCTACCCTGGATAAGAGAGTAGGTAGACTGAGGGAAAGGGAGGCCAAGAAGTCCGCTGACCCTGATGGCCAGCCCGGTTCGGTTCCGACCGAACCAGAAGGAGTGCCCTCTGACCAGGGCGAAACTTCTTCGGGCAAAAGGAGAGCCGATTCTGAGGAGTCGGTTCCAGTTAAAAGAAAGAGAAGGGAAAAATCATCCGGTTCAGATCCACAAATTCTTTCTCCGACCGCTGATGAAATAGCCAAAGCGATAAGGATAGTTCAGTCGCTAACTTCGGTTCCAGCTGAACTGGCACCATCGGTCAGGGGCTCGGTTCGGTCGGTTCCCCCAGTTCCGGATTATACTTTAGAAGAATTTTATGAACCGGAGTAGGAGGAGGGAGAGTATGAGGATAATGATGATGATGGTGATTATGAAAGTCTGGATGTGCCTATTGACCCGGACATCTCCCCAGACAGACCTTCAGGTGTTTCTCCTCCTAGGCTTTCTGAGTCCCCTTCCCACTTTATGTTTTACAAGAAAGTGGCTGAAACCCTCCAACTTCCAATGGAAGAAGCAGTAGAGGATCAGGAGGAGCCTGATTTTGTTGAGATGATGGACATCCCAGAGTCCAAGAGATTGTCTGTTCCCCTCCATAAATCTTTTAGGAAACAGACATTTAAAATTCTAAAGACTCCTAATTCCATACCTCCTGTGGACAGAAGAATGGACAAGAGGGACAAGAGGTGTACCCTTTCAGGCTCTGACACGGAGTTCCTTTCCCAGCAATGCAGCCATGTTGGTGTAGTGCAGGCTGCTGCCTGTGATAAGGCAAATATTCCCTTGGCTTCACACACCCCCAGGTAAGGACTCCAGGAGGACTGATGCCATGCCAAAAAAAGCAATAGGCAGCATCTTTGGGACTCGGGCAGACTAACTATATGGCCTACACAGCTAGATACCAGAAGTCCAGGTGGGACACTGTGCTGGCTCTGGCTAAGCAGGCCCCTGACCAGCTTGCCAAGGAGCTGGAGCAGGTGGCTGCGGATGGGATTGAGGCATCCAAGGTGCAATTTCATGCTGCTGTGGACTCCAATGATGTTTCATCTAGAGTCATGGCTACATCTGTGGCCCTTCGGAGGATGGCTTGGCTCAGAAGTACTAGCCTATCGCAGGATACCCAGGCTAAGGCCATGGATTTCCCTGTCATTGGTAATTCTCTGTTTGGGGAGCAGACAGAGAACTACATGAAGAAGGTGGACGAGTACAGGACCACCTACAAGAGTGCTCAGGCCAGAGAAAGGCAAGCCACTCCTCAGAGTCAGCATTCCAGGGGCAGGGGCAGGCCCTTTCAGAGGCCTTTTTACCAAGCCCAGGCATCCTCTTCTGCTTATGCTCAGAGGGGTTTCTTCAGAGGGAGAGGCAGACAGGGAATGAGCAGGCCTGCTTCCACCCATCAGCCTAAAGCCCCTGCCAAGCAGACACCCTGATGGGTCTGCCCGGGCCGATTCTCAAATACCTGTAGGGGGCAGGCTGGCTTACTTTGTCCAGGACTGGAAGTCTTTGACATCAGACAAGTGGGTCCTAGAAGTAGTAAGCCAGGGACTGGTTCTCAGCGTCAGAAAATTTCCCAAGATAAGAACCAGATCCTTTCCACCTGAAAATCCATCAGAGGCCCTTACCCTAGAGGCAGAGGTTTCTTCTCTCCTGGCACTCAGAGCCATAGAAAGGGTTTCTGCCCTACACAGGGGCAAAGGATTGTACTCCAGGTACTTCCTAACCCCCAAAAAGACAGGAGAATGGCGGCCCATCCTGGATCTAAGATATCTGAACAAGCACCTTTTGAAACCAAAATTCAAAATGGTGACTCTGGGAATAAATTCTGCCCGCTCTAAGGCCAGGGGACTGGCTAGCCTCCCTGGTCCTCAAAGATGCCTATTTTCACATTCCCATCAGGTGCTCCCACAGAAAGTACCTCAGGTTCAAGTTGCCCTCAGGCCACTATCAATTCAGAGCAATGCCCTTTGGCCTAACATCAGCCCCAAGGGCGTTCACAAAGTGCCTGGCAGTAGTGGTTGCTTTCCTAAGGAGAAAAAGGATCTCCATCTTTCCATACTTGGATGACTGTCTCATAGTGGGTCAGTCTCCAGACCAAGTCAAGTCACATCTGCAAATAAGTCAGCAAGTGCTCACTTCCTTAGGATTCCTCCTCAACCTTCCAAAGTCAGTTCTTGAGCCAGTACAGCTCCTCACCTTTATAGGGGCAGAGCTGGATACAATAAGGGCAAAAGGCTTTCTTCCCCTGGACAGGGCAAGGACTCTTATAGAACTGGCCTCTTCATTCACCCTTCAGGTGTCTCGACCAGCAAGGCATTTCCTGCAGCTCCTGGGCCACATGGCAGCCTCTACAGCAGTGGTCCAGGGAGCAAGATTCCAGATGAGGGACATTCAGTTCCACTTAAGAGCCTTCTGGTCCCAAAGAAAGGATTCCCTTACCAAACTAGTTTCAGTGACTCGAACCCTGATCCAGGCTTTGCAGTGGTGGCAGGATCAGGACAATTTGAGACAGGGAGTTCCATTTGTCACGCAGTCTCATTCAGTGATACTCACCACAGATGCCTCCTTGCTGGGCTGGGGGGCCCACCTGGGGGATCTTACCACCCAAGGGCTGTGGTCACCTCAAGAATCTCTGCTTCACATCAATCTCTTGGAACTCAGAGCGGTGTTTCTGGCACTGCAGGCCTTTTCCAAATCTGTACAGAACAAGGTGGTCCAGATCAGAACAGACAATACCACCACAATGTGGTACATCGACAAGCAAGGAGGCACTCGGTCAACAGCCTTGTGCACAGAAGCAATGAAGTTGTGGTCTCTGGCCTATTCCCTGCAAACCTCTGTGACAGCAGTTCACCTCCCAGGGAAGGACAGTGTCCTAGCAGATGCTCTCAGCAGGATATCCCAGGGCCATCACGAATGGACCCTAGATCCCCTAGTTTTGAAAATGATTCTTGAGATGGGGCACTCCACAGATAGATCTTTTTGCAGCCCCAGACAATCACCAACTTCCTCTCTTTTGTTGCAGACCCCCAGTCTTGGGCTCAGTCCCCCTGGATGCTCTGATTCTGAATTGGAAAGGGAAGTTCCTGTATGCTTTTCCTCCGTTCCCTCTCCTGTTCAAAGTGCTAGTCAAGATCAGGTCTCAACCATGCAAAGTGATTCTCATTGCTCCAGACAGCTCTGGTACCCACTGTTGCTCTCCTTAGCAGTCCACCTTCCCCTGTCTCTTCCCAGGAATTACAACCTGTTGACATCCTCTCAGGGGAGGATTTGGTATCCGAGCCTCAGATCTCTCAATCTCAAGGCATGGCTCTTGAAGAGTTAGTTTGCTGATCTGCACCTTTCTCAAGGGGTTCTGGATATCCTTAAGGCTTCTCGAAAGCCTTCCACCAGGAAGACTTACAACTCCAAATGGAAAAGGTTCACTATTTGGTGCTCTAATAAGCATATTTATCCAGAATCTGCTGGGTTGCCTACAGTCCTGGACTATATGGTTCATCTCAATGGCTTGGGACTTAGGCCAGCTACACTTAAAGTGCATCTGGCAGCTGTTTCTGCCTTCTTGTCAGTATGCAAGCCCTCTCCTCTGTCAGCCCATCCTGTGTTTTGTAAATTCTTCAAGGGATTGCTGCACACCAATCCCCCCTTTAGGGACCCTGCTCCTGCTTGGGACCTTAATGTTTGCATTGCTCAGCTTATGCAACCACCCTTTGAGCCTTTGTCCTCTGCAGAGCTTAAGTGCTTGACTTGGAAAACTGTGTTTTTGGTAGCCATTACCTCTGCCAGGCGTATCAGTGAATTGCAAGCCCTGTCAGTGGAGCCTGGTTTCATCTCTTTCCATGGAGATAAAGTGGTCCTAAGAACTAACAGGAAGTTTTTGCCTAAGGTGGTTTCAGATTTCCACCTTAATCAGTCGATGTCTCTCCCTGTTTTCTTCACTGACCATTCCTCCTCTGGAGAGAGAGGAGGTTGCACAGCCTGGATGTAAAAAGGGCCCTTAGCTACTACATAGAGCGCACCAAGGGTCACAGGTTTTAGTCCCTCCAGTTGTTCCTCACGTATGGAGAGGTCGGTAAGGGAAAACCTGCCACTAAAGATCTATTGCCAGGTGGATTGTCTCTTGTGTACAATTCTGCTATGAAAAACTGGGTAGAACCCCACCCTCAGGCCTGAGGGCTCACTCTACTAGAGGTACAGCTGCTTCCCTGGCTGCTGCCAGGGATATTCCTATCTTAGAAATTTGTCAAGCAGCCACCTGGAAAACAGTCCATACATTCACCAAGCATTACTCTCTGGATATCCAGGCTAGGAGTGATGCTCGGTTTGGCACAGCAGTACTTCAGAGCCTATTCCCAAAGTAGGTTCTGTCCCTCCTCCTCCATGGAGGTATTGCTTGGTAGTCTGCAATAGTCAGAATACAGCAAGACTTCATGATGTTTGAAGAAAAAATTACTCACCTTAGTAATGTTATTTCTTTAATGGAGTCTTGCTGTATTCTGACCTCCCCCTCCGCCTCCCCTCTCAGAACCTGGTTTTTGGGATGTGGGTGGGCAGGAGCAGTGTTGGCACCCTAGAGATGCCCCTTTCTCACCCTCCCTTATTTTGGGTGTGTGTTGTGTTTTGTTTTTTGGGTTTCCTGACTTGAGTCTTTGCTTTGAAACCAAAAAACACCCTTTTTTAATAAATTTAGTTGCAAGTTGGCTAGTGTGAGTCTTACAGTTTCCACACAGAACTTCTAGTGAGTATTGCTCGTAAAGATCTGACGGTTGGAGTTTAAACAACAGCAGACAGAGGCTTCAACCGAGCTCGAGCTCAGCGTTCCATGCCCTGCATGTAAAGTTAACTCTTTGTTCTTCGGGGCAGTTCAAAGGTTGGCAATCACTGCAATAGTCAGAATACAGCAAGACTCCATTAGAAGAAACAACATTACTAAGGTGAGTAATTTTTTCTTCTTGCACATCTCCTTTTCTGAAAGATGCTATCCTCTTGGACTTTGTTGATTCCACTGAGGAACTTAAAAGTTTCTATCACGTCTCCCCTCTCCCTCCTTTCCTCAAGGGTATACATATTAAGCTCCTTTAGTCTATCCTCGTATGGCTTCCCTTGCAGACCCTGTACCATTTTCATTGCCCTGCTCTGGGCTGCCTCTATCCTGTCTATGTCCTTGCGGAGATAGGGTCTCCAGAACTGGACACAGTACTCCAGATGGGGTCTCGCCAACTATCTGTACAGAGAGATAACAACTTCCTGTTTTCTGCTGGTGATGCCTCTCCCTATACATCCCAGTATCCCCCCAGCCCTCCCTACTGCCTTCTCACATTGCTTGCTAACCTTAAGGTCATCTGATATGATTACCCCCTGGTCTCATTTTTGTTGTTGTTACTACCTCCCCCCATTGTGTAATCTTCCCCTGGGTTTTTGTTTCCCAGGTGCATTATTTTGCACTACTTTGCATTGAATCCAAGCTGCCAGACTTCTGACCATTCCTCCAACCTTGCCAAGTCCCTTCTCATCCTTTCCACACCTCCTTGTGTATCAACCCCGTTGCAGATCTTTGTGTCATCTGCAAAGAGGCATACTTTTCCTTCCAGTCCCTCTGCAATGTCACTTATAAAGACATTAAAAAGGACTGGACCCAGTACTGAACCCTGCGGTACCCCACTAGTAACCCCTCTTTCTTCAGAGTGGATTCCATTTACAATTACCTTCTGTGTCCTGTTGTCCAACCAATGTTTTACCCAGGCTACCACCCTGGGAGCCACTCCCAGGCTGGTTAATTTGACTGTTAATCTTTTGTGTGGGACTGTGTCAAATGCCTTGCTAAAGTCTAGTTAGGCCATGTTCACAGCCCCTCCCTGGTCTACTACTTTTGTCACCCAGTCAAAGAAATCAATTAGATTCGTCTGACATGACCTTCCCACTGTGAACCCATGCTGCCTTGGGTCCTGTGCCCCACTGGCCTCTAGGTACTCAACAGTTCTTTCCTTCAGAAGTGATTCTATCACTTTCCCTACCACAGAGGTCAAACTGACAGGTCTGTAGTTTCCTGCCTCTGTCCTGCTCCCACTTTTGTGAAGGGGAATCGCATCTGCCTTCCTCCAGTCCTCGGGTACCACACCATCCTCCCATGATTTGTTAAAAAGGGTAGTCAGTGGTTTCACTAGTTCTCCCCTTAATTCTTTTAGAATTCTGGGGTGAATTCCGCCAGGCCCCATTGCTTTGTCCACCTTCAGTTTTAGGAGTTCTTTCAGAACCCTTTCTTCCATGAAAGGACTGGGATCGACCCCCCTATCCAGAGTGCTTCTGTTAATTGGATTAGGCACCTCCCCCTCCTCCTGTTTTCTGAATACTGAGCAGAAATATACGTTCAGTATCCCCGCTTTTTCACTGTCCCTCTCTGCCCACCCACCGTCCATTCTATTCAGCCTCTCTTTGTCTTTCTACACTCCCTGATGTACCTATAAAAGGTTTTATCCCCCTGTGTGAAGAACAGTCTCAGGATCTGAGCCGGTGTTGGACTGAATGATCTTCCAAGAATCAGTCTTCACCATTCAGTCACACTAATGGGTTCCAGATGGAGGTGCTAGGACCCTGTGGGAACAAAGTCTTTTGCAGTTTAGGGAAGGGACCAACATTGGTGCCGGCACCATCCATGAGGATGACGAAGTGATGTTACTTCCAAGACCCAGCCAGTAACTTAAGCCAGCCCACTCCCTTCCACAGTTATGTTATTCCCGTTGTCGAGTGTGCACCTTGAAAGCAGCTAGAGTCATTAACTGCGTCACAGTTTTCTTCTCGGTTCATCGCTGCCTTAGTTTGGTGCCGAATACCATTCTTTTTTCTTTCAGCACCATTTTTTTTTGCATGGCCTTTTTCAGCTAGTTTTGGCACCAACCCCTTTTTTCTTCCATTCTTAGTTGTTTTTTCCATTGGTATGCCATGTCCCAAAGGGAAAAAGAAAAAAGGACAAAGGCAGCTCCCCCATGAATCTGTGCTCCTACGAAGACCCTATTGCTGTCAAGGATTAGCATCTGAAGTGTTGGACTTGCCTTGGAACTGACACAGTATGGACTGGTGGGATGCGTACATCTCTGTGGACCGCCACACCCTAGAAGTTCGCACATTGAAGTGGGGTCATCCACCCCCCAATGTTTGGAGGCAGGTCTCTCAGCAGGGATGCCAAGGTAAGGTCTCTGGGCTCTTCCCCTGAGCCCCTTCCCGGTACCTTTGGTATAGATGAAGTGCAGGATCCTCCTTTCGCTCACATCACCAAGATGTCGGAGGTCCTCAGAGGGGTTTGGCGGACAGTCATCTTCCCTGTGGGGAGCCTTCTGAGCACCCCCTCAGTCCGTCGACCCTTTGGGGCAGCAGACACCCTTGGTGATGAGGACGAAGCTATATGCTCAGTCTACTTTGGTGTTATGGCCTGCGCCCACAGTGGTGAGGCTGAAGCTATATGCTCAATCTACTTCGGTGTCATGGCCTGGTACAGTCCTGGTTCCTGGTACTAAGGCCAGTACAGCAGGGGTCAACCGTAACCTTTTTTTGCACTAGCCAGCAGGGCAAGTTGATTCAGAATTGCACTAGCCCGCAGATGGTTGCACTAGCCCTGTTATAATAGAAATTTTTGATCACATACAGGAAACAATGCAAGCAAATAAATACTCTGATAATTGCACACTTATCCTGCTCCCACATTGCTTCCAGCTCTCCAGCAGAAAAAAAAAGACTGCCGTGCCATCACACACAGTGAGCCCCCCATTGTTTTGTACCGTGGCCGCCTCTCTTCCTCTTTCTACCCCCCCCAACACCACCACCACCAAACCAGATGACATCACAACAGCAAATGTTCAATCAAGCAATCCTAGCTCTGCGCACACAATAGGTGACATCTTCATGCACACCACCACCCACAGGGCAATGAACAGAGTCAGGCAGAGAAAGACACTCTCAGCCCCCACCCTATAGTCAACTGGAGACCTGCACTTCTGGAAGTTTTTGTACAGTCTCATGTGAGCCAGGAGCACATCCAAGATATTTTTGGGATGGGACCTTCACAAACCTAAGGGGCTTGGGAAATAGAAAACTATGACATTTTTATTTTCTAAAGCATTGATTTTAATATGCTCTGGCACAACAATAACAGATTTTTCTTTAACAGTATCCTTTCATTAGCCCAGAGGAAACAGTACACAGGCATTATTTATTTATTTGAAAGTTTTACCAGGAAGGCATACTGAGCAGACTGTTGCTCGATTCCAGATGCATCCTGGGGAGAAGGGAGTAGGGATACAGCATAATACACACGTCTGTGTACACAAATATGCACCGTATACAAAGTCAATAAACATGATACATGCAGCATAATATACACAATATACAGAGACCAGAAAGGTTCAACAGTGTACAAGGAAGCCATCGTCGTGCGGGCATTGCAAAATGATTTGTGCACAGGGGCAAAAGTGTGCGGCACGTAGCAGTGAAATAAGCATTGGAAAAGATACAAACCAGTCATAAACAGGCAGCCTGAGAAGAACTTGTAGGAATTCAGAGACTAGACCTTGGTACTGGAGCTAATGTGGATGCACGAGCAGTTGGGGGAGAAGTGTGGCTTGAGAAGGGAGTTAAGGAGCCTACTTGAGGAGGCAGATCGAAGTGACACAGGAAGGGAGTTCCATAATTTAGGCACGCAATATCTAAATGCTGCCTGGCCTGCTGTAGTGGATGTTAGTGGTACAGACAGCAAGCGAGAATCATTGGTCTGGAGTGAGTACCCCGGAAGGGCAAGGGCTGATAGGACAGAGGCGAGATGAAGGGGGAGTGACTGGACCTAGAATTTGGCCATTGTACTGTGACAGGGAGCTCCTGCCACTCTTGAGGACCGACCTTTTCTTAAATCTGTTGCAACAGTTCTTCTATTTCTTAGCTTAATCTATCTTTTACAATTTCTAGTCCATAAGGTTGGCCACTTATGGGCATCCCCCTCCCTTTCTTGACTGTGCTATAGTGTCCTTTTTAATTTTCCTTTTCCCTCTCAGGTCCTCGTACAGGGATTTATTTTGGTGACCTCCAAGCATATGTAAAACAGGTTATGTCTATCATTATTGGATTTAGTGTGCAGTGGCACTATGTCATAAAATACCTTGATGTATATAACTTATGTGTATGAACCTGTAAATGTTGGAAATACCATGGCACTAGGTGTTTTTGATAATGGTAAAAACTACTACGTGACTATTATAAAAATTAAGTTAGCTGTGCTATTTAAAATGCATGAAAATTGCTGTAAACAGACAATCTGAAATGCCATGGTGATTTGCATATATCCCATGATGCTTTGCATTATGGAAGCATGCGTGATTTTGCATTTCTTTGAAACTTGGCTTATTGTCAGTGCCCTCTAGGGTAACTCTTGTTTCAGTGCTTCTGCACTGAGGTTTGTTGTTTTTAGCTTGCTTATTTGTTTTTTATTTGAGCCCCACTACCCAAGCAAACAGGGTCCTCATAGGGGTAGAGGCTGAATCTTAACTGCTAAGTTAGATCAGAGGTCAGTGTCAGTAGGTACTGGCTAAGTGCAGAGAAAGAACATACACAGTCTGTTGCCGCAAACTGATGTACTGAAGAAGGAATATGCCATTGATGAAGGTTATTTACTGTATTTTGAATAAACATCAAACAGAGATTGTGTGTTGAACTTGAAGTTTGGTGTCTGGTCCATCTGTTATCCCACAACGCCTCCACAGATACTTGCACAGTGGGAGTGACGCCGGTCCTGAAGCAATGGGAGGTCCAGTGCCCGGTAGAGGGCGCAGTGATGGGTGTTGGAAGGACAGTCAAGGGCAAAGCTACAGAAGAAATGGAAGAGGGGGTCCAGTCTGGCTAGGGTAGACTTGGGGGTGGCACTATAGACTACATCCCCAGAGTTGAAAATAGGGAGCATCATTTTCTGCACAATTGCATGGTGAGCCGGCAGAGGAACGAACGCAACCACGATTGCGGTACAAGGCACCCAGCTTTATAAGAAGCTTTTTGTGGACTGCATCAATATGTACAGAGAAGTCAAGATGCTGATCAAGCCAGATCCCAAGATATCTGAAGGAGGTGCAAGACTCCAGTGAAGTCCCGTCCAAGGTTTGGAAGGTGGGGGTGACAGGAAGCTGAGAGAGTCTCTGCCTAGTGCCAAAGGTCATGGAGACAGTTTTCTTAGGATTGAGAAAGAGCTGATTTGCACGAAACCAGTGCTGAACATTATTAAAGTCCTGCTAAAGTCTGGTTGCAACATCAGTGGATGAGGGGCAAGAAGTATACAGTACCGTGTCATCTGCATACATGTGAATGGATGTGTGTGGGCAGATCATTCAAGAAAATGGAGAACAATAGCAGGCGAAGGACCTAGCCTTGGGGTACACCAGAGGTAATGGGGAGGGGTGGCAGAGGTGGAGTTGCCAATTTGGATAGATTTATTTTATTTATTTAATCTAGGATTACAAGTACCTTTGAGCCAAGGCTCTTTTACAAAGGTTCCATGTCAGAAATAACACACAACAGGGAAGCAACAGTGAAATAACAGTAAACAATTCATATACAACAGTGCTATTGAAAGGGGTCAATTATAGGAAGAGTAAGGTGTAGAGGAGGAGGAGGAGGAGGAGAAGTGTAGGTAGTTAACAGAGGCAGCTATAGTAAGATGGTGAACACAGCTAGGATGCATGTGCCCACAAGGAATGGGTAGGGTCAGGCACCCAAGGGTGGCAGAGAAACAGGGATGAGAGGAGAGGGGAGGATGAAGATGCAGTCAGAGGCATTTGTCGAAAATAAATGGGAAGGAGTGATAGAAGAGAAGAAGGGGCAGGGTGAGGGGGATAAGTGCTATAAATGGGGCAAGGAGAAACTAATGAGGTGGTATGAAGACCTGAGATTTGAAGTGGCGCCTCAGGAGCTGGAGGGAGGGGGACTGGGGGGGACTTGGGGTTAAGCAGTATATAAGTTAGGATTAAAGCTGTGTAGGTCATCAGCTAGGAGAGGCAGTCACAGAAGCTAGAGGCAATGAGAAGGGCCCGGAGCCTGGTTTTGAACAGACCTACTGTTGAGGCAGAGGAGATGGTGTGGCTGAGACCATTCATCCATAGAGGAGCCCTATAGACGAATGAGGGTTGGCCCTGCATAGTTCGACAGCGAGGAACTTGTAGAAACTGGGTTGTCGAGCTCCTGGTGTTCTGTCTGTTGGGGTTTTGATGTAACAAGGCAGTAACACCTGGCGGGTGTGAGGCCAAGGTTGATTTTTCCCACCATAGCACATGTGAGATACTTTATACGGTTGGAGAGTTGGAGCCATCCAGATTGTTCATAAAGGGCACAGGTGTGGGTGAGGCGGTGGACACCAGTTGTGAGTTGGTATTCTTCGTTAAGTGCAGTTGTTATACGTCAGAGGGCGGACGTCGTGACGGAGCCATAGATAATGAAGCCATAATCAGTAATTGACACCACAGAGCTTTGGACGGCAATCATCAAGGCCTCTGGGGTGAGGTGCTGCCTGTGCTTGTAGAGTAATCCAAGGCGTATGTTGGCAGTTTTAGCTACGCTGTCAATGTGAGCCGTATAGGAGAGATTGGGGTCAAGCTGAATCCTTAGGTATTTGAATGAGTAAACTTGTTTGAGGACAGTCCCCAGCTTGGTGGAGATGGCAAGGGGGTGTTGCTTGTAACGGTTATGTGAACTGCAGAATAGCAATGACTTGGTTTTCTTGTGATTGAGGACTAGTTTATGATTGGAGAACCATGTTTCAACGGCACTGAATCCGAGTTGGAGGCTGTGTTGTAGTGGCGAAAGGTCCTTGTGCATAGAAAAGACAGAAGCATCATCTGCATACAGGACAATTTGTTCTGAGCAGGATTGTGGTAGGGAGTTTAAAAAGAGGCTGAAAAGGAGAGGGCCCAGTATGGACCCCTGCGGGACTCCGGAGCGGACAGGCAAGGAATCCGAAATAGCATTGGCAATTTTTACTCTTTGAGAGTGGTTGTCAAGGTAGCTTCTGAACCAGCGGGCTGAGTCTGGTGCGAGACCAGCAAGGAGTAGTTGGTCATACAGCAGCTGATGATGGACCATGTCAAATGCCAAGACCTGTATCAAGAGAACGATGCACTGCACTGATAAATTCAAGCAGGGCAGTGGTGGTACTATGCCCTTTTCTAAAACTGTGCTGTTGTGTGCACAGAGTATTATATTTGTCCAAATAATCAATGAGCTGGTCCGTAACAATACGCTCTAGGGCCTTGATAGTGGTAGCAATATGGAGATTGGGCGGTAGTTAGAGTGGCAGGTCTTATTCCCACTTTTATAAACCAGGGTCACAGTGGCAGTTTTCCATATTTCAGGGAATGTACTGGTGTGGAGAGAGAGGTTAAGAATTTTAGTAAGGGGACTGAGGACCTCGTCAAGTGTAAGTGATAGCAGGTTAAGGTCCACGGTGTCACTGCTGATTCTGGAAGTGGAGATGGCTGAGGTGATGTGGCAGCGAGCTTCATTCATCTTAATCTCCCTGAAGTAAAAATGGGGGTGGTTTGACAGAATGCAGGGTGTGTTAGAGGTGGTGTGACTGACTGTGAAGAAATCAGGTGGTAGAACAGTACTGAGGTCAGTAAAAGCCGTGTTAAAGGTATTTGCAGTGACCATGGGATCAAGGGTAGTGGACCCTTCAACAGTTAACATGGCCAGAGGGGACTTTGATTGTTTCCCAGTAATGGCCTTGATATTGTCCCAGAAAGCACAACCATTTCACCAGGTGTTGGTGAGGATGTCCTTATAATATGAGCTTTTCGTGAGACGAATGAATTTTGTGCAGGCATTATGGGCATGTTTGTATTTTTGGATGTCAGATTGTTTTCCTGTGGCTTTAGCCACTGCCCATAGGTGGTCCCTAGATTTCAGCTGGGGAAGGAGCTCCGCAGTTAACCAAGGGTTGCAGAGAGCTTTTGTTTTCTGTTTTTTTGAAGGAGCAAAGAGGTCACAGGCCTTATTGAAGGTGATTATGAAGTAGCCGAGGGCTAGGTTAACATCCGTCGACTTATAAATGGGCAGCCAATCTTGCAAGGATAGGTACTTTTTGAGATGGGTAAGTTGACCATGGGGGAGGACTCTGCTGGTAATGATTATAGGGGGGTGGCTTTAGAAATGTATTAGACCATTCACATATAACCTGGGAGTGGTTACTGAGAGAGTCTGGGAGAACGGAGGTACGAGAGATCCTGGTAGGGTGATTGGTGAGAAGCCAGTCCAGCAGAGTACTGGTGCCAGTTTTGTAATTTATCCAAGTTGGTGTGGTGACCAGTTGTGAGAGGCTGGCAGCTGCAGGGGTATCCTTATGAGTGTAGACATCAGATGCAAGCCAGTTTATATTGAAATCACAGAATAACAGTCATTTTAAGTATAAGGCGTAATTGTGGCATCAGGAGGAATTAACCAGGGGAAAAGCCACTCGAGATGCAGCAGCAGAAGGCAGTGTCCAATCAGGATGTGGCTGTGGAACGTGCCAAAGATTGGGATCTGCCTACCAAGTAGGAGTGTAACCAGCTGGTGGCTGCGCTAGAGAGTCCTATGAGAAAGAGCTTAGAAAGGTGGAGGGAGTGGGAGACAGTATCGAAGGCTTTTGACATGTTGACAAAGATGGCAGAGGCAATGTGGCCTATATGCCGGTGAGGATGGCGTTGGTTAGTTTAGAGAGAGAGGAAGTGGTGGAGTGGGACTTCCTAAAACCAGACTGGTAAGTAGTGAAAAAGAAGGAGAAGTCGAGAAAGGCAGAGAGTTGAGAAAGGACAGCATAGAAACATATCATTTGGCGGCAGATTAGGATTCCTTGGCCCACCTAGTCTGCCCATTTCCCTACCTGATGGATAAGCTGCAGATTGTAGTTAATTAACAGCTTACTTCCACCTACCCCCACTAGAATTGCCTTATGCCTTTCCCATGCATTCTTGAATTCTCCCACTGTTTCTGACTCCACAACCTCCTCAGAAAGGCTGTTCCATGTATCCACAACCCTCTCTGTGAAAAAATACTTTCTAACATTACCTCTGAGCCGTCCCCCCTCTATCTTCAAATTGTGCCCCCTTGTTCTTGCACATCTCTTCTTCTGAAAGATGCTACCCTCTTGTACTTTAATTCCCTTGAGATACTTGAAAGTTTCTATCATGTCCTCCCTCTCCCTCCTTTCCTCAAGGGTATACATATTAAGCTGCTTTAGTCTCTCCTCGTATGTCTTCTGGTGCAGACCCTGCACCATTTTGGTTGCCCTCCTCTGAACAGCCTCCACTCTATCTGTGTCTTTGTGGAGATGTAGTCTCCAGAATTGCACGCAATACTCCAGATGGGGTCTCACCAGCCGTCTGTACAGAGGAATAACAACTTCCTGTTTTCTACTGTTGAGGCCTCTCCCTATGCATCCCAGTATCCCCCCAGCCCTCCTTACTGCCTTCTCACATTGCTTGCCTACCTTTAGGTCATCTCATTTAATTACTCCTAGGTCTCTTTCGATCTTTGTTGTTGTTATTAACTCACCCCCCATTGTGTACTCTTACCCTGGGTTTTTATTTTCCAGATGCATTACCTTGCACTTCTTTGCACTGAATCTGAGCTGCCACATATTTGACCAGTCCTCCAACCTTGCCAAGTCCCTTTTCATCCTTTCCACCCCACTTGTGTATCAACCCTGTTGCAGATCTTTGTGTCATCTGCAAAGAGACATACCTTTCCTTCCGGTCCCAGTACCGAACCCTGCGGTACCCCGCTAGTTACCCTTCTTTCGTCATTGTGGACTCTGTTTACTATTACCCTTTGCATTCTGTTGTCCAACCAATTTTTTATCCAGGCTACCACCTTGGGACCCACTCCAAGGCTGGCTAACTTGTATATTAATCTTTTGTGTGAGATTGTGTCAAATGCCTTCCTAAAATCTAAGCAGGCCATGTCCACAGCCCCTCCCTGGTCTACTACTTTGGTCACCCAGTCAAAGAAATCTATTAGGTTCATCTGACATGACCGTCTTGCTGTGAAGCCATGCTGCCTTGGGTCCTGTGCCCCACTGGCCTCTAGGTACACAACAGTTCTTTCCTTCAGAAGTGATTCCATCATTTTGCCTACCACTGAGGTTAAACTAACTGGTCTGTAGTTTCCTGCCTCTGCCCTGCTCCCACTTTTGTGAAGTGGAATCACATTTGCCCTCCTCCAGTCCTCAGGAAGAAAAAATTACTCACCTTAGTAATGTTGTTTCTTCTAATGGAGTCTTGCTGTATTCTGACTATTGCAGTGATCTCCAACCTTTGAACTGCCCCGGAGAGGAAAGAGTTAACTTTCCATGCAAGGCATGGAACGCTGAGCTCGAGCTCGGCTGAAGCCTCTGTCTGCTGTTGTTTGAACCCCAACCGCCAGATCTTTACGAGCTATACTCACTGGGAGTTCTGTGTGGAAACTGTAAACTCACACTAGCCAACTGGCAACTAAATTTGATAAAAAGGGTTTTTTGGTTTCAAAGCAGACTCAAGTCAGGAAACCCAGAAAACAAAACACAACACACCCAAAATAAAGGAGGGTGAAAAAAGGGCACCTCTAGGTGCCAACACTGCTCCTGCCCACCCACATCCCAAAAACCAGGTTCTGAGAGGGGAGGCAGGGGGAGGTCAGAATACAGCAAGGCTCCATTAGAAGAAACAACATTACTAAGGTGAGTAATTTTTCTTCAAACAACATGAAGTCTTGCTGTATTCTGACTATTGCAGACTACCAAGGAGTACCTCCATGGAGGAGGGACAGAACCTACTTTGGGAATAGGCTCTGAAGTACTGCTGTGCCAAACCGAGCATCACTCCTAGCCTGGGTATCCAGAGAGTAATGCTTGGTAAAAGTATGGACTGTTTTCCAGGTGGCTGCTTGACATATCTCTAGGATAGGAATATCCCTGGCAGCAGCCAGGGAAGCAGCTGTACCTCTAGTAGAGTGAGCCCTCAGGCCTGAGGGTGGAGTCCTACCCAATTTTTCATAGCAGAATTGTATACAAGAGACAATCCACCTGGCAATAGATCTTTTAGTGGCAGGTTTTCCCTTACCGACCTCACCATAAGTGAGGAACAATTGGAGGGAGTCAAACCTGTGACCCTTGGTGCGCTCTATGTAGTAGCTAAGGGCCCTTTTGACGTCTAGGCTGTGCAGCCTCCTCTTCCAGAGGAGGAATGGTCAGTGAAGAAGACAGGAAGAGACATAGACTGGTTAAGGTGGAAATCTGAAACCACCTTAGGCAAAAACTTCCTATTAGTTCTTAGGACCACCTTATCTCTATGAAAAGAGATAAAATCAGGCTCCACTGACAGGGTCTGTAACTCACTGATGCGCCTGGCAGAGGTAATGGCTACTAAAAACACAGTTTTCCAAGTCAAGTACTTAAGTTCTACAAGAAGACAAAGGCTCAAAAGGGGGTTGCATATGCTGAGCAATGCAAACATTTTAGGTCCCATGCAGGAGCAGGGTCCCTGAAGGGAGGATTGGTGTGCAACAATCCCTTGAAGAATTTACAAAATACAGGATGAGCTGAAAGGGAAGAGGGCTTACCTACTGACAAAAAAGCAGAAACAGCTGCCAAATGTACTTTGAGTGTAGCTGGTCTGAGTCCCAAGCTATTGAGATGAACCATATAGTCCAGCACTGTAGGCAACCCAGCAGACTCTGGAGAAATATGCTTACCAGAGCACCAAATAGTGAACCTTTTCCATTTGGAGTTGTAAGTCTTTCTGGTGGAAGGCTTTTGAGAAGCCTTTAGATTATCCAAAACACCTTGAGAGAGATGCAAATCAGCAAACTCTAACTCTTCAAGACCAGGCCTTGAGATTGAGAGATTTGAGATTCGGATACCAAACTCTCCCCTGAGAGGATGTCAATAGGTTGTAATTCCTGAGAAGAGACAGGGGGAGGTGGACTGCTAAGGACAGCAAGAGTGGGTACCAGGGCTGTCTGGCCCAGTCTGGAGCAATCAGAATCACTTTGCAGGGTTGAGACCTGATTTTGACTAGTACCTTGAACAGGAGAGGGAAGGGGGGAAAGGCATACAGAAACTTCCCTTCCCAGTTGAGAACTAGAGCATCCAGGAAGACTGAGCCCAATACTGGGGGTCTGCAGCAAAAAAGGGGAAGTTGGTGATTGTCTGGGGCTGCAAAAAGATCTATCTGTGGAGTGCTCCATCTGGAGAAAATCACCTTCAAAACTAGGAGATCTAGGGACCATTCGTGATGGCCCTGAGATATCCTGCTGAGAGCATCTGCCAGGACATTGTCCTTCCCTGGGAGGTGCACTGCTGTAAGAGAAGTTCGTAGTGAATATGTCAGAGACCACAACTTCATTGCTTCTGTGCACAAGGCCGTAGACCGAGTGCTCCCTTGCTTGTTGATGTACCACATTGTGGTGGTATTGTCTGTTCTGATCTGGACTACTTTGTTATGAACAGATTTGGAAAAAACTTGCAGTGCCAGAAACACTGCTCTGAGTTCCAAGAGATTGATGTGAAGCAGAGATTCTTGAGGTGACCACAGCCCTTGGGTAATCAGGTCCCCCAAGTGGGCTCCCCAGTCCAGGAGGGAGGCATCTGTTGTAAGGATTAAAGAAAGAGGTTGAGTGACAAAAGGAACTCCTTGCCTTAGATTGTCCTGATCCTGCCACCATTGGAGAGCCTGGATCAGGGTTCGAGTTACTGGAATTAGTTTGGTCAAGGGATCCTTTCTCTGGGACCAGAAGGTTCTCAAATGGAACTGGATGTCCCTCATCTGAAATCTTGCCCCGTGGGCCACTGCTGTAGAGGCTGCCATGTGGCCCTGGAGCTGCAAGAAGTGCCTTGCTGGTCGAGACACCTGAAGGGTGAAAGAAAAGGCCAGTTTTACTAGTGTCCTTGCCCTGTCCAGGGGAAGGAAGGCCCTTGCTCTTATTGTGTTGAGCTCCGCCCCTATAAAGGTGAGGAGCTGCACTGGTTCCAGAACTGACTTCGGAAGATTTAGGAGGAACCGTAAGGAAGTGAGCAGTTGCTGAGTTATCTGCAAATGTGACTTGACTTGGTCTGGGGACTGACCCACTATGAGCCAGTCGTCCAGGTATGGAAAGATGGAGATCTTTTTTCTCCTTAGGGAAGCAACAACTACTGCCAGGCACTTTGTGAACACCGTTGGGGCTGATGTTAGACCAAGGGACATTGCTCTGAATTGATAGTGGCCTGAGGGCAACTCGAACCTGAGGTACTTTCTGTGGGAGCACCTGATGGGAATGTGAAAATAGGCATCCTTGAGGTCCAGGGAGGCTAGCCAGTCCCCTGACCTTAGAGAGGGCAGAATTATTCCCAGAGTCACCATTTTGAATTTTGGCTTTAAGAGGTGCTTGTTTAAATATCTCAGATCCAGGATGGGCCGCCATTTTCTGTCTTTTTGGGGGTTAGGAAGTACCTGGAGTACAAACCTTTTCCCCTGTGTAGGGCTGGAACCCTTTCTATGGCTCTGAGAGCCAAGAGGGAAGAGACCTCTGCCTCTAGGGCAAGGGCCTCTGAAGGATTTGCTGGTGGAAAGGATCTGGTTCTCATCTTGGGAAATTTTTTGAAGCTGAGAACCAGTCCCTGGCTTACTACTTCCAGGACCCACTTGTCTGATGATAAAGACTTCTAGTCCTGGACAAAGTAAGCCAGCCTGCCCCCTACAGGTAGTGGAGAATCGGCCCGGGCAGACCCATCAGGGTGTCTGCTTGGCAGGGGCTTTAGGCTGGGGGGTGGAAGCAGGCCTGCTCATACCCCGTCTGCCTCTCCCTCTAAAGAACCCCCTCTGAGCAGAGGCAGAAGAGGAGGCCTGGGCTTGGTAAAAAGACCTGCTCCTGCCCCTGGAATGCTGCCTCTGAGGAGTGGCTTGCCTTTCTTTGGCCTGAGCACTCCTGTAGGTGGTCCTGTACTTGTCCATTTTTTTCATGTAATTCTCTGTCTGCTCCCCAAACAGAGAGTTACCAATGACAGGAAAATCCATGGCCTTAACCTGGGTATCCTGTGACAGGCTAGTACATCTGAGCCAAGCCATCCTCCGAAGGGCCACAGATGTAGCCATGACTCTAGATGAAACATCATTGGAGTCCACAGCAGCATGAAATTGCACCTTGTATGCCTCAGTCCCATCTGCAGCCACTTGCTCCAGCTCCTTGGCAAGCTGGTCAGGGGCCTGTTTAGCTAGAGCCATAACAGTGTCCCACCTGGACTTCTGGTATCTAGCTGTGTAGGCATATAATTAGCCTGCCTGAGTCCCAGTGATGCTGCCATGTACTGTTTCTTTGCCATGGCATCAATCCTCCTGGAGTCCTTATCTGGGGGGTGTGAAGTAAGGGTATATTTGCCTTATCACAGGCAGCAGCCTGCACTACCCCAATATGGCTGCATTGCTGGAAAAGGAACTCCGTGTCTGAGCCTGAAAGAGTATACCTCTTGTCCATTCTTCTGTCCACAGGAAGTATGGAATTAGGAGTTTTTTAAATGTCTGTTTCCCGAAGGACTTATGGAGGGGAATAGACAATCTCCTGGACTCTGGGATGTCCATCATTTCAGCAAAATCAGGCTCCTCCTGATCCTCTACTGCTTCTTCCATAGGAAGCTGGAGGGTTTCAGCCACTTTTTTGTAAAACATAAAATGGGAAGGGGACTCAGAAAGCCTAGGAGGAGAAACACCTGAATGTCTGTCTGGGGAGATGTCCGGGTCAATGGGCACATCCAGACTTTCATAATCACCATCACTATCTTCATACTCTCCCTCCTCCTCCTCCAGTTCATAAAATTCTTCTAAAGTATAATCCGGAACCGGGGGAACCGACCGAACCGAGCCCCTGACCGATGGTGCCGGTTCGGTTGGAACCGAAGTTAGCGACTGAACTATCCTTATCGCTTTGGCTATTTCATCAGCGGTCGGAGAGAGAACCTGTGGATCCGAACCGGCTGACTTATCCCTTTTTTTTCTCTTAACCAGAACCGACTCCTCAGAATCGGTTCTCCTTTTGCCCGAAGAAGTTTCACCCTAGTCAGAGGGCACTCCTTCTGGTTCGGTCGGAACCGAACCGGGCTGGCCTCCGGTCAGCGGACTTCTCGGCCTCCCTTTCCCTCAGTCTACCTACTCTCTTATCCAGGGTAGCTTTGGGAAAACTTTTGCAAATTTGGCAGTCTGAATTGAGGTGGTCAAACCCCAGACAATAAACACAGGTGGTGTGGGGATCAGCCTTAGCAAAGGCTTCCCACACACTATAGTGTTGAAACCCAGTGGGCCCGGTTTTTCTTGGGTTTTCAGACATGGCCAATCCTAACCAAAACTTACCTTTTTTGCAATCCGCCAGGCAAGACACCCTATCAGTTCCTGGCCGTAGTTACGGTCTTGGGAAAACCGTATAAAATCCGTTTTAGAACCGATACGGACTGGTTACCACACTCTAATAATAATAGAAAACTTTTTCACAAACCTGATCGGTTCAAACTGAACCGATCCAATGTTTACAAGTTCCACACAGAAAACTAATATGGAAACCTATCTAGTACTCACGGTACCACAGACAGAGACTTAACCGATAGGTTAAATTGCAGAAATTCGGTTGAAACCGAGAGAAAAAACGACACTTTAACCAACTTTTTTTGAACCGAGCGAAGAAGAAATCTCTGGAGCGACTGTTTAATGAGGTGGAGTAAAGAATCTGGTGGTTGGGGTTCAAACAACAGCAGACAGAGGCTTCAACCGAACTCGAGCTCAGCGTTCCATGCCTTGCATGGAAAGTTAACTCTTTCCTCTCCGGGGCAGTTCAAAGGTTGGAGATCAATGCAATAGTCAGAATACAGCAAGACTTCATGTTGTTTGAACCACCCATCCTCCCATGATTTTTGTTAAAGAGAGTAGTCAGTGGTGTTACTAGTTCTACCCTTAGTTCTTCTAGAATTCTTGGGTGAATCCCATCAGGCCCCATTTCTTTGTCCACCCTCAGTTTCAAGAGTTCTTTCAAAACCCTTTCTTCTGTGAACAAGTTGCTCCTGAAGTTTTGCCAGGATAGGGAGGAGGGAGATAGGACAGTAGTTCCTGGAAATGGAGGAGTCTCACTGCCGTTAGGGAGGGGGATAACTGTGGCATGCCTTCACTCTGTGGGGATAGAGGCAAGAGAGAAGGAGAGGTTATAGAGTGAGGTCAGAGGGAAGGCGATGGCTGAGGCAGACAGGAAGAGCATTTTGGAGGCCAGGCTGGTAGGACATTTGTCCTTGGAGGGGTTTAAGGAGAGCAGGGCATTTGTATACTTCGGTCAAGGAAATATGGTGGAAGGTGAAAGAGGGGGCAGCGGGAGGGTCTAGAACAGAGTGGGTGGGAGGAGGGGGGGAGTGTGGAGCTGGAGGGACAGTGGCCAGTAGAGACGATGTACAGTTTGTAAAAAATTAAAAAGTTGTTGAATTCAGTGGCCACTGCGAGAGGATCAGTGACTGTGGCACTTCCTACTGTACATTTAGGACCACGGTGGGCAGCTGCAAGGGAAGGGAGAATAATGAGTTGACTACCTTCCAAAATTTAGCAGGGTGATTTAGATTTATGTGGAAGGTGTCTTTGAATTTAATTTTGCCCGGTGGATTTGCCTTGTACAGGAGTTATGTAGGGTCCTATACTTTTGTTTATCCGCAGATGAGCCGGATGTCTTGAGGGAATTCCATGCCTGATCTCTGGCTCTAAGGAGGGGACATGATGTCCGCTGTGATCCATGGCAGGTGGGCACCTTGCACCTGGGCACATTAAAGTGGGGCATGCGAGTTCCAGACTGCTAGAAACCTGGATTTGAAGTACTGTACTTAGAGCAGAGTCTGGGGGATGAATGACCAGTCCGTGTTTTGTTAGGTCATGTAGGAAAGATGCAAGGTCTAGGGATTTATAAGGTCTAGTCAGTAGAGTCCTGGGGGGTGGGGGGGGGGTGCCTTGGTCCGGAATATTTTTCTCATTGAGTAGATCATGTGATGATCACTTAATGAGTCCAGTAAGAGGCTGGAGGCGAGTATTCGATGAAGGTGAGAGGTGAGTGACCAGTCCAGGAGGGAGTGGTTTGGGGATTTGTAATTGAAGCATGTAGGGTCTGTGATTTGTGGTGATAGGTTGAGGGTAGTCACCTGACTGTGTAATTTGGCACTAGTGTTGGAGAGCCAGTTTAATGCTATACTATCTCTATTTCTATATAGGATGATCTGTGTACTCCAGGAATGTCTATTTTAAGCTTTCAAATTATATATTTTATTAGGGTTTATTTTTGTACCATACATGATCCAAAGCTTTGTTTTTAGGATGAAAAGACATGCTGAATGAGATAAAGGTGGGACTGCATGGATGGTGATGGCTGGCATGGTCCATTTAGAAGAGCTGGGGACCCCCTAGCCTTGCCAGTAATGGCAGCTATGAATCTGTGGATGGTCATGTCAGAGTCTGGTCTGCAGTGGTGTCCAGGGAAAGAACAGAGTTAAGAGATTTGAAGGGGGAGGAAGTTATGGCGAGGCTGGGATAAAACCTACCATCTGCAAGGCCGACCCTGTATACCTCCTCGCATTTTGAAGTGTTGGGTACAGACACTCAAAATATAGGGAAATGAGGGCACTGGTCTTAATAATATGGGACAAATTGTTAGAGACACATTCAGAAAACTGGAAGCTAGTGATTTAACAGCACTCTACCGTTGATCACACCCTGGACACTAGCTGAATGTTCTAACAGTGGAGTAATAGTGACTCACATGGAGTCTTTTGTGGGATCCCCCTCTTGAACTACCAGAGAACTGCAGCTCTTAATGAGTTGTTGATCACACCAGGCCATCTGGAACATTGAGAGAGATTAGCTTGAGGACTAGAGCCTGCTAAAGTAGAGACTTTTATAACTTCATTAACAGTCATGAACATTTGTACAAGTCAAGATAGACAAGTAGAGAGTTTGCTGTACTAGCCCTGGTCAATTTGCACTAGGGTTTGGGCTAGTAAAACAATGCTAAAATTGAACCCTGTTACAGCTGAGCAGGGTTGTGCTGACCTTGAGACTGGGCCCCCTTCTGGTACTGGTTGGGGTGCCAGAAGAGGGTGGGTTCTGGGATCATAGAAACATAGAAGTTGACGGCAGATAAGGACTGCAAGGCCCATCCAGTTTGCCCATTTTTTCTACCTTATGAATGTGCCATAGGCCTTTACTCTGTCAATGGCCTATCTATTCGTACTCATCTGTATTGCTCCCTTATGCCTATCCCATGCCTGTTTGAAGCCCTGCACTGTATTCATATCCACCACTTCCTGTAAGTAAGTAAAATGTATTTCTTTCAAGCACCCTTCCCAGGCTCAGGGTGCTTTTACAATAATTCAAAAACACTTTAAAACACACTACACAAGACAATGAATACAGCAGTCATAGATAACACCCACTTATTACGCCCCAGCAAATGCTTGGGTAAAAATAAAAGTCTTTAGCTGTTTTTCAAAACTTTCCATAGTCAGGCAATCTCATATCTGACAAGGTAAAGAATTCTACAGGGTCGGTGCCATAAAGGCAAAAGATCTACCTCCAAACGTCTTTAAACGAACCCTGGGTATCTCTAGCAGTCCCTCGTCAGAGGAGCGAAGAGAGCAGGTAGGACAGTAAGGTACCAAGAGCTCTTTCAGGTAGTGAGGTCCCAAATCATGTAGGGCCTTAAAGGTCAGCAAAGCGACCTTGAAGGTGATCCGCCACTGTATTGGCAGCCAGTGCAGATCACGCAGCACAGGTGTCGTATGGCTAGATCTTGAAACTCTCATCAACAACCTTGCCATTGCATTCTGCACAAGCTGCAAGCGGCAGATATCCACCCCCGGCAGCCCTAGATAGAGGGCATTGCAGTAATCAAAATGGCTGGTAACAAAGGCGTGGACCAGGGTGGGAAGATCTTCAGGTGGGACCAAGTGTTTCACCTGGGCAATGTTCCTCGGATGGAAAAAGGCAGATTTGACTATGGCCAACACCTACACCTTCATAGTCAGGCCTTCGTCAAATATCACACCTAAGTTACGCATTTGGCCAGAGGCCAGAAGTGGGGCTCCCCCAAGATATAAACCTGAGGGTTTCCCAGTCCAAGCTCCTATTGTCCTCCCTTCAGGGTCCACAAGCAATACCTCGGTTTTCTCTGGGTTCAACCTAAGCCAAGTAGCACTCATCCAATCCTGAATCTCCAGGAGGCAGTTATTAAACACTGTGATGGAATCAGACTCCCATTCAGGCATAAAAGATAGGTAGAGCTGAGAATCATCAGCATAACAATGAAAACTCAGCCCATACCACCTTATAATGTCCTCCAATGGAAGCATATACACCGTGAATAACATAGGGGACAGCACAGACCCCTGTGGTACCCCACAGGGCAGCCAGTGAGGGGCCGAGGTGTAAATTCCGGACACCACTCTCTGAGATCTGCCCTCCAGAAATTATCGAAACCAACTGTGGGCTGCTCCCCTCAGACTACAGAAAGACCGCAGGCGGTCGAGCAGTACCCCATGATCCACGGTATCAAATGCTGCTGAGAGATCCAGGAGAACCAAGATGGAACGGGTCCTCCAATCTCTTGCCATCAGGAGATCATTCAATACCCGAACAAATGCCATCTCTGTACTATGCCTTTTCCTGAAGCCAGATTGGAGAGGGTCATCGATATTGTGGCTAGATAAATGATCCTCCAGTTGCAGAGCGACCACCTTCTCAGTAACCTTCCCTACAAAGGGGAGGTTGGAGACCGGTCTGTAATTTGCTGGGCAGTCAAGGTCAAGAGAGTTTTTTTCAAAAGGGGGCGTACTACTGCCTTCTTTACGGGATTCGGGAAGATCCCTCTCTCTAATGACACCACCACTATCCCAGCCAGGACTGGGCCGATAACATCTACACACCCCACCACCAGGTGACTAGGGCCTGGATCCAACTTACAGTACGTAGGTCACAGAGTCTGGATGATCCTCACTATATCTATTACTGCTGGTAGGCTAAAGGTGGACCAGGACAGCTGGGCATTAGTACCACCCAATTGACCAGTGCAAGGTCCAAGGGAAGGGCGCTGGGGGAGCTCATCCCTGATGGTGGATACCTTGTCAGCAAAGAATTTCGCAAATTCCTCACACTGTGCCTGTGATAATGCTCTGCCAGTCTGAAGACAGACTGGATTGCACAGTCTGTCCACAGACCAGAAGAGCTGGAATGGTCTGTTCTTTGCTGCAGCAATTTCTCTGGACAGGAACTCTGCCTTCTAATGGGAGATTGCTGATTGGTAGAGCTTATAATGTTCTAACAATCCAAGTCTATCCACCTCCGGTTGAGTTTTCCGCCAGAGTCTTTCCAATCTTCGTCCCTTCCTCTTCAACTCATGGACCTCCCCATCAAACCAGGGAGCCCCTAAGTGAAGAGTACCGGGACGAACACGAATTGGAGCAGTGACAACCAGGGCCTCTACTACAGCCCTATTATAGGCTAGGACCAGAGGCCCTGGATCCATGCTATCCCTTGGAAGATCCGAGAAGTTCAGCTCCGTCATTAGGCCTTCTGAGGTAACCCCTCTTAAAGGACGGAACTGTACTAACTCCCTAGGGGCAGGCCTATTCCGGGGGGCTGCAAATCTGAACCTCAGGGCGTGATGGTCAGACCATCCGACTAGCTCCACCTCCACATCGGATATCTCATCCCCAGATGGAACACCAAGTCCAGTGTGTGCCCCCCATGGATTGCAGAGGTAATAACCCGTGACAGGCCCAATGAATCCATCAGTTGGAGGAGGTTTTGACCAAATGGCAAGAGTTCATCGTCGACCCAGGCATTGAAATTGCCCAGGATTAACCATATGGGAGACTCCAATACCATATCAGCGATGAAGTCCGCAGCCTCCTTCAGGAACTCCCTCCCATCCCCTGGTGGACGGTAGATGAGGAGGGTCCTGTAGCCTGCACCACTATGCACTCAAAAGGAGTTGGTATCACCAATTGGCAACTCCCGAGATCCAGATCTTGTCTAAAACAGACTGCAACCCCCCGCCCCTCGGTCCACTGGACGGTGAATCACCGAGAACCCAGCCAGAACAGCAGAGTCCAAAACAGGACCAGCATTTCCATTTAGCCAGGTCTCAGTGATGCAAGCCAAGTCGACAGAGGAAATGAGATCCGCAATCACTGCAGTCTTATTCCTAATCAACCTGGCATTGCTTAACACCACCCGAAAGGGACGGGAATCCAAGGGTGATCCCTCTTCCTGCCTGACACACTCCAGGTCTGTGCCCTTGGGTATGGAGACTAGGCAAGGAGGACCTCGCTAAAGTACCCATTTCGCCCCAGGGCGTCTTCTGGCCCTCACTGCTCATATCCGCCCACTTCTCTCCCATCCTCCCCAAGAGTTTCAGGATCCCCGTCTCTTACTACACTTTGATCTCACAATGACAAGATTTTGACATCTAGCATAAATCTCCCCCGTAAGTGGGGGTAGTTCAAAGGGACGGAGATCCCTAAGTCTTGAGGGGGAGTAATGCCTGACCATCTCATTTATACCCCAACACATATTTTCAACCCTTTAATAATTCAAAACCATTCACCCCCATACAAACAAAACCCTCCTCCCTGGCTTAAACAACCCTTAAAAAGGAAAATAAAATACCCCCTCCTTAAAATAATACTAAAACAACACAATGCAGAAATAATCATAAAAAGGGAAAACTCATTCACAAAGTCCAGATTTGCAGTACAAAATTGCAGTCCAATCGATTATTCCAACCATATATGGAAGTCCGTTTGAGCTCTCACCTCTAATGAAGAATCAGTTAAATAATTGATTTTAAACAGAGTCATACCATATTTGTAAATAAGTTCCTTGGAGCTCTCACCTCCAATGGAAAATTAACCAGATAATAGTTTTTAGCTGAGCCAATCTCTCAAATTGGCTACAGCAATAAACAGCAGAAAGTAGGTCATTCCATGCATCCACCACCCTTTCTGTGAAAAAGAACTTCCTCACATTACCCCTTAATCAGCCTCCATCTAATCTCATGCTGTGTCCTCTGGTCCTGCTGTTTTTCTTAAATTGAAACATGTTAGATTCTTTCACCTTGTTAATGCCCTTAAGATGTTTGAATGCTTCGATCACATCACCTCTCTCTCCCTCATTGGCGCTAAGGTATACATATTGAGCTCCGTTTATCTGTCCTCATATGTTTTCTGATGCAGTCCCTGCACCATTTTGGTTTCCCTTTTCTGGACTGCCTCCATTTTGTTAATGTCCTTGTGCAGGTGCTGCCTCCAGTACTGCACACAGTACTCCAGATGGGGCCTAACAAGTGTCTTGTAAAAAGGGATTATTACCTCCCTCTTATGACTTGTGATACCCCTGCTCATACACCCCAATATCCCTCTAGCCTTACCTACTGCTTTAGTGGTCTACTTGGATGATTTCAGGTCATCTGTGATGATGACACGCAAGTCTCTTTCTTCCCTTGTGATTGCCAGCAACTCTCCTCCCAACCTATAGGTGGCTTCAGGGTTTCTCTTCCCTATGTGCATGATCTTGCACTTCTTTGTGTACAACCCCAGTTGTCACTCTTCCAACCATTTTGCCAGTTTATCCAGATCTCTTCTCATTCTACCCACCCCATCTGGATCATCTACTCTGTTTCAGTTCTTGGTGTCATCTGCAAACAGACAAACCTTACCCTCCAGTCCATCTGCAATGTCACTGATGAAGATATTGAAGAGGACTGGCTCCAGGACTGGTCCCTGAGGTACCCCACTTGTGACTTGCATCTCTTCTGACTGTGTACTGTTTACCACCACTCTCTGTTTTCTGCCCGCCAACCAGTTTGCCACCCAGTTGATGAACTTCTAACCCACTCCAAGCCTACCTAGCTTATTTATCAATCTTCTATGTGAACGGTATCAAAAGGTTTGCTAAAGTCAAGGTAGGCAGCATCAACTGCACCCCCTTCCTGGGTCCACCACTCTGGTTACCCAGTCAAAGAAATCTATGAGATTAGTATGACAGGACCTTCCTGTTGTAAACCCATGCTGTCTTGGATCCTGTGCTCCTATGGATTCCAGGTGTTGCACTATCCTTTCCTTATGGAGTGCCTCCATAATCTTTCCCACTACTGAGATAAGACTGACTGGTCTGTAGTTTCCTGCCACCTCCCTGCTACCACTTTTGTGGAGCGGGATCACATGAGCCCTTCTCCAGTCTTCTGGGACCTCTTCTATGCTCAGAGACTCACTAAACAGTTCTGACAATGGCTCTGCTAGCTCCACCCTTAACTCCTTTAGTACCCTGGGATGTATGCCATCAGGTTCCATTGCCTTGTCCACCCTGAGCTTAGTGAGCTCTTGTAGGACCCTTTCTTTTGTGAAGAGATTTGTGCACACCTCCATCCCCCCGATGTCCATGGTGCTGGGCTGTGGGCCCTGCCCTACCTTCAGGTCTAGTATGGTTGCCCGTCATAAGTTTTCCCGACTCTTTATTGCCCGTGTTCTTTTTCCTGCAGTTAAATTTGCCGACGCGATGTTTTCCCGAACGTTGTTTGCTCGACTGACAGATTTTTAAATATGTACCCCCAAAGGACTCAACTAGCAAGCATTCTCCCTCTTACACTTGAGGAGGAAATTGAATTCCAGACACTCTTTGCAGGTAATATAGTTTTAAAACTACTACAAGTACAAAATGCCACTAAACTGCTGGTCTCGACTGACAGATTTTTAAATATTTTTAAATATGTACCCCCAAAGGACTCAGCTAGCAAGCATTCTCCCTCCTACACTTGAGGAGGAAATTGCATTCCAGACACTCTTTGTAGGTAATATAGTTTTAAAACTACTACAAGTACAAAATGCTACTAAACTGCAGGTCTGCATATTGCACTAGTAAAACGTTTCTATGTGAGGACGTGTTTGAGCATGTCGACTCTAGTGACAAGTGATGCCCGGTCCGGTGCCATTTCTATAAAGGAACTCAGCTAGCAAGCATTCTCCCTGTAACACTTGAGGAGGGAGTTGCATTCCAGGCACTCTTTGCAGGTAATATAACCTATTGAAGCACTAGTAAAACAGAGCCTTTTATTTACTTTCAGGCATAGCGATGAGTTGTGCTGCAAGATGCGTGGTCAAAGAAGAGGCTTTTTATTCCAGGCTAAGTTGTGTTTTTGGACTAACGTGCTGATGTGTCGGGGAAATGTCAAGCAGGATTTCATTTAGCGGGGAAAGGCTATGATGGGAGATTGGTGTCGGTATACAGCTTGTCGGGCAATGTCATGCCAGGCAACCATACTGATCCCCTACCTTCTCCTCAGTAAATACTGAGCAGAAGTATTTATTTAGTATATCTGTTAGCACCCTTTGCAAACTGTGAGAGGCCTTTCGGCACCATGCAATTCTGCTTAAAGTTGGACCAGCATAACATTCTGTGGTGATTTGCATATGCAGCCCATGATGCTTTGCATTGTGTGGGCATGTGTGATTTTGTATTTTATTTAGTATAGATGCTTTTCCTTGGTCCTCCTCCTCATAGTTCCCCTTTTCCCCTCTGATCTTAGCAATGCCCCCTCTGGACTTTCTTCTTTCACTAATGTATCTATAGAAAGTCTTGTCCTCTTCTTTTACTGTTTAACCTCAGGAGAGGGAGCAGAGTAATGCTAAATCCCCGGTCCACTCTCGGTCACTGCTCCACTTGGTGCTGAATGCTGCAGCATCATCGTCTGCTTCAGTGACAACACCTGCCGCCCAAACCCTCACTCTCGCAGGGTGGGCTTTGGCAGTGAGCACCGCCAGACCTCCCATGGCTGGTGACAGCTTGTCGACGTCTGGGCTGTTGATGCCCCTGCCGACAATGCAAGCTCTGCCGCACAGACCTCGGCTTCTTCGAAGTCGGCTGGCAGTGGGTTCCGTCGGACCCCGTCAGTGTTGTGGCTTTGACCTCCCCCGTCGACGCCACAAGGCACTTCATCGACGTCAGGGCTAGTCTTCCCTGTCGACAACCCAAGCTGCTCCTGCAATGCAGGCCACCAGTGACGTACAGACTGTGCTCTCCTCCTTTGTGGAGATGCTACAGCGTCTTGTGCCTCCTCCAGGCCCAATGATACGGGGGACTACCAGACCAATCCCCACGTTGACGCCTGCCATGTCAGTGCACCCTGCTCGCTGCAGGGTGTCAACATCTTCACTCCTCTCTGCAGCATTCTGAGCCTGTCAGTGAGGATCAGGAATTACATATCTGACCTCGTGCCACAGGAGGAAGAGGAGGAGGAAGATATGGATGGGAGCACAGATAAATCTGGCTCCACCATTTCCACAAGGAGTGAGGACTCCACTTTATATATTCTTAGCTCCCCTCCTGAGGACCCCTCTTTCATCGAGATAATGAGGCAGCTCCAAACTACAATGGCATTTGATGCCCAGGAGCAGGACATTACTCGGAGAAGCTTGGTAGTTTCTAGAACTGCCAGATTCACCACCTTTAGTCATCCGTGCTCTACTGCCTGTACTAGAGGATGCCACCCTGGCTGCCTGGCACATGCCTAGCTTGATCCCTGCCATGCCCAGAAAGGTGGACAAGCTATGCCAGGCTCCATCAGGAAAGCCCTTTTTTTTGCAGAGCAACCTGAGGCAGATTTGGTGGTGATTAAGGTGGCCCATGATAGGTCCAAGGTGCCTAAACACCTCAGCTCTCTGCCACCAGATAGAGTTGAGAAAGCTGGAGCTCATGGGAAAGAGCACCTTTCGCGCCTCTGGCACACTTGACCTTAGAATAGTAAACTACTAGGCCCATATGGTCAAGTTCCAGAATACTCTCTGGAAAAAGGCTAAAGCAGCACTTAGGCCCTTCCAGAGGGTCCTCAAAAACAGGAGATATGACCAAGGCCCTCCAGACGGGGCTGGTGTAGGTAAGCACCTCTTGAGGTCTACCTATGATATTTCAGATGCTTCAGCCAGAGCAGCTATGGCTGTCATTAGCATCAGAAGGCGTTCTTGGCTCAGGGTGTCAGGATTTGCTAATGATGTCCAGCAGTCCATTCTGAATGTCCCTTTCAGAGGTTACAAACATTTGGGACAGATGTGCAGGATATCCTTTCTGACCTCCAAGCTTCAGAGAGGGCTTTACATTCAGTCCCACTTCCCTTTACCACACTCAGCCAAGAAGTGGGCAGAGGGTGCCCTTTCATCATGGCACCCATAGACCCAGGTCGGGAACCAAACAGCATGGAAGCACAGAGCAGGAGCAGCTTTGCCTGCCCCTACCTCCACCACAGGAAAATCTCCAAAGGTGGTTGTGCGGCCCCAGTCGCAGGTTCCACTTCAGCATGACTCCTTGCCAGACCCCCACCCTCCAGTACTTAAGGAGATGGTGGCAGGGAGTCATTTCTCCCTTCACCTGGACAGGTGGAGCAAGATTACAACAGATGCGGGAGTCCTGCAACTCATAGAACAAGATCACGCTCTAGAACTTCTGGAGTTGCCTCCAGACCTTCCTCCAAATCACTCACACTACCTTCCAGACCACATACTTGTGCTACTGGAGGAAATTCACACGTTGCTGCAGAGGAGAGCTATAGAATCTGTTCCTGGAGAACAGAGGAATGTGGGGTTCTAGTCTCACTTCTTCCTAGGCTCCAAATCTACAGATGACTTAAGGCCCATCCTGGATCTGAGAAACCTGAACTTCTGTATTCAGTACAAGAAGTTCAGGATGGTGACAGCAAGGCCTGCTACTCCTACTACAAAAGGGAGACTGGATATGCTCCCTAAATATGCAGGATGCCTGCCTGCACATCAGGGTTTGCCCTTCTCACATGAAGCACCTCAAGTTCCTTTTTCTGAGGGAGCACTACCAGTTCAGGGTTTTGCCCGTTGGCTATGCCAAATGGCAATACCCTGAACTGGTAGTGCCCTTTGGCTTGTCATCTGCGTCATGGATCTTTACCAAATACTTAGCAGTAGTGGCAGCAGCCCTCAGGAGAGAGGGACTGTATGTCTTCCCCTGTCTGGATGACTGGTTGCTCAAAGCTCAGTCCAGGGAGTAGCTGTCTTCCACTATAGCACATACCAGACAGCTGTTCCATGCACCAATGATCACTGTCAATCTACCCAGGTTAGTATTGACTCCTTGTCAGTGCCTCCAGTACATAGGAGCTGCACTGGACACTGCTCAGGGGTCAGCCTTTTTGCCCCAGAACAGGGCAGAGTGCATGATAGCGCAGGCCCAGGTGCTTTACAGCAGCAGGCCCTTCCTGAGACTACTGGGCCTGATGGCTGCAGCCATTGTCACGGTTCTTCTGGCAAGTTCGCACATGCGTATCCCTCAGTGGACATTAAGAGTCCAATGGGACCAACGACCAAGAACAGAAAGTTCTAGTAACCTTGCCAGTAAAGAAGGTGCTTTATTGGTGGGTGGCACCTGGCAACTTGCTTAAAGGGTTTCCTTTCCTAATTCCTTCCCCCTCATCAGATCCTTACCATGGACGCTTTGGGATGGGCCAGGACCTCACCAGACCCAAGGTACATGGATTGCAGTGGAGAGTTCCCTCCACATAAACATGTTAGAGATGAGTGTCATTCTATATGGCCTATAAGCCTTCCAGAATCACCTGTCCCTGGGACCTCTGCTGGTGCAGATGGACAATATCAGTGTAGTACACTACGTAAACTAGAAAGGGGGATTGATTCATACCCCTTGTGTAGAGAAGCAATGAGAGTATGGTACTGGGCTCTAGAACATGGTCTAGAGCTGTCGACAGTCCATGTTCCAGGCATCTAAAATGTCTAGGCACACAGGTTAGGCAGGTCACAGTCCAAAATGCATGAGTGGGAGCTGCTGACCTTGGTAGTGGAAGACCTGTTCAGCAGGTGGGGTTATCCAGAGTTGGCCTTTTTGTGTCCCCACTCAGTGCAAAACTGCCACTTTTTGGCTTGCACCAGGGCCAGGAGTTTTCTGGTGAGATGCGTCGTCACTGTGCTAGAAAGGTTGTTCCTCTATGCATTTCCTTCCTTCCCTCTAATCTAGAAAGTGCTGATCAAACTCCAGATGGAAGGAGCGACTCTGATGCTCATTGCTCCCTTCTGGCCTTTTCAGATTTGGTTCCCATACTGCAGAAGTTGGAGGTAGAAGTTCCAGTGCCTCTACTTCTGTTCAAATGCTTGCTATCACAGGAGCACCCTGTCCATCCAGACCGCAAGTCCCTGCATCTTCATGCCTGGCTGCTGAGGCCATAGCTATGGCAAGATTTGGGGTGTTCCAAAAGGTTGCTGATGTCCTGGTGGCTGCTAGGAAACCCTGCACCAGGGCTATTTATTCCATGAAGTGGAAGCACTTTGCCCTGTGGGCTGCTTCCCATCACTGTTATCCTTTCACTTGCCCCGCGAATCAGATTCTAGAGTACATGCTGTCCCTTTCAGACACAGGACTGCAGTACTCTTCCATTAAGGTGCACCTGGCTTACGTTTCAGCTTTCCACATGCCTATTGATGGCCGTACAGTTGCTGAACTGGAGGTGTCCTGTATTTTCATAAGAGGCATTCTTCACTTTTAGCCTCCCATCTGTAATCCAGTCCCGGGTTGGGACATGAATTTTGTTCTGCAGAAACTTACTATGGCTCCTTTAAAGCCGGCTGCGACATGCGAGCTGCGCTTTCTGTCGTGAAAAGCATTATTTTTAGTTGCCATTACTTCTGCTTGAAGGATTTCTGAGCGCAGGCTGTGATGTATGACCCTCCTGATTTGATTTTCCACAAAGACAGGGTGTCTTTTCGTACCAGTCCCAAGTTCTTACTAAAGGTGGTTTCTGAGTTTACCCTGAATCAAACCATCCACCTGCCTGTTTATTTTCTGGAGAATGACAATCCAGGAGAAACATTGATCCATATTTTAGATGCACAGTACACAGACTTCTCAGATATTATGTTCACCATATGAGGGACTACAGGAAGTCCTCAAATCTTTTTGTTTCTGTCACCCTTGGGAAAGAGGGCATACCAGTTTCTGAACAGTGCCTGTCCAAATGGTTGGCAAACTGTATCACTTTTTGCTACAGGAAGTATTGTAAGGAACTTCCTAGGGTTGTTCGTGGCCTTCCTGCTAGAGGCATTGCCACTTCTGTTGCCTATTTCAGGAATGTGTCATGTGCGAAAATGTGTGCTGCTGCAACCTGGAGTACTGTCCATACTTTAACTATAGATTACAGTCTAGACATTGCCTCTAGAAGAAGGGCAGGCTTTGGCCTGGCTATGCTTCAAGACCTCCTTTCTTAGGCCTATAGCCTCCAGCCACCCAGACTGTCAGTTGGTTTTCTCCATTCAAGAGTAGCACCTTCAGCTGTGCTTAGTATGTGCAGTACTTTTTTCCACTTAGGTGAGAGTAACTAGCTCTGAATGAGCTTGGTACATTCAGCAGACATGGGTTTGATTTTCACAACCTTCACTTGCATACTCTGTGACTCTGAGCAAGTCAGTTCTGTTAACCTCCCCTGTGCTCCTGGGTCATCCCAGAAAACAAGCCTTGTGCCTAGTGGGCCTTACCCAGTTACCAAAATGATAAAATAATAAATAGCTATATACTGTAGATACAGACAGTGTGCCTAGTGGGCCTTACCAAGTTACCAAAATTATAAAAAAATAAACAGATATGTACTGTAGATATAGATATTTTAACATAATTGTGTTATCACATTTGCTTGCCCTTTTTATGACGTGAATTAATGTGGTTGTAAATCTTGTATTGTTGCAGGTGGAATCGTATGTTTCATTTTGTGGAGGTCTTCCAGCTCCGGAATGTTCTTGCAATCCGTTGAGATACAAATTCAGCTGGAATCCACGTGGAGTTTTGTTAAATACAGTTAATTCTGCTACCTATTTAAAGGATGGGAAGGTAAATAAATTCTCTACAGTATGACCAAGTTGTGTGCAAGCTGCCCTTCAACACTGCACATCAGGTTCCTTTCCAGCTTGATATATTGACTGTGCTCTTTACAGAGCGCTGGGCAACATACGTTCATATGTACAGTTAGTATGTCCCTTGTGGTTATAAGAAAACATTCATGAGTTATTTTGGGGGGAAGAGAACTTTGAAGTGAAGCGGAGCAGTTGTGGCACTCAGAGGACTTGCGAAGAAACTCTTCAGCCTTAAGAGACACAGGAGCAGTACATATACTGTAAACATTTATTTATTTATTGAATTTTGTTGACCCTGTAGGCCCACTGAGATTAGAAGTCATAGATACATAGATACATAGACAGTGTCGGCAGATAAGGGCCTATGGCCCACCCAGTCTGCCCATTTGAGCTTGTAAGTTCAGTTTGTTTTCCTAGAAGTCTGTGCCCCTTACCCCTGACCTCCAGAATTCCTTTATGTCTATCCCATGCATTCTTAAATCCCGTGATTTTCAGCCCCCACCACTTCCTCTGGCAGGGTGTTCCACTTGTCCACCACCCGTTCTGTGAAGAAATTCTTTCTCATGTTTCCTCTGAATCGTCCTCCTCCAACTTCATCCCATGCCCTCTAGTCCTGGAACATCTTTTTGCTTAAAAATAGTGTTTTCCTGCACCCTGTTCCTCCCTGTAAGATACTTGTATGTCTCTATCATATCCCCTCTCTCCCTCCTCTCCTCCAGGGAGTACATGTTCAGTTCCTTCAACCTGTCTTCATAGGACTTGTGATGCAATCCATGCACCATCTTTGTTGCCCTCCTCTGAACCTTCTCTACTCTGTCTATGTCCTTACGTAGGTATGGTCTCCAGAACTGTACACTGTACTCCAGGTGGGGGCCTCACTAGTATCTTGTATAGCGAATTATGACCTCCCTTTTCCTGCTGGTGATGCCCCTGCCTATACATCTCAGCATCCTATTTGCTTTACCTGCTGCCTTGTCACACTGTTTCCCTACCTTGAGGTCATCAGAGATGACAACCCCAAGATCCCTTTCCTGCTTGGTGCATGCTATATCCTCACCCCCCAATTGATATATTGTACCAGGGTTTCTAGGGACATGGATATGTTGTTCATCCACACTTATTGGCAGGTTCCTTGCCGCTTTAAATCTTGCCGGAAGGTCTTCAAGCTGGCTCCTCCCACCACCGGGTGGTAAAACTCTCTCCGCCCCATGATGCCAGATCTTCCTTACGCTTGGAAGCTCAGGTTCCCTCCTTAGCTTTTCGTTTAAGACTGGTTCCTAATTCTTGAGTTTGAAATCAAAGTTTTTGCTAAAAGACTTGGTCTTCTTCTCCTCGCAGCTACGATGGACCATCGACTCCTGGTTTTGGAGGTGCCCTTGCGGGCAGAAGATGTCTAGGGCGGATCCGCACTCCATGTCGTCTACTGCCTGGGCCTTGAGCACGACCCGCGGGCCTGCGACATGTCTCTTCCTTATCGACTACGTCCTTGAAGACCGTGCTGCCCGATTACAACTGGGGCGCCCCGAGAAAAGAATTCCACCGGTGAAATCTAAAGAGGCCCGATTGGCGGTGTCCGCGGCGGCGGGCTCGGCGGATCAGCTCGAGCAGATGATCGCCCTCGAAGAGGAGGCCGCGCGGGCCGCTTCTACCTCGGCTGCGGCATTTGTCCCGCTCTCTCTCAGTGCCTCATACTCGGCTTCTTTTAAGGAGCTTTGTCTGACCCTCTCGACCAAAGGTGAGGGTCCAACTTCTTCGGGACCTTTTTCCAGGTCCAAAAAGAGCAAAAGTAAGTCTCTCCGTCGACGCTCTTGGGAGCGGGAAAGATCCCCTCCTTGTCGACAGTCGGCTTGGTCGACCCCTCAGCTTCGGCCACTGGCTTCACGGTGTCCCGTCAGGCCAGTTGACGAGACTCCCGTCGATGCGGTCGGATTTTCTCGACCCATTAGGCGGGTTGTCGCTGGAGAAGCTGAGAATCCCCTCCCAGTTCCCCGGTGGGAGTTGAGGATCCCGTCGGCTCGTCTGTGCCTCGGTTCGGAGCCTTGGGTGGGATCGTCCGAGCCGAGGAGTGCCGATTTCCGACACTTCTCCTCGCCTTCCTCGGCCTGATCGAGACTCTCGGTCTCGGACATCGTCAGCGGTCCAACGATCCACCGCCAGACGGTCGGCGCAGCGGCAAGCGCGCCGCCACTCTTCTTCTTCTTCTCGGGCGAGGAGGCTCGGCGCAAGTTGCGTCAGAAATACGAGGAACTCATGTGGCAACAGCTCCTTTTGACCGGGAATAAGCCGACCCAGTCGTCTTCCCCGGCCATTAAGTGGCTGTCACCGGAGCAACCGAAACAACCCCTCGTTGTAGTCGAGGAGCCTGTTCTAAGGCCGGTTGTTCAGCCAATTCCAGCTGCCCACGATTCTGGTGGAACCTCCGCCTCCACAGCCATTAGTTGGGGCTCAACCAAAATTGTCGGTCGGCCTTGGGTTTGCCCATAGGCTGTCTGTCACCCTCACTCCCGATTAAACCTCGGCAGGTGGAGGTGGCTCAGGCCCGAGCAGCTCTTTGAGGACTCTTCTGAGTCCGATGATGTTCCTCCCTCTTCTCCAAGCGCATAGACTTGGAGTCCTCGGGAGGGCAGTCAATGGACGATAGCCCTTCGTCCTTCTTAGGGTTGCTTCGACTCATCTCGGAGTCCACCGGGATGAAGCTCGAACCCGTTTCTAAACGGGCCAGGTATCCCCTCATGGAGATTCTGGACCGAGGGGATTCTCCTACGGAGGCCTTTCTGGTGGCCGAAGCCATAGTGGATCCGGCCTTGGAACTTTGGCAGCGTCCTACTTCCTGCCCTGCGCCTTCAGCCAGGTTGGCCAGGAAGTATCACGGTCCAGGTTCCCTGTCTGGTTTTGAACACCCCTCGGCGAGGGTTGGTTACCGACAGCGTTTTCGGCGTGCCGAGAGCACGGGGATGTGGACAAACCTCCGACAAGGAATCCAGAAATTGGATTATGCGGGCGAAAAATCTATGCTCGTCCTCTCGACCGCCGTCAGGCCAGTTCGACGATCCTCATGGCACATTTTCTCACGCCCTGTTGGGCTCCCTGGATGAGGTTGTTCCTCATCTTCCCGCGGATCTGCAGACTATGGTCAGGCAGGTGCGGGACTAGGGCAAGGCAGTGGCCAAACAGCAGCTCCAGACTGCGTTAGACATCGGGGACTCATGTGCCAGGTCTGTGGCGGCCGCAGTGGCCATGCGTCGTCGGGCTTGGCTGAGGATATCCACCTTTACCTCGGATACCCAGCACAAGTTGGCGGATGTTCCCTTTTTGGGGACTGACCTCTTCGGCCCTGGGGTGGAAGGTCACCTGCAGAGGATCAGGAAGTCAATGCTACCTTGGACTGGGTCTCTTCCGCTCAGAAGGACAAAGGCCGCAAGCCACAGCCTAAGCCCTTTCGTCCTTCTGCGCCCGCGGCGCGCCCGGCCCAGCAACGTCAGGGCCAGCAGGCTCGAGCTTGGTATCCCAAACCCAAGCTGTCGGCTTCCTCCAACAGGAAGCAGGGAGGTAAAGGCCCAGGAGGTCCCTCGGCCGGTCCCTCCTCCAAGCCTGCCCAGTGACGGGCTGAGGGGTGTCGCCCCCATCCCTGTCACCTCACCCCTGGTTCCCCCCGTGGGGGGACGGCTCAGACACTTCCTTTCCGCCTGGTCCGCTGTTACCACGGACAGGTGGGTACTGGAGGTGGTGGGAAAAGGCCTCCCTCTGGAATTCGAGCAGGCCCCGCCCTTCAGAGCCGTTGCACCTCGGGGTCCGCAGCATCACTGGCGGCTCGCCGAGACAACATCGCTCTCCTCCTCCAACAGGAGGTGATCACGGAGGTAGAGGACCCCCCTTCAGACCCGGGGTTCGTGTCCAGGTATTTCCTGGTTCCGAAACGGACAGGGGCTGGCGCCCCATTCTCGACCTACACGACCTGAACAAGTTCCTAAGGTCTCGAACCTTCAGGATGGTCACTCTGGCGCAGATAATACCATCTCTGGAACACGGCGTGTGGTTCTGCTCTCTGGACCTACAGGACGCGTTCTTTCACGTCCCTATCCGTCCGTCACATCGGAGATTCCTCCGCTTTCAAGCGGAGGGATCCCTCTTCGAATCCGAGTTCCGAGCCATGCCCTTCGGCTTATCTCCAGCTCCCAGGGTCTTCACCAAATGCATGGCAGTGGTGACAGCATTCCTGCGGCGCCGAGGGGTCCGGGTGTACCCTTACCTGGACGATTGGCTGATAGCAGCCTCCTCCAGACGGGAGGTGGAGCGGTCCAGAGATCTGGCCCTCCAGGTTTGCTCTCAAGTTGGCCTTCTCATCAAGGAGGCCAAGTCGGAACTCGAGCCGAAGCAGGTGATCCTGTTCGTCGGGGCAGAGCTCGACTCTCTTCGAGCCAGAGCACGGCTCCCGGCGGACAGGGCCGAGGTTCTTACCTCCTTTGCCCAATCATTTCTGGTTGGGCAATCGCGCCCTGCCCGGGACTTCCTGTGCTTCCTGGGTCTCATGGCGGCCTGTACCAGCGTGGTCCATTGGGCGCGCTGGCACATGCGCCCCCTTCAGTGGGGACTGGCCAGCCAGTGGTCACAACACTGCGATCCTTTGGACCAGCTAGTGATAGTGACCCAGGAGATGTGGAACGCTCTCCAGTGGTGGACCGTCCATTCCATCTGCAGGAGGGCATCCCGTTTGTCTGCCCTGAGCCGACGGTCTCTCTATCGACCGATGCCTCTCTGATGGGTTGGGGTGCCCATCTGGGGGAACACCGAGTGCGGCCTCTGGTCCCCGCGGGAGTCCCGATGCCACATCAACCTGCTGGAGCTCCAAGTGGTCCGCCTAGCTCTCACCGCCTTTGCTCCGTTTCTCTGGGGTCAAGTGGTCCGAGTCCAGATGGACAATACCACGACCATGTACTACCTGAACTGCCAGGGCGGGACGCGCTCCATGCTTCTATGCAAGGAAGCTCTCCGCATTTGGTCACTCACACGCAGCCTGGAGGCGGATCTCCTAGCCATTCATGTGGCAGGGGCCTCCAACACCTGGCCGATGCCCTGAGCGGATAGGGGCTGCATCTCACAGTGGTCTCTCCTGCGGAGGTAGTACAAGATCTGTTCTCCCACTGGGGCACACCTCAGGTGGACCTGTTTGCCTCCAGGAGAGCAGCGAAGCTGAGGCTGTTTCATGCCGCCCCCTCAGCAGGGCTCGCTGCAGGGGATGCCTTCTTGAGGCTGTGGACCCGGGCCTCTTTGCACCTTTCCCCAATTCCTTGATTCACAAGGTGCTTCTCAAGGTGAGGAGGGACAAGGCGCAGGTGATTCTGATAGCCCCAGACTGGCCCCGCCAGTCCTGGTACCCAGATCTCCTCAGCCTCAGCTCCAAGCTCCCGAGGCAGCTTCCAGCTCGCCCGGACCTGCTGTCAGTCAATCAGGGGAAGGTGTTCCATCCGTACCGTCAATCCCTGCACCCGACGGTCTGGTTCCTGAGCGGCTAGAGTTCCAGGCCTTGGGTCTTTCCGGCTGAGGTCCTCAATGTTGTGAGGCGTCCCGTGAAGTCGACCAGAAAATTCCTCGCCTTCAAATGGAAGAGATTCTCCATTTGGTGTCAGAGGCAAGGGCTTGGACCCTTCCTCCTGTTCTGTGGCAAGCATTTTGGACTATTTATGGTCCCTTTCTAGTCAAGGGCTTAGGTCGGCGACCTAAAGGTGCACCTGGCAGCCATCTCTGCTTACGAGGCGCGGGCCGGGGCAGTCAGGTGGCATGCAGGAAAAGGTGGTGGGCGCTTTTCAAAGCCCTTGATTACATTTCCCTCCAGTGCGAGAACCTCCACCTCCGTGGGATTTACTGCTGGTACTGGCAAAGCTCATGGGCAAGCCATTGAACCAATGCACAGGTGTGATCTCTCTCACCTGTCGTGGAAGACCGCCTTCTTGGTGGCTATCCGTCAGCCAGAAGGATGGGAGAGCTCCAGGCGCTTTGCATCGAGTCTCCTTACCTGGTCTTCCACAGGGACAAGGTTGTCCTCGCCCCAGAAATTCCTTCGAAGGTGGTGTCGGAGTTCACCTTAACCAGGTGCTGACTCTGCGGTGTTCTACCCCAATCACACCTCGGAGGCCGAATATAGGCTCCATACTCTGGACCCTAGAAGGCGCTCGCTTATTATAAGGGCGCATGGCTGAAATTCGGGAGAGGTTCGCCAGCTGTTTGTCACCTACGCTGAAGCCGCACCTGGCAGACCTGCAGCCAAGCGTGCGATAGGCAGGTGGGTCACCTCCTGCATAGATCGCTGCTATAAGTTGGCGGGCATGGAGCCTCCCAGAGGGATAAGAGCTCATTCATCCGCCATACTGCTGCATCGGTGGCTGCTTCCAGGAGCGCCCCTATCTATGAAATCTGCAGGGCTGCTACTTGGAAGTCAGCACACACCTTTATTACCCATTACCACATCGACCTTGAGTCAGCCGGGATGCTGGTTTTGGGGCCTCGGTTCTCAGTCTTTATTCCCTAAGTAGGGGGTGTGCGCCTTGCCTCCCTCCTCCCAGAGAACTGCTAGGAGTCTGCCAATAAGTGTGGATGAACAACATATCCATGTCCCTAGAAATACAGGTTACTCACCTGTAACAGGAGTTCTAGGAATGGTATATGTTGTTCATCCACACGACCCACCTGACTCCCGGCTCCGACGCACAACCTGAGCTTCCAGCGGGCCAGATCTGGCGTCATGAGGCGGAGCCGAGAGTTTTACCACCCGGGTGGGTGGGAGGAGCCAGCTTGAAGACCTTCCGGCAAGATTTAAAGCGGCAAGGAACCTGCCAATAAGTGTGGATGAACAACATATACCATTCCTAGAACTCCTGTTACAGGTGAGTAACCTGTATTTTTGTCCATATGCATTATCTTGCACTTCTTTGCATTGAATTTCAACTGCAAACCCCTGACCATTCTTCAAGTTTCTGCAGGTGCTTCTCATTCTGTCTACACCCTCTGGTGTGTCGACTCTGTTACAGAGCTTTGTGTCATCAGCGAACAGTGAAATTCTGCCTTCTAGGTCCTGCGCAATGTCACTGATGAAGATGTTGAATAGGACCGGTCCCAGCACTGATCCCTGTGGTACCCCACTGGTCACTCTTCCCTCTGTGGAGTGACAGCCATTTACCACCACCCTCTGTCTCCTGCCACCCAGCCAGTTACCTACCCACCACACTACTGTCCTGCCCATACCCATATTCCCCAGTTTGTGTAATAGTCTTCTATGTGGCACAGTGTCAAAGGCCTTGCTGAAGCCCAGATAGGCCATGTCCACTGCCCTCCTCTGATCCACCTCCCTAGTCACCCAGTCAAAAAATTCAACTAGGTTGGTCTGACATGACCTCCCCTGGTGAAACCATGCTGCCTTGGGTCCTGTAGTCCATTGACAACCAGATGTTCCACCAGTCTCTCCTTCAGTAGTGCTTCCATGATCTTCCCACTACCGAGGTGAGGCTGACTGGTCTGTAGTTCCCTGCTTCCTCTTTGTACCCACTTTGTATAAGGGGACTACATCTGCTGTCCTCAGTCTTTGGGTACCTCCCTGTTTCCAGTGATCGGCTAAACAGGATAGCCAGAGATTCAGCCACCACCTCTCTTAGTTCTTTGAGGACCCTGGGGTGCACCCCATCTGGCCCCATTGCTTTATCTACTCTTATTACTTCCAGTTCCTTCAGGACCCTTTCTCGTGTAAAGGGACTTGTGTCCATTTCTGCACCATTCTCACCCCTTGTACTCCCTTCAGACCCATTACACTCCTCTTCCTCAGTAAAGAGTGAGCAGAAATACCTGTTCAATATGTCAGCTTTACTGTTGTCATCCTCCACGCGGTCCCTTGTTCAGGGGTGATTGGGGGGTGGATACAGATGGTATCCAACTGAAATTGAACCAGATTAAGCTGTTGGTGGTATTTTTATGCATGGGGGGAAATTTGGCCAGGAGAGGACAGCGGGAAGATTCCCCTACTCTTTTCGAGAAGTGCTATGGGATCTTTAATGTCCACCTGAACAACCACCAGAACAGGCAGACGGGACCTCGGTTTAATGACACATCTGAAAGACGGCACCTCAGGAGTGCAGCACCCCCCTCATGCTGCACTACAGTGTCAGTATTGGAATTTAACCCAAGTGCCTGGTAACATTTTGTGTTGAAGATTTTGTTTTTTAAAACTGGAACTTAAATTTAAAATTCGAATACTTTACTTTGTACATAGTCCATTCCACACATAAACTCCTGTGTGGGAAATGGACTATGGCAACTGAACACAGAGCTTCAGAATTTTAGAACTTTTTGCATGATACACTCTCTTATGGTTACAGGAGTAACATAGAAACATAGATGCTGTTGGCAGAAAAGGACCTCAAGCCCACCTCGACTGCCCCAAGTGTGCTTCTGTTGACCCTAATTAATCTCTGGCCTTACCCCCTCGCCCTGTTACTAAGGTTCCCTTGTGCCTATCCCATGCATTTGTGAAACCTGTAACTGTTTCGGTACCCACCACCTCTGCTGGAAGGCTATTTCGGATGTCCACCACACTTTCTGTAATTAAGTTATTTCCTCACATCTCCTCTAAGTCTCCCACTTCCAACTTCATATCTTCCCCCTTGTCCTTGAGAATCTCTTTCTGTGCAAAATGCTACCTTTCTGTACCTTACTGATGTCTCTGAGATATTTAAATAGTTCTATCACGTCCCTCCTTTCTCTCCTTTCTTCCACAGCATACATATTTAATTCCCTGAGATGCAGGGTGTGCACCATTTTGGTTGCCCTTCTCTGTACTGCCTCCACCCGATCTATGTCATTCCTGAGATGGGGCCTCCAGAACTGGACACAGTACTCCAGGTGGGGCCTCACCATTGATCTGTACAGGGGTAACAATACCACCCTCTTTCTGCTGGTGATACTGCTCCCTGTGCATCCCAGCATTCTATTTGTCTTTCCCCACTGCCTTATCACTCTACTTTGTTACCTTCAGGTCATCAGATATGATGACCCCTCAGATCCCTGTCGTGTTTTGTGGTTGATAACACCTCCCCCCAACTGAAACGTTGCCCATGGATTTCTGTGCCCCATGTACATAATTTTGCACTTTTTGGCATTGAAGCCCAGTTGCCAAATCTTTGACCAGTCCTCCAGCTTTTTCAAATCTTCTTTCATCCCCCCTTATGTCCACTCTGTTGCAGAGTTTTGTATCATCCATGAACAGGCATACCTTTCCCTCTAGACCCTCTGTGATGTTGTCAATTAAGACACTGAAGATAACCGGTCCCAGTACTGAATCCTAAGGCACCCTGCTGGTTACCTTACTTTCTTCTGAGTGAACTCCAATTACCACCACCCTCTGAGTTCTGTTACTTGGCCAATTTCGCACCTATATCATTATCTTTGGTCCCACCCCAGGCTGCCCAGCTTGTTTACTAGTCTTCTGTGTGGAATGGTGTCAGAGGCCTTACTGGAATCCAGGTAGGCCACATCCTCCACCTCTCCCTGAGCCACCTTCTTGGTAACCCAGTCAAAGAACTCTGTCAGGTTCGTTTAGTAGGATCCCCAAACCATTCTGTCTCAGATCGTGTGATCCACTGGTTATTAGGTATTGCCCAATCCTTTCTTTTAGTAGTGTTTCCATGACCTTGCCCACTGCCGAAGTTAGGCTTGCTGGTCAGTAGTTTTCTGCCTCATCCCTGTTCCCACTTTTGTGTAGTGGGACCACATCCACCCTTTTCCAGCCCCATGGAATTATTTCCCCAGTATCCAGTGATAGATTGAACAGGGATATTAGAGGTGCACAGTTCCTGATTTAGTATCAGAAAGAACTGGAAGGGGACAGGATCAGTTGTGTTCCAGGACAGTAGCTGCTGCTGTTGTTTTCACAGGGTTCTTGTGGGTTTTACTTGATAGGTTAGTTCTTTTCTTTCTTACTTCTAAGGGGCTAGCAGGGTATTGTTTTGGGGGCTGCTGGATGTTTGTAAACTGATTTGATGGCTGTAAGTGGGGCTCATTTTGTGGATGTTTCACTGTGTAACAGGCTGCTGGTAGAGGCCTATTTCTTCTGATTTAAAACCTATTGGTGGGATTTGCTTGGGCCTGGTTCTTGGCTGCTGGGCTTGGAGAGGAGACACAGGGCTGATACACTCTCTCTCGAGTCAGGTGTCTGCCCAGGACCCGCCTCCCAGAAGTCTGCGCAATTTAGGGGAAACACCTGCCCTGCAATTGAGGAAAAGCCGCAGGTGCAGCTCATGTAGTTCTAGCCACTGGGGTTGGATTTAAAGGCTGGGAGAGAGGAGCTTAGGGAGTTGTTCATTTCCCTTATAAGTTTAATGTGTTGTACTGCACCTAGTAACAGGGTTACTGGTGTACAGTGGGACTGTCTCTAAGATTAGTGGGTGACCTGATTAGGCAGTAGGGGTATCTTGGACTAGGGGGGAACCTGGTGGCTCACCCAAGGAAACCTATTTGGAAGGGGATGGAACCACACGTCATTAGGGCCGGCATCTTTGGGAGGGTGGTGGGGTGCACAGGATGTGGAGCAGCCATGATACTGGACTGGGCTTGGAAGTTCGGTGGTTGCCCAGTGTGCTACCAGCTAGCACAGCTTAGGGAGGAGGTTGCGGGGATTAGGAGAAAGCTGGGGGAAGGGGGGTGGTATGGTTGGAAGAGGGATAGGAATCTCCCACAGGGTTGCACCAAGCACTGGGGGGTGGGGGCATAGGGAAAGGTGCAGGAGAATACTCGGGGTCACATAGGGACCCTGGCAGAGGGGTCCAAAAGGACACTACCAAGGAAGCAGGCAGGTAACTGGGGACCCTCACAAAGGGGGGACGGAGGGACAACATTCTCAGGGAAGTAGGCAGATGGCCAGGGCTGGAAAGAAGGAAGCAAGGCGGGGAGGTGGATCAGACCTGACACTCAGTAACCGCCTTCACCTCTTCTGCTCAAGGATGAGGGGTGATGTAGCCACGACAGGGGTGGTTAGAGACGGAAAGGGAGGGAGGAGGGAGGCAGGAGGCAGGGGCCAGATAGCAGGAAGAACAGGGGGGACCTGGAATGTAGGAGAATGGGGAGCAGTGAATCAGAGCAGGAGGGGCAGGGGAAGAGGAGGAAAGCGCAAGGAGAAGGACCAGTTGGGAGGAAAGGTAAAGGAGAAGGACCAGAAGTACAAGGAGGATTCAGTAAAGGGAGCTGAGGGTTTAGCCAGGGAGCATGATGAGCAAGGAGGAACTAAATGGAGACAGGAAGGAAGGGAGGACGAGCCAGGCTAGTTTAGCAGATGGGGAGAAGGACCACAGTGAGCAGTGAGGGGGAATTAGCAAGATACAGAAGGATACTCAGGAGGAGGAGAGGCATAGGATTGGAGGGGAAGGGGTGGCATGTGGCACCCAGATAGGGGAGGAACAAGGAGCCGGCTGGGTGGAGGGCCGGTAGAAAGGATGAGGACATGGAAGGGGGGAATGGAGGAAAGGAGTGGTCAGAGTGCTCCTGCTGGGGATTCTATGATCAGGGTATCAAATGGGATAGGGAGGAGAGAAGCCAGGCCAGTTAGAACAAGATGCTTCCTGGCCTAACAGTGCACAGGGCTAAGCACGAGGTATATCAGCTGGCAAGGATTGTGGAGGTTCCCCAGACATACTGGTCCACCTGGGTACAAATGACATTGAGGAAATAACGAGCTAGAGACAGGCAAGATTCAGGAGCTCATGAGGTCTGTCATGACATAGGATGCACAGTTTCTTCTCAGAAATCCTGCCAGTGCCAAGGGCTAGTGGGGAACACAAAAGGAAAATTAGGAGATAAACCAGTGGCTCAGGGAGTGGTGGTGAGGCCAGAGGGTATGGGTTGATGGGGATTGGGGGAGACCTGGGAGGATAAGGAGCTGTATGCAGAGATAGACTACATCTCAATTTGGAGGGAGGGAATCCTTGTTGAAAATAGAGGGTTCATTGGTGAAAAGTGGGGTTTAAACTTGTGAAGGGGTGGGATGGGAGAAAAGGCTGTCAAGGGGTGCGATAGGAGGACTCTGTCTCCCACCTGGAGACCAGGAGGATTGCAGGAAAGGCCAACTGGCAAGTGCAGACCAGGGAAAACAGAATCCCCATGGGAACACGAGCAGGAAATGGAACTATAGGGAAGGGTGGAGGGTAGTCCTGCTAAATGCCAGGAGCTTGGGCAATAAAATGCCTGAACTCCAGGCGATGCTAACTGAGGGAGCAGTGGATGGCAGCGGTCACTGAGACTTGGGCCACTGCAAGACATGACTGGGACCTGAACCTGGAGGCTACACTATGTTCAGGAAGGACAGGGGAGGAAGGGAGGAGGGGTAGCAATGATAGTCAAAACTGCATTGGCATAGGGGAGTAGAGGAGGCGGAGGGAACTGTGGAGGCGATTTGGGTCACCTTGATAACAAGGGGGGGCAAGAGAGTAAAAATAGGAGTGGTGTATAGACCCCCTGCCCTGGTGGAGGAGCTGGAGGACAGTCTGGTGGCAGATGTTAGGAGACACTGCAGACTGGGCAGAGGAACGGTGGTGGTGTTGGGGGACTTAAACATGCCAGGAACAGACTGGGAGACTATGACATCCTCTGTGACCAGGGAACAGAGGTTGTTTGATGTCTTTCAAGACGCGTTCCTAACTCAGCAGGTGAGGGAACCGACCAGGGAGGCACGGGTACTGGATGTGGTCCTGGCAGACAGTGACCAGATTGGGGGCCTGGAGGTAAGGGACCCATTGGCGGGGAGTGACCATGCCACGGTCTGGTTCTGCCTGGACCTAGGAGGGGTAGAAGGCTGCACAAAGACGGAAGTAACCGACTTCAGGGGGGTGGATTTTAAGGAAATGGGAAGGATCCTTAAGGAGCATTTGGATGGGATTGGGTCAGACATGGACGCTGATAGTAGGTGGGACATCATCAGGAGAGGGGTGCAGGATGCTACCAGCACCTGTGCAAGAGTAAGACGAAAATGCGGTAGGGCCCAAAAACCCTGTTGGTGGACCAGGGAGGTCCAGGAGGTGGTGGGAAAGAGCAGCCTATAAGCAATTCAAGTGCTCAAGGAGTGAAAGGGATCAAGGGGAGTACGAGCTGATGGCTAGGAAGGGCCACTAGAGTGGTGAGGGCGGCTAAGGCAAGGAAGGACCAGAACCTGGCCAGGGAAATTAGGAGAGGGAACAAGGGGTTCTTTAGATACATTGGGGAAAAACGAAGGGTGAAGGGGCAGATTAGCAGGTTTAAATCAGGGGGGAGAGATGGGCACAAGACCCGGGGGAGCAGGCTGAGGTACTAAATGAGTACTTCACCTCAGTTTTCACCAGGGAAAATGGGGGTGCTGAATCATACATGGGAGGAGACAGAGATACTGAGGAGGGGGGGACCCTTACCGATCGGCAGGTCTGGGGAGAGGGGGAGGCATCACTGGCAGGTGGGGGAGGACTAAGCAGGGAGAAGGTACCGGAGTGGAAATCACAGCAGAGAGAGTGAGGGAAGCCCTCAGCTCCCTTAAGACGGAGAAAGCACCGGTCCGGATAAATTACATCCCAGAGTGCTGAAGGAACTTGCAGATGTCCTGCGAAACCCTGGCAGAGCTTTTCACCATCTCTCTGAGGACAGGGTGGGTGCCCCAAGACTGGAAGGTGGCGCATATAGTGCCTATCCACAAGGGGGATCAAGGAGGTGGCAGGGAACTACAGGCCTGTCAGCCTGACATTGGTGGTGGAGCAAGGTGATGGAGGGCATTGTCGGCGAGAGGCTGGGGACCTGGATAAGTCAGGGTGCCTGGAGATAGACACAGTGGATTCATCCCGGGAAATAGGTCAGACAAACCTGGTGGAGTTCTATGACTGGGTGACAAGTGCCTTGGACCTGGGTAGACCAGTGGATGTCCTCTTTCTAGACTTCAGCAAGACATTTGACTCTGTTCCTCACGTGGGCCTGTTGGATAAGCTGGGAGAAATGGGGGTGGGAACCAGATGATCAGATGGATAGGCAATTGGCTCCAGGACCGGACCCAGAGGGTCGTGAGTTGGTGGGATAGTCTCATCCCCAAGGAGGGCCACTAGTGGGGTCCCACAGGGATCAGTCGCTGGGCCCCTTCTGTTCAACGCCACGATCTGACATAAGGACAGAATCAGGAGTGAGATGAGTCTCTTTGCAGATGACTCAAACTGGGGGCGTGGTGGATGGGGAGCAGGGGAGGTGGCCTACAGGGACCTGGAGGCTCTGGAAGATGGTCTAGAAAGTAGAAGCTGAGGTTCAATGCAGGGAAATGCAAGGTACTCCACCTGGGGCAGAAACCCAGGCCAAGTGTACACCCTGGGGAAATGCTACAAGTCTCGATGGCTGAAAGGGACCTGGGGGTGGTGGTGGATGTCAAGATGAACAACTCTGAGACTTGTAGGAGGGCAGCAGCCAGAGCCAACAGGATGCTGGGATGCATCGCTGGGGATCACCTCCAGAAGGAGGGAAGTGATACTCCTCTGTATAACTGCTTAGTGAGGCTGCACCTTGAGTACCAAGTGCAGTTTGGAGGCCACACTTAAAGAGGGACATTAACCTCATGGAGAGGGTCCAGAGGAGGGCAACCAAAATGATTTGGGGCTTGGGGACAGGACCTATGAGGAGAGCTCAAGAGCTAAATATGTACACATTGGAAGAGAGAAGGACCAGGGGACATGATAGAGGTCTTCAGGTACATGAAGAGGTAAAGGGGAGGAACAGTCAGGGTGCTTCGAAGGAAGGAGGAAGGGGCCACTAGAGGGCATGGGTGGAAGCTGGAGGGGGGAAGATTCAGGGGAGAAAGGAGGAGGTGCTACTTCACTGAGAGGGTGGTGGAGCCATGGAATGCACTGCCTAGGGGGCTGGTGGAGGCAGAGACAGTGGAGGGGTTCAAGAGGGGGTGGGACAGGTACAGGGGAAGGGATCTGGAAGCAAAATCCAATGCAGCAAGAATATCCGGAACTGGGAAGGGAGAAGCCAGAGAAGGCGAGGGGGACAGCAAGGTCAGCACCCAGGGTGGGGGCTGACCAAACGAGCAGACACGAAAGACCGTTAGGCCTATTCTGCTGGCATTTTAGTATGTTAGTATCCGGAAAATTTGGAAAAAAACAACCCTGGTTAGCTAACAACAAAGGGCAGAATTCACAAAATGGCTCAAATACCTACAGCTGCGGGACAAACCCTACGCAAGTGGGTTGCCACTTGTGGATCTGCAAGTTTCTATAGTAGTCTTGCAGCTGTGGGTATTCACAAAGGTGCAGCTGGATTATGACCGGCTCCATGATTTATGGTGGCTTGCAAGTGGGTTTTGCCAGGGAACTCTTTGCAGCTGCTGAGGTCTGTTACAGCCAGCGGGACCAGCCCTAATATTGTCTGCATCAGCTGCGCTGTGCATAGCAATCTCCGCAGCTGCAGAGATTTTGGTCCGCAAATGGAGTTGTGGCGTGGGACTTAGTCCCAGAAAGCTTCATTAAGTGGGCCTACCCGGTCAGCAAAATTTAAATAAATAAATCCAGCCCAATGTCTTGATATATAGTACAAAAAGAAAATAATTACTCACCATAGTAATGTTGTTTCTTCTAATGGAGTCTTGCTGTATTCAGACATAATGCAGTTAGCCCCAGCACTTGAACTGCCCTGAAGAGGAAAGAGTTAACTCTATGCAGAAGCATAGAATGTTGAGCTGGAGTTCAGTTTTCAAACCTCTGTCTGTGGTACTTCCCAGTGTAACCGTTAGATTCTTACGAGCAAACTAACATACTATAGTATGGAAATTGTTCAACAGATAGCCAAAGGGCAAGAGATTCTTTTTGGGCCAAAAAGACTCAAGTCGAGAACACAAGAAGAAAAAAGGGTAGTGACAATATTTAAGTATAAAACATCAGAAAAAATAACAACATCTATCCCACCCAAGAGGGAGGGTACAAGGTACACCCCTGAGGTGCAACACTGTACCTGCCAGCCCACTTCCCAAAAACCAGGTTCTGAGAGGGGAGGCAGGGGGGGGGGAGGTCTGAATACAGCAAGACTCCATTAGAAGAAACAACATTACTGTGGTGAGTAATTTTTTCTTCAAACAAAATGAAGTCTTGCTGTATTCAGACATAATGCAGACTACCAAGCAGTTGCCTATGGAGGAGGGTGTGCAGAACCTACTTTGGAAAGAGGCTCTGCAGTACTGCTGCACCAAACCTAGCATCACTCCTAGCCTGGATGTCCAGGGAGTAATGCTTGGTAAAAGTATGTACTGTTTTCCAGGTGGCTGCTTTACAGATCTCTAACAAAAGTACATCTCTGGCCGCAGCTAGAAAAGCAGCTGTACCCCTAGTCGAATGAGCCCTCAGGCCTGAAGGGGGCATTCTACCCAACTTGTCATAACAGAATTGTATACAAGAAACAATCCACCTGGCAATAGTTCTTTTAGTGGCAGGCTTACCTCTCCCCACTTCACCATAAGTGAGAAACAATTGAAGAGTCATTTCTATGTGCCTTAGTATGCTCAATGCAGTAGCTAAGAGCCCTCTTGACATCCAGACTGTGTAACCTTCTTTCACCTGAAGAAGAATGGTCAGTGAAAAACACAGGGAGATATATAGACTGGTTCAGATGAAAATCCGATACCACTTTGGGCAAAAACCTCCTATTGGTTCTTAGGACCACTTTGTCCCTATGGAAGGAGATGAAGTCAGGTTCAGCTGACAGAGCCTGTAACTCACTAATCTGCCTGGCAGAAGTAATAGCTACCAGGAACACAGTTTTCCAGGTCAAGTACTTCAATCCGTCCGAAGCCAGAGGTTCAAAGGGTGGCTGCATAAGCTGAGCTATGCAGACATTAAGATCCCAAGACGGAGTGGGCTCCCTAAAGGGAGGGTTAATGTGAACCAGATCTCTGAAAAACTTTCTGAAAACAGGATGAGATGCCAGGGAAGAGCCCATCCCTGCTGAGAGGAATGCAGAGACAGCTGCTAGATGAACCTTCAGATTGGCAGGCCTAAGGCCGAGACCATTCAGATGAACTAGATAGTCTAAGATTGTGGAAATGTCTGCAGAATCAGGCAGGATGCCTTTCTGAGAGCACCAGATACTGAACCTTTTCCATTTGGAGTTGTAAGTTTTTCTAGTGGAAGGTTTCCTGGAGACCTTCAGAATATCCATAACTCCCTGAGAGAGAGATGTAGTGCTGCATATTCTAACTCTTCAAGAACCAGGCCTTGAGATTGAGAGACTGGAGATTGGGGTACCAGATACGCCCCTGGGAGGAGGACAGAAGATTGTATGTCCTGGGCAGAGACGGGGGACGTGACACTGATAAGGACAGCAGTAGAGGATACCAAGGCTGTCTGGCCCAATCTGGAGCCACCCATATCACTGTTCAGGGTTGAATCCTGATTTTGATCAAAACTCTGAACAGCAGAGGGAAGGCATAGAGAAACTTGCCCTTCCAGTCCAAATTGAGAGCATCCTGGGGAACCATCCCCAGGACTGGAGGTCTGCAGCAAAACAGAGGAAGTTGATGATTGTCCGGTGCTGCATAGAGATCTGTCTCTGAAGTGCCCCACCTGGAGAAGATGACCTTCAGGATGTGAGGATCCCGGGACCATTCGTGATGTCCCTGTGAAATTCTGCTCAGAGCATCTGCTAGTACGTTGTCCTTCCCTGGAAGGTGAACTGCTGCCAGAGAAGTCTGAAGAGAATAGGCCAGAGACCAGAGCCTCATGGCTTCTTTGGACAAGGCCGAGGACCGAGTGCCTTCCTGCTTGTTGACGTACCACATTGTGGTGGTGTTGCCCATTCTGACTTGGACCACCTTGCCCTTAACTGAATCTGAGAAGCTCTGCAGGGCTAGGAAAACTGCCCTGTGATCTTATGTGTGTCAAGTCTTCACCATTCATCACAGATGGGGTATCTGCTGGAGGTCAGGACCCGGCGGGAGCTTTTTTTTTTTTTTTTAAAAGATAAGCCAGAACCCGGCACACCATCGGCGCCACCCTCAGGGCCGACGCACTGCGTGGCGCTCGCGGGTTGGCCGTTAGGCTGTGTCGACTCTGCCTCCCTGCCAGTTCTTCATCTCCTGCCGTAGAGGTCACCTCGTGTGGAAGCCAAAGAAATTTGAGGCCTGCTTCATAGTTTCTCTGTTACGCAGTATATCGTGCCGAAGTCCGTCGGTTATTCCTGCCTGTTCTGGGTTGCTTTACTCGACGTCACCTGGTAAGATCTTTCCATTATTATTCTTTTTTGCGACGTCGAGTCTGTTTTTGGTGTTTTTTCCCCGTAGGTCATGTCTCGGTCGGAGAACAAGAAATCTTCCAAGGCGGGTCGGCCCACCATGCGATGGTGCCCATGCTGCCGAAAATTCTCCGTCACTGACCAGCACGACTGGTGTCTCTCGTGTCTTGGCCCGCTTCATGACATGGATTCGTGTGACGCCTGCTTCTCCATAAACCGCCGGGTCTTCTAACAACGCATGTGGAAAGTGGGGCGAGCTCCGCCGACTTTCGGGGGTCGAGTGAGCACTTGTCAGGCCAAGCCACGCTCTCTCGGCCTTTCCTCCAGGTCCCCTCCCAGTTCTGTACGGACCGCGGAGGAGGGAGCCTCGGCTTCTTCCGCGGCATAGGAGGCCCATCCCGCTCCTTCCCGGGAGCGGACGGGAGGCGCCGCCATGGCAATCGCCCCTGCGGGGGTGAAGGCTCCCCCGGTGTCGCTCCCGTGGTTCGCAGGGCCTGGGTCGATGCTGTCCTCGATGCCGTCGGCCAGCACTGTCGGAGGCCTCAGCACTGTAGGCCCTGACGGGGCCGTCGTTGACGCCGACTTGTGCGGCGCCGTGATCTCTGTCAGAGCCATTCATGGCGCCGACACTGCTAGTGGCGCCATGAGATCTACGGCGCCATCCTTTGGACGGTGCCGAGGTTGAGCATGGCACTGTGTCCTCGAGGCTCGGCGCCGTGGGGCCTTTGTTTTCCTCAGTCGGCGCCGTCTTCGGTGTCGCCCCTGCCCTCGGTGCCGCTTGCGGTGCTAGGGAGCCAGCCGGCACCGTGCTCGGTGCTGTGTCCACTGTCGGAGCGGTCCTCAGGGCTGTCCCTGCCCTCAGCGCCATTCGTGGCACCGGGGAACCTGGTGGCGCCGTTGGCGGTGCTGCCGGGGCTGTTGTTGGCGCCATCTCCATCCTCGGCGCTGCTCGCGGCGCCATGGGACTGGATGGTGCCGTGACTGGTCCCGGCTCTGGATCTCTGGCTCGGGCTGGGGCCGCGCCTCCCTCGGATTCCGCTCGTGGGGCTGCGGGAGGCGCTGGCACTGACTCGGGCACAGCTGTGGTCTCTGGGCCTGTTGGTAAGGATGGCACTGCCCGCCCTCCCACGGTTTGGCACAGGACCTCGGACTCTACCTCCTCAGAGACGGAGTCGAGCTCTGAGTCGGATGTGCAGTCTGACCCCTCGGGGTTGGCTGTTGAGGTGGGCAGCACGGTAGTCTCTTCGACCAGTCGGAGTCAGCCCCCTTCTGAGGTGAGGTCGGTGGCTACCGGGACTAGGGTCAGGGGTGCTGACCAGCAGGCAGTGGTGTGGGCCACCATAGCTCTGCAGCCTGGTCTTGGTGGTTTCACTGACCCCTCAGTTGTGGTACCCCCTCCAGTGGTGTGCCTTGATCGCCCAACTTTGAGGCCGATCGGAGCACCTGCAGGGGGAGAGGGTACTGCACCCTGGATAACCCCTTCGGGGGCTGCCCAGAAATGCCAGCTACCTAGGCTGGCCCTCTCGAGGAGGAGGGCTCTTTCAGACTCCGAGGGGTGTGAGGTCGGCACGTCAGCCTTTTTCTGGGGTCCACCCAGGCCCCTGGAAGAAGCCGTAGTGCGGATCTCCGCTCTTTCTCCTCGGTCTCTTTGAGAGAGTCCCATTCTTTTGAGGTAGGAGACTGTCCTTCTGGACCTGTACAGCCTTGGTCGTCTCATGGGGGGATTCTTCCGGGCGCAGCCAAGGCAGTACCAATGTGGTTGTTCACCTGTCGGCTGTGGGGTCTTCCGGGGCACCTTCTGCGGGCACCCACAGTCTGCTCCTTAGCCCAGGCGGATGTCAGCTGACATCTCTTCTCAGCTCTGTCCCCATCCCTCTGCCACACTCTCCTGCACTCCCAGGCATGCTCGGTCCTAGCAGGCCTCTCACCTGGGAGCATTTCAGAGTGGTGGCTGCTCGGTTCCCTGCTTACGTTAGGGCAATGGACAGCCAGGTTTTTAAACCTCCCCCCGTGCAGTCACCCACTGAACAGTCGCTGACCTCCAGCTCCTCATTCCCCTCTTCAGGGGGAGAGGAGCCCTCTGTCCACATCTCTCTGGCTGCTGTTCTCTCTGAGTATCAGCAATTCCTCGTGAGGATGTTGGAGGATTTGCACCTTACTCCTTCCACTATTAACAATCCTGAACACTCGGCGCATGCCTTTCTAGGCGATTTTGGCGAGGCCACCCTTGTGGTGCCGCCCTGGCCGGCTCCCTTTCAGGAGGCGTTGTTGCATTCCTGGCAGAGGCCCTTCTCCAGAGTTCTTGCCCCAAGGGATCTCAGTCAGAGGTATTACGCACCTCAGGAGTCTCCAGGTTCCATGCCTCATCCACAGTCTGGACTGACACAGTTGGATACTCCTGATGGGCTTCGCACCCTTCACCGTGACCAGCCCCCAGATCAAGACTCCTTGGATTTTGATTTCTGGGGTAGGAGGACTTTCTACTCGGCACGGTTACTTCTCTCTCTATCTCTGCACATCAGGCCTACTATGCAGCCTATGACAGGTTCTTGTGGTCCAGGCTAGGTCAGCTCCTAGCCTCATTGCCTGACACGGAGCAAACCAGACAAGCCATTGTACTCTCTGCGCGTGGCCTGGAGCTAGCAAGGCACCAAGTGAGGGCATCCTGTGATGCCAACGAGGTAGCTACCAGGGTCGTATGGGACAGCGATCTACACTAGGCGGACGGCATGGCTACATCTTTCCCGGTTGTCACCCTTGGCCTGGCTTAGGGTGATTAACTCCGTCCACCAGGGAACCTACCTCTTTTCCCGCAGAGTGAGACGGCGTTTGTCAGGGCAACTTCCTTCTCCCTCCGGGGGGACTCCGTCTCACTCTCCCCCCACTCTTGGGCCTCTCCAGGCCCTGAAGGTCCCCCTCCCCTTAGTGTGTCACCCACTGAGGGCTAAGGGACTTTGTCCCTTAGGGTGTAAAAGAAAAACCCCTTGGGGGCGGGGGGGCTCAGTACTCACCCATCTGTGATGAATGGTGAAGATTGACAAAGATAAGATATGAAAATTACGTACCTACCGTAATTATGATCTTTCTGTGTATCTTCACCTTTCATCACAACCCCACCCTCCTTCCTCTGGGGCCTCAGTCTCTGGGTCCTCCTCCCTCTCTGTGACTCCCCCTCTCCTCCTTAGGAGTGGGGTAAAATAGGGACACACAGGGGAGTATTTTTCCAGGAAGAGTGGATAGCTCGAGCGGCACTCCTTCTCCAGTACCTTGACTCCACCCCTGTGGGGTGGGAGTTGGTAGTTGCCCTCCTTCTCTCCTCCTCCCTGTTTCCATCCAACCTATTTCTCCTAAAAAAAAAAAAAACTTTTTCTCCAAAAATCTTTCCTTGAGAAGATGCTGACTCCCTGTATCCTGTCCTTCTTCCAGAATAGCCGATGCTGCTTATCTGGAGTGTTTGCCAGCTATTCCATGCCTTGAATTCTGGCAGAAAGCTTTGCTACTCCTTGCAGTTCCTATACAATCTGGAGACGGACCAGGGTCTGGGATGTCTTATCCTTCTCCCCTCTCTCCTAAATTCTTTACCCACCTTACCCACCCTCTTCCTCTTCCTCTTCCAGAGATTGGGTCCCCTCCCAATCCCCTTTAGTTTCTAACCTCTTTCTTTTCTGTCCTCTCAGTCATTATTTCTCATTTTAGTTCATACATCTTTTCCTTTTTCTGTCCCTTGGACTCCCTTGTCCCACCCTCCACTCCCTTCCTCTTACCTCTACGGCAACTCAGAACTAGCAGGCAGGCGGAGTCGACACAGCCTAACAACCAACCCACGAGCGCCACGCAGTGCGTCGGCCCCGAGGGCTGTGCCGATGATGTGTCGGCTCCGCCTACCTTTAAAAAAAAAAAAAAAGCTCCCGCGGGGTCCTGACCTCAGGCAGATACCCCATCTGTGATGAATGGTGAAGATACACAGAAAGATCATAATTACGGTAGGTACGAAATTTTCATTTCCAGGAGATTGATATGAAGGAGAGACTCCTGTGGAGACCATACCCCTTGAGCTGTCAGGGCTCCCAGGTGGGCTCCCCACCCTAGGAGAGAAGCATCCGTAGTTAGAACTACTGATGAGACTTGCGGGAGAAATGGAACCCCTTGTCTGAGGTTGTCCTGGTCCAGCCACCACTGGAGAGCTTGGACCAGAGTCTGAGTCATTGGAATCAGTTTGGTAAGTGAATCCTTCTTTTGAGACCAAAAAGACATTAAATGAAACTGAATGTCCCTCATCTGGAACCTTGCTCCCTGCACCACTGCCGTGGAAGCTGCCATGTGGCCCAGGAGCTGGAGGAACTTTCTTGCTGGGCGGGAGACCTGACGTCGAAAGGAGGAACCGAGATCCACTAGGGCCTTCACCCTTGCCAGGGAAAGGAAAGCTTTTGCTTGTACAGTGTCCAACTCTGTGCCTATAAAGGTGAGCAGTTGAACTGGTTCGAGGACAGACTTTGGAAGATTGAGAAGAAACCTCAGGGAACTGAGGAGGTCCTGGGTAGTTTGAAGAGCTGACTTGACCTGTAAAGATGACTGACCCACTAAGAGCCAGTCATCCAGATGTAGGAAGATGGTGATACCCTGTCTTCTGAGGTAAGCCACCACTACTGCAAGGCACTTTGTGAACACCCTTGGAGCTGATGTTAGGCCGAATGGCATGGCTCTGAATTGGTAATGGCCTGAAGGCAACTCGAACCTGAGGTATTTTCTGTGGGAGCACCTGATAGGATTATGTAAGTAGGCATCCTTGAGGTCCAGAGATGCTAGCCAATCCCCTGGCCTTAGAGAGGGAAGGATTATTCCCAGAGTTACCATTTTGAATTTTGGCTTTACAATGTGTTTGTTCAAATACCTTAAGTCTAGGATGGGTCGCCACTCCCCTGTTTTTCTTTGGGGCAAGGAAGTACCTGGAGTACAGCCCTTTCCCCTTTTGCTGAGCAGGAACCCTTTCTACAGCTCTGAGAGCTAGAAGAGAGGAAACCTCTGCTTCTAGGGCAATGGTTTCTGAGGCTGATGCATGTGGAAAAGACTTGGCCCTCTTTTTTTTTGGAACTTTTTGAAGCTAAGGGCCAGTCCCTGGCTTACTACCTCCAGGACCCACCTGTCTGAAGTCACAGACTTCCAGGCCTGGAAGTAGTAGGTCAGCCTGCCTCCTACTGGAAATGGGAGTCGACCCGGGCTGACACATCAGGGTGTCGGCTTGGCAGGAGCCTTAGACTGAGAGGAGGAGAGAGCTGCCCTGCTTATCCCCCTCCTGTCCCTCCCTCTGAAGAATCCCCCCTGTGGGAAGGGAGAGGAGGCCTGTGCTTGGTAAAAAGGCCTTTGTAAGGGCCTGCCCTCCCCCTAGACTGCTGCTTGTGCGGAGTGGCTTGCCTTTCCTTGGCCTGTGCACTCCCGTACATGATCCTGTATTCATCCATTTTCTTTATGTAAACCTCTGTCTGCTCCCTAAACAGAGAGTTACCCACTACAGGAAAATCCATAGCCTTAGTCTGGGTATCCTGTGAAAGGCTAGTAAATCTGAGCCAAGCATGTCTTCTGAGAGACACAGATGCAGCCGTGACTCTAGATGCCACATCATTGGAGTCCACAGCAGCGTGAAATTGCATTTCGGATGCCTCAATTCCATCAGCAGCCACCTCCTCTAGCTCCTTGGCTAGCAGGGGAGAGGCCTGTTTAACCAGTTCCAGAACCATATCCCATCTGGATTTCTGGTACCTGGTTGTGTAGGCCATATAAGTAGCCTGCCTGAGTCCCAAAGAGAATGCCAAATACTGTTTTTTGGCCATGGCATCCACTTTCCTGGAGTCCTTATCGGGGGGGGGTGAAGCCAAAGGAATGTTAGCCCTGTCACAGGCTGCAGCCTGCACTACCTCAGCATGGCTGCAATGACTATGAAGGAACTCCGCAGCTGAGCCTCATAATGAATACCTCCTGTCCATTCTCTTATCCACAGGAGGTATTGAATTAGGAGTTTGTAAAATTTTGTGTGTCTGTTTCCCCAAGGATTTATGAAGAGGGATAGACAGCTTTTTGGACTCTGGGATGTCCATCATTTCCACAAAATCAGGCTCTTCATCCTCCTCTGTGGCCTCAACCAAGGGAAGCTGCAGGGTTTCTGGCATCTTTTTGTAGAAAAAAAAATGTGAAGGGGACTCAGAGAGCCTGGGAAGAGAGACACCTGAGGGCCTGTCTGGGAGATGTCCAGTTCAGTGGGCACATCCAGACCCCCATCATCGCCATCATCATCACGGGATAGTCTTTGTCTCTCTCACTCCTCCTATAATAAGCATCTGGATCATAATCCGGAGGAGATGGATCCGACCGCCCGAACATGGGTACAGTTGAATTAGAACCAGTCTAAGCGATTGAACAGTGCTAATCGCTTTGGCTGGCAAATCCCTTGATTGGAGAGTGCGATACAGGATCCGAACCGGCAGAGTTAAGTTCTTTTTGGTGGAACCAACCCTCGGGACGGCTCTTTTCCCAGGAGGTATCACCAGGCAGTAGGCACCTCCTCAGGTTCGGCCGCAACCGAACCGGGCTGGCCATCTGGATCTACGGACTTCTCGGCCTCCCTTTCCTTCAGCCTAGTCAGTCTTTTGTCAAGAGTGGATTTAGGAAACTTTTTACAAATTTGGCAGTCTGACTTGAGGTGGTCAAACCCCAGACAATAAACACAGATGAGGTGGGGGTCAGCCTTAGCAAAGGCCTCCCCACACTCAGTACAGTGTTGAAACCCAGTGGGACCGGTTTTCTTCTTGGGTTTCTCAGACATGGCCAACCTAACAAATTACCCTATTGCAGCTTTCAAGCCAGGTAATACAATAACCGATCGGTTACGAACCGTGTCTCGGGCTCTTTAAAAGAACCAGCAAAAGGTCTGGTTCTTTTGAAACCGATCGGTACCGGAACACTACTCTAGTCCCAGAAATAAAATTAAACAGAATGAGCAAGGTCACTTCCAAACCGGACCGACTGGAAAGAAACCGAGGAAAATAACAATTTCCAACTTTTTCACAAAATAATACACAGTTTAAACCAAACGCTTTACTTTTACTGAACCGAGCAGAGGAAATCTCCGGAGCGACTTCACTGTTAGGCAAAGTAAAGAATCTGACGGTTACACTGGGAAGTACCACAGACAGAGGTTTGAAAACCGAGATATAGATCAACGTTCTATGCTTCTGCATAGAGTTAACACTTTTCTCTCTGGGGCAGTTCAAGTGCTGGGGCTAATTGCGTTATGTCTGAATACAGCAAGACTTCACGTTGTTTGAACAAGGTGAAAGGGAAAATATTCAAGGGACACTCAATCCTTTGTGCATCATATTATTTCTAGTTGAAACCCCACATTTTATGGTTTCTTCTCTAAAATGTGTTTATTTTGCTGGTTGTTTTATTCGCTTCCTTTCTTAGAGCTGAAATGCATGTGAACGATACAATTATAAATAGCCTTGCTTTGCTTCAGATACTTGATCTAATCTTGTTCCATACCTCCTGTACATAACACCCCCCAAACAGTGCAGCCATTCATGATGCAGTAGTCTCCTCTCCTCCCACTGACTCTTCAGTATGTAGACAGCGTTGGTGGTGGTGCTTCCAAGCCCAGGGAAACTGAAGGAGGAGGTGTTCAATGGCTGGAAACGCATATTTCTGTGTGGCAACGCCAATATGGTGAAGATCCTGTTTTCTCACTTTTAAAAAGAAAAAAGGAATCAGACTCAAACTGCCAGCTACATCAGCAAATTCCACAAAATGTGAGCAATCATCAAATGTGTTCCTTAAACTAGTGACATTTTGAGGCTTAAGGAGCTTACTATGTCTTTGGTGGGATTGAAGCAAGTGAAGAGCCCCACAGAATGTTTGTGGCTGGAATTTGGATCCACTAAAGGGAAAAAGACAAATCTGGGAGTATGCTACAAGCTGTCAAGTAGTACAGCAGAGCAGGATTTGGAGCTGGTAAATTGAAAGTGTAACAAATAAAACCCCCATGGTTCTCATGGGATTTTAATCTACCTGGCATTGATTGGGAGATGGAAAGTGTTTGAGAGAAAGCAGGGAGGAATTTTGTGTCGGTTGTGAAGGACTGTTTCCATATTCAGCACGTCGGGCATGGCACAAGAGGGGATGCAGTTCTTGATCTGCTGCTGAGTAGTGGGGATGACACTGTCGGAGCAGTAGAGGTTGGGGAGTCCGTAGGTAACTGTGATGACAGCAACATTAAACTTGAGGTGCCAGGGAGAAACTGCTTTGCCAGCAATAAGATCAGGACAAGAGCAGACTTTGATAAGCTGAAAACGATGGATTTGGCTAATTTTAGAATATGCCACTGTGTTGGGAGTGCTAATTCTAGTTGTGGAGCCTCATACAGGACATAATGGAAGCAGTAACTAGGTCTGTTACCCTGTGCAACAAGGATTAGATGGTAGCCTCTGTGCTTGTCCAAACAACGTCTAGGAACTTAAGGGGAAAAAAAGGTGTATGATAAGTGAAAGGATTCTAATGATAAAGCAGCAGAAGTAGAGTAAGTGGCATTACAGGAGGAATGGCCAAGATTGTCGTGGCCAAAACTGGTCTGGGAGACAAAACTATGCAGAGGATCAAGGGGAGTCATTTTTTTTAATACATAAGGAACAGAAGGAAAGTCATGGACATAGTGAGTCTGCTGATCTTTGGAAGGGAAAGGGAGAGAGCCACTGCACAAGGTAGGGGGTATAGTAAGAGGCACTGAGTAACTACTCTGTGTCTGTACTCAGCCTGGAAGTTCAGGAGCATGGCCAGTTGAGTGTGGAAGTTATGGGAAAAGTGAAGGCCATAGGAGGTAGTCCAGATCACGCCAGCATTTGTTGGTAAGTCTGGAGGATGTGAATCTGGGAAAAATTCACGACTTTTGCACTAATAAATGGCTGCAAAGCACTTTATACACTGAACAAGTGTCTGGTTTCTCAGTAGTTGGTGGATGGTGCTGTTATTTCTTGTTTGAAAATTTCAGGACCACAGATTCTTGGAGAAAAAAACTCAGTAAGTTTTACATTTTCTTTTTCTGTTTATGATACCAAGGTTGAGACTAAGACGGTACGAATCTGGTGCCAACATCTTGTGACAACATATGACTTCAACAGGGTACCATGTAATCTAAAAATATGTACAAAAATATACTAAAAATTTGTGCACAAATATATAAGTATTTACACGTATAGTTTCTGTTTTGTGCAAAAACTAATTGGTTATAGATTTCTACCAACTATTACTGTTTTCATATGCAAACTTTTTAATATTATTTTTAATTATTATAATGAAACACTGTATAAAATCAAGCTGATTGGTTGCCAGAGTTCTAGTAGGGTCTCATTAACCCACTTTATCCTGCCATGTACAGCCGGTTCACAGCATAGGTTTTCAGTTGTATTTATGAATGAAGTCCCAGCTATTTACTAAAGCTTTCATTTATCAGTAAAAAAAAAAGTCTGTGCTGATCACATTAACTCCGTTTACATGTGCAACATGATTGAGGAACTGGGATCAGTGCTGGAAGTTCTGGTTGAAGTGCTGTTCAGTATGCAAGCAATAATACATGACAGGGTGGGCGGTTTTGGGTAATACCGGACCGCCCAGGGGCGTAATGAGGCCCGACACCACAGGCGGAGGGCCTTATCGCATGTGGAAGGTCTCGTATTGCCCATACCACCCACCCTTGAGGGTATTATTGCGCTTAGAAAATGGGCTATTTGTGAAATGTTTTATAAAATAATTTAAAAGTGGTACAAATATGCTTAAAAAACTGGAGTAAATTAATAAAAATTGTTTTGTTGCAAAGTAGTCCTTGTAGTGGTATAACTGTGTAGCTGGCAGCAGAGGGCGCTTTTGTTTTGCATGCCGTTATTTTATGTGCCTTTATCCCTGCTTGAGAGGTTGTTGCCTTGTGTCCCTTTTGGTTTTTGAACAGATTCTACAGTCTTTTCTGTCATTCTGTGGCTGTTTTTTTTTTTTTGAAAGAGACTGAGGTGGGGTGAGACTGTCATCGGTAGCACGGTCGGAAGAAAGCGTTTCGATCAAGATTGTATTTAGAAGCTGCTGCATGTCCTGCTACATCAGGTGGGAAACACGAGTGAGAAGTCTTCCGGAAGACAGATAGAGATGACAGCGGGCACCATTTACTGGCAGGAATGATGAGTGTAAGGTTTTTAAAACACGCAAAACATTCCAGCCAAACTGCTCGAGTTAGGTAGTCAGAGCATATTACTGGCTCGGTTTATTTATGAGTGACCGGAAGGGGCAGGCTCCGTTCGAGTGAGTAAAGTAATCCGACTGTGTAACAGTATTAAACAGTTGGGAGTTAAAAAAAAAAAAAGTGTGTTCTATGCACTACAATGTTTCAGAAACTGTCTTGGGGTGAGAGTGTTAGATCGCGTATTTGGGGGACAGTAATGGTAAGCGTGGAAAAAATGGTGGCAATTTTGAATTTGGTGAGGATCTTTTGCCCAGTGAGTAAGCAGAGTGGGCAAAGGAATACGTTAGGTGGTGATGGGGTAAGGTTAGTGGCACTTTTTATTTGCTGGGCATCTATTGAAAGTTAATGTACCCCCCTGGCAGGGGTACTAGCCAATCAGAGCCCAGCAAATAAAAAGCCCATTTTCTAAATGTGAACAGCTCATTCCAGTTCCAGAGAGGTGATTTAGTTTACATTTGCATCTCTGGAATACCAGTAACCGATATACAGTTAATGTGAGCATACTCAGTACTTGCTGTTGTGCATTGGCAAGGGAGGATCAATGAAAATTATATGACTCTAGCAACGATCGGGCAACCAATTCAGTTTACATGCAGAGTTCATTCAGGTTCTACAGGCATCGATTTCTGTGAACTCCAAACTTTTAACCCAGTTTCAGAACCAACCGGGTTAGTGCACCAGTCGGGTTTACATGTATCTGTAAACCATGATTTTTTCCTTGACCCCCAATTTTTTCAGTTCTTGAACTGGGTTGCAGTGCACATGTATGTGACAGGGAGCTCCTGCCACTCTTGAGGACCAACCTTTTCTTAAATCTGTTGCAACAGTTCTTCTATTTCTTAGCTTAATCTATCCTTTACAATTTCGAATCCACAAGGTTGGCCACCTATGGGCACCCCCTTCCCTTTCTTGACTATGCTATAGTGTCCTCTTTAATATTCCTTTTCCCTCTCGGGTTCTCATACAGGAAGGTTATTGTGGTGACCTCCAAGCTGACATAAAACAACAGGCTGTGTTCCTCATTGTTGGATTTGGTATGCAATGGCACTATGTTATAGAATACACTGATGTATATACCTTATGTGTATGAAACCTGTAAACGTTGAAAATACCAAGGCTCTAGGTGTTTTTGATAAAAGTGCAAAGTTACTAGGGGACTGTATTATAAAAAATAAGTTAGTTGTGCTATTTAAAATGCATGTAAACTGAGTCTAAAATGTCATGGTGATTTGCATGTACCCATGATGCTTTGGATTTTGGAAGTATGTGTGGTGACGTGTTTCTTTGAAACTTGGCTTATTGTCAATGTCCTTTGGGGTAACCCTTGATCTTCCCTTGTCAATCTTCACCATTCATTACTACTTGGGTTAGTGCCAGAGGCGCGCACCTGCTATGGGAGATTTTTTTTTTTTTTTTTTGAGTCGGCTCCAACGCACCACACCCGAGAATGACGCGCTGTGTCATGCGCGAGGGGCAGCTGTTAGGTGCTGCAGACTCCTCCTCCATCTCAGTTCTGTTTCTCCCGCCATCAAGGCTGCACCTGCTGCGTGGAAGAGTTAGTATGTCACTAGGCCTAGCTGTCGTTGTCAATGCCGTCTTCACAGACTTCTCCTTCATCCCGTTTTTTTCTTGACGTCGTCAACTGGTAAGACCGTTCTGTTTTTTTCTATTATATTCGACGATGCCAAGAGCTATTCTGTTTTTTGCCTTAATTGTTTCGCATCATGTCAGGTTCGGGGGCAAAACGCAAGTCTAAGGCAGGCCATGCCCCTATGCGTCGGTGCTCCTGTGGCCGGCATTTTTCCGTCACGGACCGGCATGATGTTTGCCTTCGTTGCCTGGGACCCAACCATAATATGGATGCGTGCGATGCCTGTTTCTCGATGGACCGTCGCGTCCTGAAAGTCCACGCATTCAAGATCGGCAAGGCTACGGCGACTTTCGGGGGATGGCGCCGCTCCAGGGATTCCCAGGTAAGGTCTCTTAGGCCCTTCCTCCGGGTCCCCTTTCAGGCCTATACGGTCTGGAGAGGAGGAGGCCTCCTCATCTTGTCTTGCCGAAGAGGAGGCCTCTTTTGCGGTGTTGGAGGAACACCGGGGTCCCTCCTGGGGCTGTGGTGGAGACACCACCTCGGCAGTCACCTCTTCAGAGGTGCAGGCTCCCCCAGTGTCGAGGCCCAGGCCTGCTGGGCCTGGCATCGGTGGACCCTCGACGCCGCCTTCTGGCGATGTTCGGATCCCGGTGCCGCTCATAGCACCGGTGATCGAGTTTGCGCCGTGTTGGCTCTCGGCACTGCCCACGGCGCTGTGGGCCCGGTCGGCTCTCCTAGCAGCACCAAGTCGGGTCCCGGTGCCGAGGGTCTGACCGGCGCCATTGGGGAATCAGTTCCAGGTTTGGCCATTGCGGGTGATCCGAGATTGTCTGGCGCCACCGCTGGCACCGGCGCCGTTCGTGGTGCCGTTTCGCTGGAGACCCCTGGGGTGGCCAGTATTGAGGTCTAACTGGTCTCTTCCTCCTCGGAGGAAGATGATTTGGATGTGGACCCGTCCTGGCACCCTGACTCTTCGGAGTCAGGGTCTCCAGTGAGACGAGGTGCTAGGCATCCCGGTGCGCCTATTCCTCTGTCTCCTCTGCTGTCCTCTCCTGAGGCCTCCCAGGCTGGGGGTGGTCTGGGGTCCCTGGAGGGGGATGGCATGGAGGCAGAGGGAGGGGCTCATCCTCCTGAAGGGGTTGCGGTAGCTGCCGATCCCGGTGCTGCTGCACCTCCTCGAGGTGGGGTGTCGCTGAAGTCGAGGAGGAGGGCGTTCTCAGAGTCCAGGGGGTTGAGAGGCCGGGTTGAGGCGCCTCGGTCTTCACCTGCCACCCCTCGGGGTGCGGGTAGGAGCCGTAGCGCCGGGCCCCTTCTTTCCCTCTCGAGCTCCAGGGACCCCCTCTGGTAGGCGTTGCTGTGGGCTGCCCTTCTGGACCCATGCAGCCTCAGGTTCGTCACAGGGGAGGATCCCCTACTAGGCTCTTCCAGGCTTTGCATCCCCAGGGATCCGTTCTGTGACCTGGTTTATTGTCCGGGATCCCGGCAGCTCGGGCTCCGTTTTCTGGATTTCAGAGCCTCAGCAGAGGACAGTTGCCTTGCTGTAGGTGTCCCTCTCCCATTCCTCTGCAGCCAGCCCCCTCTCTCCCAGGCCATGTCAGTCCTACGGGCCCATTATCCTGGGGGACGTTCAGAGGCTCAGCGGCGGCCTTCCCCTCACACGTTAGATATGTGCATGAGCGGGTCTTTCGCTCTCCCCACCGCCGCAGGAGTCCTCTGGACATTTGAGCTCTCCATCATCCTCGTCTCCCTCCTCTTCAGAGGGAGAGGAACCCACTGCTCATCTCTCCTCCGATGTTGATTTCACTGAATATCAGCGATTCCTTTCAAGGATGGTGAGGGATCTTCGCATCTCTTTTGTTAGGCAAGACAGTACCAAACAGGAGATGCGTGAATTCCTCAGTGAATTCAGTGCCCAGCATTTGGTGATACTCTCCTGGCCTATTCCCTTCCAGGAGGCGTCTGTCCGTTCCTGGCAGTCGCCAGCAGCCCCTTCTCCAGCCCCGGCAGACTGCAGAAGAAGGTATTGTGCCCCATTGGAGTCTCTAGGTACTCTTCCCAACCCGCCTTCGGGATTGGCATGCCTAGAAACTTCCTCCGAGCACCGCCGCCTGGTTGCACGACCGTCCACTGGACTCAGATTCCCTACAGTTTGACCAGTGGGGGCGAAGAGTGTTCTCTTCCTCTTGTGCGATGTTATGAATGAATGAATACTTTATTTTTAAAAAGTGCCTTTCCAAAACCAAGGCGCTTTTACAACAGGTCAATACATAAAACTTAAATTCCTAAAATCAATCCATAAATATATTTTAAAAATCCGGATATGCTAGGTTAAACAAATAAGTCTGTAGGGCTGACTTAAAGCTTTGGACAGTCAGGCATTCTCTCACCCGATGAGGTAGAGAATTCCATAGGGTTGGGGCCATAAAACTAAATGATCTTGCCCCTGATGTCTTTAAACGAACCCTGGGAATCTCTAGCAATCCCTCATCGGTGGATCGGAGCCGACGGGAAGGACAGTAAGGGCGAAGAAGATCTTGCAGGTAACTAGGTCCCTGATCGTATAGGGTCTTATAGGTCAGCAAACCGACCTTGAAGGTGATTCGCCATTGAATTGGCAGCCAGTGCAGTCCATGGAGGACAGGCGTTATATGACTGGTCCTTGACGTACCAGTCAAAAGCCTGGCCGACGCGTTCTGCACCAGCTGCAAATGGCGAATATCCACTCCCGGTAGCCCTAGGTACAGGGCGTTGCAGTAGTCCAAGCGGGAGGTAACAATGGCGTGGACCAATGTTGGAAGGTCATCAACGGGAACCAGATGCTTCCCTCGGGCTGTATTCCTCAGATGGTAAAAAGAGGGCTTGACAACAGCTGACACCTGATTTTAAGGGTCAGACAATTATCAAATATAACACCCAAGTTCCGCACCTGGTCTGAGGTCGTCAACTGGGTCCCCCCAAGCCAAAGACCTGAGGATGACCCAGTCAACGAACCTACCCCTCGATGGCCTGGGTCCACAACCAACACCTCCATTTTTTCCGGGTTTAACCGCAACCAACTCACAGTCATCCAGTCCTGAATTTCGGTAAGACAGTTATTAAAGACTGAGACAGCATCACCCTGGTCAGGCACAAAGGACATGTACAGCTGAGTATCATCTGCATAGCAGTGAAAACTCAAGCCGTACCGCCTAATGATCGCTCCCAATGGCAGCATATATACCGCAAATAACATGGGTGCTAAAATAGAGCCCTGCGGCACCCCAGAGGCTAGGGGGAGTGATGTCGAGGAACAAATCCCCGACACCACCCTCTGAGTCCCACCCTCGAGGAATGATTGAAACCAACTGAGGACTAAACCAGATAGCCCACAGATAATCCGCAGGCGCTCCAAAAGAACACCATGATCAATGGTATCAAATGCCGCAGAGAGATCAAGAAGGACCAAGATGGAACGAGTCTTTCGATCTCTCGCTATTAGGAGGTCATTTAGTACTCTAACGAGGGCTGTCTCGGTACTATGTCTTTTCCTAAATCCAGACTGGAGAGAATCATATACATTGTGGCTGGTCAAATGATCATCCAGCTGCAACGCAACCACCTTCTCAATAACCTTGCCTACAAAAGGCAGGTTAGAGACAGGCCTGTAGTTAGCCAGACATTCTGGGTCTAAGGAGGGTTTTTTTAGAAGGGGCCTAATCACGGCTTCCTTCAAGGGGTCAGGAAAGATCCCCTTCTCCAGTGACAACCAGATTATCTCAGTAAGGATAGGGCCGATTTTATCCACACATCCCACCAAGAGGCGGGTGGGGCCCGGATCCAGACTACAGTTGGTCAGTCGCAGTGATTGGACGATCATCACTATGTCACTGATTGTGGGTCGGTCAAAGTCAGACCACACAAACTGGGTGTCCGACATCTCCTGCCAACCACCACAACTCCCAGTTGAGAGATTTAGAAGGAGATCGGACCTGATTGTGGCAACCTTATCTGCAAAGAATCGAGCAAACTTCTCACACCGTTCCTGTGAAAATGCTCTCTCAGGCTGAAGACAGAGTGGATTGCACAGTCTGTCCACAGTCCGAAAGAGCTGGGCTGCTCGATTCTGTGCAGCAGCAATTTCCCTGGACAGTAATTCTGCCTTCTTACAGGTAATTGCTGATTGATAGACACGATAATGGTCCGTCAAATTAAGCCTGTCACACTCCAGACTCGATCTCCGCCAACATCTCTCAAGCCTTCTTTCCACTCTCCTCAATTCCCTCAAAGTCTCATCAAACCAAAGAGACTTTGGGCGAAGGGTGAGGGATCGAACACATTCAGGAGCAATGGAATCTAGGGCCCCCTACTACCGCCTTGTTATAGGCAAGAACCAGGTCCCCAAGATCCATGCATTCACTTGGCAAACTCGATAGATCCAGTACTGCCATCAGATGCATTATGCATTGCATCACATCAGGCTCACCATGTTGCCTACAGTAGGCATTTATGGTCGATGCTCTCCCAAGTCTTAGCATCGATGCCTGATACGGAGTAATCCAGACAAGCTATTGCCCTCTCTGCTATAGGCCTGGAGCTGGCAAGACACCAAACAAGGGCATCTTAGGACGCCAATGAGGTGGCTTGCTGGGACAGCGATCTGTATTAGACAGACAGCATGGCTTCGTCTATCAAGGTTGTCACCCCTGGCCCGGCGTAGGGTGATTTGCTCTGCTTTCCGCGGGACCCGACTCTTTTCCTCTAGGGCTAGGAGGCTTCTGCAGGGGCTTCCTTTGTCTCCCCGTCCCCGGGGGACACCTCCTAGCTCTCCTTCGCCATAGGCTTCTCATCTGATTAGCCCAGGGTCTTCCCCTCCTGTTCCCCACCAGCAGGAGGCTGGGGGTCTTGTTCCCTCAGGGTTTCTATTATCCCCTCCCTTGAGGGGGAAGGAGCTTGGTACTCATCCAAGCAGTAATGAATGGTGAAGATTGACAAGGGAAGATATGAAAATTATGTACCTACCGTAATTCTTGATCTTTTCTTGTATCTTCATCATTCATTACTGCTACCCGCCCACCTTCCTCTCAGTGGCCACCTACTGCAGTGTCTCCCCCTCTCTTCTCATTCCTCTCCCTTCCTTTTTGGCCTTTATGCCGGAAAAAAAAAAACCTATCCTGATTTCCGTTCTTCTCTTTTTCCTCAAAGTAAAGGGGAACGAGTAGGACTTATTCTATCCTGAAGGAACTCTTTCTGATTGCCTCTAAAGGTGACCTCTTGGCTTCTTAGCCATGTTGTTCAGTTCACAGCTGAAGAGACTGTCCCTCTGTGGCTCAGCCCCAATTTTCAGGTACCCTCTGGCAGGTATTAATTAATATTGTCAGCTTCTTCTGGTTGGTACTTCTCCACTTTTTTAACCTTGAGCTGTTGTTCTTGCCTTGCCTTCAGGGAGTCCGATTGAGTTCCCACTCTATCTTTCATACAAAGCTGCCTTTTATAGGGCTTAACCCCTACCCACACACTTCGGTGTTAGCACTTAACAAGGTGCTAAGGGGCTTATCCCCCTCATAGTTGGGTGCTCTCCTTCCAGAACAGATTTTCTGCCTGGCCAGTTTGTGAGCTCTCAGCTAGAGTGTAGGGGGTTGGGATGATGAGAAGTTAGAGAATCTGCCCTTTATGTCCAATCTATACAGGTGGTTCAGTTGAACCTTCTCTCAGTCCTATCAGGAGGGATTCTTGCTCCCTTGTTTTTGGTTCCGAGCTTATAAGCCTCTCAACCAGTGTATCTATGGGCAGTGTTCTCCCCTCTCAGCATCCCTTCTTTTCTTCCCTTTCTTTTTCTTCTTCCTTTTCTCTTATCTGTTTCTCCCTTGGAGCCGCCCCAGAAGGGAGGCCGTGCGGTCCCTTAAGGTAGGTACTCTCTCTCTCTTCTATCTGTCCTCTACCGGCTTATTCCTTTTTCAGTTTATATCCTTTCCTTTTTCTGTCCCTCGGCTCTCTTGCCTCGCTGTCCCTTTTTTCTTTTACCCTTTATTTCGCCTCTCCGGCTACCAGAACTGAGATGGAGGAGGAGTCTGCGTGCACCTAATGGCCACAGATGATGCAGCGACGCTGTCGTAAGCGCCTGCTGGAGCTGACTCCCCCAAAAATTCTCAGAAGGGTGCGCACTCTGGCACTAACCCAAGCAGTAATGAATGGTGAAGATACAAGAGAAGATGAAGAATTACAGTAGGTACGTAATTTTCATTTTCAGTGCTTCTGCACTGAGGTTCTTTGTCTGTAGCTTGTTTTGTGTTTTTTCCTTTTGAGCCCCCACCACCCAAGCAAACAAGGCAACCATAGGGATGAAAGGTTTTCGCTGAAAAGTTTAGGTCAGAGATCAGTGAGTCGGCAGGTGCTGGCTAAATGCAGAGAAAGGACGTACATAGTCTGTTGCTGCAAACTGATGTACTGAAGAAGGGATATGCCATTGCTTAAGGTTATCTCCTGCATTTTGAATAAGCATCACACAGAGATTGTGTGTCGAACTTGAAGTTCGGTGTCTGGTGCATCTGTTATCCCACAACCCCTCCACAATGTAAACATGGCAACTGTTGATACTGGAAACCAGTAAATTGTGTACCATTCCTCAGTCACCTCACTGGGACCATCCAGCAAAAATAATCTAAACAGTGGCTGTGAGGGAGCTGCCATTACTCTGATGGTTGTGCATTTAAAAAGCAAAATAAAAGCTGCTGTAAAACTGCTTAATTTACAAATTCTGATTTTATAACTTAGTTTGTATTGACTATATATGTTCTGAAACTACATGATCACTTGTACTAATGTATGTATGTAATTCAGTTTACTAAATGAGCACTCTAAGTGGAATTTTTAAATGTTTTTAGAAGTTGGGTCGTTGACTAGAACATGCGCACTACAGCCAGCTTTGAATGCAGCTCGGATAGTGCTGTTGCCCATGTCCATAATCAGTATACTGAATTTTAAAATTTTTACAAATTACAGTTAGGGTGTTCATTTTTAAAATCAAATTACATATAGCAGTACAAGTGATCATGCAGTTTCTGAACACATAATCAACACATAACTGCCTTGTGAAAATGAATTTCTCAATGATGATGTTAGCCGCGGATTGTATGTGATCGGGAGGGAAGAGGCACCATTTCCATGGATACTGCTCGACAACTGGCATTGTTGTGGTCACTCTGCATTCCACCATCTGTTGTACAACTATGGAAGGACTATTTTAGTATAAAACATACATGTTTTTAGTATTTAAAGGCAGATGGTATCAGAATTACTTCTAAAAATTCCTAATTATAATAATAGCAATAAGGTATGGCCAGGGGTTAGATTAACAGTCTTGTGCCATATTATACCCCAAGGGGATGATGAACAGACTATTTAATCGTACCCCCTGGTCATAGCTTACTTCTTAAGAAAATCACTAGATATTAAAATTAATCTGTAGTCCCTCGTGAGTTTAAATAAACTTTTAAATCAGTTTTTGACTCTTACTGACCACAACCCCACATCAGAAAACGTATAACATTAGTATAATAGAGAAATAGGAATTCATTAAATATATATATACACACATACATACACACACACACACATATATATATATATATATATATGATTACCTTAATTGTCTCTCTAGTTAACCTGTTTCTGTTAGTATTGTTGCGATAAATGAAGTGGTGTCCTGCAAAACAGAAGCATAAACGTGGCCTAGTACATTCATTTATTTTTATTTTTTACCAGTAGGTGGACTGGGACAAGCCCTTTTACAACACGACTGACATGTACAATATAATGCACAGTATTCACAAATGTATACAACTTGGCAGTCATGGAAGAGCAACACATTAAAAGACATCAAAGCAATTGCAGGGTGCAGATGATTTACACATGAGAGGTAGTAACTTTTTGAAACTTTGAGAAGAACAGTCTAAGTTTTCTTTTCATTTTATTTATAGTGCTGGATAGCAAGATGAGCTAGTTAGCTTGTTTTCACAAGCGACAAGTTAAAAACAAGAAACCAGAAGCACAAATCACCCTGGGCGAGGGTGCCGGTTACTTATAATAGTTCAAACAGGTCTAACATTTTACAGTATAGTAATAGTTATCATGTTATTCAAGTAGAGGCCAAGTTAAGCATACAGAAGATATGCAGTACAGTCACCTGTAGCATGGGTAATAGAGTCAAGTTGAGAAACTGTTACATTGTATTTTGTCTAACAGGAATTAGCGGAGATTGGTGCTGAAGGTTGGGGCATTTGTTCCGGGGGGGGGGGTTGGCAGGCAGGAGGTTGTAGAGTCTGATTACTCAGTAGGAAAGAGCTTTTTTTGCCCTGCAGTAGTGTGCCTGAAGGGGAGTGAGAAAGTGAATTTGGCCTGGGTAGGAGTCCGCATCTTGTCTCTGGAATGGAGGAAGAGGTACAGGAGGGCACTCTGCCAAGTACCACTTTAAGTAGGAACACCACCAAACTGTGTGCAAGGTGATCATCCAGAAAAAGGCAGGCAACAGATTTATGGAGAAGGCAGTGATGAGTGCGGAATAGGTCAGTCAAGAAGCAACAAATGCTGTTGCATGCAGCGTGCACTTTAGTGAGGGCCCCTGGGAGGGGCAGTAACATATCCAGGGGAACCATATTCAACTATTGGCAGCAGCAGGCTGTGGGAGAATACCCTCTTGGTCTTAGTGGTCAAAATATCATGTAACCCTGCATAGGGCACCCAGTCTCTGGTGGACTGTGTTTACTAGGCTATTAATGTGGTTGTCAAAGGATAATGTGTTGTCTAGTAAAATGCCCAGATATTTGAACTGAGAGGCTAGCTCCATCTCAGTGCTGTCTGAATCATGGATGGAGAATGGAGAGTAGGCCCCTTTCCTGTGTATCCCTGAGAAGACCATGGCCTTTTGTATATGTGTGTGTGTGTGTGTGTGTTGAGAACCATTTTACTGCTTGGGAACCAAGTCTGGACGAGGTCAAAGTCTTGCAGGATGGTTCTGCTGAAGGTTGCAAGGTCTCTGCCTGATCTGAAGATGACTGCATCATTAGCATACAGAAGTTTATTGGTGGATGGGCAGGTGCTGGGGAAGGAGTTTAGGAACAGGGTAAAGAGGGGGCCAAAGATGGAACCTTGGGGGACCCCGCAGTGAATGAGGCAAAAGTCCATGAGGACGCTGTCTATTGCGGTCATGTGCAACCTGCTGGGCAGGTAGTTTTTGAACCAGTCGGTTGTCTCAGAAGGGAAGTTAATGGTGGAAAGGGCAAGGATCAGAAGATCATGATCCACGAGATTGACGGCCTTGGTGAGATCCACAAATGTAGCAGCAACAAAGTTCCCCGTGTCTAAGGCTCAGAGCACATAGACTGATCACCTATAATATGGATAGACAATACATTTTTCTGTAAGAAGACTTTTATTAATGCTTCTGAGAGAATGAATTTTATAGTGACTGTGCGTTGCTATTAATGAATGTATTATTCCCACTTATAATATGAATAGACAAGAAATTTTGCAAGAAGACCTTTTTTTAATGTTCCTGAGATAATGGATTTTATATTGCATATGTCCTGCTATTTAATGAATGTGTTATTCTGCACTGTAGCTGTATTTGTAAAATGGAAATTTTATATGAATATACAGTATATTTTTGACTTTGTAAAGACTGTCGAACAAATAAACTCACCACTACAGTGCACATAGTTGATGAGGCTCACCAGGGCTGTCTTAGTATTGTGTTTGAAACGGAACCCATGTTGGGCACTGGTCAGCAAGTCATACTGCCGTAGTTAGGCAGATGTTTGATCAGACACAATCCTTTCGAAGACTTTCGGAAGGGAGGCAAGGAGTGAAATGGGTCGATAGTTGGAGGTGAGGTGCTTGGGCCCAGATTTGTGGATAGGGATAATAGTAACCAGTTTCCAGAGGACCAGGTATTCGCACATACAGAGGGAGTGTTTAAAAATATGAGATATGGGGTAGGCTACTGTAGGTCCACCACAAGACCGCTAAAACAAACACAGCGTGGTCAATAAGAGCACACACAAAACACCAACACCAAAAACTGCGCTTCACAAATATAGGAAAAGTAATGATAGCATGGCGATTTAGTATTACAACTCGGAGGGGGTTTACAATTGCAAATTGGGAGGGGGGGAATTACAATTCCCAACTACGGGATGAAGAAAAGAGGGGGTAGGGGGACACGAATGTTTTGAGTCATGCACTATAATATCCCCCACGCTGTTCTGTACATGTAGCTGTTTTCACTCGCATTATTTCCACAGTGTGCATTTCATTGTACTACTATTGAAGTGTTATTTTGACAGTGTACTGGCCAGTTGCCTTGCTGGCAAGTTTAATTAGATTGTAGTCTAAGCCATCAGGGCCAGAGACCGGTTTTGGTTTGGTGCGTTGTAGTCATTTGGCTATTTGTCCTACTGTCCGATGCCTGAAGTAAAATTTAAGAAAGCAGGAGCTGCAGGCCAGCCCAGTGGCACTGTAGGTTGAGGTGCTGGACGTCACACCTCGCACCATGCCGGCGACCCATGTTCAGGAACGAGCATGGGCCGCCGGGGGTCGGAAGGGAGGAGATGGATCTAGCGTCCAATGGACTGCTCTCCATCTCTGGGGAGGGTGGGGACTCAGCGTCTGGTGCTTGCCTGACCCCTAGCAGAGGCTGGGGCTTGACAGCACAGGGATGCACAGTAGGGTGGCAGAGATGCAGTAGCCGCTTGGCAGGGGATGTGCACGGGAGCGTGCTTGGTCCCAAGTTGCTGGCAGCATTGCACGCCATGCTCTGCAACAGGGAGACAAATGTGAAAACAAGCCTGCAGAGGATGACAGGGTTCATGGGCCCGCACCGGCTATACGAGCAGCAGCACTGGATCCTGCTTGGAGGCCCCTCTCCGACCCCACAGAGGGTAAGCCCTGGGGGGTGAAGTTGTGCTGGCTGGTGAGGCGCCGGGGTGATGGGACTAGGGTTCCCCAGAGTGCGAGGCTGGAGGATAAATACCACAATAACAAAAAAGAAAGCAGGAGCTGCAAGACGAGGCAGGAGGCATCGGGGAGGGGAGGGAGCTATGGGAAGGATTGCAGTATTTATCCAGGTCACCAAAAAAGTTGTTGAACAGCGAGGCAATAATCTTGGGGTCCAAGGTGAGCCCATTTTTGCCCTCAACAGCCTAGGAGGACTTGGAGCCTTTTGATCTCCCCAAGATATCATTAAGGTTCTGCTGCAGTTCCTTGGGGTTTTCAGTGTTAGAGGTCAGGCTGGATTTCAAGTGGCTAATTTTGGCTTTGGAAACCACAGCTTTACATTTATTTTGCAACGTTGACACAGGATGATAAATTGTTCTAGAAATGAGGACCAACCCAGGAGAAATACTGTCTACCAACTTGTAGTTTATGTTTAGGCAACTGAAAGATAGTAAACTCAGCATTTCTAGTGATAAATGACAGATTTTTACGTTGAAATTTATTTGAAAGATATAGAAACATAGAATTTGATGGCAGATCAATACCGCTTGACCCACCTAGTCTGCCCATTTCCCTACCTAATGAATAAGCTGCAAATCCTAGTTAACCAGCAGCCTACTTCTTCCTAACCCCACCCCCTAGAATTGCTTTATGACTGTCCCATGCATTCTTGAATTCCTCCACTGTTTTTAACTCCACAACCTCCTCAGGAAGGCCGTTCCATGCATCCATAGCCCTCTCCGTGAAAAAAAACTTCCTCACATTACCTCTGATCCATCCCCTCTATCTTCAAATTGTGCCCTCTTGTTCTTGCACACCTCTTTTTGAAAGATGCTACCTCTTGGACTTTGTTTATTCCCTTGAGGTACTTTAAAGTTTCTGTCATGTCCCTCCCCCTTTTCCTCGAGGGTATCATTATTAAGCTCCTCTAGTCTCTCTTCGTATGTCTTCTGGTGCAGACCAGACACCATTTTAGTTGCCCTCCGCTGAACAGCCTCTACCCTGACTATTTCTTTGTGGAGATGGGGTCTCCAGAACTGCACACAGTACTCCAGATGGTGTCTCACCAACTGTCCATAGAGTGGGATAACAACTTCCTGTGTTCTACTGGCGATGCCTCTCCCTATGCATCCCAGTATCCCCCCAGCCCTCTTTACTGCCCTGTCACATTGCTTGCCCACCTTTAGGTCATCTGATATATATGACTACCCCAGGTCCCTTTCCATTTTTGTTGTTGATAGTATCTCACCCCCATTGTGTGCTCTTCCCCTTGGTTTTTGTTTCCCAGGTGCATTACTTTGCACTTCTTAGCACTGAATCTAAGCTGCCATACATTTGACCATTCCTCCAACCTTGCCAAGTCCCTTCTCACCCTTTCCACCCCACCTTGTGTAATAACTCTGCTGAAGATCTTTGTGTCGTCTGCAAAGAGACATACTTTTCCTTCCAGTCCCTCTGCAATGTCACTTTTAAAGACACTGAAGAGCACCGGTCCTAGTACTGAACCCTGCGGTAACCCATTAGTAACCCCCCTTTCTTCAGAGTGGACTCTGTCTACTATTACCCTCTATGTCCTGTTCTCCAGCCAATTCTTTACCCAGGCTACCATCTTGGGACCCACTCCAAGGCTGGCTAACTTGTATACAAACCTTTGTGTTGGACTGTGTCAAATGCCTTGCTAAAGTCTAGGTAGGCCATGTCCACAGTCCCTTCCTGATCTACTACTTTGGTCATCCAGTCAAAGAAATCTATTAGATTCGTCTGTCATGACCTTCCGCTGTGAACCCATGCTGCCTGGGTCCTGTGCCCTCTGGTCTCTAGGTACTCAACTATTCTTTCCTTCAGAAGTGATTCCATTATTTTCCCTATCACTGAGGTTAAACTAACAGTTCTGTAGTTTCCTGCTTCTGCCCTGCTCCCACTTTTGTAAAGTGGAATAACATCTGCCCTCCTCCAGCCCTCAGGTACCACCCCATCCTCCCATGATTTGTTAAAGAGGGCAGTCAGTGGTGTCACTAGTTCTACCTTTAGTTCTTTTAGAATTCTGGGATGAATCCCATCAGGCCCATTGCTTTGTCCGCCTTCAGTTTTAAGAGTTCTTTCAGAACTCTTTCTTCTGTGAATGAGCTGGTATCAACCCCCATATCCAGAGTGTTTCTATTGTTTGGTTTAGGCACCTCCCCCTCTTCAGTTGTGAATACTGAGCTGGGCAGTGTACCAGGTGAAACATTAGTCTTTTTTGATAGCCACTGAAGTGTTTGTGCACGTCTGCTTCATAAAGAACATTTCTACTAAAGAATTTGGTGGTGTGGTTGTTCCTGCAATAGCGTTGGTGCTGTTCTACAACTCTGTGCTCAAAAGGGAAGTTGCAGCCTTTTCTCAATCAGCTGAACAGCTCAAAAGTACAATCTGTTGAATTATGAAATCCTGGTTGAGGTAAATAAAATGCTTTATGACAGTCAGTTTGGGGACTGGTAAGGGTCATTACATGTTTGGGGGTGTGCCGTAGCTTAAAACTAAGAACTTGCTCTTTAAAGGGGTTCACTATTCACTCTACTGCCGACGGTCTCGATCTCGGACCTCTTCTCGGTCCAGCAGATCCCGCCGGCACCGGCGGTCTCGACACCGAGGAAAGTGGCAGCGCCGCTCGTCCTCGTCTTCCTCCTCGGAGGAGGAGAGGCTTCGAGCAAATTGCGTCGATGCTACGAGGACTTAATGTGGCAGCAGCTTCTTCTGACCTGGAGTCCTCAGGGGGACAGTCGATGGACGAGAGCCCATCCTAGTTCATGGGTCTGCTTCAGCTCATCTCAGAATCCACCAGGATGTAGCTCGAGCCCGTATCCAAGCGGGCCAAGTATCTCCTCACGGAGATACTGGACCGAGGGGATTCTCCCACGGAGGCCTTTCTGGTGGCTGAAGCCATTGTTGGCCCAGCCTTGGAGTTATGGCAGCGGCCGGCTTCTTGTCCTACTCCTTTGGCCAGGATGGCCAGGAAGTACGCGGTCCCTACCGGGTCACTGTCCAGTTTCTCTGAGCACCCCTCTGCGGAGGGGTTGGTTACCGAGAGCGTTTTCCAGTGTTCCGGGAACACCAAGGATGTGGACAAGCCCCCCGACAAAGTCCAGAAAGCTTGACTATGCCGGGCGTAAAGTGTATGCTGCGTCCTCCCTCGGCCTCCGTCAGGCCAGTTTGGCCGTACTGATGGTGCACTTCTCCCACGCCCTTATGGGCTCCCTGGATGAGATGATCCCTCATCTCCCGGCTGACCTGTAGACTACAGTCAAGCAGGTGTGGAATCAGGGAAGGGCAGTGGCGAAACAGCAGCTCCAAACAGCTCTCGATATTGGAGACTCCTGTGCCCGGTCCGTAGTGGCCGCAGTGCCCATGCGCCACAGAGCTTGGCTGCGGATCTCCACCTTAACGGCGGATACCCAGCACGAGTTGGCAGATGTCCCTTTCCTGGGTACTGACTTGTTCGGGCCTGGGGTGGAAGGCCACCTTCAGAGAATTGAGAAGTCCAATGCCACCTTGGACTTGGTCACGTCTGCCCAGAAGGACAAAGTCCGCCGACAGCAGCATAAGTCCTTTCGCCCTTCTGACCTTGCGGCACGTCCGGCCCAGCAACACCAGCATCAGGGCCAGCAGACTCGCACTTGGCATCCCAAGACCAAGCCTGCAGCTTCCTCCAGCAGGAAGCCGGGAGGCAAAGGCCCAGGAGGTCCCTCGGCCGGTCCTTCCTCCAAGCCTTCCCAGTGATGGGTTGAGGGGTGTCGCCCCCAGCCGCGTCGCTTCCTCTGGGTTCCCCTGGGGATGGCTCCGCCACTTTCTTTCCACCTGGTCTGCTATCACCACGGACTGTTGGGCGTTTGAGGTGGTAGGAAAGGGTCTGCCTCTGGAGTTCGAGCAGACCCCGCCATTCCGAGCCATCGCCCCACGGGGGGTTACGGGGTTCACAGCCTCTCTGTCGGCCCGTCGAGCCGACATTGCCCTTCTCCTCCAGAAGGAGGTGATCAGGAAGGTGGTGGATCCTCCACCAGACCCAGGGTTTGTGTCAAGGTACTTCCTGGTCCCGAAACTGATCGGGGGCTGGCACCCCATTCTAGACCTGCATGACCTGAACAGGTTCCTAAGGTCTCGAACCTTCAGGATGGTCACTCTGGCTCAGATCATTCCATCCTTGGAACGAGGCGTGTGGTTCTGTTCTCTGGACCTCCAGAACGCGTTCTTTCATGTCCCAATCCGTCCGTCCCACCAGCGATTCCTCCGCTTCAGAGCAGGGGGTTCCTCTATGAGTTCCAGGCCATGCCCTTCGGCCTTTCTCTAGCTCCCAGGGTCTTCACCAAATGCATAGCAGTGGTGACAGCATTCCTGCGGCGTGGAAGGGTCCGGGTGTACCCCTACCTGGACGACTGACTGATTGCGGCCTCCTCCAGACCGGAGGTGGAGCGGTCCAGGGATCTGGCCCTCCAGGTTTGCTCTCAGGTTGACCTCCTTATCAATGAGGCCAAGTCGGAACTCGTGCCAAAGCAGGTGATCCAATTTATTGGGGCAGAGCTCGACGCTCTGTGAGCCAGAGCACGGCTCCCAGCAGACAGGGCTGAGGTTCTTTCCTCCTTTGCCCAATCATTTCAGGGTGGGCAATTGCGCCCTGCCCGGGACTTCCTGCGCCTCTTGGGCCTCATGGCAGCCTGCACCAGCGTGGTCCGTTGGGCCTGTTGGCACATGCGTCCCCTACAAGGGGGACTGGCCAGCCAATGGTCACAGCGCTCCGGTCATTTGGATCAGCCAGTGACAGTGACCCAGGAGATGTGGAACACTCTCCAATGGTGGAACGTTCCAGCTCATCTGCAGGAGGGCATCCCGTTTGTCCGCCCCAAGCCGACGGTCTCTCTATCGACCGACTTCTCTCTGATGGGTTGGGGTGCCCATCTGGGGGAGCATAGAGCGCATGGCCTCTGGTCCCCTCGGGAGTCCCGATGCCACATCAACCTGCTGGAGCTTCGAGCGGTTCGTCTAGCCCTCACCGCCTTCGCTCTGTTTGTACGGGGTCAAGTGGTCCGGGTCCAGACGGACAATACCACGACCATGTACTACCTAAACCGCCAGGGCGGGACGCACTCCATGCCTCGGTGCAGGGAAGCTCTCTGCACTTGGTCCCTCGTGCACAGCCTGGAGGCGGATCTCCTTGCCATCCATGTGGCAGGAGCCTCCAACATTCTGGCCGATGCCCTAAGCCGGATAGGAGCTGCGTCCCACGAGTGGTCTCTCCTGCCGGAGGTAGTACAAGATCTGTTCTCCCACTGGGGCATGCCTCAGGTGGACCTGTTTGCCTCCAAGGAGAATGCGAAGCTGAGGCTGTTTCATGCCTGCCCCCCTCAGAAGGGCTCGCTGCAGGGGGATGCCTTCTCGAGGCTGTGGACCCCAGGCCTCTTCTACATCTTCCCCCATTTCCCTTGATCCACAAAGTGCTTCTCAAGGCGAGGAGGGACAAGGCGCAGGTGATTCTGGTAGCCCCAGACTGGCCCTGCCAGTTCTGGTATCCAAATCTCCTCAGCCTCAGCTCCAGCCTCCCGAGGCAGCTTCCAGCCCACCCAGACCTGATCTCAGTCAACCAGGGGAATGTATTCCTTCCGGACCTTCAATCCCTGCACCTGACGGCCTGGTTCCTGAGCGGCAAGAGTTCCAGGCCTTGGGTCTTTCCAACGAGGTCCTCAACGTTGTTAAGGCTTCCCATAAGGAGTCGACCAGGAAATGCTATGCCTTTAAATGAAGAGATTCTCCATTTGGTGTCAGGGCAAGGGGCTGGACCCTTCCTCCTGTTCCTTGGCAAACATTCTGGACTACCTGTGGTCCCTTTCTCAGCTAGGGCTTCAGTCGATGACCCTTAAGGTGCACCTGGCAGCCATCTCTGCTTACCAGGCACGGGCCAGGAAGCAGTCGGTGGCGCAGGAGAAGGTGGTCGGGCGCTTTTTCAAAGGCCTTGATCACATATCCCCTCTAGTGCGAGAACCTCCACCTCCGTGGGATCTACAGCTGGTACTGGCTAAGCTCATGGGCAAGCCATTCGAACCGATGCACAGGTGTGACATCTCTCACCTGTCATGGAAGACTGCCTTCTTGGTGGCTATCATGTCAGCCAGAAGGATGGGAGAGCTCCAGGCACTTTCCATCGAGTCTCCTTATCTGGTCTTCCACAGGGACAAGGTTGTCCTGCGCCCCCAACCGAAATTCCTTCCGAAGGTAGTGTCAGAGTTTCACCTTAATCAGGTGTTGACTCTGCCAGTGTTCTACCCCAGTCACACCTCGGAGGCCGAATATCAGCTCCATACTTTGGACCCTAGAAGAGCGCTCTCTTACTATAAGGAGCGAATGGCTGAAGTTCGGGGAGAGGTTCGCCAGCTGTTTGTCACTTACGCTGAAGCCGCACCTGGCAGACGTGCAGCCAAGTAGACGATAGGCAGGTGGGTCACCTCCTGCATAGATCTCTGCTATAGGTTGGCGGGCATGGAGCCTCCCAAAGGGATAAGAGCTCATTCTACCCGCCATACCGCTGCTTCGTGGCTGCTTCCAGGGACGTCCCTATCCAGGAAATCTGCAGGGCTGCTACCTGGAAGTCAGCACACCTTTATTACCCACTACCACATCGACCTTGAGTCACGCTGGGATGCTGGTTTTGGGACCTCGTTCTCCAGTCTTTATTCCCTAAGTAGGGGTGTGCACCTTGCTCCCTCCTCCCAGAGAACTGCTAGGAGTCTGCCAGACAGTGTGGATGAACAACATATCCATGTTCCTAGAAATACAGGTTACTCACCTGTAACAGGAGTTCTAGGATTGTATATTGTTCATCCACACATCTCCACCCCTCCCTGGCTTCACGCACAACCTGGCTTCCAGTGGGCTAGATCTGGCGTCATGGGGCGGAGCCAAGAGTTTTACCACCCGGGTGGGTGGGAGGAGCCAGCTTGAAGACCTTCCGGCAAGATTTAAAGCGGCAAGGAACCTGCCAGACAGTGTGGATGAACAACATATACCATTCCTAGAACTCCTGTTACAGGTGAGTAACCTGTATATTTGTGCATGGATAAATTTTCTCTGTTGTCGGGAAGAAATTGGGTTGCAGGATAAAACAAAGGGAACATCTGGCTGACTGGGCTAACTACTAAGGGACTGTAGAGAGTATTTCTACAGGCCATGAGCCTCTTGGCCACACCCCACCTCTCTAGGGTTGCCGGACTTTTAGGAACAGAGCAAAGATTTTCTCGGCTCAGAACCCACTGAGGGCCACTGAAATTGAGACACACCAAACCCGGCCACAGCCCTCTTCCAGACTGCCGGGGTAAGACGAAGCAGAAGAAGATGCTGACCAACCCTCCCAAAGTCCTCTTCTGGACTTGCCAGGACACGAGGAATAAGAAGAAAATGCTGACCAACCAGCCCAAAATCCTCTTCTGGACTGCTGGGGCACGAGGAAGAAGAAAGTGCTGACCAGCCATCCCAGAGTCCTTTTCTGGACTGCCGGGGCACGAGGAAGCAGAAGAAAGTGCTGATCAACCAGCCCAAAGTCCTGTTCTGGACTGCCGAGACACAATGAAGATTCTGAAGAAAGGAAGTCTGTGAATTGGAAGCACCAAGGCTGGACGAGCCAAGGACTACGTAAAATAAGAAACAGGATGATGATGCAAGATACTGCATCAGAAGATCTGGACAACACTTTGATACGAATGATAAAACAAGAAAATGTATGGTACCTTTGTACCAGGCCAGGCCGTACCTTGTGGAAACTTAAAGAGCGGAAAACAATAAGCAGGACGTTGCAAACAACTGCGGCACGCTTCCTCAAAGATCTGCTGCTGGCTGCTTCGAAGGTGCACTGAAGACAACTTTTGGAGTACTTTGGAGAAGATTGATCTGGATATCAATTGGTGAAAGGATTCTGGAAAATTTCTGAAGGCTGATTTGAGCACCTTGCAACTGGAAATGCTGGCAACAAAGCAATACTGTTGGGCACATTCACTGTTTGTAGCAATAATAGCACGGCAAATAAAGTCTTAGTTCTGGTTGCAGTGGTCAATTATTCAGTCTCACTGTCCAGACCACAGTAAACATACAGGCAGTTTAGTTTCTGGTTGAACCCTAGCATTGGTTGACCTATCTAACAGGGGTCCCTCTGACTAGATCGGGTTCTTCCTGTTACTGCGGTTCTGTGTGGCTAGCTAGACTCCCTAACCATCTGGAGTCACTGATGCTGCTGGGCCACTATAACACCTGGGGAATCTAAATGACTAGCGGTGGGCCTAACTTGCCCCTTTAAGTAGCAGTGGGCTTAACTTGCCCTGTTACGTAACAGTGTAATGTGGCAATGGGTCTGACTTGCCCCTTTAAATAGCAGTGGGCCTAACTTGGCCATTTAAATAGCAGTGGGCCTACCTCACCCCTTTAAGCGCTGGTGGGCCTAAGGTGCCCTGTAAATACTGGGCCTATAATGCCCTTTTAACTATCTGGTGGGCCTCTAACTGGCCCCATTAAATACCTCTGACTTCAGTCAGGGCCTTTTATGCCCTTGCCCCACCTTAACTCCACCTTCGGGGCTCACCTCTATTAATATTTATAACTTATCCTTTCAGAGCCTCTCTACCAGGCCCTTCCCCTGCGTGTCACTAAACCCAGATGAATATTAATCTATTTAAATACAGCCCTCTGGCCTGCCCCACAGCTCTCAGCTGTTCCTATGCAGTGCCAACTGCAGTGCAAAATCCGTTGATAATGGAGAACATCAGACCACTGTCCATAAACGTTTTCGAGAATACTAAAGATGTGACCTATTTGCATAGGCATACTGTGTACGTGACATATTTGCCTAGGCATCCTGCGTAGGTGCCTAGCGTACCACTAGAGCTGCCTGAGTGCACAGAAGAGAGAGGAGCGCACAAACAGGAAAGAAAGAGACTTGCTGGAGACATGATACTAATCAATCAATGGCTTTACTAGTAAGTTTTAGATAAATACAAGAACAACAACAGTAAGGGAGTCAGAAATAAATCAAGCTGAATGAATAATGCTGAATGAAATATTATGAAAAGCTTCATATACGTACGTGAGCACTCCAGTCAACAACTTGAGAGGGAAAAAATTGTAATTTTAATGTTAAGTATTTGGGGGGCTTCACCCCCCCCACACACACCCTTTTTTTTCCACTACCTTCTACCACATCCATACACTTACTTTGACTGGAGGCACAATTACATGGTTTTGCTAGATTTCTGGATGCTCTTGCTGGTATTCAGACATATGTTGAAATATAAAGTTAAATGCTGCAGTTGTGGTAGTACCGTAGTGTTCAAACCGCATGAATTCGTCTAAGTATGAAGGTACCATAGTTGACTGTGTACCATTCATGGGGTTAATAGTTTTTTTGCTCTGGACCAGTATGCCTCAGTGGAATTGGTACGTACACCTGTGCAAGGGTCCAGAAAGTTAAGTGAGTGGTTTACAGTTCGGTGTTGATCGTGTTTACCCGGTATATTACTGATGCCATTATATGCAGCCCACTGATCAGAGTGTATAATAGAGCCCTCTTTTGCGTGTCTGGAAATCAAGGGAAATAGTGTTGCTGCGTCTCTGCGATCTACAAAATTTTACACATCTTGTTTCTCCACATCATAAATGCCAAACACCCAGTGTTCCGGCATTCTCATATTTCGACCCCTGTTGTACTTGGCTTTAACCATGATGCGTTCATCGATTTGCACTATTTTACCATACCCTCCGAGTTCCTCTTCTTCATGCAGCAGTCTCCAAGTACATATGTCACGGAGGAACTGGTACCAATCCATGACAGATTTTTTGTCAAGTGACATATGTTCTGTTACCAGTTGCACAGGGGACCAACACCACCAATAAAAAAATTAACATTATTAGCTTACTTAGAGGTATCTTAGACTTGGAGAAATAAGTGTTACTAAGCACACTTTGTTTTGCATGGCACTGTCTTTTCTTACATTTCCATAGGCAACCCAACTTCCCAACCGAACTATCTGCTATAATTGACATAAATGCTCCACATTTTTTACATTCTTTTTCGGTGGGCACAGTATGCTTCTCCTGCAAAAAGTGGATCATGGATGCTGCAGAAACGCAAACTGCTGAAATAGTGACGACTGATATAGGATCCATGCTTGCATTAACGTTTTGCCACACAACATGCATTTTGTCTTCTAATCTTGTGTGCACGAGGAATTCAACAATTTTAAATTAATTCTTTATTTAACGGCATTCTTTTCTTTGGTTGGGTCAGGTACTTAGTACTGTGTTGTGCATTGTTAATTAGGGATCAGTCACATACAGGAAAGCCCCCCCAACTCAAACAATAACAGAAGAAATGCTTGACTGAAAGTAGATTTATGTTTATAACTAGGACGGAACGCAATGTTAACAACCATGTCTTGCATTCGCAACTGCTTTACGGGCGTCACATTTGTTTTGTGAGATGCACACTGAAATGGGGGGGAGTTGGGGGTGAGAATCCCCCTCAACCACACAAAAAAAATCCTGTGAGAATAAACATTTGCAATACGGTTGTATTGGCATCAGTGGAGAATTGCGTTGCCGTTGTCTGTGCATCACGTGTCCAGCTTATGCAGTTTTGTGTGCAATCAGCGGTGATCTGATGTTCTCTACTATCGCCAAATAAATAACTTTTACTTTCAAAGAAAAATAACTTTAGATGCTAAGCACCTAGCTGCTGGTGCTGCCACTGACTCACCGCTCCGGTCTGGGGTGAAGACAGTGTTGAGGTAGGCGGGAGGTACTGCTGGCAGAGGAAAGGCTTTTCTTGCAGGTGAGCATAGGACATCTGGGGACTCTATGAGGTCCTAGCGACACCATGGCTTTGCAACTGTCTCACTTTGTGATGCAGCACTGCTACCGCTGCCTTCCGGGAACAGGAAACTGTACTTTAAATATAAAAAAATAATAAACCAGGGCTCCAAGCCCAACACGCTGAACAGGACACTCTCCTCTTCTTACAAGGTGACCCGATGGCACTTAAGACAGCATAGCTGCTTTTCAGGCTGGAGGCTGGCAGAATCAGGGACTGGAGGCAGCAGAGGCACACAGACAAGCTCCCAGGGACAGCTTCAACCCTACAGATAAGCTCTGTGGTCCCTCTGTGCTTTCTGTGACCTCTCTCCTCCACAGCCAGCAGGATTCACACTGTAACAACTTACTTTTCAAAGAGCAACACTCTGGGTTCTAATTCTGGAAGCATGGCAGGTGCCACACAGTGAGCATTCCATCAGCTTTGCCTGGCATAATATTTGTTGCAGCATGGCATAAAGGCTTAATTTTTGCATTATTTCTGAGCTATTTACAATACTTTGGCAGACTTTGCCAGACTTTGGCAGACTGATGGGATTCATCCCAGAATTCTAAAAGAACTAAGGGTAGAACTAGTGACACCACTGACTACCCTCTTTAACAAATCATGGGAGGATGGGGTGGTACCCGAGCACTGGAGGAGGGCTGATGTGATTCCCCTTCACAAAAGCGGGAACAAGGCAGAAGCAGGAACTATAGACCTGTTAGTTTAACCTCAGTGATAGGGAAAATGATGGAATTACTTCTGAAGGAAAGAATTGTCGAGTATCTAGAGGCCAGAGGGGCACAGGACCCAAGGCAGCATGGATTCACAGTGGGAAGGTCATGCCAGACGAATCTGATAGATTTCTTTGACTGGGTGACCAAAGTAGTAGATCAGGGAGGGCTGTGGACATGGCCTACCCAGACTTTAGCAAGGCATTTGACACAGTCCCACACAAAGATTAATATACAAGTTAGCCAGCCTGGGAGTGGGTCCCAAGATGACAGCCTGGGTAAAGAATTGGCTGGAGAATAGGACACAGACAGTAACAGTAAATGGAGTCCACTCTGAGGAAAGGGGTTACTAGTGGGTACCGAGGGTTCAGTATTAGACTGGTCCTCTCAATGTCTTTATGCTTACATTGCAGAGGGACTGAAGGAAAAGTATGTCTCTTTGCAGATGACCCAAAGATCTGCAACAGAGTTGATGCACAAGGTGGGGTGGAAAGGATGAGAAGGGACTTGGCAAGGTTAGAGGAATGGTCAAATGTATGGCAGCTTAGATTCAATGCTAAGAAGTGCAAGGTAATGCACCTGGGAAACAAAAACCCAGGGAAGAGTACACAATGGGGGTGAGATGCTAACAACAACAAAAATGGAAAGGGACCTGGGGGTAGTCATATCAGATGACCTAAAGGTGGGCAAGCAATGTGAGAGGGCAGCAAGGAGGGCTGGGGGGATACTGGGATGCATAGGGAGAGGCATCACCAGTAGAAAACAGGAAGTTATTATCCCTCTGTACAGACAGCTGGTCAGACCCCATCTGGAGTACTGCGTGCAGTTCTGGAGACCCAATCTCTGCAAAGACATAGACAGGATGGAAGCTGTCCAGAGGAGGGCAACTAAAATGATGCAGGGTCTGCACCGGAAGACATATGAAGAGAGACTAAAGGAGCTTAATATGTATAACGCCGAGGAAAGGAGGAGAGGGGGACATGATGGAAACTTTCAAGCACCTCAAGGGAATCAATAAAGTCCAAGAGGGTAGCATCTTTCAAAAAAGAGGTGTGCAAGAACAAGGGGCAGAATTTGAAGATAGAGGGGGCTCAGAGGTAATTTAAGGAAGTATTTTTTCACAGAGAGGGTTGTGGATGCATGGAACGGCCTTCCGGAGGAGGTTGTGGAGTCAAAAACAGTGGTGGAATTCAAGCATGCATGGCACAGTCATAAGGCCATTCTAGGGGGTGGGGTAGGAAGAAGTAGGCTGCTGGTTAACTAGGATCTGCAGCTTATCTGGTAGGTAGGGAAATGGGCAGACTGGGTGGGCCAAGTGGTCCTTATCTGCCATCAAATTCTATGTTTCTGTGTTTGTAACAAGGTTAGGTGCTGGCATTTTAAACTGGGCACCTGAGCATTTCTTGGGCACCTTTTTACTGTACTGAGGTACCTGTTTACTAAGCACTTTTCTATTTTTTATATTTCTGTGGTGCCCCCAACTCTGGGGCACTACATCATGACTATACAGTCATACTGCTGTTTATTTATTTTATTTATTAGAACATCAGTTTAACAACCTTTGAGCCAGAGGCTCATTTACAAAGGTACCTCGTCACAGAGAGGACAAAACAGTGCAAGCAGCAAACATCAGGGCAGACAAAAAAATCAGAATCAGCTATGGTCTAGGCCTCTTGCAGAGGAGTCCAGGGATCTCTGGCTCCATCCCTCTGCCTCTTGTCCAGCCCTGAGGGACATCAAGTGTAGGTATTGTGCACCCTTGGGGTCTCCAGTAGCCATGCCACACACCTCTTCTGGGAGCCAGCTCCTCGAGACCCCCGCTTGGCATAGGCACCCAGTGCATGGCTGCCCCCAGAATCAGACTCTGTAGAGTTTGATGCCTGGGGTTATAGAGTTTTCTCAGTGGCACATAACATGTTATGCATCTCTGCACACCAGGCGACCTATGGTAGGCACCTGTGTTTGACGCTGGGTCAGCTCCTAGCATTTCTGCCAGATTGTGAGGCAACCATAAAAGCCAATTTTACTTCGAGATACAGCTGTTGCAGCAGGTTACACCATACGGACTGAAGCCGTCAGGCAGCATGACCCCGCTGAAAACTTCTAGCTAGCTATACCAAGCGGAGGACTGCCCCCGACGTTGGCCCCACCCCCAAAATCAGAAACATCATAAAAGGGGTGGTTCCTCAGCATACCTCAGTTCTTTTCCCACCATCAACTCGTGTGCATCGGCTCCACAGATGCCTTCAAGCTGACAAACGATGACAGAAAGAATTTAAGACAATTTCTTTGAGATTTCATCTCCTTTTTGACAAGTACATGTCTTCTTCCCCAACTCCTTCTCTAGAAGGACACCCCTTGAAGTGCGCTTGCGGCAAACAGATCCGCTTCAAAGATAGGCACTCTGCCTGTGTGCGGTACCTAGGATGGGACTCAATCCCCGGATTGGGCCACAGACTCCCAGGTCAGCTGCAGCTCCACCCGGTCCGACCGCTCTCCATCCCGGGCCAGGTCTCAGTCCCCCAAGTCAAGGTCATGAGCTTCAGGGGGCTCTGGTTCAGTATCTTTATAGCCACTGAAGACCAGATCCAAGGATAGCCGTCCCTCTGGGTCAGCCGCCAGGTTGAAGGCTTCCGACCACCACAGGCCTCAGTCTAAGTGGGGGACTACATCTAGCGCCGACGCTAAAGACCGATGCCGGGACACTGATTGCTCAATCTTCCATCCGCCCAGTGGCTCGGATGCCCCTCAGCGGAAGACTTCAGAGCTTATGTCGCTAAAACTGACGACTGAGGTGAAGCGTGTGCCAGAGCCATTGCCTGCACAACACCCCAAGAATCCGACGCCGCCTCTGCCATGCAACACCGGTCACAGGAGGATGTCAGAGGAGGACGCTGGCGCTCATAGCACAGACGACCAGACATCGGGGGATGCCGAAGACGTCGGTCTACCCGACGCAGGCCTAGCAAAAGACCTGATGCCAGACCCAACGATCCCTCAGCCACCGACGCCTGATCACAACACTGGACAGACACCGGCACCAGGCCTTTTGTACCCGGTCTGAACATACAAGAAGTCAAGGAGCTCGTCAGCTTTTAGTGGGACACCATTAAAAAAGATATTGTACCCACAAAACCCCCCGGTGAGGCACCACCCCTTGAGACACTATTCCACAGCCCAGGGGGTAGGTCCAAGGCCAGACACTCTAGGTCTCGGAGCCCAAAGAGGCCTCTGCGCTCCAGGACCCCTTCAAAATCCCCTAATGACCACAGAAGAAAAAGGCCCAGACGAAGATCCTCCTTTTTGTCAGGTGACGACTCACATGCTGATTCTTCGGGGCACCCCTTGTTCACTTTCTCCTTTTCAGCCTCCTTCTCCAGATCCCCACGACCTTCCCAGGTTGTCACCGGATGACCCATCATTCTCCGATATTATGCGCCACATTCAGGAGAACATGGGATGGGAGACAGAGGATTTAGACTCAGAATGATAATGCCTGGCATGTTACTTGAGGAAAAAAGACCCCAAGCCTGTGGTGGTTCCACCCCTGCTGGACACTTTCCAGGATGCTACCATGGCTGCATGGAAGCATCCTCATTCAACTCCAGCAGGCCCCAAGAAGGCCAACAGGCTTTATAGGGCCCCACGGGAGGCTCCTTTCCTATCTCAGCAACCCATGGCTGATTTGCTAGTCATCACGGCTTCGCACGACCATTCCCAGTGGACCCAACACCTCAGTACACGGCCTCCAGACCAGGAATTCAAACAATTGGACTCATTGGGTTGTCGCATGTATGCCTCCACTATGTTCTCCCTCAGGTCCCTCAACTATTTGACACACATGGTGCAATTTCAGAATGCACTGTTGGACCAGGGACAGGACCTATTGAAGGACTTCCCAGAGGGCGAGAAGAAGAAGGAGGAGCTCCTAAACCTCCTTCACACAGGCTCTGTCGTTGAGACCCAAGTCCACTGGTCCGCATACAACTCGGCAGACTCCGCAGCGAGAGGTGCCTCAACAGACGTTTGCCTCCGGAGACACTCCTGGTTGAGGGTCTCTGGTTTTACTCCAGACATCCAGAAAGGAATCATGGACGTCCCCTACAATGGAGCCATGTTGTTTGGTGAAGACTCTTGAGGGGGTCATCACTAGACTTCAAGACGCAGGGAAGGCAGTTGGAATGGTTTAGGTCATGTATAAATCCAAGCCTGGTTCCTTTTGCAGTCCACAGAACTATTTTCATGGCTGACAGAGCAGACAACCACCTCAGTGAGGCCAACAGCAATACAGGGGCAATTTCGGTTGCAAGAACCAACAGAGATTCTCCGCAGGTCAGGGCCAGAGAAACACTAAATCTACCCAACCTGCCGGAGCCACCACCACCACAGCATGACTCCTTCCCGGCCCCTGCCTCAACCCACATTCTGGATCAAAGGGAAGAGAGGGTCGGGGGTTGAGTCACTTACCACCTGTCAGAGTGACAGAGGATCCCCTCTGACTGGTGGGTTCTTCAGCTTATCAGTCAAGGAAACTCTATAGAGTTCCTCAACCGCCCACCGTCAAGATGACCTCTGCATTCCTGTTATTCGGTACAGCATGCCCTGCTCATCCAGCAGGAGATCTCAACACTCCTTTCCATAGATGCCATCGAGGTTGTACCCAGGAACCAGAGAAAAAGAGGATACTATTCCCACTACTTCCTGGTTTCAAAGAAAACCGGGGACTTGCGCCTGATCCTAGACCTCAGCAACCTAAACGTCTATGTGATGTTCAAATGCAGGACACATATCTTCATCTTCCTATAACTCGATCACACAGGAAATTCCTGTGCTTCGACTTTTTGGGACACCATTATCAGTTCTGAGTACTTCTGTTTGGCCTGTCCTCGGCACCACATGTCTTTACCAAGTGCATGGCAGTCGTAGCAGCAGCCCTCAGGAGGCAAGGCCATTATGTCTTCCCCTATTTGGACTGGCTTCTGATGGACTCCTTCCCAGAGGCATTGGAGAAGGCCATTCACGACAACTGATCCCTATTTCAGTCTCTAGGGATCACCATCAACCAAGAGAAGTCATCTCTCACTCCCTCGCAGAGACTACAATTCATCGGCATGGTTCTGGACACCCGTCAAGGGAGAGCCTTCCTGCCCACGAACAGAGCGGAATGCATCAGGTCTCTGATGAGGTCCATCGCGGCAAAAAATCTGATCTCCACTCAGACCATACTTTGCCTGCTCAGACATATGGTGGCCGCCATCGCCACAGTCCCCCACGCTCGCCTCCACATGAGGTACCGAGTGGACGCTGAGAACCCAGTGGAACCAGAGGCAGGATCACTTAGACCAGCTGATCAGACTCGCATGGCCGGTCATTCAAGACTTACAATGGTGGCTGGTTCCGGAACATCTTTCCGTGGGAATATCCTGCATGGTGCCAGTGCCATCTCTGACCCTCACCTCCGATGCTTCGCGGTCCGGCTGGGGAGCTCATCTGAGAGACACCAGAACCCAGGGAACCTGGTCGCCCCTTGAAACTCACCTCCATATCAATGTCATGGAGATAATGGCAGTCCTTTACGCCTTACAGGCCTTACAGTCAGAGATTCCACCAGGTCATGTGTTGGTCCAAACGGACAACACCTCTGTGATTGTATTACATCAACAAAGAGGCACTCACTCCTACCTCCCCCTTTGCAGAGAGGCAAAGTGGGTGTGGGAATGGGCATTGCAGAATGACACCGCGCTCACCGCAGTGCACGTTCCCAGTGTGGAGAACACTGTCACAGACCTCCTGAGCCAGTCGAAGGCCAGGGCTCATAAATGGGAACTGATACAAGAGGTTGCCAAAGACCTGTTCCGACGCTGGGGGACACCAGAAGTCGACTTATTCGCTTTCCTATACAATGTAAAACTGCCCAATTTCTGCTCGCTAGATCCAGGGCTTGGTGTTTTCTGGTGAGACGTGTTATCCCTCTCCTGGACGGGCAGGTTCGTCTACGCTTTCCTGCCCTTTCCTTTGATCCAGAGGGTTCTTCTCAAGTTCCGATCGGAACGGGCATCAATGATCTTGATAGCGCCCTTTTGGACTGGACAGATCTGGTTTTCACTGTTTTACCAGCTGGCTCAGGAGCCCCCCTTACCCTTACCAGTCAGCTCTCATTTTCTGTCCCAGGAGGCTGGCTTCCTAGTCCATCCAAACCTCAAATCCCTGAAACTACACACCTGGCTCCAAAAGACGTAGCCATTCTTAGACACGTGGTCTCACAAGGCATTGCCGATATCCTGGTGGCGGCTAGGAAACCTTCGACTCATGCTACGTATTCTCTGAAATGGTGGAGATTTTGTCTGTGGGCTCAGGTCAATGATATTGATCCTCTTCGATGCCCTGAGAAGTCCATTTCAGACTACCTCCTATCCCTTTTCCAGTCGGGATTGGCATTTTCCTCTCTGAAGGTACACTTCTGTGCCATATCAGCGTACCACACACTGGTTGGTCAGTGCTTGTTAGCCCAATTAGAGGCTTCCTATGCTTTTCTGCATGGTGTCTTGCATCTTAGGCCCCCAATTAAGGATCCGATACCTCCTTGGGACCTTCTTTTTGTTTTAGAGCAGCTTTCGCTGCCTCCCTTTGAACCAGCCGTGGATTGAGAGCTTCGCCTTCTCTCCTGGAGGGCATTATTTTTAGTTACCGTTACTTCGGAATAGAGGGTTTCTGAGCTTCAGGCGCTCATGTGTAAAGAGCCTTACTTAATTTTCCATAAGGACAGGGTGTCCTTAAGGACCAATCCTAAGTTCCTTCCCAAGGTGATTTCAGCCTTAACCTTAAAGCAGGACACTGACCTCCTTGTATACTTCCCCAGCTACACTAACAGAGGGGAAGCCCTCTTGCACACTGTAGGTGTACATAGTATTTTGAGGTTCTACTTGGCCAGAATCCATTTGCACAGACAATCTGACCAACTATTTTTATCCTTCGCTCCAAGGATGTTGGGTGCACCAGTATCGAAACAAACTCTCTCCAAGTGGCTTGTTAACTGCATTATTTTCTGTTACCAGAAATGCAATAAGCCCTTGCCGGAATCAGTAAAGGGCCATTCCATGGGGGGGGCTACCTCCTTTGCTGCCTTGCAAAAAGTAGCAACATCCGCCATTTGTGTGGCCGCTAAATGGAGTTCAGTGCACACTCTCGTGAGACACTACAGTTTGGACATCGCTTCCAGGCATAGAGTGGGTTTTAGCCTGACAGTCCTCCAGGGACTTTTGTCCTGAGAGGTTCCTTTCTTCCTCGATCTCTCCTATCCTCCTCCTCCCGACTGGGTTAGCATTACACCCTTACTGCTTGGGAATCAGTCCTTATGGTGTAACCTGCTGCAAGAGCTGTGTCTCAAAGTAAGATAGTACAGTTATGTAAGAACTTACCATAATAGTAGATCTTCGAGAACAGCTTTTGCAGCAGGTAGTTTCCCTCCCACCTTCCCCTCAGGAGGTTTGTTTCTATTTCATAGCACCTCCGACACATCAGAATTATTAGTCTTCCTCTGGAAGCGGATCCTTGGTCTTCTCTTCTGAATCACGTCATTATGCCGGAAGTCTCCGGCGGGAGAACTGAGGTATGCTGGGGGCCGCCCCTTTTATGATGGGTGTGGTGGGGGCAGGGCCGACTTCAGGGGCAGTCCCCCGCTTGGTATAGCTAGCTAGAAGTTTTCCATGGGGTCCTGCTTCCTGCCAGCTTCAGTCCTTATGGTGTAACCTGCTGCAAGGGCTGTTCTCGAAGATCTACTGTTACGGTAAGTTCTTATGTAACTGTACTTTCTTCTTTCCACCCAGGGCCTGGAGCTGGTAAAGCACCAAGCAAGGTTATCTTATGACACCAATGAGGTGGCTTCCAGGCTGGTAGGAACCACATTCTGCATCAATCAGTTGGCGTGGCTCTGCCTTTCCAGGTTGACACCCTTGGCCTGGCGTAGAATGATTGCCTCACTTTTCCAAGGGGCCCACTTTTTCTCTTGCAGAGTCAGGTATTAGTTGTCAGGAAGAATTCCTGATTCCAGGCCAGAGGAGCCTCCACCTGATTCCAGGCCAGAGGAGCCTTCACCTGCTTCTGATCAGTTGTAGGCCTCACCAGGCCCATAAGGGGCCCGTGCCTCTTTCTGGTTATCCCCCATGGGAGGCTGAGGAAAATAACCATTTCCCTCTGGGTAAGCCAGAATCGCCCTCTGGGTGGTAAGCTTGGTACTGTACTCTGACTCACTGGTAATGAATGGTGAAGATTGAGTCTTGGAAGATATGAAAATTACGTACTCACTATAAATCCTGATCTTCCCAGAATATCTTCACCTTTCCTTACCACAACCCTCCCACCACCCCACCCCCCGCTAATGACCAGGCATCTTGGTAGCTCACCCAGTATCTTTCTTTTTCTTCTGTCTCTCTCGCTTGGCCTCTTGCTCCCCTTTGTTTTGGAGCTCTGGGCACGCAAAAATGAGAGAAAAAAGAATGACAATAAAATACATTTGGGGGTCTTTAGTTCACGCCTGCTCCCCAAAAAAAGAGAACTATAAGAAAAAAAGGGTCTAACTCTCTCTTTTAAGAGAGCGTGGATGACTCCCATATTTTCTTTTTTTTTTTTTAACTTCTTTATAATGTGGCAGAGTGACACTTAAACTGAAAATCCATCTTTCGTCAAGCAGTATAGAGTGCATAAAAATAACAATACAGTAGTCATTTTCCAGGTGTACAGTAGTTACAAATAAATCACAACCTTAACATGTTCAGAAACTGGGCAAGTAAGGTTTATATATTGCTTTCTGGCGATAGATCATCGCTGGTCCAAATATGATTGAAAATCTGTCTGCCGCTTCCAAGATGGCAGAATTCTTGCCTCCTGTACTGTTTCTCAAGGTTGTGGCACAAATGTTTCATACTTCTCCGCTATATAGAACACCCAGCTTTTCCATTTTGGTTCATATTCAAGAAGACAACCACTGGCCTGTGCCATGAGTCGTTCCATATTATACATATCAGTATTTTTTTTATTCAGATTTTTATCCCTCCTGCGCACTGAGGGGCAGATCTCTATTCCTGTACTGCCCAGCCCGATACCCCGACCATCTCCCCTGAGACCCCCCACAGATTACCCCCCATGGTGGGGCCTGGGGAGGGGGCTTCCCCCCTCCACCCAGAAGCACAATCCTAATCTGGTGCTGTTGCATTGTTGGGCCGACAAGGAGGACAAGAGACTTCATAGAGCCCCCAGCTGCCATTTTCCACTTTTTCTCCACTCTGGCATACGGCATGGGCGCGAGCATGTGGGGAACATACATGCCACGCCCACCGGTGACTTGCGCCACATCCGATTGCGCTCCGGCCCCCTCTAGAAGGCGATCGACAGGTGGGACAGCGATCCCTCCCTCCCTGAGAGAGGAAATTAGTCCTCCGGACACTCAGTCCTCTCCCCCCCCCCCACAGCCCGGGCTCATTCTTGAACCCGGGTCTCCAGCGTGGCTTGAGGTATGCAAATTCCAGTGCCACCGGGTCAGAATCAGTTAGTGTTTTATGGCAAGCCACCATAATGGGAGTTTGAGGCCATCTTCACAAATGGGTTATTGCCTTCTTGGCTGCCAGTAAGTATATATTAATCATGGAGCGGGTTGATTAATGAAAACCAGGGGGAGAGATGGAGAGAGAGAGAGAGAGAAGAACTGTTGCAGGGTGTTCAGATCCATGCTGCTTATTAGCCTTACAATCCAGTCTCTGTTCACAAAACTGAGTAAGGGCAGGACATGACCAGAAAATATATGTGTGTATGGCTAATGCTTGTCCGAATAACCTCCAGTACTATCCAATCCAGGCTGGGATGAATTTGGTTAAGGTCACTGGGGTGTGAAAATAGTGGCTCCTGCATTTCCACGCTAACTTCCTCCAATATGAAGCAGAAGATACCCTTATGAACGAGATAGTATATTTAAGCTGAATTGCATAGGGATGAGAGAGAGAGAGAGAGAATGAGTGTTCATTGTTCCATGCAGAAAGGATTGAAAGAATGAAGTCGACGAGGTAGTCTTGCAAAGTTCGGTATAAATATCCTATCATGTGCAACTAGACATTGCCTTGAAGGGCCACAATAGTCAGGGTGAGTAAGGCAGGAGATGGGTCTGGCAGGCGATCCTGGTGGTTACCTTTGTGTGAGAGGAAGGTGCGTACTGGTAGGTACCTAAAATGTTTTCTTCCACTTAGACCATATTGGGCCTGGAAATGCTCAAATGGATGAACTTGTCTTGCATCAAAGAATTAAAAAATATAAGAAAGGCCTAACTGATGCCATCTATGGAACATATGATCGATGTGAGCAGGTAGAAAATCCGCTTCTGTGGATAAGAGATGAAGGAAATAGAATATAGGAGATAAGGCAGGGAGAGCTCTTTAAATCATAGGCATAATGTGTGTGCTGTTTGAGAAGCAAAGTCCTGTAAGTGCAGAAGTGACTAGGGAGGTGGATCAGGGGAGGGCAGTGGACATGGCCTATCTGGACTTCAGCAAGGCCTTTGACACTGTGCCACATAGAAGACTATTACACAAACTGGGGAATATGGGTGTGGGCAGGACAGTAGTGTGGTGGGTAGGTAACTGGCTGGGTGGCAGGACACAGAGGGTGGTGGTAAATGGCTGTCACTCCACAGAGGGAAGAGTGACCAGTGGGGTACCACAGGGATCAGTGCTGGGACCGGTCCTATTCAACATCTTCATCAGTGACATGGCGAGGACCTAGAAGGCAGAATTTCACTGTTCACTGATGACACAAAGCTCTATAACAAAGTAGACACACCAGAGGGTGTAGACAGAATGAGAAGTGACCTGCAGAAACTTGAAGAATGGTCAGGGTTTGGCAGTTGAAATTCAATGCAAAGAAGTGCAAGATAATGCATATGGGGCACAAAACCCTGGCACAATATATCAGTTGGGGGTGAGGATATAGCATGCACCAAGCAGGAAAGGATCTTGGGGTTATCATCTTTGATGACCTCAAGGTAGAAACAGTGTGACAAGGCAGCAGGTAAAGCAAATAGGATGCTGGGATGTATAGGCAGGGGCATTACAAGCAGGAAAAAGGGAGGTCATAATTCCGCTATATAAGACACTAGTGAAGCCCCACCTGAGTACAGTGTACAGTTCTGGAGACCATACCTACGTAAGGACATAGACAGGGTAGAGAAGGTTCAGAGGAGGGCAACAAAGATGGTGCATGGATTGCATCACAAGTCCTATGAAGACAGGTTGAAGGAACTGAACATGTACTCCTGGAGGAGAGGAGGAGAGAGGGATATGATAGAGACATACAAGTATCTTACAGGGAGGAACAGGGTGCAGGAAAACACTATTTTAAGCGAAAAAGATGTTCCAGGACTAGAAGGCATGGGATGAAGTTGGAGGAGGACTGATTCAGAGGAAACATGAGAAAGAATTTCTTCACAGAATGGGTGGTGGACAAGTGGAACACCCTGCCAGAGGAAGTGGTGGGGGGCTGAAACAATCACGGATTTAAGAATGCATGGGATAGACATAAAGGAATTCTGGAGGTCAGGGGTAAGGTGCAACAGACTTCTAGGAAAACAAACTGAACTTACAAGCTCAAATGGGCAGACTGGGTGGGCCATAGGCCCTTATCTGCCGACACTGTCTATGTATCTATGTAAAGGAGTAAACAGTTTTCGCCTAATATAATATAGTTAGTTGATCGCAAACTCTTATTTGTTTCCATGGTGCGTTAAGTTGAGAATTTAGCCAGATAAGTACCACACATATGTGGGCAGCTCTGGAATCATTAAGCAGGTTGGGGAGGTTCAGACCTCCACATGACAAGGAAAGTTGAAGAATAGCAAAACAAAACCTGGGGTCATCTACCCCCCTTCCAAGTGAAGAAACAGAGCATCCAGGAAGAGAAGTACATGGATGCTGGGACTATGGGTGATGATTGAAAAAAGTATGAAAGACGTGGCAGGACTTTCGTTCATATTGTTTCTATTTTTGAGAGAAAGGAAAGGTGCAGCTGGGTCCATTTGGCAATTTCTTGTGTGAGAACTTGTGTTAATGGTTCATAACTGACTAATTTTAAGTGTTCTAACCATTGTGATAACTGGATACCTTGATAATTGATTTCAGTGCTTCTCCATTTCAAATGCAATTTATTATAGAGTGTCGAAGAGAGTGTATAATTAATTAATAGTGTATAGTGGAGTGTTCTTCTGTGTAGAATTCCATCCCTTTCAAAGTGCTGTTCTACCACAGTTCCAAGGTCATGGAATGCTGTTCTACCCTACTGTGGTAGAACAGCATTCTAGAACCTCTAGAGACTGCATGAGTCAGTTTTATTTTGAAAGCAAAAGAACACACAACACATTTTTCACACAGTACTATACACTATAAAAAATACAGGATGAGCAACTCTGTGCACAACCAGTGTATAGTGTATGGTGGAACGTTGTTCTCCACCGAAATCCACCGCTGTCGAAATGTTGTTCTCCTACGCTAGTGACATTCGCAGTGCAGCAGAACAATTTTTCCTACTGTACTGCGAACGTCACACACTGTGTCCTCAAGCAGCCTTTGACAGGGCTCACAGTGAAAGCAGCAATGTCGGCGGCAGTACTAATGTTTAGCGTTAAAACGTTCAAGATGTAAAGTTCTTAAACAATTAAAATGTCAAACGTGAAAACATTCAAAATGTAAAGTTTTTTTTTTCCTTCTAGTAACCCAGTAAAAATGTTTTGAAGCAGAAACATGCAGTAGTGATTTTTTTCCCCAAAAACGACGTTTCACCAATACACTATAGGTGAGGGAATAAGCGACAGGGTATCGTCACCCTGCTGGCACTTTTATGATGAGGATACCTCCCAGCCGCGCCTGCTGCAATCTGTCGTCATAGTGCCAACTCGTGAAAGAATAGCCCTGTTGTCAACTGTTCCCCATGCACTATCCTATATGTTTTGCCAACCTCGGGGTTCTGATTCCCATGGAACTCTCGAGCTTCACTCTCGAGGTCAGAGGGAATCAGAATCCCTCTGTGGCAGAACACACTGGTTCTGCATAGTTGCCCATTCAGTACTCTCTATTTAATACCTCTGTTTTGCCTGCATTCAGTAGGAACCCAGATAAGGCTCCAAAGGAGTGTAACAAAGTCCAGGCAGCCGGGATTGAGTTTTCAGGGTCCAGGAGCATCGACATGTCATCCATGTAAAGTGATAGTTTGTAGATATTTCCACTGAGCAGTATCCCCTCAATATCAGCTGCCTGCCGAATAGCCATTGCTAGCGACTCTGTGTAAAGAGCAAAGAGGAGTTGGGACATAGGGCACCCCTGTCTTGTACCGCTTTCTTACGAAATGGGAGAAGAGACAGAGCCATTCACTCATAGGTTGACTGTCAGAGGCACATATATATTTGAAGCCAAGTCAGAAGGTCTGAAGGGAAGCTGAAGGCCAACAGGGTGTGCCAGAGAAACCCCCAGGACATCCTGTTGAATGCCTTCTTGGCATCAAGACTACTAAGAGCTGCAGGGATATATCTTACTTCAAGAGAGGCTCTTGCAGTAGGTATTCACAAATAGGACTAAGCCGCCAGGCGTCAGGACCCCAGAAAAAATTCTAGCTAGCAGTATCTGGCGGGGGACTGCCCCCACATCAGCTGACAGGCATCAGCTTATGTCAGTATAAAGGGGCAGTCCCCCATGCCCACCTTCCAGTTCTTTCCTGCCGTCGGCTTGCAAAAGTACCTCGCAGAAGAACAGCGCTACGTCTACCGCCATATTGGATGAGCATTTCCTGATTTATTTCTACAAAATTTACAGTTTTTTCTTTAAATTTTTCCTTCTATCCGGCTGTGTCTGTCGTCCCCGTCACCCTCCGAATCGCATAAAAATAAATGCGAGTTGTGCGGATCCCAACTCACTCACAAGGAGTGCAACCACTGCCAGAAATTCTGTTCGATCACCTGCAAGAGGCGACAGCAGTCCCTGGAAGCCCACATTTTAAAGAAAAAGATGAACTCCATGTCGATTTCCCCTGAAGACCACCATAAGAAGAAGAGTGACAAGAAAAAACACAGGGATCGGGATTCGTCATCCACAGCCCCAGTGACTTCAGCTGGAGTCGCGGCCTTACAGGTATCTTCCCCTCTGGGATCGCTTTCTGACAGCCACCTTGGTGGTTACTAAGCGGCATCGGCCCTCCCCTGTTGGGCTCCGCTACTCCGGAGCCTGGCAAAAGGAGGCCTCCACTGCCGCCACAGCCACCCTAGTACTGGGCCCACGGTGCGAGTGGGTCCGATAAGTTGGGTACCGGCTCTGTCGCTACATTGCCCACCCAGACAAGGTTAAGCCTATCATCGGGGCTCATTCAACGATTGTACAGCTCTGGTGACTCGCATCAGGCACTGATGCCATGCCTGATGCCCGGGAGTCACTGCAACGAAAGTCTATTCTGTTGCCGTCCGAGGCTGCAGTGCTGTTTACAGCAGTTGCCCTGGGTAACAAGCCAGGGTCTGAGCAGCAGAATGCATTATTGAAGTGACCAACATTTCAGACTCATCAGAGCCTCTGATAACCTCCAGATTGTTCTGAGTTGTATTTTATTCCCCCAAGAAGTATGTCTATGAGAAAACACCTCTTTACTCATTTTGCAGAGATACAGGTACTGTATTACAAGGCAATTAGGTCAAAATTTATGTATATTCAAACATGGTAAAAGATAGAAACAACATTTAAACTCAAATGACAGTAATATACTATATTCATTTAGAAGCAGCGTGTTTTGTTGTGTTGGGGGAGTATAGTGTAGGAATGGCTACCTTTCGCCCCCTCTGTCACTGATTGGGTGCCCTGTGCCATCTAGCAACTGCATGGTATACCATCCGATTTGGAAAGTTTCTGCCCTGACCACTAAAGCTCATTATATGCTACGTATACAGAGCACAGAATAATACATGTTTCAAAATACTGAATGTTAATGCCCTATTTAACTCAGCCCGTGGCCCTCGGGACTGTGGTGACTTTAGTAATGAATCTTACAAAAAGCCCAATTTGTTTAGAAAAGTGCATAATTTCTGATTGTGTTTGTCTCTGCATGTTCAATCTCCTGGCAAAGCACCCTTAACAGTGAGCATTTCTGTGTTGGAGTTATACATTACTGTTGTTAAAACTGAGCTGTGAACAGGTGAGCTTAAGTCAGAGTTCCTGTTCACATGATGCTACATGAAATAGTTACCAATGACCCGGTAATCACGTAGAGCAACTATAAAACATAGCAGTTGTGTTCAGGAGTCTTTCTCAGTCATATTGAAGTGAACTGCATTTGCCTAAAATATGAAAAGTGCATTGAATCCTAAAGTTAGTTCAGCTGATAATGTTAGATTGAAAAGATTACAGAACTTTGTATTTTATTATTACCCTATTCAGAAGGCTGCAGCAATCATCAAACTGGATATAATATCCAAAACAAAGGGACATACTTTGGCTATACTTTATACTGAGAAACAAGCCAAATATGTGTATACTGTTGCAGTACTTTAACTTTAAGGACACACATGCACCGTAATGTTATTTGTTAGTATTGTAATTTATACTAGAATTATGACCAGAACTGGAAGACACACACAGTTAAAATAATGTTATTTTGTAAAGTTAAGAATTAGGCAGACTAGAGTGAATCAAATCGGTGTTTCTCTTTTTGTCTTTACAGGTTTCCTTACGATGTAAGTAAGCATTAAGCCACTCTGAAGGAGGCTTCTACTGGGGAATTGATGCATGTTTTTTTTTGAGAGGGGTTGGCACAAGGCCAAAGGTAGAGTGCCTACAACCACCCAACTATGTATTAATTCCTCAGTAGAAGCGTCCTTCGGAGTGGCTTAATGCACTTGTAACATGGCAAGTGCACAAGTCAAAAATTATCATGGTTTCAGCAACTTAATGACACATTAAAGAGAATAAAACAGAAGCAACAGTTTTTGGGATTGTGCATAGTTTTACTCTGTTATTTAATGATGAAACATCATAAGGCTGCTTATATTTATTAATACTGTAGGAGTGCAACTGTGAGCTGCAGATAGCCACACTTTTAATTGAAGTATAACACCTTCTAACATATTTTACAAGTTTTGAAGTGACACAAATTTTAATAAACCTATCGGTATGCCACCCACAAAATTCTTGAAACGGTACTGTTTAATGGCGCTTTGGATCCTGGGATTGCTTCTAGTACATATTTGCATATGCTTCTCTGTTTTCCCATATTAGCAATAGAAGTGAATGGGGACAGTTTTCGTGTGCATGCCTTTGTTTGCCTGTACAATGGAGTACTGTGTATACATCTGCATTTGTGACTGGGAGTGATGAAACCTGCCAATACATAATGATAGTCATTTGGAACGTGTTGCTAGCATTGGAGAAGGGTGCCTTGGTTTTCCATTTGGTGCGGGAGTTACTAAAAGCACTTTCTTGTGGCTGCAGACACTGAGGAGGAAGACAGGAAAGCTTGTGGGGGAGTCCTACATTGGGTCACCGCTTACCTAACATGAGCTTGCTAATTGACATGCTGTGATGGCAGGTGGGGAATAAACACCCTGAAGTACAGGAACTATCTAAGAAGGAGCATTGAAACGTGAGTGGGGAGAACAGGTACTATTGAATACTTTACAGAATTTTGAGACATGGCAACAGTTGTGATTGCTTCGTTGCATACTCAGAGTTCCACTGGGTGGGAGAAAACACAGGCTTTGTAACTGGGTAATTATTCTTCCAGTGAAGGACAACAAATGTTGAGAATGGCATTAATCCCGTCATTACTTGCTGGCGATTTCAAATTGGTTACTTTAGGTACTACAGCTCGAGACGGGCATTACTAGGGATCAATGCCATCCTCAAACTTTGGTCATGTGTGGTACTTTGTCCAATCGCTTTGTTTTATTTCACTAGAAGATAAATTGCCATTTTACAATAGTAAAATAATTGCCTTTTCAGCATAGTGGTTTTCCTTTTTCCGTAACTGAGTTTTTTTTATTTCATTTTTATTGAATGAGACAGCTTTGTTACATCAGGTTGACATAATTGACCTTATATAGCTTATGTGTCTTATTATAAAGCTGTAATATTACAGTGGTGTAGTATAGGTTACAGTCATATCCTTTGGTTATTAAAGAGTTGGCTTTACACACACTTTCTTCATTTTCAGTACCTCATAACAATTTTAGCCTTTAATCCTGGTTGTAGGCAGGTGGCAGAACTCCCCCAGTCAACCTCTGTTGGAAAGTAAAAATCAGGAGGGGCCACATTCACCCTAATCCCTCATGTGTAGATGAAGAGGGGGAAGGGATCAATTAGATAGGCAGGAGATGCATCTTTCGGTCCTTAAAAATGTTCTAAATTTACCCTCCCCTTTACTTCTAGGGGACAAAAGATGGGCCCTTCTGGGAATAATATAGTATCCATCTCTGCCAGGTGCTGAGGTGAATGTCCTGTTTATCATGGAGTTTGGCTGTCATGTATTCAAGCCTATATATCTCTGTGATTAGTTTGTACCAGTCTGAGACTGTAGGGATGAGTGGGGACATCCATTTATGAATAAATGTCTTTTTAGCTGCCAAGAGGAAAAGGGGGAGCAAGATTTTGGTCCATCTTGGTCTATGAAGTAAGGTACCTGCCTGGTGCCATGGCTTAGAGGGACAGGAAGCACATCCTCAGGATCACGAGAACAGCTGCACGGGAGTCTGAGCTGGACGTCATTGTCCACCTAGAGACAAATGACTTGGCTCAACATGAGATTAGAGCAGTGCAGAAGGACTTTGTAGAATTGGGGAGGGGCCAAAGACAAGTAGCACACACAGTATCCTTCTCAGAGGTGCTGCCTGTCGATGGCATGAGTGAGGCGAGGGTACTTTGCACCATGCAGTTTAATGAATGGTTGAAAAAATGGTGTGGAGCACAGGGGTTTGGCTTCATTGGGGACTGGGGACACCAGCCTATACTGGCAGGATGTTCTGCATCTGTCCAGGAAGGGAACAAGTCTTTTGAGCAATCGGTTTAAATGCTTCATTGGCAAGCTTTTAAACTAGTCAAGGGGGTAGGCAGTGATTAGCAGCAGGAAAATCCCAGCCTCTCCCTACAAAACAGAGTATTAAATGAGAAAAAGACTGAGGTAGAAAGGTCAGTGGGGGATGCTGCAACAGAAGGTAAAGCCATCAAAAAATGGAGAGCAATGAGTACCAATGCCCGTAGTCTGAGTAACAAGCTTTCTGAATTAGTGGCCTTGATGGAGGAGGAACATCTGGATATCGTGGCAGTCACAGAAACATGGTACACACAAAACACATGACTGGACGAAACATACCAGGATACACACTATCTACAGGAGGGTAAAAGAGGAGGAGGAGTAGCTCTTACATAAGGGAAGGAATCAAAGCAACAGAACAAAAGGGTAAACAGGGAGGAGAAGAAGCACTGTGGGTAAATTTGGAGACCGCAATGGCACCACAATCCGCACAGGGTTAGATATAGACCTCTTCTCGGGGGAGGAAATGGACAGGAAATGATAGAAAGTATACTTAGAATGGCAGAAAAGGGGAGATATTGCTGATGGGTGATCTGAATATGCCAGATGTTAACTGGAGTGCAGTTGCAGCAGCCACTTCAAGAGTGGGTTATTCTAGATGCCCTACAGGGGCATGCCTTAGATAACTAGTATTGGAGCCCAGCGAGAGGAGCAATCTTAGACCTGGTCTCTCAAATGGAGATGAAGAGAGAATCACAGATGTAGAAGTGGGTAGCCATCTGGGAACCAGTGCACTACGAACAGTATGGTTCACAGTAAACACAGCATAGAGTCAAGCCATACAAAGGCAGAAGTACTGGACTTTAGGAGGGCTGACTTTGCCAAAATGGGTGAGTGCCTAAGTGAGTGCACTAGCAAATGGGCAGGAAGGAGGGGTGGAAGAACAATGGGGAATAATAAAAACTGCCATCACAGAGGTAACAAGCCTTTGTGTGAAGCAAATAAACAAAACGAAACAATGTAAGAAACCATTATGGTTCTCAAAGGAAGTGGCAGTGATGGTTCAAGAGAAAAAGAAAGCATTCAGGAAGTACAAGGAATCACAGAAGGAGCAGAACAGAGAACTATATCAGTTAAAGCAAAAGGAAGCTGGGAAGGCAGTCAGAACAGCAAAGGCCCAAACCGAGGAGAAGATAGCCAACTCAGTTAAGAAGGGGATAAAACCTTTTAGGTACATCAGGGAGCTAAGGAAGACCAAGGAGGGATAGTGAGGCTTAATAAAGGGAGGGAGGTGGGCAGAGGGTGACTGTGAAAAGACAGAGATACTAAACAAATATTTTTGCTCAGTATTTATAAAGGAAGAGGGGGAGGTACCTAAAACAAACAGTAGAAACACTGTGGATACAGAAGTTGATACCAGTCCATTTACAGAAGAAAGGGTTCTGAAAGAACTCTTAAAACTGAAGGTGGACAAAGCAATGGGGCCTGATGGGATTCATCCCAGAATTCTAAAAGAACTAAGGGTAGAACTAGTGACACCACTGACTACCCTCTTTAACAAATCATGGGAGGATGGGGTGGTACCTGAGGACTGGAGGAGGGCAGATGTGATTCCCTTCAAAAAGTGGGAGCAAGGCAGAAGCAGGAAACTACAGACCTGTTAGTTTAACCTCAGTGGTAGGAAAATGATGGAATCACTCTGAAGGAAAGAATTGTTGAGTATCTAGAGGCCAGAGGGGCACAGGACCCAAGGCAGCATGGATTCACTGTGGAAGGTCATGCCAGACAAATATGATAGATTTCTTTGACTGGGTGACCAAAGTAGTAGATCAGGAGGGCTGTGGACATAGCCTACCTAGACTTTAGCAAGGCATTTGACACAGTCCCACACAAAAGATTAATGTAGGTTAGCCAGCCTGGGAGTGGGTCCCAAGATGACAGCCTGGGTAAAGAATTGTCTGGAGAACAGGACACAGAGAGTAATAGTAAATGGAGTCCACTCTGAAGAAAGGGGGTTACTAGTGGGTACCGTAGGGTTCAGTATTAGACTGGTCCTCTTCAATGTCTTTATGTTTACATTGCAGAGGGACTGGAAGGAAAAGTATGTCTCTTTGCAGATGACACAAAGATCTGCAACAAGTTGACGCGACAAGGTGGGGTGGAAAGGATGAGAAGGGACTTGGCAAGGGTAGAGGAATGGTCAAATGTATGGCAGCTTAGATTCAGTGCTAAGAAGTGCAAGGTAATGCACCTGGGAAACAAAAACGAGGGGAAGAGTACACAATGGGGGATGAGATACTAACAACAACAAAAATGGAAAGGGACCTGGGGGTAGTCATATCAGATGACCTAAAGGTGGGCAAGCAATGTGAGAGGGCAGCAAGGAGGGCTGGGGGATACTGGGATGCATAGGGAGAGGCATCACCAGTAGAAAACAGGAAGTTATTATCCCTCTGTACAGACAGCTGGTCAGACCCATCTGGAGTACTGTGTGCAGTTCTGGAGACCCAGTCTCCGCAAAGACATAGACAGGATGGAAGCTGTCCAAAGGAGGGCACTAAATGGTGCAGGGTCTGCACCGGAAGACATATGAAGAGACTTAAGGAGCTTAATATATAGCCTCGAGGAAAGGAGGGAGAGGGGGATATGATAGAAACTTTCAAGTACCTCAAGGGAATCAACAAAGTCCAAGAGGGTAGCATCTTTCAAAAAAGAGGTGTGCAAGAACAAGGGGGCACAATTTGATGATGGGGGCAGCTCAGAGGTAATGTAAGGAAGTATTTTTTCACAGAGAGGGTTGTGGATGCATGGAACGGCCTTCCAGAGGAGGTTGTGGAGTCAGAAACAGTGGTGGAATTCAAGCATGCATGGGACAGTCATAAGGCAATTCTAGGGGGTGGGAGTAGGAAGAAGTAGGCTGCTGGTTAACTAGGATCTGCAGCTTATCCATTAGGTAGGGAAATGGGCAGACTGGGTGGGCCAAGCGGTCCTTATCTGCGTCAAATTCTATGTTTCTATGAGGAGGGAAAATGGATAGTAGTACCATTTCTACTGTTAGTTCAATTGTTTCACCAAGACACTCCTCCAGTTCTGACTGGAGTGTTATCCAGAAAACCATAAGCGCTGGACAGTGCCAAAAGATATGGCCCAGGTCAGCGAGCTGACAATTGCAGTGTCTCCTGCATCTACCATATGAGGCTGGTAGGTATTTAGCTAATACTGCCGGGGAGCGGAAATACAGAGATCAAGATTTCCAGGCAAATTCTCTCTACATACCTGGTGATGTGATCTTAATTGATTTTAGAGTTGTTTCTTGCCAGAGTGGGAGGGGGATCTCCAATTGTAGGTCTTTATTCCAAGCTTCTAGTATCAAGAGGGATGAGTCTCCCAGATTATCCTGTAACATTTTATACAGGTGACCTAAGAGGTTCCCCCAGGAGTTGCTCAGTAGAGTGTCTCTGAACAGAGTCCATAGAATTGGTAGAGGATTAGGGGAACAAGAGGGGAAAGTCCCTTTGTCATAAAATGTAATTTCTCATCTGGACATAGCGGTATTGGTCTCCTTCGGGGAGAGAGTATTTTTGCTGTAAATCTATAGAGGAGATAACTCCCGAGGGATTGATTAGTCTATGATAATAGCTCAGGCCCAACCTACGCCAGGACTTAAATGTGGTATCTAACTGGGACAGATAGAATTTTTCATCTCTGGAGATTAGTGAGAAAAAAAGACGCTTTGTTTGAAAGATTCTTTAATTTTGAGATTTCTCCAGACTCTTAAGAACCTGTGCCATAAACTTTGAGAAGGCGGCCAACGGTGGTGATAGACCTGGTGAGGAAAAAGCTATTTTTTTCTATATCATCTAAATCATTTATTAAAGAATTCTATTTCCTTTCACCTGGACACATAGCCGGGGAAAGCCACAAGGAAAATATTTTTTAGAAAAGCTGCTGTTGCATATTTTCTTAAGTCTGGGGGATTAGCTCGACCTTGGTCCTGGCGCAAGAACAAAAGGGATAGGTGAATTTGTGGCCTCTGGTTTTCCCAAATATAAGTTGAAATTATTTTGTTCCAAGATTTGAAATAAAAAGTAGCTGGAAGTATTAGGACATTCTGGAATACATATAGTGTGTGGGATTCATTCGAACCATTTCCAATCTTTGAAAGAAAGTCAATTTTAGGTTGCACCACCGTGTTAGATCTTTTTGGATTTGAAGAGAGACTGGTTCATAGTTTACCAGTTCCAAATGTTCAAGTTTGGAAGGTATATGGATACCTAAGTATTTAAATCTGATGGTTCTCCATTTTAAAGGCAGAGATTTTTTAAGGACTTGTGATGGGATGAAATATAATATCAATGCCTCCATTTTTGTTATGTTTAATTCAAAATTGGCTATTTGTTCATATTTGCTTAGAACTTCCCACATTCTAGGAATGGATAATTCAGGAGAAAGGACTGATAGCAATATATCGTCTGCAAAAAGGGAAATTGTGTAGATCTGGTAACCCAAAAGGATATCCTCTATCTGGGGGTCTTGTCTTATGGCCAAAGCTAAGGGTTCCATGCATAGGGCGAACAAGTAAAGGGGAAGTGGGCAACCTTGTCTTGTACCTTGTTGTATAAGTATTGGGGTATTGTTGCTCCATTTAAACGAATATATGCTTTGGGTTTAGAATAGATATTTTTAAGCCAGGATAGAAATGAGTCAGGGAAAGAGAAACAATGGAGAGTTTCCCAAAGAAATTCCCATGAAACCCTGTCAAAAGTCTTTTCGGCATCAAAACTTGAAAAAGTCATAGAGATCTGTCTAGTATGTATATATTCCATTAATAACATGATACAGCGTATGTTCTTGGTCGTGTTACGCTGTTTAATAAATCCTGCCTGATCGGGGTGAATTATTGTGGGGAGGAGGGTCTCTAGCCGTGTAGCCCAAATGCCCATATAGATTTTGTAATCAACTTTAAAAATTGAGATGGGCCAATATAAAGCTGGGTTTATTGCATCTTTATTTGGTTTAAGTAGGGGAGTAACCATTGCATATTGCCATGAGGGCGGGGGGATTCCCCATCTGCCACCGCCCTATATGCTGAAAGAAGAGTAGGGAGAAGGAGTCCCACAAACGTTATGTACCATTCTGCTATAAAGCTGTCAGGACCTGGGCATTTGTAGGCTTTTAAAGCTTTAATACGGATGAGAATTTCATCTGGGTATATTGGGGACGTTAGGGAGGTTTGTTGTATTTCCATTAGTTTTGGGAAAGGTAATTTAGTAAGAAATTATGTTCTGTCCCCGGGAGTTGCAGTTTGGGGGTATATAACCTTTGATAAAATGCCTTGAAGGATGCTGTAATGTGTTCGTCAGTATGGGAAGTTTGTTTTGTTATAGGATGTCTGGTTTATAAAATTGTTGCAGTATGCTTTCTATTTCTTAGTTTCCTAACTAATAAACGTGTGGCCCTAGATCCACCCTCGTAGTTTGCCTGTTTTAAATAGGCCATAGTTTGTAGGATTTGGGAATCCATTATATTTTGTATTTATTTTTTAAGTTCCCTGATTTTTTGTTGTATAACTTTATCTCCCTCTTTGGATAGGAGTTGATAGGTTTGTAATTGTTCAGTGTAGTGTTTATATAGTGCCTCTGACTTTTCGTTTTTTCTTAGATAAAAACGCTATTGTTTCACCTCGTATAGTAGCTTTTAAGGCATCCCATATTATGGGGTCTGACTGATCGCCTCCGCTGTTATCAATAAGGAACTAGGGGATTCTTCCCTCTAAGTATTCCTTGTATTCTGGATCTTTTAAAACAGTAGGGTTAAGGCACCAGAGCTTCATTTTAGGGGGTTTACCTAGGTTGATTTTTAATACTAAGGGGTGGTGGTCAGATAAGAGGCTGGGTCTTATTACTATATCCTGAACTAAAGAGAGATGCTCATGTGATATGAAAAAAATTATCTAAGCGGGAATAGGTGTGGAAACGTGCAGAATAATAGGAAAAGCCTGGATTCGAAGGGAAGAGTCACCTCCAGATATCCTCTATGCCCAAGTGGGAAAGTGTAGCTTAAAGTATTTAAGGGCAGTAGATGATCTGTAGGCCTGAAGGGAAGAGGTAACTTGGTGGGGAGAAAGCAGCAAGTTAAAGTCCCCTCCCATTATTAAAGTACCTTGGTGGGCCACCATAACCTGTTGAAGAAAGGTTTGAATCACTCCTCGTGAAGATTGGGGCGGGAGATAAGTATTCACTAAAGTGACCATCTGGGAATACAGTATCCCTGTTGAAATAATATAACACCCTTGAGCATCTATTATTACCTCTTTCACTTCTAAGGAAGTGTTGTGTAGAACCAGTATTGCTACGCCACGTTGATGGCCACTTGAATGGGAGGAAGCATGTACTTCATAACAGTGACCCCACTGTAGCTTCTGGTGTTCTGAAGCTGATAAGTGGGTCTCCTGGAGGAATAGGAAGTCCGCCACCTGCTTATTTAGGTACTGCATGAAGCATGATCTTTTAATAGGGCTATGGAACCCATTAACATTCATTGAGAATGTTTTAGTCTGATTAACCACCATCGTCCTTCACAACAGGTGGATAGGACGACTGAGGATCCTGTTGAAATAAAAACATTTTAAAAACTTGGTGTGTCTCATTTTTTGGTTTTTAGAGCATTGGTTTAACACAAATAGCAAGTGCAACATAGCTTTCTTCTGATAAAAGCTAAAACCAAGTAAACTAGAGAGAGTAAGTTCGTCCCTGTTAGTTCCTCTGAACATAACAACGTTGAAGAAAAATTAATTGTTTACCTTGAAACAGCTCAATTCTGACTGCATTAGAAACATATTAACATGATTAACTATATACAAAATGACCTTCATTGTTGAGGTGGGATTAGTCAACCACCTCGAAATAGTTACAGGGGTGGGGTCCCTAGTAGGGGGTCCCCTGAAACAAAGGGCTAAAGCTGTTGTCACAGCTATAGGTGCCCTTTGAGGGGATAGAATGTTTCTCAAGGTGGAGAAAACCTCCCCTATAAAGAGAAGAATTAAGTATGGGGCCATCCAATGGAGAACTTGGTCTGAGTCTCTCCCTGATAAATTAGGTAGGGATTTGGTACTCAAGAATTAGTCTATAATGTTATTGGGGGGAACGTAAAAGGAGAAGGAAGAAGGGGAGGAGAGAATAAAAAAGGGGGAGGGGGAAGGAAAAGAGGAGAGGATGGGGAAGGATCCTGTAGGACTGTAGAAGGAAGTCCCGATATCAGCAATCTGGTACCAGGTGTTCAGTTGGGCATTAAATCTTGTTTTGTCTCATGAATTTCCTATACATTTACAGTATCTATTGCCCAGATCCAGAAATTAGCACAGTGTAGTTTCATGCCTCATATTCTCCTGGTAGATTCCCCCTCACAAGCCCAAACCATTGCGGAATGATGCATGATTTTGTTATTATTATTGATATTGTTGATAATTTATAGCTTCATAGGGGAAAGGAGAGTAAATAAAGTAAAGGGGGGGGGATGAATGGTGTCCATTTGAGCTGTCCATTTGCCATTTCAGGCTTAGCTTCCCGTTGTTATATAAAAGTTCCTTTTAGGCTAATAAGGGTGGTTTAGGTAGTTAAATGAAAATTTTAGGTCAGCCATAAGTCCCCAAGTCAGTTTCTGGATGTAGTTCACCTTGGGGTCGTTAATAACAGTTAGGAGAAACCCCTCTATCTTGAGAAAGTGAAGAGGAGATATATGGGAAATTTAATGCCACCCTCAAGGTGAATGTTTACCAGCCTGTGTAACAACTCTTGATGGAATCCAAGTGGGGCTGGGGGAGGAACATAGACTAAGAAGAGCAAGGAGGCAGAGGAAAGGGGAAGGCTACCCGCACCCAAACCTCAGATCAACCGGGAGGTAGTGGCGAGGAGACAATAGGCTGAATTTATGAGGTTCCCAGCCTGGACTATTACCCGCCATTAGGATGCCTCTTAATATTTTGGAGAAGGGGATTTATATAATGCCTCCAATTTTAAGGGCTAAAATTTCCCCTTCTGCTCCGATACGCCAGGCATTTTAATAGAGCCCAGTCAAACCTATAACCCAGGATCCTGTAGTGGTCTGTAGAGACAGGACTTCACATTCCCATCATTCCTGTGCCCATCAGTCATCCCGATCAGTCACCAGAACCTCCTCCCTTAACCCTCCACAGCCCTACCTGTGCAAGTCCGTAGCAAAGTTAGTTGAGGGAATAAGTTCGCCCACATATAGGGTTTCATTCTAGAGCTGGCACCTTCCTAAACTGCTGGATGGATTTGAGTATGGTTGCCAAAGAATGTTCTTCCGTCAGGGTTGATGTCTCTTTCAGGGTCTGTGTCATGGGTCTGTGTGTTCCGATCGCTGCCTGTAGTTCATGTTCCTGAAGTGGGCCCCTTGATTTCAGGTCCACCGGTGCTTCTTCTGCTGTGAGGTATGTCTTGGTCCCAGAAGGAAAATGCACCACCAATTTTGCAGGATAGGGCATTTTAAATTTGAATTTGTGTGCTCTGAGGCATGGGAAAAGAGGAGTGTAGTCCCGCCGAAGCCTTTGAGTTAGTGGTGCATAGTCACTGTCCACACACACGCTCCTATTTTCATAAGTGAGAGTTTTCTGAGCCCAGGCTTTTTGGAGTAATTGTTCTTTAATAGAGTAATTCAAGAAATGGGCTATAATTTACCTCAGTCGGGTTCCCGTGGGAGGTTTGGGGCCCAAAGCCCGATGTGCCCATTCGATGTCAATGGGGAACTCTGGGGGGAAGTCTGTGTGGAGCGAAGGAAGTGATCTAGGAAGGCTTGAATGTCCGAGCCTTCCTCCTCCTTGGGAATGCCATAAAAATGTAAGTTTTTCCTCCGAGATCTATTCTTGGTGTCTTCTTGCCGTTGGGCTATCTGGAGTTATGCTTTCGCCAAAGCTAGGAGCATTTCTTGGTGTGTATTTAAAAGTCTGGCATTGTGTGAAATTTGTTTGTCAGCCTCGTCAATGCGGCCTTGTAAAGTTTGGAGGTCCAAGCGGAGATCCGTCAGGGTCTGCTTTACCTCGGTGCAAAATTCTTTTATTGCTGCTAGGATAGATTCAGAAGGAATGTTATTAGGTTGGTTTTTGCCCTGTCGTGTTCATTTTGAGTCATCGAATGTTGCCATTTGTGTCCCGATCCCCTTGTCAAGCTGTTTGTCGTCTCCCTAATCGTTTTGATCTGCAAATACCCAAAAACGATTCTGTTGAGTGATGTAGCTCTGCATATATGTTGGCTTCAGATGATAGCAATATAATACTGCTGAAAGTAAGTAGATTCTGTTGCTGATTTGGGTATTTTTTTGTTTTTAAGAAAAAAGCTAGGGAGAGAGCTCTGACCCACGTTGTTTACTGCTCCATGGCACCACCGGAAGTCCCATAACTGAGTTTTGTCTTCATATGTTTCATTCAGGAATTTGCAGTTGAAAACGTTGAGTCCAAATGTTCGAGACTCAGCTAAAATGGGTATCTTAAAAGCATTGCACCCCAATTCCCTCTCATTTGATCAATACAAAAAAAAAAAGGTGTAGAGTGGCGTCAGTTTGAGTAATGCAGCATGTTAGTACAGCTGCTGGCACAATTCCTACATTGAAGTCACTTTCGATCTCTTTGCATAATTGAGAGATACATTTTCGTCTGATCGCCTTTCAGTTACATTCCTACACTCCCCAAAGCAAAGAAATGTCATTCTGGTTAAACTCTGTGCATATCTTTAATATGCGTTTTAATGATTTTGAACGAATTGTCTGTTTGCAATATGACATGTAAGTAATGGCTACATGTCAAGTATGAGACCTAATTGCCACAGGTGATTATAATGCCAACTGGTTAGGCAATGAAAAAGACCACCTGAAGACCAAGATTAAGGCCCTGAACCTCACGCAACTCATAAGGGAGCCCACCAGACTCAACCATAAGACAAATAACCACTCCCTACTGGACTGGGCTCTCATCTCACATCCACACAGAATTCTGGCCGCAGGCCTGCTTCCTGATTCATTAGGCGATCATCACATGATCTACATGACCAGGAAGGTACACAGTCCCGCTGTCCCCCCCACCCCCGAAGACACTGTGCACACGGTCCTATAACTCCTTAGACCTTGAAGCTCTCCTGGCAGACCTAGGCAGGAATAATTGGTCCTGCATCACCGAAGCATCATCCATTGACGAAGCCTTTGAGGCATTTAAAACCAGATTCCTAAAAGTTTGGGACAAGCACGCTCCCCTGCGTACTAAAAGAGTCAGAGGGGCTCATCTACCTTGGATCTTGGCGGACATAATCAGGTTATGCCATGCCAGAGACCACGCCTGGAAAGCACATAAGAAGCAGGGCACGCAGGCCTCCCTTAATATCTACCGATCCTGTTGTAATGCCTGCACAAAAATCATCCGCCAAGCCAAAAAATGCTACTTCCTATCAATATTCAGAAACAACTCTAATCACCCCACAGAGTTTTGGAAATCCCTCAAATCCCTGCTCCCCCCCCAACCCCCTCCGCCAACACTACTAACACAGGGCACCCTCATCTCCGACCCCATCTGCGTAGCCGAAGCCTTTAACACCCTCTTCTCCAGCTGTGCAGACAATCTTCTAGCCTCCCTCCAGGATAAGCACACCCCTGACTACTCCCACCGCTCCCAGACCCCCCATATATTTACCCCAGTCCTGCCGTTCACATTCCAACCAGTTTCCCCAGCAGAAGTCCTTTGCTCCCTGCGTGCTCTGAACCCCAACAAAGGCAAATGCCCGTTATCCTTGGACGCTAAGTTGCTATTCTTGTCAGCCCCAGCTATAGCCTCTCCCCTGGCCACCCTTCTCAGCCTCCCTTTCTCACTGGGCAAGGTGCCCACGGCCTGGAAATTGGCCACCGTCATTCCCCTTCCCAAAGGAGGAGACCCCTCCTCACCAGGCAACTACCGACCTATCTCCCTACTCCCTATACTGACCAAATTACAGGAATGACTAGTCTTGTGCCAACTGACTCATTACTTGGACGCCTCCTCATTCTTCACGCCTTACCAATCCAGATTCCGCGAAGCCCACTCAACCATCACCTCCCTACTACGCGTCACAGAGACATTATCGCCAGCATCGACAAGGGACATACCACCACGGCCATCTTTACAGACCTTGCAAAGGCATTCGATACCGTTTCCCACCCCCTACTCATCTCTAAACTTACCAACGCGGGGCTTGCACCCCCTGCCACAGAGTGGTTCCAAGATTACCTAGCCGGGAGGAAACAAGCGGTCAGAATTGCCTCCCACACATCAAACCCCCTTCCTGTAACATCTGGTGTCCCCCAAGGTTCAGTATTAGGACCCATACTCTTCTCCATCTTTCTAAACGACCTCCCATCGGTATGTTCCTATTCATCCATTCAAATGTATGTGGACGACACAGTCCTGTACGCAGCTGGACCCTCCACTTGCAGCACGGCATCTCTCCTTCAGGAGGATTTCTCTGCCATCCAGCTATGGTTCAGAACTAACCAGCTATTCCTAAATCCAACAAAAACTGTGTCGGTCACATTTGGCTCCCATCAAAGACTCTCCCGACAATCCCCCCATCCCCTGTTCAAAACACTGGAAGGGTCTCCACTGGAGCAAAGCACTAGATACAGATACCTAGGCATCTGGCTCGATCAGTACTTAGACTTTGCATCTCACATTGACTCCCTACACAACAAGCTGCTACCTAAACTGGGTGTACTTTACCGTAACAAGAACTGCCTCTCCACGAAAACGAGACAAGCCATTGTACAAAAAATGACACTGCCTGTTCTCGACTACGGGGACATAGTATACTCTACCGCACCGGCTACCACTCTGGCAAGTCTAGACACCCTATTCCACTCCTTCTGCCACTTCATCCTAGACTGCCTGCAAGCCACTCACCACTGCATGTTATATAGCTCCCTCAACCTGCCATCCCTCCAAGATTGCAGATTAATTAACTGCGCAAGGTTCGCTGCCAAATACTGGTCCCTCTCCCTCCCTCCCTACCTGGAATCCACCCTTTCCCAACAACCTCCTCCAGCGTCCTCCTTAAGAGGCACAGACCCCAGACTACTCCATGTTCCACTCATGCGCTCCACCAAGGGACAGGCAGCTTTCAAATACCGAATCCCACAGCTATGGAACACCCTACCCGCCCCCATATGACACGAGAGCAACCCCTACTATCGTACTCAATTACTCAAGGCTCATTTGTCCTCCAACTGCTCCTGCTAGCTAACTCAATCGCCACTTTTATCGGTGTACAACCTACCGTCTCATTGTATACTTGTCTCTAACTGTAACTCCTGACCGTGGCTGCCAGGTATAATTCTGCCTGTAACTAATTACTGTATTGTATTGCACAAATGTTTTTGTTATGTACCGGGCCTGTATTGCACAAATGTTTTTGTTATGTACCAAGCCTTGGCCCCCAGGTTGCATCTGGAATTTAGCATTGTTGCTCACTATGCCTTCCTGGTGAATCTCATAAATAAATAAATAAATTGCCATTTATTTGAGCCCCCCCACTTTCCACACCCTTTGCTCACACACAAAAGTGCAAATTGATGTGGATTGGAGTCTTCTGAACAACGAATAGAAACATAGAAGTTAACGGCAGATGAGGACCTCCTGGCCCCACCTAGTCTGCTCAGTTTTCTCTGCCTACAGTGCCACTTCAACCCTTACTCGGCCTCAGATTTGTCCCACCCTTGCTTTGCTTCCAAGATCCACTTATACCTATCCCATTTGTTCTTGAATCTCGTTACTGTCTTTGTCCCCACCACCTTGCTGGGAGGCTGTTCCAAGCATCCACCATCCTTTCAGTGAATAACTTTCCTACATTTCCCATAAGCCTCCCCCTCCAGCTTCATAGAATGTTCCCTTGTCCTGGAGCATCTTTTATGATGAAAAATGCTCCCCTTCTGTCCTTTGTTTATACCTGTGAAATATTTGAATGTTTCTGTCATGGCTCCCCTCTCCCTTCGCTCTTCCAATGCGTACATGTTTAACTCCTTGAGCCTGTCCTCATAGGGCTTTTCTGATGCAGGCCCTGCACCATTTTGGTTGCCCTCCTTTGAACTGCCTCTACCCTATCTATGTCCTTCCAGAGGTGGGGCCTCCAGAACTGGACACAGTACTCGAGGTGAGGTCTCACCAATGATTTATACAGTGGTATCATTACCTCCTTCCTACTGCTGACGATACCCCTGCCTGTGCATCCAAGCATTCTATTGTTTTTTCCCACTGTCTTGCCACGTTGTCTAGCCACCTTCAGGTCACCAAATATGATTACCCCAGGTCCCTTTCTTGTTGTGTTACTGCCAGCTCTCCCCCTGCTAGTTTGTACTTTGCAGCTGGGTTCCTGTGCCCCAGGTGCATGATTTTGCACTATTTTGCACTGAAGCTCAGCTGCCAGACTCATGACCATTCCTCCAGCTTCTTTAGATCTTCTCTCATACTTTCCATCCCCCAGCATGTCTACTCTGTTGCAGATTTTTGTATCATCCACAAATAGGCATACCTTCCCTTCCAGTCCCTCTGCAATGTCACCGATACAAAATTTTGAAGAGGACTGGACCTAGTACTGACTCTTGTGGCACCTCACTGGTCACTTCCCCTCCCATGAGTGAATGCCATTTACCACCGCCCTCTGACTCCTGTGAGTCAGTTCTCTACCCATCTAACTACTTTAGAACCCACTCCAAGGCTACTCTGCTTGTTCACCAACCTTCTATGGGAAACAGTGTTGAAGGCTTTGCTTAAGTTAAGGTAGGTCACGTCTCCTTGATTCACCACCTTATAACCTAATCGAATAACTCAGGTTTGTCTGACAAGACCTATACCCAGTGAAGCCATGCTGCTTCAGATCATGTAGTCCATGGACTACAAGGTATTCCACCAACCTTTCCTTCAGTAGTGATTCTATAACTTCAACAACTACTGAAGTTAGGCTGACTGTCCTGTAATTACCTGGCTCCTCCCTGCTTCCATATTTTTTTGGAGTGGAGCTACATCAGCCCTCCTGCAGTTTCTTGGAACCACCCCTGTTTCCAGTGATAGGTTAAACAGGGCTGTCGGTGGTGCAGCCAACTCCTCAGTGATTTCCCTCAGTACCCTGGGGTGCACCCCATCAGGTCTCATCGCCTTATCCACTCTTAACCATAACAGTTCCCTTAGTACCCTCTCCACTGTGAAAGGACTTGTGTCCATTTCCATTCCCTTGATGCCCTTGTCCCTAATTATTGGCCCGCTACCTGGCCCTTTAGCCATGAATGCCGAACTAAAATATTTGTTTAGGATGTCTGCTTTTTGGTAATCCTCTTCCACACAAACTCCTCCTTCCCCTTTAAGCCTTACTTATCCCTCCCTTGGTCTTTGTCTTGTTACTTACGTATCTGAAAAATGCCTTGTCCCCATTCTTCAATAATTTAGTAATATCCTCCTCTGCCAGTGGTTTGGCCCTCCCATCTGTTCTCCCTGGCTCTTTCTGTTTTTCCAGTTGGTTCACTCTGTCCTCCGGTGTCTTCTTGTATCTCCTAAAGGCCCATTTTTTGTTCTTGCCTTTTCCACTATGTCTCTAGAGAACCACAATGGCCTCTTCTTTCTTTTACCCTTGCTAACCTGCCTGAAACAGAGATTCGTAGCCTTTTCAATGCCCTCCTTAATTTTTGCCCACTGTTCCTCAGTGCCCTCAAGTTCCCCTACCCCAGTCAGGGCTTCCCTAAGGCATTCTCCCATCACCTTAAAGTTGGCATTCCTGAAGTCCAGGACTCTAGTCCTAGTGTGGTTCAGTTCTAACCCAGTCCTTTTCTTAAACCATACTGTACGGTGGTCTCTGGTCCCCAGGTGATCTCCCACCATGACTTCTGCTACACTTTCCCCATTTCTCAATACCAGGTCTAGTATCGCCCCCTCATGGGTGGACTCCCTTGCTAGCTGCCTGAGGGACGATCCGTACAGGGCGTTCAGGATGCCCCTACCTTTGGTGGTTGTTGCAGCACGGAGGCTCCACTCTACGTCAGATTGAAGTCCCCACCAGCATCCCCTCCCCCTTTTCAGCAATCCTTAGTGACACCATGTATAATTTTTATTAAGACTACTTTCTAGTTATTGCCTTTTCTTTTAAATAATTGTACATTGTCTCTTTGTACTGAGCTGACTGAAAACACTGCACCTGGAATCTGTGGCATCTCACTCTTGCCCAAACCGCTCAAAATAATAAATTCACAAATAAACATAATTTAGTTCAGTGCTTATTCAAATTAATCGCAGTTGTAAATTGACATCTGTTAAGATCTGAAACACACTTGGGATGATGAATCAGACTCCCAGTATAGAAATAGTGCCAACTGAGTTAGATTGGAGCCCTCTGAACAATGGCTGGCAGTATAGCTTAGGAGGTTAGAGGAACGAGGTGTGAACGAGCTTGATACATCCAGCAGACCAGACCTGAGTTTGATTCTCACAACCTCCACTTGCATACTGTGTGACTCTGAGCAAGTCACTTAACTGCCCAGTGCTCCCAGGTCGCCCCTGAAAGCAGGCACTTGTGCCTAGTGGGCCTTACCTGGTTACCAAAGACAAAAATTAAAAATGTAGCAACCTTGGGTTATTATAATATCATCATTTCTTTTTTTTACATACCTTTAAATTCTTTGAATCATTTTTGTTTTTCAGTTATGTATTTTATTTTTCAGGTATGCATTTGTGTTTCTGTGAAGGCACAGGACTGATTTTCAGTACATGATGTGCTAGAAGGAGGAAGTGCAACCCAGCCCACATTTGTCCCAAACTAATAAATGAATAAAATCAAAAATCTACGTAGTGGTGTACATTGGAGTAATAATGCAGCATCACAGATTTGCTGCTGTCACTATTCATTCTTTGCATGAATTCATTCTGCATCTCATTTAAGACAATATGGGACAGAGAGAGTGAGTGTCGGTTTGTCACTGTGCAGTTGTTTGTCTTACACTCCATGTATAACTGCGGTGTTATTTTATTGAAGTTTTGTGCATTATTTCCAGAGAACACATAAGCTGCAACATAACATATGGTCAAATAGAAGCACACTATAATACTGAGGCAAGATAAAATGATGACTAATTATGTATTGTGTAGGGTGCATTACAGAGCCACATTTCTCTTATAGAACTGATGCATATAAATTATAAAGCTGTCATCAAGGTGGTGAGAAATCCGATCTTGTACATCAGAAATTACAGAGATATGACTACAGTATGTGCTCATTCTGTATGAGTAACATGAAGAGGGCAATGTGCTGATGGTAACAGCTGTTGTGGGAATTAACATAACCCTCTGTCTCAGATATTTGTAAACTGAAAAACAGAAATGAACTTGCTCAAGTTTTTTATAGCATCTCATTATGAAAGCAGACATGACTTCTACTAAAACCTCTCTGAAGCAAATGGCACGTTATGATTTTGTGGGTTTGTGAGGGATTAATTGCACACTACGGGCCATATATTTGAATATGGGCAAAAGCAGAGTGCAAAGAATTGTGCTGCACCTGTCCATGTGGTTGAACTTGAAGAGACTGTATTTAGTCCTATACCACACTGTCACTATCTGACTGAATATACCGCCATGTCAGGGCAGTGCAAAGATGAGTAGCGCTGCCCTGACATGGACCAGGGCTGTATGCAGCCCATATGGAAGTGCAGGGAACAGCGGCACCCCCAGACCTCATAGTGCCAGAAGCTCCCAGCATGATATCCCTCTGGCAACATGCAGATGAGCCCATCAAGCATGCAAGGTGCTAAGGGCCATATGCATGTCCATTATGGGCCAATTTGCATTGGATCTGGCTGCAGGTTTGTGCCCGTCTTGTGGCCGCTACCACATCAGGCATGGCAGCAAGCGGCCTGCACCCAGTACGCCTGTTCCCGCAAGGGACACGTCCACTTTGGTGTCCAGTGGTACCACCTGCCCTCTGATCCCCATCCCCAACAATGTATCATTATGCCCTGGTGTCTAGTGGTGCCCCCACCCTCTGATCCCCACCCCCCCTACTGTGTCAGTGTGCCCTGATGTCTTGTGGTAACCACTGCCCTCTGATCCCCATCCCCGTCAATGTATCATTATGCCTGCTGTTTAATGGCACCCACTACCCATCCGATCCCTGTCCCCATCACTGTACCATTATGCCCTGGTGTCTAGCGGCACCCCACCCTCTGATCTCCGTCCCTGTATCTGTATTCTCTAGTGTCTAGTGGCACTCCCTGCCCTGCGATAGCCATCCCCGTCTTTGTTTACGTAGTCTCTGGTGTCCAGTGGACCCTCCAAATGGCAGCAGGCACCTCTACATTGTATTCCCTGGTATCCAGTGGAACCTCATCACCCCCAAGCACCCATTCTAGAACAGAGCCCATATTTTCTGGTGTCTGGCAGCCCCCCTGCACTAGCCCCATCCGGAACACCATCCTGCCACCCCCCCTTACCTTAGTCGCCAGTGCCATGCGACTCTGATATGGTGACCAACACAGCTCTCCTCTTAACACTCCGGCTGGCCGCTGTATACAGTGACAGGGAGCATGCTTAATGTCTGCACTATAAAGAGCAAGCTTCTTATACTGTAGACAGTACGCACACTCCCTGTCATTGTACATGGCGGCCAGTCAAGTTGGTGAGAGGAGAGTTGTGCCGGTCACCATATCAGAGTCGCATGGCACAGGCAGCCATTGGTGAAGGGGAATCCACACGGAAGATTTTCAGCAGTACAACTCAGGCTGCCCACACCGTCGACACCCGCCGACGTCAGCAACCTATACAGGCATAGGCGGCCCCACTCCCTCCTAAGTTCTTTCCTGCCATCGATGTGCTTACACAGCTTCCACAAAAGGGTTGTCGCAGTGTTTACGCCTTTTTCAGCCTATGGCCGCTTTTTCCTCTGACCCTTACCAAAATCTCTTTTTAGAAATGTTTTCTTTTTTGTTTATGTCGACAGTTAATCCTTCTTCTCTTTTCCATCACTGCTGCTGCGGAAAGATTGCCTCTACAGATGAACACTCTGTTTGTGTCTGCTGTTTTGGGCCTGACCACGACATCTCCAACTGTGAGATCTGCCAGAAATTTAATCAAACAATGCTCCGGCGATGCAAGAAGGCTCTGAAAAAAATTAATGAAACAACAGGTAGCCAGTTCAGGGCAGGGGTCCTATAGGGCCCTGGCCACCAAGTCGCCCACCGGATCTTCGAGCTCCCAGGCCTCCAAGGCCTGAGACAAGTCCTGGGGGAAGAGTCATAAAAAAGAATGGGATTGTGACTGCTTCCCCCAGTGGCAATCCCATTCCCTGTTAACCTCTCCTTCCGGGGGGGGGGCTCCTCGTGGGCTGCTCTGACAAAGAGGTCAGCTGTCCAGGTCTCTGTTCCTAACAGATCCATACTGACAGCTCCTCCACACCAACACACAGGGTGCTCAGCCATCAACCTCTGGGTCGTCGACCCTACCACCGTTGACGGGCACGTCTTCAATGACAGCACCGTCGAGGCCTGCCCCTTCTCCTTCCAGGGCTACAGGATCATCAGGCTCCCAGGATGGGGGATCATTGGCTGCTGTGCCATCGAACCCCCCCTCCATCGACGTTCACTATGGGCCTGAATGAAGTACTGGTCAAATTCACAGATGTACTCATTCAGCAGTTGGTACCTTCGTTAGGCCCTCTTCACTGGCGACAACAGCTTTGTCGTCGACACCTGTTCCTCGACTCCTTGCAGGCCACTGCTGGCGAATCTGGTGCCAGACCAGATGAGGAGGTAGACGTTAAGGAGTATAATCCTGACCTCATACTCCCTGATGATATGGAGGATGAAGAGGAAGAGATCCTCATCTCAAATAAGTCTACTGCCTCCTTGGTCAGTGAGGACTCTGGCAAGCATACTCCAAGGTCTCCTCTTGAGGATGCCTCATTTTCCAATGTGATGAAGCAGTTGTCTGCTACTATAGGTTTCCAGACTGAGCAGGAGGATGTCACCAGGAAAAACCTGGTGGACTTCTTGGAGATTCTCAAATGTCCCCTGAAGATCATTTTCCCAATGCTTCCAGCATTGAAGAATGCCACTACGGCAGTCTGGCACAAGCCAGACGTGGTGCCAGCTATGCCACACAGGTCAGACAAGCTTTATAATGCCCCTCAGGGCCTTCCTTATTTTGCTGCCCAGGCTGAAACTGACTCTGTGATCATCAAGGCAGCCCATGACAGAGCTAAGGCACCTAAGCACCTCAGTTCTCTTCCCTGGACAAGGAGTCCCACAGGATCGACCTCTGGGGCAAAAGGGTTTATGCCGCCTCTATTATGAGTCTGAGGATTGCAAATTATCTATCACACATGGTTAAATACCAGAATGCCAGCTGGAGAAAGGACAAAGTTGCTGCTCAGGCCCTTCCTGATGGCTCCCAGAAGCAGGAACTGCTTCATTGTTTTCAAACTGCTGAAGATGTTAACAAACACCTCCTCAGGACCCTGTATGATATGGCCAGTACAGTGGCCAGAGCAATTGCTACTGGCATATGCCTTCATAGGCACTCCTGGCTTCAGGTCTCTAGATTTGCAGCTGATGTGCAGAACAAGGTACATAATGCCCTTTTCAACAGCACCAAGCTTTTCGGCCCTGATGTCCAGGACCTACAGGCCTTGGGCATGGCCATTAAATCTGTTTGTTCTCTCTACCGCACTCAGCCACGAGGTAGAAGGATGGTCTGCTTTTCATAGACAGGCCAATAGGCCAGAATTGTCTCCCGGTGCCCAGGGTAAATGTAGAGCCCATACTTCCTTGCCTGCCCCCTCCAGTGCTGGAACGGCAGCCAAGTATGCCAGAAATGACAGACCAGCCTTTGCAGCTGGTTCCACCTCAGGTTAACTCCTTGCCAGACCGCCCGCCCCCGGTCCAGACCCACGAGGTGACAGTCGGAGGCTGGTTCTCCCTCCATCTGAATCAATAGAGAACCATAACTTCAGATGCATGGATCCTTTCGGCCACCCCACCCCCCGAAGACCCTATTCATCTCCACGATGCAGCAACTCCATTCTGCCATTGGGTTTGAATCTGAGGCGAAAGACATCACCAAAAGGCATTTGGTGGAATTTTAGAAATACCCAATTCCCCACCTATTGTGATTCATCCTATATTGCCTGCCCTAGAAGATTCCACCCCGTTGCCTGGCACAGGCCTAACATGATACCTGCTGTTCCTAGGAAGGCAGATAAGCTGTACCAGGCCACCTCAGGTAAGCCTTTTTTTGCAGGCCAACCTGATGCTGACTCAATTGTGATGAATGCAGCTCATGATAGGTCTAAAGTGCCTAAACAGCACAGTTTTCATCGGCTTCACAGGGAGTCCAGGAGACTAAATGTCCTAAGGAAGAGGACCTACACTTCTGCTACCTTGGGCCTGAGAACTGCAGATTGTCAGGCCCATATGGTAAAATACTAAAATGCCCTCTGGAGAAAGGCCAAGGCAGCAGCCCAAGCCCTACCAAAGGGCACGCCACAGCAGGAGCTGCTAAAGGCCCTCTAAGTAGGGGCAGATGTAGGTAAACATCTGTTGAGGTCTACTTATGACATTTCCGATGCTTCTGCAAAGAGCAGCAGCTTCTGGTGTCTGCCCGAGAAGACATTCTTGGTTGAGGGTGGCAGCATTTGCCAGTGATGTGCAGCAGTCCATCCTAAATGCCCTATTTAGAGGATACAAGCTGTTCTGAGCAAACATTCAGGATATCCTCTCAGACCTACAGACTTTGGGCAGGACATTAAGATCAGTACACTTACTCTACCATACACAACCAAGGAGTAGGCAGAGGGTGCCCTTTGATCCAGCTAGCAACAGACACTGTTCAGGAGCCAGACAACAAAGTAAAAACAGAGTGGATCATCTCTGCCTGCCCCAGGACCCACCCCAGGTGCCCATTCAAAAGCCCCTGAAGGTGTGGGTGTGGCTGCAGCCACAGCTGCAGGATCTGCATCTGCATGACTCACTCCTAGATCCCATCCTCCAGTACCTTTGGAAGTGGTAGTAGGGGGTTGCCTTTCACTCCACCTGGAGCAGTGGAGAAAGATCATATCAGATGCTTGGTCCTGTAAATAATAGAACAGGGCCATGCTCTAGAGCTTCTGGAGCTACCTCCAGACCATCCACCAGCCCCTTTGGCCTATCCTCCAGAACACATACCAGTGCTGCTACAGGAAGTACACACCCTAATGTGGAAAAAGGCCATAGAGCCAGTTCCTTGGGAACAAAGGAACGAGGTTCTATTCTCACTACTTCCTAGTCCCCAGATGCACAGTGGACTTGAGGCCAGTTCTGGAATTAAGAAATCTGAACCTCTTTATTCAGAACAAGAAGTTCAGAATGGTCACTCTACAAGGCTTGGTGCCACTACTGCAAGAAGGGACTGGATCTGTTTCCTAGACGTGATGGACACTTACCTGCATGTCAAGATCTGTCCCCCTCAAAAGAAGTACCTTAGGTTCTTCTTCTGGGGGAACATTACCAGTTCAGGGTTTTAACCTTGTGTTTATCATTTGCACCACAGTCTTTACCAAATGCTTAGCAGCAGAAGCAGCAGCCTTCGGGAGAGGGGGACTATATGTATTCCCCTATCTGGGTGACTGCCTCCTCAAAGCTCATTCCAAATAGCAGCTTTTCCAGACTCTGACATTCATAAGGTAGTTGATCGATGCCATGGGAATCACGGTCAATGTGCCAAAATCAGTCCTGACCCCTTTTCAGTGCCTGTAGTACATAGGGCAGTCCTGGACATAGCCCAAGGCTTAGCCAAACGCCTGATTGCACAGGCCCAGATGGTATACAGCAACTGGTATTTCACAACCAGGATATTCTTAATCAGAACAGCTTAATCTGGTTCAGTTTCAGTTGCTTACCATCTGCATCCCCCCCCCGGTCGCCCCTGAAAAAGGGACTTCTAGGCCCAGTGGGTTTACCGGGTCAACAAAATTCAACAAAACAAAACATTCCTGAGACTGTTTGGCTTGATGGCAGTACCACTGGCCAGACTGCATATGCAGATTCACCAGTGGACATTGAGTCCAATGGGACCAATGGACTGACAATCTAGAACAGAAGGTTTTAGTAACATCTCCTGTCCGGAAGGTGCTTCAGTGGTGGAGGGAGCCTGACCATTTGCTGAAGGGAGTTGCTTTCCTGATCCTCTCCCTTCATCAGATCCTTATGACAGATCCCTCGGGGGGCTCAATTTGGGTCCTCATCAGACACAGGGCACATGGATGAAAGTGGAGAGTACCCTCCACATAAGCATCCTAGAAATACAGACTGTTCTGTATTATCTACAAGCCTTCCAGACTCATCTGTGCTTGGGACATCTGCTGGTGCAAACAGGCAATTCAACATGGTGCACTCCATAAGCAAGCAAGGGGGAACTTGGAAGGAGCAACTCTGATACTCATTGCTCCCCTTTGGCCTTGTCAGATCTGGGTCTCGTTATTGCAGCAGTTGGTAGTGGAACCACCAGTACCTCTGCTCCTGTGCAAGGACTTGCTGTCACAGGGACATGGAACCCTGGTCCATCCGGACTTCAAGTCACTCCATCTACATGCATGGCTCCTGAATACAGCCATTGCTAGGTCTAGGGTGTCTCAAAATGTGGCTGATGTTCTGGTGGCTGCCAGAAAACCTACCAGAGCCACTTATTCCATGAAGTGGAAGCAGTTTGCTTTGTTGGCCACTTTCCATCAAGTGGATCCTTTTACATGTTCTGTAAACCAGGTTCTAGAGTATCTGCATCCTTATCAGATGCAGAATTGCAGTACTCTTCTATTAAAGTGCACTTGGCTGCCATTTCAGCTTTCCATGTGCCTACTGATGTTCGTACAGTTGGTCAGCTGGAAGTGGCCTGTACATTCTTGAGAGGCAGTCTGTACTTGAAACCTCCTATCTGCAATCCAGCCCCAGCTTTGGACCTGACTTTTGTGTTGGAAAGGCTTACTTTGTGCCCTTTTGAGCTGGTCACAACTTGTAGCTTACAGTATGCTTTCTTTCTTGGAAAGCATTATTTTTAGTTGATATTACTTCTGCTCAAAAGATTTCAGAGCTTCAGGCTCTAATGTGTGAGCCTCTTTATTTGATTTTTCCATAAAGATAGGGGGCCCGATTCACAAAGCAGGCTTAGATCGGCGCAAGCTGCAGTAAACAGCAGCTTGCACCGAAGCCCAGTGCGCCAGGGACCCTGCACCGGATTCAGGTACAGGAGGGGTCCTGGTGCCTACATTCCCATACTTGCGGCAACCCCTCCTGTGCCACAAATACATGGTGCATGGAGGGGTTTGCCGCAGGCACCTTGCAGCAAAGGCAAGTGGTGTTCCACCCCAGTCCCTGATGTGTCCTAGGAGTAACACATAAACAACCCCCCCATTGGTAATACAGCACCCCCCTGCCCTGAACACTGATGTGCTCCATAGTTAAAATATAAATGCACTCCTTGTTGGTAATATAGTGGCCACCCTGATGTTGATTATCAATGAACGTGTACACATTACAGTCCGCTCAGTGACAGTTCAGTGGGGGACCAGCCACGGAGGTGTGAGGAGGGCTGTGCCAGTCCCCGGCTCTGTCTCAGGATGAGGGGGGAGGGTTTGTGGGCGCTATCTGCTGGGTAAAGGATGGTGGTGCCACTGGACCACCAATGTGAGGGGCTCTTGCATATGTTATAATGACTGGGACATCGGGGATTGGGTCGGGGGCCACTATTTACCAATGGGGGTTCCGTTTATGTGTTACTTATGGGACACATCAGGGATTGGGAAGGAGAGACCACTAGACCACCAGGACAAGGAATATTAAAGAGCCACCGATGCCTTGAGAAGAACTTTGAGAAACACAACATTTGAACACAAACCAGCTTCTGTTTCTCATTAGCTCTGCATTTCTTATCCCCTTTATTTATTACTGAGGTCACATGCATGAAAACAGGATAGTTGTTCCTTGAGGGTTCGTCAGCTCCTGTTACTCCTTCCCAACCTGATGTCATAATACTCTGCTTGTGACATTCCAGTTATTTCCATGAGAACAGACTGCAGTGTCATGACAGAGCATTATTAATTTCAGGTAGGGAATATGCTACAGAGGCAGATGAACACTAAGGGATAAAGACCTTGTTTTTGTCTGAATCTTTTAAGCAATAAATAATGGTGAAGAGAAATCCATAGGAGATGTATGAAATGCAAGCTGAATTGTATTTAAATATGATGTTTTCCAAAGTTTTCTCAAAGGCACCAGCTGCTCTTTAACAATTAGTATACCAATGGGTGATATCGGGGACTGTGGAGGGAGGCCACTAGACTACCAGGGTTTTATTATATAAATATGAGGGGATATAGGGGCATGGGACCACGGCACATTGCCACACGGTGCTCATCACGCCCAGGGGGTGAATTTATAAGTACCCTTAGAGCAGCCCTGGCTGGTTTACGGGTACTTAGAAATTCGCCCTCTGCGTGAGATTTGTGAATCCCGATTCTGGAACTATGGCAGCCTGCATCTGCTGCAAGTCCCTAGTCCCATGCCACAGCCCATTTCTGCGCGCACAGGTGGCGCAAGCCCCATTTGGGGCAGGCAGCCTACAGTTGGTGTGGGCTGCCTTTGTGAATAGCTTGGGCAAAGTAATTGACGCAAGGTGCCACTTGCACCACATATGTCTGGCGCAGGTACCTTGCATCAGTCCAGGGCTTTGTGAATCAGGCCCAGGGTGTCTTCATGTACCATTCCTAAGTTTCTTCCTAAAGTGGTATCTGAGTTTACTCTAAATCAAACTATTCACCCCACCAGTGTATTATCCAGAGCATGCCAATCCAAGAGAAGCATTGCATCATACTTTAGATGTGCATAGAATACTCAGATACTGTATACACTGCACAAAGGACTACAGGAAGTCCTCACAGCTTTTTTGTTTCCTTTGCCCCTGGAAAATAGGGTGTACCAGTTTCTAAACAGAGTCTGTCCAAATGGTTGGGACAACTGTATTATTTTTTGTTACAGGAAGTATGGTAAGGAACGTCCTGGTGGTGTTCGTGATCATTCTGCCAGAGGCATGGTTACTTTTGTTGCCTGTTTTAATAATGTGTCAGCTGCAGAAATTTGTGCTGCTGCCACCTGGCATACTGTCCACACCTTCACTAAACACTAGAGTATGAACATTGCTTCTTGGAAACTGGCAGGCTTTGGCCTAGCAGTACTTCAGGGCAGTGGCGGAGCCAGGTTTGGGAGCATTTGGGTGCCGGGGGTGCCATTTAGTCAATCAAGGGCTCCACAATGGGCACTAAACAGTGAATAAAGATGGTGGTGGGGCGCCACTACTCACACTGGGGCAGCCAGTTGGAGCAACGGCCCCCCAACCCCCCCTCTAGCTCCGCCACTGCTTCAGGGCCTCCTTTCGTAGGCCCGGACACTCCAGCCACCCAGACTGTCTTGTTGCCAGTACTGCTTCGTACTCATTCCATAGGTGTGGCCTAATGAAAGAGATATCATCAAAGAAGATAGAACAGTTTTTCATTTCATTTATTTGTAATTGCAGGTAGGTACACTGAGATACAAGATCCCATTTTCAGGCACGACCTCAAGTCTGTAGGTTCAACAGACAAACTAACAACATAGTATACATTAATCAACCATTAAATACAATAAACAATCAACACATCATTATACACAAGAGCAAACATTCATTTTATTTAAATGAATAGAATCAGCAGTGGAGAAAATGGTGATTGATAAAGAAGACTTTACCAATCAGAAGTTGTGTACTTACTATAGCAGTAAATCTTCGAGAGAACCCCTTTCATCAGGCCATACCATCCCAACCTCCGTCCCCTTCAGACATAGAGCTGTGTAACCCCTGTCTTTCTCAAGGATGATCTACCTGCTGTTTCCAACCTCGCCTGGTAGCTGGAACCATAAGCCTCTCCTGATTCCCTAGAGGGAGGTCCTCTGAGTATGATCTCTGTCAGGGAACTGAGGAGAGAAGGGGACATCTATGTTTGTATGGGAAGTGCCGACATAGGATGTCATCATGGGCTGCCCCTAGCGGACTGCTTGCAAAAAGTTTCCGTGTGGTCCTAGTGCCTGATGGCTGTAGTTTCATAGGTGTGACCTGATGAGAGATTCTCTCAAAGATCCACCGTTAATAGTAAGTACATAACTACTGTTTTTTTCTGTCACCCATAAATCCTTGCAGTAGCCGAGACACTAGTTTCTCTGTCCACCACTTATCTTTTTGATGACAGTTCACTACTACATCTTTCCTTTGGTGGGAGGGGGCTGATGTGTGGTACAGAATATCTTTTGATGTAGTGAAATGCAGTCATCATTTACCAAGCCAAGGCAGTGGTTGTGCTTTTGGACTCAAACTATGATACTGCAACTTATGTTATTAAAACTGCATACCTGCTTTATTTGTACAGTAGTAAGTTGTTTTGTTTCATTTCTATTATTTAGACAATTAATATCCCAGCTGGTGGAGCACTGCTCGAGTCTACCATTCCAATCGATTTCTTTCCAGGGTTCAACCTAGAAGGCTTTCCCAACAGAGACAGCTGTAGATACATTGATGCATATGGTCTCCATTCAGCTCATACTTTACTTAGAGGTACAGTCAGATATAAGGTAAGAATGGTGTCCCATCACGTTTTTCAATATAGATTAATAATTGACATTTTAGGTTTCATTCTTCGTAGGTGTCCATGTGGAAGCAATATGCAGATTAGTTTTCTGTTCTTTGAAGATTATGAATGTGATGATCATTTTGTCATGTAACAAAAAACATGATACATGTGGAGGCTTCTGATAAAAAAAAAAAAAAAAAGGCATTAGCAGCATATCATGCATATAAATATTGACCTCAATCCAGCAAGATGAAACATAACAAGACTGGGTGATAAATAAATGTATCCAGATAAGATTACATCAGGCCCGAACATATGGTATTGATATTATTTCATTTCTCACTGGCAAACTTCACTTGTGTTCCAGTACAGCACAGCACCTTGTGAAGAGGGAGACCGACAGAAAAGTTGTAGAAAAGTAAAACAATAAAAGTGAATGGGTAAAGCGCCAAGGGACTTGTGCTAATTTGATTTTTAGAACTGTTGTCCACCATGACATGGCTACCAGTGCTGCAGTGTTCCCAACACCAGTAATTGCTTAGTAAAACAGTATAATGAAACAAAGACCCTTGAGTGTGTCATGAATACTGCCGTACTGCACTTTCAATTCAGTGAGACTCATGATTGTGAAGGAAAAGTCACTTCTTAGCAACATAGTTCAGTAGCAGGTATTTACTAGCCACTTAATGCCAAAACTCTTGTGTGCCATCATTGCGCCATAGTAACTATCCTGGTTTCGTAGTTACCATGGTGACGGTGGCATAAGCTGTTTATAGTACAGAAATGAACTTTGCAGTCGGCCACAGTAGTTAACTTGGTTGCCGCCTAGGTAACTGCTGCCTCAGTCTAGTCCACAACCTGCAATAATGGACACAGTGTCTGTATGAGTAACTGCCACGTGGACACGTTGAGAACATGCTTGCAGTCCTGAATAGTATTTTCAAATACAGATTTGTCTGCAGCACCAAAGAGGCACCCGAGTTTAACTAAAGTTAATCATAACAGATTCTTCTATGCCCTGCTACCATCAACCATGAAAACAAAAATAGGTGTGAGCTGGTTGTACGCTGCGAACTGAAAAACATCACAGAGGAACAATTTGACAAAATCCATAACAGATGGAGAAAACTTTTCAAGTGCAAGGTAGTGCACAAATGTTTTTACAGTTAATCTAACCCCAGCTGTACCTCATTGCTTAATTGTACCATCCCTGAAGATTTTAACAGTAATGGTCTCAGACTCCGCAAATACAACTTCTTTAATTTCTTTTAATACAGTGTATGCCACCGAAGGCGGACACTGTTTATGCAGACAATCGTTTTACATGGACAGAAATCAATTTTCCAAACCAAATTCAATGTAATATGTTGTTAAAACACTGTTTAATGCGGACCTAATTTTCCAGCAAACATGGACAGTTTGTGAAGCACTTTTGCTGCTAATTATGTGTTGCGTCCTGATCCAGACAATTGTAACCAACGGTAACCAACTTAATTTAGTACCATTCTGTTGCAGGAAAATGCCAGTTTCGCTCAGATGAGCTAATGAGATGTTAATAGTCTATTTATTGACCTTTACTTCAGCACATCTCATTTGAGTTGTGCTGTGCTGTGGAGATTGTGTCCTGTTCCTGGCTCTGTTCAATTTTAAAATGTCTAAACAACCTGGGATCCCGCCAGCATGTAAGATTAATCTTCTAAAGAAAATGGAATTGCTTCCTAGAATGAATGTTCACAAAATTGCAATACAGTTGTCTGTCCCCAAGTCTACAATCTCAGACTTAATCCATGGCAAAGAAAAGGTGCTGGCTGATTGGCATTCCAGTCAAAATCTCCAAAGGAAAAAAAAAGCAGGAGGGGAAAGATGGAGAGATAGAGGAGGCTTTGTTAGTGTGGTTCACTAGTGTGCGGGAGAGGGAGGCAGTGGTCAGCGGGCCCCTTCTGCTTCAAAAAGCCACACAAATTGCAGAAGCGATGGGAAAGCATGAGTTTAAGGCAACAGATGGGTGGCTGCAGCAGTGGAAAGCCCAAAACAGTATCTGCTACTGCAGAGCCCATGGTGAGAAACAAAATGCCGATGACGCTGGAGCAACAGACTGGGTGAGGGATGTGTTACCCGACATTCTGGCAGGTTATGAGAGCAACAGCATTTTTAGTGCCGATGAAACCGGCTTGTGTTTGTGATGTTGAGCAAGGAACTTTAACATTTAAAAATGAACTCCCACAAGGGCAAAAAAGGGCAAAAGAAAGGCTGTCTGTACTTGTGTGTGGCAACATGAATGGGTCCGAGAAAACAGACTTTTTGGTGATAGGGAAGTCAGCAGCGCCACAGTGCTTCCGTGGTGTAGCTCATCTGCTTGTGATTTACCGTAGCAGTAAAACTGCTTGGATGACCAGTGAGATTTTCACATAGATACATAGACAGTGTCGGCAGATAAGGGCCTATGGCCCACCCAGTCTGCCCATTTGAGCTTGTAAGTTCAGTTTGTTTTCCTAGAAGTCTGTTGCCCTTTACCCCTGACCTCCAGAATTCCTTTATGTCTATCCCATGCATTCTTAAATCCCGTGATTGTTTCAGCCCCCACTTCCTCTGGCAGGGTGTTCCACTTGTCCACCACCCGGTCTGTGAAGAAATTCTTTCTCATGTTTCCTCTGAATCGTCCTCCCTCCAACTTCATCCCATGCCCTCTAGTCCTGGAACATCTTTTTCACTTAAAAATAGTGTTTTCTAGGGACATGGATATGTTGTTCATTCACACTGTCTGGCAGGTTCCTTGCCGCTTTAAATCTTGCCGGAAGGTCTTCAAGCTGGCTCCTCCCACCCACCCGGGTGGTAAAACCTCGGCCCGCCCCATGATGCCAGATCTTCCTTACCGCTTGGAAGCTCAGGTTCCCTCCTTAACGCTTCCGCGATAAGACTGGTTCTCAATTCTTCGAATTTTCAAATCAAAAGTTTTTTGCTAAAAGACTTGGTCTTCTCTCTCGCGCTGCAATGGACAAATCGACTCCCGGTTTCCGGAGATGCCCTTGCAGGCAGAAGATGTCTCGGACGGATCCGCACTCCACGTGCGTCGTCTGCTATGGCCTTGGCAGCGACCGCGGGCTTTGCGACCTGTGCTCTTCTTTTACTGACCTCGTCCTCGAAGACCGTGCTGCCCGTTTACAGCTGGGCGTCCCGAAAAGATTTCCTCCGGTTCAATCGAAGAGGCCGGTCGGTGGTGTCCGGCCCGGGCTCGGCGGATCAGCTCAAGCAGATGATCGCCCTCAAGAGGAGGGCGGCGCGGTGCTTCTACCTCGGCCGCATTTGTCCCGCTCTCTCTTGGTGCCCTCGTATTCAGCTTCTTTTAAGAGCTTTGTCTGAACTCTCGACGAAAGGTGAGGGTCCAACTTCTTCTGGACCTTTTTCTCGGTCCAAAAGAGAACAAAGTAAGTCTCATCGTCGACGCTCTTAGGGCCGGGAAAGATCCCTCCCTTGTCGACAGTCGACTGTCGACAACTTCGACCACTGGCTTCACGGTGTCCCGTCAGGCCAGTTGGACCGAGACTCCGTCGGCGCGGTCGAGATTTTTCTTGACCCTTGGACGGGTTGTCGGCTGGAGAAGCTGAGAATCCCTCTCCCGGTTCCCCGGTGGAGTTGAGGTCCCGTCGGCTCATCTGTGCCTCCGGTTCCGGAGCCGGTGGAATCGTCCAACCGAGGGAGTGCGATTCTCAACACCTCCGCACCGTCCTCGGCCCCTGGCAGGGTCTCGGTCTCCGGACGTCTTCAGTGTCCAGCCGATCCGCCGTCATAGGCGGTCTCGGTCTGCACATCGGCAAGCACGCCGCCGCTTCCTCTTCCTCCTCCTCGGACGAGGAGGCTTGGCCTAGTTGCGTCGGGAGTATGAGAACTCATGTGGCAACAGCTCCTTCTGACTGGGAATAAGCCGACCCTGTCGTCTTCCCTGGCCATTAAGTGGTTGTCAGTCGGAGCGGCGAAACAACCCTCGTTGTAGCGAGGAGCCTGTTCCCAGGCCGGTTGTTCGCCAAATCCAGCTGCCCCACTCATTCTGGTGGAACCTCCCCTCACAGCCAGTACTGGGGCTCCACCAAAAATTCTCGGTCGGCGGGGACTGCCCCATAGGCTGTCTGTCACCCTCACTCCCGATAGACCCTCGGCAGGTGGAGGTGGCTCAGGCCCGAGGTAGCTCTTTGAGGACTCTTCTGAGTCCGAGGATGATTCCTCCCTTTCTCCAAGCAAATGGACTTGGAGTCCTCAGGAGGATAGCAGTGGACGATAGCCCTTCGTCCTTCCTAGGATTGCTTCGCTCATCTCGGAGTCCACGGGATGGAGCTCGAACCGTTTCTAACGGGCCAGGTATCCTCACGGAGATTCTGGACCGAGGGATTCCCCACGGAGGCCTTTCCAGTGGCCAAGGGCCATAGTGGTCCGGCCTTGAGCTTAGCAGCCCTGCTCCTGCCCTGCGCCTTGGGCCAGGATGGCCAGGAAGTATGCGGTCCCTACCGGTTCCCTGTCCGGTTTTTCGGAACACCCCTCTGCTGAGGGGTTGGTTACCGACAGCGTTTTCCGGCGTGCCGGGAACGCCAGGGATGTGGACAAACCCGGCTGTATCCAAGAAATTGGATTATGCCTGGCGAAAGTTTGCTGGCGTCTCGTCTTCCCAGGCCGTTCGGTTGGTCTCGTGGCATATTATGTTCTGTTGTTCTGGATGAGGTCGCTCATCTTCCCGCTGACTGCATCACGGCCGGGCAGGTGGGACCAGGCAGGGTAGTGGCCAAACAGCAGCTCCAGACTGTTTTTAGACATTGGGGACCTGTGCCAGGTCTGTGGCGGCCGAGGGTTATGCATCGGGTTTGCTGAGATATCTACCTTTACGGATAACGCACAAGGCGGATGTTCCTTTTGGACTTACCTCGCCCTGGGTGGAAGGTCACCCAGAGGATCGAGAAGTCCACTGCCTGACTCAGTCTTCTGCTCAGGGACAAGGTCGCAAGTCGCGTCTAAGCCCTTTCCTTCTTGCGCCCGTGCGTTTGCCCAGTAACGCCAGGTTGGCAGGCTCGGGTTCATCCAACCTAAGCTGCTTCTCCAACAGGAAGCAGGAGGAAGGCCCAGAGGTCCCTGGCTGGTCCTTCCTCCAGTTTGCCCAGTGACGGCTGAGGGTGTCGCCCATCCCCGCCACTCACCCTGGTTCCCCTGTGGGGACGGCCCGATATTTTTTCCGCCTGGTCCTTATACACGGACAGGTGGTACTGAGGGGTGGAAGGCCTGCCTCAGAGTTGGCGCAGGCCCGCCTCAAGTGCCGTCGCACTGGGGCCTGGGTCCCAGTCACTGTCTGCTCGTTGAGCCGATATCGCCTCTCCTCCGGAGGTGATCAGGAGGTATGACCCCTCAGACCTGGGGTTTTGTCAGGCTTCCTGTTCGAACGACGGGTTGGTGCCCATTCTCATTCACACCCTTCGAACAGTTCATGTTCAACCTCAGATGGTCACTTGGCGCAGATAATACCATCTGGAACATGCTTGGTTCTGTTTTGACCTGCAGGACGCGTTTCACGTCCCATCCATCCGTTACATCGAGATTCCTTCGCTGAGCGAGGGATCCTTCGTTCCTGAGCCATGCCCTTCGCCTGTCTCCAGCTCCCAGGGTCTTCACCAAATGCATGTAGACAGCTTCTGCGGCTTTAGGGTCCGGTGTACTTACCTGGACGATTGGTTGATAGCAGCCTCCAGACAGAGGTGCGTCCAGATCTGGCTCAGGTTTGCCTCAAGTCGCTTCTCATCACTGAGGCCAAGTCAACTCGAGCTGAAGCAGGTATTTGTTTATTGGGCATCTCTACTTTCTTTGAACTAGAGACTGCCTCTAGACAGGGTCGAGGTTTTGGCCCTTGCTCAATTATTTGTTGGGCACCGCGCCTGCCCGGGCCCTGTGCCTGGGTTCATGGGGCTGCTGCACCATGGGTCCTTACGCTAGATGCGCTCTTCAGTGGGTTTGGCCAGCCAGTGGTCACAACGCTGTGATCCATTGACCAGCAGTGGTGGTGACCCGAGATGTGGAACGCCCGCAGGACCGCTCTATCTCATCTGCAGGAGTGGTCCTGCTTGTCCGCTTCAGCCGGTCGTGTCTTCTGTCATCGATGCCTCGATGGGTTGGGGTGCCGATCTGGGAACACCGCGCCAGCCCTGTCCCCATGGAGTCCCGACATATCAACCTGTTGGAGCTCGGCGGTCCGCCGAGTTCACCGCCTTTGTTCGCTTTCCGTCAGGACCTAATCCAGACGGACAATACCACGGCCCATGTACTACCTAACTGCTAGGGCGGGACACGCCCATGCTTTATGCAAGAAGCCCGGATTTGTCACTGGGCGAGCCTGGAGTATGATCTCCTAGCTATCATGGCAGGAGCCTTCAACACCTGGCCGGTGCCCTGTCGATAGCTGCATTCAGTGGTCTCTCCTGCCGGAGGTATAAGATCTGTTCTCCATGGGGCACACTGTGGACTGTTCCCCAGGGAACGGGTTGAGGCTGTTTGCCCGCCCCTCAGCAGGGCTCGCTGCAGGGGCCGGCTGGGACCCCTGCCCACGCCTTCCATTTCCTTGATTCATGTGCTTTCTGCTGCGGGAGGACAAGGGTCAGGTGATGGATATTCCCAGACTGGCCCGCCAGTTCTGGTACCCAGATCTCAGCCAGCCTAGGCTCCTAGGTGCTTCCAGCTGTTCGGACCTGTTTCAGTCAATCAGGAAGGTTCATCCGGACTCAACTGCACCTGACGGCCTGGTTCCTGATCTGTTAGAGTTCAGGCCTTGGTCTGCCTATAGTCCTATGTTGATGCCTGGAAGGAATGACCAGGAATGCTAAGCTCAAATGGAAGAGATTATTTGGTGTCAGGGCAAGGGTTGACTCTTCCTCCGTTCCTTGGCAAGCATTTTGGACTATTATGTCCTTTCATTCGTTGGCTTAGGTCGATTTAAGCAGTATTGCAGCCATCTGCTACCGGGCGTCGGGGAGCGGTATGCGAGGAGAAGGTGGTTGATGCTTTGCCGCCTTCTCGTCAGAACCCACCTGGGGGGATTTACTGCTGGCTGCAGTTCATGGGTGTTTTATTTAACCAATGCACATGTGTGAACCTCTCTCACCTGTCATGGAAGACCGCCTTCTTGGTGGCTATCACGCCAGCCAGAAGGATGGGAGAACTCCAGGCACTCTGCATTGAGTCTCCTTACCTGGTCTTCCACAGGGACAGAGTTGTCCTGCCTCCACCCGAAATTCTCTTCCTAAGGTGGTGTCGGAGTTTCACCTTAACCAGGTGTTGACTCTGCCGGTGTTCTACCCCAATCACACCTCAGAGGCTGAAATACAGGCTCCATACTTTGACCCTAGAAGGGCGCTCGCTTATTATAAGGAGCGCACGGCTGAAATTCGGGGAGAGGTTCGCCAGCTGTTTGTCACCTACGCTGAAGCCGCACCTGGCAGACCTGCAGCCAAGCGGACGATAGGCAGGTGGGTCACCTCCTGCATAGATCTCTGCTATAAGTTGGCGGGCATGGAGCCTCCAGAGGATAAGAGCTCATTCTACCCGTCATATACTGCTGCATCGGTGGCTGCTTCCAGGGACGTCCCTATCCAGGAAATCTGCAGGGCTGCTACCTGGAAGTCAGCACACACCTTGATTACCCATTACCACATCGACCTTGAGTCACGCCGGGATGCTGGTTTTGGGGCCTCGGTTCTCCAGTCTCTATTTCCTAAGTAGGGGGTGTGGACCTTGCCTCCCTCCTCCCGGAGAACTGCTAGGAGTCTGCCAGACAGTGTGGATGAACAACATATCCATGTCCCTAGAAATACAGGTTACTCACCTGTAACAGGAGTTCTAGGAATGGTATATGTTGTTGATCCACACGACCCACCCGACCTCCCCGGCTTCGACGCACAACCTGAGCTTCCAGCGGGCCAGATCTGGCGTCATGGGGCGAGCCGAGAGTTTTACCACCCGGGTGGGTGGGAGGAGCCAGCTTGAAGACCTTCCGGCAAGATTTAAAGCGGCAAGGAACCTGCCAGACAGTGTGGATGAACAACATATACCATTCCTAGAACTCCTGTTACAGGTGAGTAACCTGTATTTCCTGCACCCTGTTCCTCCCTGTAAGATACTTGTATGTCTCTATCATATCCCCTCTCTCCCTCCTCTCCTCCAGGGAGTACATGTTCAGTTCCTTCAACCTGTCTTCATAGGACTTGTGATGCAATCCATGCACCATCTTTGTTGCCCTCCTCTGAACCTTCTCTACCCTGTCTATGTCCTTACATAGGTATGGTCTCCAGAACTGTACACCGCACTCCAGGTGGGCCTCACTAGTGTCTTGTATAGCGGAATTATGACCTCCTTTTCCTGCTGGTGATGCCCTGCCTATACATCCCAGCATCCTATTTGCTTTACCTGCTGCCTTGTCACACTGTTTCTCTACCTTGAGGTCATCAGAGATGACAACCCCAAGATCCCTTTCCTACTTGGTGCATGCTAGATCCTCACCCCCCAACTGATATATTGTGCCAGGGTTTTTGTGCCCCAGATGCATTATCTTGCACTTCTTTGCATTGAATTTCAACTGCCAAACCCCTGACCATTCTTTAAGTTTCTGCAGGTCGCTTCTCATTCTGTCTACACCCTCTGGTGTGTCTACTCTGTTACAGAGCTTTGTGTCATCAGCGAACAGTGAAATTCTGCCTTCTAGATCCCGCGCAATGTCACTGATGAAGATGTTGAATAGAACCGGTCCCAGCACTGATCCCTGTGGTACCCCACTGGTCACTCTTCCCTCTGTGGAGTGACAGCCATTTACCACCACCCTCTGTGTCCTGCCACCCAGCCAGTTATCAGTATCCCTACCCACCCACACTACTGTCCTGCCCACACCCATATTCCCCTGCTTGTGTAATAGTCTTCTATGTGGCACAGTGTCAAAGGCCTTGCTGAAGTCCAGATAGGCCATGTCCACTGCCCTCCCCTGATCCACCTCCCTAGTCACCCAGTCAACGAATTCAGCGAGGTTGGTCTGACATGCACCCCTGGTGAAACCATGCTGCCTTGGGTCCTGTAGTCCATTGACAAACTAGATGTTCCACCAATCTCTCCTTCAGTAGTGCTTCCATGATCTTCCCACAACCGAGGTGGAGGCTGACTGGTCTGTAGTTCCCTGCTTCTTCTTTGTTCCCACTTTTGTATAAGGGAACTACATCTGCTGTCCTCAGTCTTTGGGTACCTCCCTGTTTCCAGTGATCGGCTAAACAGGATAGCCAGAGGTTCAGCCACCACCTCTCTTAGTTCTTTAAGGACCCTGGGGTGCACCCATCTGGCCCTATTGCTTTATCAACTCTTATTACTTCCAGTTCCTTTAGGACCCTTTCTCGTGTGAAGGGACTTGTGTCCATTTCTGCACCATTCTCACCCCTTGTACTCCCTTCAGACCCATTACCCTCCTCTTCCTCAGTAAAGACTGAGCAGAAATACCTGTTCAATATGTCAACTTTACTGTTGTCATCCTCCACGCTGCCCCCATCCTCCCCCTTCAGTCTCACTATCCCTCCCTTTGTCTTTCTTTTTTCACTTTTCACTTCACAGAATGGTTAAGGCTGTGGGACAAAAAACTAAGGGGCAGGAAATTGCCATCCTTCTGGACAGTTTCACTGATCATCCAGATGTCCAAAATCTCAGACATTCATCTAATTTTTTTTACCACCCAACACTTCTTCGCTGATCCAGCCAATGGATAATTTACTCTCTGAAATGCCACTATGTGAGAGAGAGAGAGAGAGAGAGATGAGAAATAGGGTGATAGAGGAGAAGATGGACGAGGGAGCGGAGCTCACGGCAGCAGTGTGTGTAAAGCGGATCAACATTTTAGATGCAGTCTGTTTTTTAAAAAAAGCCTGGGACAAAGTCACTCCAGAAACAATCGCTAACTGCTTCAGAAAGGCCAGATTTACAAAGCAGTCAGAAGATGTTCCCCTCCTAACCACAGCAGCAACAGTTGAGGAACTTATTCCTCCACCAGCAGGGCTCACAGAAGTTGAATTTGACCACCTTTGCTGACTAGGAGAAGCTGACAAGGAGCCACAGGCAAACGACGAGATGTCACGGCTTCTAAACATTGTAAGGGCCCCTGACAGCCAAAGCCAGTGTGAGGTGGATGACGAACTTGAGGACACTGAGCAATAGTTAACACCAGTGACTGCCAAAGAGGTTCATGCTGCACTTATAACTTTAAGATGAGCAATGGAGCAAAGAACAGATGTTAAACTTGACTGGCTGATGATGGAAGGCACGGAGCGCAGCTTCAGTTTGTATGCTAAAAATGCTGTTAAGCAGACTATTGATATTTTTTTCACGAAGGATGCAGGTCAGCAGAACTGAAAAGCACACCAAGCACCAGTACTTTTAACCCGACCCTCCCACAACACTGAAAAGTAAAGATGTGTATTCTACCAACCACTTTCCGCAACACTGAAAATAAATCAAGATGTGTATTTTACAACCCACCCCTCCTCGAATAGCACAATGTAGTATGCAGTGTGTGGCACAAACAGAAATGACAAAACAACTAATTTTAGTGCACAGCACCATCTGTCAGCAACTGTGGACATTGCATACCACAGACATTAAAGGTGCACACAAATGTGTCTGCATGAAGCGGCTTACACTGTATACCTACTGCTTCACTATAAACATCAGCAGGAAGCATGACTCTGTATAACATATTGGGCTAATATTATGTAATGTTCTTGATTATGTAGCAAGTTTTTTGAGCTGGTTTGCCACACAGAACTTTCTGACAGACTATCCAACGTAGACTTTGTATACATAGCTCAGCGGTATTTTTTCCCAAAAAAATGACATCACATATTTGTTAGCATAGGTACAAGACATATATGAGTTTTAGAAACTTGATTAACAATCTTTACTAATCAAAAAAATCTTGACTAGCAACAAGCCTGGTTTGAGGAGGAATTTCCCTAAATTATGTTTATCTATAAAATACAGTACAAAAGATTGCGGTTGTGGGAAACTAGGGTCAAATTAAGAGAAACATTACCACAGTTCTGTATTGCTACCACAACTGCAGAAAAAAATTACCATGTTAGGGACATTGGGCTGGAGTCTCAAAATGATTTGGGACCACATCCCATACCGCAACTCCAGTTGAGGACCGAAATCTCCGCAGCAGCAGAGATTGGTATTCCCAGTCCACCGCAGGTGCAGGAGATGTTATGCATGATCCCACCAGCCGTCACATTTTTCTGGAGCTGTGGGGAAAACTACTCGCAAACTGCTGTATGTCACGGAGGCAGTCATAAACCGGCTTCACTTTTGTAAATACTGCAGTTGCAGAAGAAACTGTGGTTCTGCAAGTGGCAACACACTTGTGCCGACTTTTTCCCGCAGCTGCTTTGAGAATTAGGCCCATTTTTCCAGCAGTGCAGCAAATCATTTAATTAGCAACTTCTTCTAATCAAAACTGTACTTGATCAGCCAGAAGCAATTTTAGGTAACGAATTGCAATGTGATCCCACTTAGTTTGTTATTTCACTGACAGTTTGTTACTAACGGAGTATCCCAAGGTTTGATTTTGGAACTTCTACTGTTTTCCTTAGTTGATTAATTTGCCTGATAGATGTTGAGGCTTTGGCATGTAAATGTATGCCGATGACAAGATGCTTTACTGTGAAGGTTAAACTATTCCTTAGGTTCAGGAAAAATTACAGTGCAAAATTAGGGCACTGACAGTGGTTTCCAACTGAACTACAAAAAGGTTGTGGCTCTCCTTGATGGAATCCCACTAGCATCTTCAACTTGACAGCAACCACAGTTATTTAGGGAATTGTCATTTTTTCCATTTTGGTAGAAGATCATTAAATATTTGCGGTAGCATTGGATAATTTCCATTACACGTTTTATGTACAGTTACTGTTTTGCTTATGGCTGTAAGAGGGCATTCTTTAGTTCTTTGGGTGAGAGAACTGCAAAGAGAAGCTACGTATTTCTGACATACAAAGGGCTTTGGAAGAAAATTCTACAACTGTAAGAGACAAGAACTGTACATGTCATGTAAATCATGTTAAAGAGTCACTGATTTAAAAAAAAAAATCGATTTAAAATCAGAATGTTTCACTTCATAGAATATTACTGAATCCCCTTTGTGGGAAGTAGACTTGGCCAACTGAACTTAGAACTTCATAATTCTAGAACTATGTACATGAGAGACACTGTTATGGTTATAAGATTACCTGGAATGTTTAGAAATAATCAATCTTCATTGGTTAAGGATAATGTCATGATTTATAAAAGAGGTACGGAAAACTCTGTATCATGATTGGTCAGGAGCCATCCCCAGGCATGCATTTATGGAGCAACAGCCCTGCGGGGTACACTTTTCTGGCTGCCTGGAGGATACAGCGCATCCCACATATCCATGCCTGACAGAAACATTGAAAATAATTTCTGCCAACCATGTTACTACTGTGTTCTGACACATAAAAACATTTTTTAACAGTTCTGAATCACTTTCCACCCCCAACCCACATCTAATAATCAACTACTTACAGTATAAATTATTTTAAAGAATAATGTTACCTTTCTCTTGTTTCTTTTTGTATTTCTTTTTTACTATTGGCCTCTGATCCGCGGTGCTTTATAGAGTTAGTTGCCACAATGATACACAGTCACTGCAGCATTGGCTAACCCCCCCCCCCCGCCTGCCCACTCCTGTCATCCCTGCCCACCTGTGAAAAGCAGTGCAGGTGATAAATCAGGAGGTAACTGATACACAAAATGTGTTCAAGAAATAATAACCCAGTCCTCTCCATGGAATGAGTAGATCTTACTTCAAGATTCGTTCTTGCAGCAGTTAATACCTTTATGACTAAAGCCTGCAGGTCAGGACCCCAAGGAAACTTTCTAGCTAGCAGTACCCTACAGGGGACCACCCCCGACATAGGACTGCCCCTGACATCACATATGGTACAAAATGGGGCGGTCCCCTACCCATCCTCAGTTCTTTTCCCGCTATCGACCACACAAGTTGGACCTCCATGGATATCTTCAGCTAGTCGACCGCCATCTTACCACATTTTTCAGTGCCTTTTTCTTTCTCTGAATTTTTTCCAAAAGTACATGTTGTCGTCTTCTCCAACTTCTTCAGTCGAGAGGCGCCTTTCCAAGTGCACATGTGGCAAGCAGATTTCCAGATAAAGATACAGCCCGCCGGGGTCTTGTTTTGCTTAGGCCCAGACCACAATATCGAGGCCTATCATTGCTGCCACAATTTCAGCCAGTGCACGCAGCTGTGGTGCTGGAAGACCCTTGAAGCTTTCTTGCTGAAAAAACAGTTCTAGGGACATGGATATGTTGTTCATCCACACTTATTGGCAGGTCCCTTGCCGCTTTAAATCTTGCCGGAAGGTCTTCAAGCTGGCTCCTCCCACCCACCCGGGTGGTAAAACTCTCGGCTCCGCCCCATGACGTCAGATCTTCCTTACCGCTTGGAAGCTCAGGTTCCCTCCTTAGCGCTCTGCGTTTTTGACTGGTTCTTGAAAAGTTCGGTCTTCAAATTTATTGAAGTATCCTTGAATCTTCGATCTTTTCTTCTTCGCTGCGGCGATGGCTTTTTCCAGCCCCGAGAGACGTACGGTTAGTTCCTTCAGGAGGGACTCGCACTCCACGTGCTCTTTTTGCCTGGACTTGGATCATGATCCTCGGGTGTGCAACTTTTGTTCTGCCCTTTCGGTCAGCTCTCCGGAGGACCGCGCGGCCCGTTCGAGGCTCGGACATCCGGTAGTTTTTTCCACTCCGGAGATTCCATCGGACCGGCGGGTGCCCGCTTCGACTGTTTCCCTGCAGTCTGATCCTGCCGGGAAGGGAACGGGTTTTCCCCTTCCCTCTCCTTCGGTTGCGGAGCTTATCACGCTCTCCTTGGATTCCTTTCTTTCAGCTTCGTTCAGGGAGCTTCGTCATTCTCTCTCCTCCAAGGGAGAGGGAACCTGGAGCCCTGTCTCTCGGTCTAAGGGCATGACGGGAGTCTCTTCGTCGAGGCCGGAAATTTCCCTCTCCCTCATCGACCAACTCTGGACTTTGGTCGAGGATTAAACCGACGGCCTCTGGCCTCACGGTACCCCAGTCAGGTCAGCGGCCAAATTCCCCATCGGCGTTTCGAGTCTCGACCCGTCTTGGGGGTCTGCTGAGGCCGTCTTCCGCCGCCTTGGCGGCAGTGAAACTCTGTCCTCCACTCCGGATCGACAGCCCTCGGTCCGTTCTGAGCCGAGGGAGGAGCGGGTGCTCCCCGTTTCTTCCCAGGCCCGCCCTCGGTTACCTCGAGGATTTGGGTCTCGGTCTACTTCTCGGTCTAGCCGCTCACGCCGATCTCGGCGTTCTTGGTCGAGGCACCGGGTTAAGTGGCTTTGCCATTCTTCCTCGTTCCCCTCCTCGGATGAGGAGTGGTTTCGATGCTGTTGGCGTCGGTGTTACGAGGAACTTATGTGGCGACAGCAGTTGTCTGGGTTTCAGTCGACCCCGATTCATTCTCCGGATAGCAAGCAGCCGCCGCTTGGTCGGCAGCCGTTCGAATCGGTCGAGGAGCCTTCTCCAGGACCAGTTGCTCGTTTGACCTTCGCTGCCCCTCCGCCTTTGGCGGAGTTCGGGCCGGACTGTGGCCTGTCCTTCAGGTCACTCGGTCCCCTCACTTCTGCCCGGCCCGGCGACGAAGAGTGTCTCGGGCCTGCGGCAGGTTTTTGCAGACCCTTCGGAGCCTGGAGCAGGCTCTGCCATGTTTCCTGACGGGGAGGACCCCGGGTCTTCCCAGGAACATCCAGTAGACGACAGCCCATCGTCTTTGAAGGGTCTACTTCAGCTCATCTCAGAGTTTACTGGAATGTAGCTTAAGCCCGTCTCCGATCGGGCTCCTTATCCCCTTCTGGAGATTCTGGATCGAAGGGGTTCTTCCACGGAGGCCTTCACAGTGGCTGAGGCTATCGTGGGCCCAGCCTTGGAGCTATGGCGGCGGCCTACTTCTTGCCCTGCGCCTTCGGCCAGGGTAGCTCGGAGGTATCCTATCCCGGTCGGTTCTCTGCCCGGTTTCCCGGAGCACCCCTCGGCTGAAGGGGTAATTACCGACGACGTTTTCCAATTTCTTGGAAACGCTGGGGATGAGACAGACCCCGACAAGGAGTCCAGAAGGATGGACTATGTCGGGCGAGGATATGCTCACGTCCTCCCTAGGCCTCCGTCCGGGCCAGCTCGGTTGCACTGATGGCACATTTCTCCACACCCTTTTGGGCTCCTGGACGGTTCTCCCTCATCTCCCAGGTGACCTGCGAACCCGCAGTTCGACAGTACCAGGACCAGTGTGGGGGCGTGACAGCAGCTCCAAGCGCTCTGGATCTAGGCGACTCCTGTGCCAGATCGGTGGCGGCCACAGTGGCCATGCGCCGCAGGGTGTGTCTGAGGTTGACATCCTTCTCCTTGGAAACCCAGCACGAGTTGGCGGACATCCCCTTCTTGGGGACTGACCTTTTCGGCCCTGGAGTGGAGGGATACATCCATGGGCCCGAGAAGTCCGATGCCACTCCAGACTCGGTCACTCTCGCCCACAGGGTCAAGGGCAGCCGTCAGCCTTTGCGTAAGCCCCTTTGGCCCCTGATCCCTGGGGCCCCCCGGCCCAGCATGAGGGCCAGCAGGCATGCGCTGGGCGGCCTGTTGCCAAACCAGCGTCTTCCTCCAAAAGGAAGCGGAGAGGCAGGAAACCGAGGGGCTCCTCGGCTCCCTTCCCCTCTAAGCCTGCTCAGTGACAGGCCAAGGGGCATTGCTTCCGCTCCGTCATCCCAGCCCGGGTTTTCTCGTGGGGGGACGGCTCCGCACCTCGTTCTGGAGGTATTTAGGGTGGATCCTGTCGCAAGTTGCAAGCGGATCCCCTTTGAGCCGTTCCTCCACAGGGGTTTCGAGTTCACGGCCCCTGTGTCGGTCGTCCGACATGCCTGGCTCTCTAGTTAGAGATGATCAGGAAGGCCGTGGACCCCCCCCCCATTCAACCCTGGGTTCGCGTCCAGGCATTCCTGGTCTCTTACGGACGGGGGCTTGTGCCCATCCTCCAGCACGCCTGAATGGTCTCTCTTCTGCAGACATTCCATCCTCAGGACGTGGTGTGTAGCTGTTTCCTGGTCTCCAGGATGTACCTACTCCTCGTTCCGTCCATTTTTGGGGGAGGCTTCACCCCTTCTTGCGGGGGAGCTGCTTACGAGTTCCTAACACTTCCCTGCTCAGCAGTCTCTGGGGACTGGAAGGGTCCGGATGTCACCCCACCCGGAAGGCAGACTGGTCTCCCGTTTTCGGGAGCCAAGTGAGAACTCATATCTTAGCGGTGAAGCTTCTTCAGGACTAAGCTCGACTTTGAGTCCGAGCTCAGCTCCGGGCGAACAGGGTGAGGTTCTTCCTCCTTTGCCGGTCGGGTTGGCCTGGAAATTACGTCCTGCCAGGACCTCCTGCTCCTCCTGGGCCTCAGGGTGGCCTTCCCTTGGTGGGGGCCAGCCAGAGGTCACAACGCGTGTCCCGTGGACCAGTTCGACTTACAGCCCAGGAGTTGGGAGCAGCTCCTTGGACGTTCTAACCCGGCAGGAGACTATCCTGCTTGTTCGCCCTGAGTTGCCGGTCTTCTCCGACCAATGCTTCTCGGATGGGTGGGGTGCCCATCTTGGGGAATACAGAGTGCGTCGCCTCTGGTCCTCTTGCGAGTCCCGATGCCCTTCCTGCTCGCTGGAGACAGAAGGTTCGATTAGCCGGCTCCGCTTGTACGGGGTCTAGTGGTCTAAGTCCAAGTTGGACTATTCCAAGACCATGTGCTACCTACTCCGCCAGGTTCGGTCTATCCCCTTGTCTCGGTGCAAGGAGGTTCTCCGCATTGAGCGATTGCGCAGTCGAGGCTTCCTAGCCATTTCTTGGCAGGAGCCCAATTCCCTGGCTGCGGCCCTGAGCTGGGCATAGGCTGCGCCTCATGAGTGGTCTCCCCTGCCGGGGGTAGCACAGGATCTTCTCCCTCTTCCCTCCGGGGAGAATACCAGGCCGAGACTGTTTTTTGCCCACCCCTCAGCAAGGCCTGCTGCAGGGGATGCCATCGGGGCCACGGACCCCGGGCCCCTCCGTGCCTCTCCCCCATTTCCCTTGACCTACGGGCAAGGCGAGGAGGGATTTGGCGCAGGTGATGCTGGTAGCCCCAGACTGGATTGCCAGTGCTGGTATCCAGCTCTCCTCAGTCTTAGCCCCAGGCTCCCGAGACGGTCTCTAGTCCGCTGGTCCTGTCTTTCCTTTTCAGGGGAAGGTAATCCATCTGGACCTTCAGTCCCTGCACCTGTTGGCCATCCCCTGTGCGGCTAGGGGCCAGGCCTAGGGTCTTTCAGCAAGGTCCTTAACCTTCGAGGCGTCCTGCTAAGAAGTCGGCCAAGATGCTTGTCCTTTGGGAGAAGTTTCCTTCTTCCGATGATGGGATAGAGTGGTGCCTTCCCATCCTGAGCATAACATTCGGACCATTGCGGTCCATCCTTAGACCAAGGCTTCGGTTGACGACCCTCTGGGTGCTTCTGCGGTCACCACTGTCTTCCGGGCGCGGGCCAGAGGGTAGCTGGTGGTACGGAGAAGGTGGTCTGGCACTTCTAGGCCTCAATCACGCCTCTCCTTTTGGGAGAGTATCCCCGGTTCTGCGGGATCCTTGCTGGTATGGGCTTAGCTCATGAGCAAGCCATCCGAACCTTTGCACAGGTGCGTTTTCCCCCACCTGTTGTGGAAGAACACCTTCTTGGGGCCACTCCACCATCCAGAAGGCTGGGAGGGTTCCAGGCACTCCTTTAACCTCCCTATCCGGTCTTCCACAGGGACTGGGTTGTCCTGTGCCCCACCCGAAGTTCCTCCGGAGGCGGTGGCGGAGTCTTCCCTTCGACGGTATTGCCTCTGCCGGGGTTTATCCCCATTCACAACTCGGAGGCCGTATTCAGGTTCCGTGGGAACCATTTTAACGCTCACCTTGTGAGAGCGTAGAGCTAAAGTTCGGGAGAGGTTCGCCAGCTGTTCATCACCTTCGCTGAAGCCGCATCTGGCAGATTGCAGCCCAGTGGAAGACGAGCGAGCGGGTCACTCCTGCAAGGTCTCCACTTTAGGTGGGCGGGCATGGAGCCTCCCAGAGGGATAAGCGCTCTTCTAACCTGTCCTTCTGCTGCATCGGTGGCTGCTTCCAAGGACCCTCCGGTCCAGGATATCCGCAGGGCTTCTGACCGGAAGCAGGCTTTACCGTTCCCCTTCCACATCGACCTTGGGTCGCGCCGGGGTGCTGGTCGGGGCCTCGGTTCTCCAGTCTTTCTACCTAAGTAGGGGTGTGCGCCTTGCCTCCCTCCTCCTGGAGAACTGCTAGGAGTCTGCTAATAAGTGTGGATGAACAACATATCCATGTCCCTGATACAGGTTACTCAACTGTAACAGGGTTCTAGGAATGGTATATGTTGTTCATCCTACACGACTCACCCGGCCTGCACAACCTGGCTTCCAGCGGGCTAGATCTGGCGTCATGGGGCAAAGCCGAGAGTTTTACCACCCGGTTGGGTGGGAGGAGCCAGCTTGAAGATGTTCCGGCAAGATTTAAAGCGGCAAGGGACCTGCCAATAAGTGTGGATGAACAACATATACCATTCCTAGAACTCCTGTTACAGGTGAGTAACCTGTATATATCTGCTATGGAGAAGGAACTTCATCGCAAAAGCTAGTCTTCTTGGCCCTCATCCTCTTCTTCTCATAAAGAGGAGAAATCGAGTAACAAATACAAGTACCGGAAGAAACATAAGGAGAAGTCCTGGGCAGAAGATCACGCTCAGTCCCCAACAAAGTCGGCAACCCTTTCCTCTGGGTGGGCCTCCAAGCTCCCAATCACTATGCCTCCCTCCCTCATCTCCATTACGGGAGAAGGCTCTTCAGGGCATTGAAAGTCTTTCCACGTCTCTCTGCCACTCAGGCTTAAGCCTATCACCCTTGGGGGCTCTAAGCCTGTTGGCCCTGCCGGTAATCTTCCGAGTGACAGGCCTCTGTCTTTAACCCTCCCGGCAAAGGTGTCCGCCAAGTCCGCCCTGACATCAGGGCAGGGGCTGATGCTAACAAGCAGCACCTAGGATGGTTGCACTCTTCCTCCAAAAGCAACAGGTGTACATCCCACTCAGGAGTCACCCCTCCTCCACAGGTGACTCTGCCTAGGCATCTGCTGGCTAGTTCCCTGGCCTCTGCCTACGTCGGTTCCATTGGTGACGGCCTCACCAACACTCCCTCGAAAGAGCCTGGTGCCCCCGCAGACACTGGTTGACTCCAGTGCCCCTGTTTGACTGACACCAGGGAACCTGGAACCCGATGGTCAGACATCGGACCCGCCACTTCTGACATCTGAAGACACTCCCTTGATCCCGAAGCCAGAGGACCACTCCAACACCGAGGTTACCCTAGCCGCACAACCTGATGCTGGGGCCATCCAAGCCAGCCCTCCTGAAGCCAGATACTCTGGCTCTGCCACAGGGCTCGCCGCATGGTCTCAATGAACTGTTTGTGGTGTAGCAGGCCTACTTCAAAGACAAAGAAGCCCCCACGATCCCTACTAAGCCGGCTTCCCAAGGACCTCCTCCATCCGAACTCTTGGGCCGGCCTCCTGTACGCCTCCCAAGGGGCCGACACCAGACAAGGAGCTTACTCCTCCTAGGGAATGACCACACAGGCCACCAGGGTCGACTTTCCCTTCTCTGGACTCAGATGAGGATTTCTTTTCCCCCTCTAGCCCTGGGGATTCGGACCCTCTGTCAGACCCAGACATCAGAAAGGACACCCCATGCTCCCTGCCTGATGACCCTGCATTCATGGATGTGATGCATCACATCCAGCAGTTGAACAGATGGGACAGGGAAGACCTCAACCTAGAACAGAAGGGGTTGCTGCTTTTCTTCGAAAGAAGGACGCCCTACCCATGGTAGTTCCTCCGATGACAGATTCCTACAAAGACGCCAACAGGCTTGCTTGGGAGCATCCTTTCTCGACTCGGCTGTATCCAAATGTCATACTGCTTCTACACTGTTCCTCAGGAAGACCCTTTTTATGGGAAACAACCTGAGGCCGATTCTGTTATGCTGAATGCTGCCCACGATAGGTCTAAACAACCGCAGCACCTCAGTACACAACTCCCAGATAAGTACTCTAAGCAGTTTGATTATCTAGCTAGGAACGTTTTTTCCTTCTCTACATGTGCCATCCTATCGCAAAACCTCCTTGCCCACATGGTACAATACCAAAACGCCCTGCGGGGCAAGGCAGTGGAGATTATTCAAGCCATGCCAGACTCCCCCCAGATGGGTGGAGCTTATGGCTATCATGAAGTCAGGCTCAGACGCCGGTAATCGTGTCCTGAGGGCATCTTACAATACAGTGAACTTGGCAAGCAAAGCTGCCACTTTTGCGGTCTGTATCCGCCGATATTCTTGACGGAGAGTTTCCGGGTTCGCCCCCAACGTTCAGTCCAAAGTAATGGGTGCCCCTTTCAGAGGGCCAGTTCTTTTTTGGGTGGATAGCCAAAATATCATTTCCCGTCTGCAAGAGGCCATTGAGTCAGTGCGTGCCATGTATAGACCTAAGCAGTCCTTTCGTAAGACTGGCTGGTAGCAATATAGGAGACAGCAACACCGACAACAGCGGGCAGGCTTCAAATGCAAGGCCTCCATCCCTGCTTCAGGAGGGAGGTTCTGCCCCACGGGCCCAAAGAACATCTCAACTCACACTTCTACTCCCCGGCTCCTCCGCTTGACTCATTGCCCAACCCCCCCTCCACCAACCGAGGCTTCGTGGGAGGCGGTGAGGGGTCGATTCTCCTTGCACACAGAAGAGTGACACCTGATAACATCAGACCGCTGGGTCCTGCAACTCATCAAAAGGGGGCACATTCTCAAGTTTACAGAGGTTCCTCCACACAACCATCCAATGCAGTCTCACTACTTTCTGGACCACAGTGTCCTCATAGCAGAGGAAATCCAGGCTGTCCTTCAAAAGAAAGCCATAAGGCCTGCCTCCCCAGAATAATGAAGGACAGGCTTCTACTCCCTCTTCTTCCTTGCACCAAAGAAGATGGGAGATCTCCATCCTATCCTGGACCTGAGCCACCTGAATCAGTACATTGAGTATAAGAATTCAGGATAGATACCTTGATAGGACTGCTCCCTCTGCTTCACCAAGGGGATTAGCTATGCTCCCTGGACATGCAGGACGCATATCTCCACATTCTGGTCTTCCAGCCACAGAGGAGGTTCCTGCACTTCTGATTCCAGGGTCACCATTACACGTTCAGGGCCTTGCCCTTCAGCCTGTCCTCGGCACTGAGGGTGTTCATCAAGTGTCTAGCTGTGATAGCAGCACGTCTCAGGTGGCAGGGACATTATGTCTTCCTCTACCTTGACTATTGGCTTCTAACCACTCTCTCTCGGGACCGGCTTATAAGCATCATTCAAGACACACTCCATCTTTCAGGACCTGGGGATCACTAAATCTCCACAAATCCTCCCCCTGGCCAAGTAAGCAGCTTCAATACATGGGGCAATCCTGGACACCGCACAAGGCAAGGCCTTCCTCCCCCAGGACAGAACAGAGTGCCTTCAGTCCCATGCTCGGCAGTTGCTCTCAGCTCGCCAGGTTCTAGTCTGGACAGTACTCAGACTGTTGAGACATATGGCAGCAGCCATTGCCACCGCTTCCATGGCCTGGTTCTACATGACGGTGATCCAGTGGAACCTCAGGGTTCAGTGAAGTCAGAGGTCAGATGACCTGGACCAACCAGTTCTGGTATCCAGCCCAGTCAAGCACTCACTGACATAGTAGCTAGATTCTCCCAACCTCTCCAGAGGGGTTTCCTTCCAGAAAGAATCTTTCTCCCAAATCCTGACCACAGATGTGTCGAGCCAGGATTGGGGAGTTCATCTGGGAACTCTCCAGACTCGGGGATCCTGTACTCAGCAAGAGCGTCATCTCCACATCAGTGTTCTGAAGATGAGGGCAGTCCTGTATGCCCTCCAAGCATTCCAGACAGTCCCACTGCTTGGCCCTCTACTGCTATAAACCGACAATATGTCGGTGGTATTTTATATCAGCAAGCAAGGGAAAATACACTTTTATCCTCTATGCAGAGAAGCCATGCGAGTGTGGGCTTGGGCAGTGAACCATCAGCTAGAACTCTTGACAGTCCATGACCCGAGCATTCACAACACCCTGGCCGCCACCGTCAGTCAGACTCAGTCCAGGGCCCACGAGTGGGAACTTCTTTCCACGGTGGCAGAAGATCTTTTTGCCAGATAGGATTGCCCAGAACTTGTTCTATTTGCCTCCCTATCCAATGCAAAACTGCCCAATTTTTGCTCAAACTAGATCCAGGGCCTGGTGTTTTCTGGCGAGACGCGTTGTCCCTCTCCTGGACAGGGAGGTTCCTTTACACATTCCCTCCTTTTCCCCTGCTGCAGAGGGTACTTATTAAGTTGCAGTCGGAGGGTGCAGAAATGATCCTGGTGGCTCCATTCTGGCCTCGTCAGATCTGGTTCCCACTGTTACAGCAATTGGCAGTGGAACCTTTGGTGCCCTGCCCCTTTGTTCAGACTTGCTCTCCCAGGACCGGGGCCCCCTGGTCCATCCGGATCTCAGATCTCTGCATCTCTTTGCGTGGCTCCTGCACACCTAGCCATATCTAGACTTGGTATTTCCCCCAGGGTAGCAGACATCCTAGTGGCAGCCAGAAAACCCTCCACTAGGGCGACCTATGCTACAAAATGGAAATGGTTCTGTGTTTGGGCCCCCGCCAGGCATCTGGACTCATTCACCTGTCCTGTGAACTCGGTGCTGGGTACCTGTTGAGGGCAAGTACATTGCTCAGCTGGACCTTCCTCACACTTTCCTGTGGGGCATCTTACACTTGAAACCTCCCATCCGGGATCCTGTCCCGGCTTGGGATACTTTGTTTGTTTCAGAGAAGCTCATTCTGCCTCCATTTAAGCCTGCCACAAGCTCCGCTTTCTGTCATGTAATGTGTTATTTTGAGTTGCCATTACTTCTGCTCGAAGAATTTCCGAGCTTCAGGCCCTGATGTATAAGGAGCCTTATTTGGTTTTCCACAAGGACAGGGTGTCCTTGTGGACTAATCCTAAGTTTCTGCCAAAGGTGCTCTCAGAATTTACCTTGAATCGGGAGATCCACCAACTGGTCTATTACCCAGAGTACTCGAACCGAGGGGAGGCTTTGTTACATACTCTGGATGTTCACAGGATACTCCGCTGTTATTTGGAACGTACCCATCCAGTTCGCAAATCTGAGCAGTTGTTTGTTTCCTTCATCCCTGAATGGTGGGGGCTCCAGTTTCTAAACAGTGTTTCTCCAAATGGTTGGTTAACTGTTGTGCTTTTCTAGAAGAAACTCGACAAACCCTTACCGGGCTGGGTTAAGGGTCATTCTACTGGGGCATGGCTGCTTCCTTTGCCTCACTGAAAAATATATCTGCTGCTGACATTTGTGCAGCTGCAACTTGGAGTTCTGTCCACTCCTTTGTGAAACACTACAGTCTGGACATTGCTTCTTGCCTAAGGGCTGGCTTTGGGCTCTGAGTCCTTCAAGGACTTCTGTCCTAATTTCACTTGAGGAGACTTTTCCTCCACCCTTCTACCCAGGATTTCTCCTCTACTGCTTGGGACTCTGTCCTAAAGGTGTTACCTGCTTTTAGAGCGAATCTTGAAGTAAGATAGTGCAGTTGTATAAGAACTTCCCATAACAGTAGATCTTCGAGAGGAGCTCTTGCAGCAGGCAGGGTATTTCCCTCCTTCCTTCCCCCTTGGTAATTTTTTTTCCTCTCCATCTCAGATACCTTCATTCCTCAGTTCTCTTATTTTTTTATCTCACTTGGCGATCTCTGGTGGTGGAACTGGGGATGGGGTGGGGGACCACTCTTTTGTACCATACATGACGTCAGGGGCTGGCCAACATCGGGGGCAGTCCACTGCTGGATACTGCTAGCTGGAAAGTTTCCTTGGGGTCCTGGTGCCTGCTGGCTTCAGTCCTAAAGGTGTTACCTGCTACAAGAGCTCCTCTCAAGGATCTGCTGTTAGGGTAAGTCCTTACATAACTGTACTTTCCACACCTGTCCATGGAAGTCCCCAACTCCACAGCTGACCTGCCTGCTAGTCACTGTCAGCTGACCCCCAGCCCATGAGTGCTGTACTTAGTGCCAGTGTCATCCTTCTCCTCTTCAGAAAACAAAAAAGGTGGCTTCAGTAATTCAAACAGCCAAATCGCACCCCTCAATTTAGCAATGCAAAAAATAAATAAAACACTCACCAGGAGCTGTTTTGCTGCCACCAACAACCCCCCCACCCCCACCCCAGGTTTGACTCTGGAAAAAAATGTATATAAAATAAATAAAGAAAAGCACACACACACAGATCACAGGAGGCAGTGAATGAAACCAAAGAGCAGCATACTTTTATAGCAAAAGTAATCATTAGCCCCAAGAGCCCTCTAGTGGCACAGACTCTCCACAGACCACTGCAATGAAACCGTATGGAGCAATGAAGCACAATGGACTACTTTAACAAAAGCAGTTTTTAAAAACGTTACATTCTTTTTTATTTGAATTTCTTCGATAGGTGTATCTTAAGTTTGTTGTTGTTGGAAACCATTTTATAAATGCAGTAAGCCACTTCAGGGTGTGGGTTGTGTGTCTGATAAACACATTCTCCAGGAGCAGACTCGTTCCTCACTATGCACATTGTGTCAGGCATTTTATACACAACCTACACACCATTGTGGCTTATTGCTTGCATATTATAAATATGGCATAATATATCATTAAACTTCTAACTGTACCATTGAAAGCACATTTATTTATACTGACAAAGTGGATAGCTGCATGGAAACTGCATTGACTGGACAAAGCCATATTAACGTAACTCCAAGCTTTTATTTAAAATAAAATTAAATTCCTAGCACTTCTCAAATAAATTATCTTCAAAGAAGCAAACTGTGAAACTGTTCAGCTTAGGAGCTTAATACTACTAATACAAGCTTGGTGTTAGGGAAATAGAGAGAAGTTATACAGATCCTTCAAGAACGATTCCTCTCTGTAGAGTCCCATTGCTGGTGGCAGCACATGCATGACCCTGCATGGTGATGCACACTTACTAATAGGCGTTGTTGGCCCCCTGACATAATCACTTCTTTTTTTCCCATCACCAGGTGTGCACTGTGGGAGCAGCTCAGTGTCTCAGGTTTTGTTTTTTTCTGTGTTTCTTTCCCAGAACTGTGCAAAAGAGCAAGGGAAAGGACCTTCTTTTCTGTCAGTGTTCCTATGGCAAAACTATTGGCAGCACAGACCGGCAATCTGTATGCCTACTTAATATGGACTCCTGAAATGCCTGTGTCTGATTTGACCGTTGGACCCCTGAGACTGATGCTTGAAGATGGGCCACTCTGTACCCACCTTCAGGAGCAGTTAGCAGACCAGGAAGTCCCAAGGTAGGTCACTGGACTGTTCCTTCAGGTCCTCTCACCACTTTTCAGAGTCAGCTGAGGCATGGAGCACTCCCTCCCTCCACTATGCTGGGGTTGTGATGGAGTCTTCGGTGGTGGTGTCCCACGGGCCCTCAGCTCCTTCTGAGTTGCCAGGTGAGAACGCACCACAGCTCTTGACGACAGCCAACCCCGGAGTTGGGACCAGCACATCTGGTTTTGGTCTCTTCATTTTTTATTTTATTTTTTAACTTTCCACTTTTTATTGAGATTTTTATGTAACATGACAGAGATACAAACATACAATACACTTAACAATCAGAATATAGTCCTAAAAAACAGCTAATACTCCCAAATACACCCAATAGAACTATAGGTTAAATCTGACAGTAAATAACTTGAGTTATAGTCCCCCCCCCACCACCACATTTCTCATGGGAGTGAAATATAATACATAATGACCCAGCTAAACTCGACAAAATTAAAAACTTAGTGGACCCCTTAAATCTTCTTTAGTCATTATACATAATTTGTAGAACTCCATTCAAAGAATAGTTCAATTATATACCTTGTAACTGATAAACCCAGTAGACTGCTTTTGAGTAAGATAACACAAGTTAAGAAGAATCAGCATTTATATAGCGCCTTTCATACACAGTATCCCAAAGCGCTTTACAAGCAGTGCTAGACTGGTAGTGAAGTGACTGAATGTGTAGTGGCGGCCATATCGCACATCATCACCCAGACACAGCCTGGATAATTGCATGAACTGGTTTATGGGAAGGGGAATGTTGGCCAGGACACCGGGAATGTTCCCTGCTCTTTTGCGAAGAGTGCCCTGGGTTCTTTTACTTTCACCTGGACACCCACCAGGACAACATCAGGATGGGTAGAAGGGACCTCGGTTTAACTTCTCATCTGAAGGACGGCACACCCCAGCAGTACAGCACCCCCCAATACTACACTCTGATGCCAGCGATTTTTAGGTGCAAGTCCAATCCCGGTGTGGGACGAGAACCCACGACATTCTGGTCCAGAGGCAGATGTGCTACCAACTGAGCCACCCTGACCTTGAGAACCCATAATTAATAGATTCTCAAGTATAGGGAATGCGATCAACCACAATTTATTATATAACTGAACAAATTATAAGGACTTTAATAAATCTGACAAGTTTTGCCAATATTTCTCAGTAATGTTTTCCTTACTGTGAAAATAATCACACTGATAAGAATATTCTGGTGAATTTGGGAGAGCCATTCTGTAAATTTGTGAGTGTTATTGTCTAACCAGTGTTTAAGTATGACTTGTTTAACCGAGATCCCTATCAATGAAAGAACATATCTGTCCTTCAGTGATAAGCCCATTTGGTAGTGTCTTAGTCTTTTCTCCAGTGACATTAACACTGACCATTAGTGTCACTTCTACTGTCATCACCTTCCTTTTTTTTTTTTTTGGCCCCCTCACCTGCCGCCAGTATTATCTGCCCTAGTCACGGCGTCCCTGATGCTTCCACCTCCTACTGAGCCCTTCGTGCTCCCCCAGTTACCCTAGCTTACCACTCAGGGGGTGGGTCCCGGCAACGTAGAGGGGACTGGTACCGCGATACCGGTATCTGTTTGGGAGAGCAGGGGCCAGGAGGCTAATCGAAGCCCAGAGACAGAGCTTCATTTAGTCAGCAGGCACGAGGATTTTTTGTCCCCTGTAAGCTGTGGCAGTGACATGCAGTGACGCCAGCATCTGTCCCACCTCAAAGTTATTCGACCTTGCGTCGGTCCATGGTGATGACCCAGCCTCCACCAGGTGTCGCTCCTGTGCCGAGCACACAGCCCCCCTCCTCCCGGAGAAGGAGAGCAGTCTAAGGGACGCTCAATCCTTCTCTACCCGGCTAGCCCTCCGGCAACCCAGGTTTGTTCCCGAACCTGGGTCGCCGGCGTCGCAAATGGAAATCCAACCACTGTGTCGGCAGGCCAGCCTTGTCATCACCTTCTATGGTGCTAACTCCAGGAGCAGCACACACTTTGGTGCCAATTGTAGTGCTGATACCACTTGCAGTGTTGCTGCTAATGTGGGTGTCAATGTCTAATTCAGACTCTGTGCCGTGAGTGATACTGAGGTACGTGGTTGCTGTTGGTGCTGATATCGGTTGCAGGGAGATTATGGCATCAGTGCTACTACCACCACCATTGATGTTGACACTGCTTGTAGTGTCACTCTAGGAACCAATGCCAGTGTTGAGTCACCTGCTAGTGTTAGCATAAGCAATAATGCCAGACTGGGGCTAGACCTTGCAGCAGGGCCTACTCACTTGGGGACACTCATCACCCACTACAGAGCTTCCTCCATCAACTGCCATTCAGCAACTTCCTTCAAGGTATGAGATGTTCCAAAAAACAATATTCACCACTTATTTTCACTTATGGGACTGTGCCAGATGCACTAGAACCCCGTGAAAGCAAAGTCTTCTGCTGTTTACAGCGAGGGGACTGACGTCAGTGCTGGTGCCCCCCATGAGGTTGACATATGAGATGGCACTTGTGGACAGACGAGAAACCAACACCAGTTCCCTACATTCCTCTGTTCTATTTTTCCCGTTGTTAAAGCCAAAATGTGGGAGCGTTGAAGCCGATTTTCCTGGTGTGTCATTACCTTCCTTAGTTTGCCACCGCCAGACCCCTGGCTACATTTGTTTCTAGTTTGTCACCGCCATACCCCTGACTACGTTTGTTTCTCTGTGCCACACTTTCATTCTTTTCTTCTTGTACGGCATGTAGCTCTGTTCTGTCCTCATTTTTTTTTTTTCCATGTCTCACCATGTCCAGTTCCCAGGAGCCCCAGAAAAAGTCTTCAAAGAAGAAGACCAAGGATGCCCAAGCATGCGTTGGTGCTCCTGTGGGGGACATATTTCCATCTGGGACTGGCGTGATGAGTGTTGGACCTGCCTCAGTGCCAGACATGATATGGATCACTGCAATGCCTTTTTCTTGATGGACTACCACGCGCTCAAAATCCAAGCATTGAAATGGGGATGTCCCCTCCCTCACTTTCCGGGGCAGATGTTGCACGAGGGATTCCAAGGAAGGTAAAGATCCAGAACTGCTGCGCTTCTACCACATAAAAAAAAACACAAAAAGGACAGTTTTAATAACTAATTGTAATTCAAATCCACCTTGTGAGAGCCCCTAGTGCCTCGACTTTGTGCATTCAAGGGGGCGTTTTACATCCTGGTATTCAATACATGTTTAAATCAATTACAAAGTTGTGACATCATTGTTTTTTATACCAAGGAAGGTCCCTGGTCTCTTCCACTGAGCCCCTCCCCAGCATTACACATACCAAGGGAGACTGGGCATCTCCTCATCCTTGCTCCACCAAGGCATTGAAGATCCTGGTGGAGTGGTCTGGTGAACAGGCTGAGCATCCCCCCCAGCCCATTTTCCCTCCAAGGCAGCAGACACCCCCAGTGGTAAGGTCAAAGCCATACACTGGGCTTACACCAATGGGCACTTTGGCATTGCCGAGTGCTAAGGCCAGTGCTGGTGAGCAAGGCAGTATTAATTGCAAGGCCAGGCCCCCTCTTGGCACCACTTGCGGTGGTGGGAGAGGGAAAGCATCTGGAGCCAGTCTCATCCCGTGGAGGTGTTTTGGATGTCCTCTTCTGAATGGTCAGATGATCTGGGGGAAGATGTTGGGGAGGAACTCTAAACCATTTAGGGCATTGTGATGAAGGAGGAGGCCTTCCTGGGCTTGGTTCTGGGCCTGCGTTAGGGTTGGGGCCACTGGGTGTTGCCTAGGCTGGTGCTGGGACTCTTGTCAGCACCATTCATGGAGCTGCTTTGGGTCCTAGTGCCATCCCTTCTCCTGACACTGTGTGCGGCACCAGGAGCAGAGCCAGTGCTTACCATGCGCTGTTTCTGGCATGGCTGCTTCTGGGGATTCTGTTCCTGACCTTGGGCATGGCACAAGGGGCAAGGCAGTTCTGGTGAGGTAGGGTCTGTGATGTCTAGGTTGGTGGCTCACTTCTTGCCCAGAGTAGTTGGCAGCTGTGGCAGGAGTCGCACAGCCGACTCAGACCATTACTTCTCTGCAGAACCGTCTGACCATGCCACTGGTGAGGATCTGGGCCACCCAGTGTATAGTTCCTTTCTCAACACCTGGTGGCTTCCTCCCAAAGGCACCATCTTGACCAGTCCCAAGCTACTGATCACTCGATTGGTGAGTCTGCCAAACCCTCCCCCAGGTGAGGTATCCTGAGCATTCTTGCAGCCCTGGCAGAGAACAAGAGGACCTGGCTTGGTCTTACACAACCCAGTATAGCCTAGAGGTTAGAGGAATGAGGTGTGAATGATCTTGGTACATCCAGCAGCCCAAACCTGAGTTTGATTCTCACAACCTCCACTTGCATACTGTGTGACTTATGAGCAAGTCACTTAACTGCCCAGTGCTCCCAGGTCACCCCTGAAAACTGGCAGTTGTGCCTAGTGGGCCTTACCCGGTTACCAAAAGACTAAAAAAAAAAAAAAACCCCCCCCCCCCCGCCTCCTCTCTCTGGAATTCTCGGCCCTTCTGGGCCCCTGTCCTTGTAACAGTTGAGGTCAGCAGCTAGTATGTTTCCCCAGTATCTCCGATCCTTAGACCAGGTCATTTTCCAGCCTGAGGTCCCTGCATCTCGGCCCCCTGACTGCAGCTCCTTATCTCCCACTTCCTGTTTTGAGGAAGAGGACACTTTCATCCATCTTGCCTCCGATGCTGAATACACCAGGTACCAGCAGTTCCTTGGAGAGGTGATGAGGGAGGTTGGCCTTCACCATTTTGCAAGCCTCAAGCCTGCTAACTGTGTGCTGTCATTCCTGGGGGAATACAGCAGAGACTCTTCAGTCATCCCTTCATGGCCTCAGCCTTTCATGGAGGCATCCAGGAATGTTTGGCTGTGTCCCTCTGTCCCTTCTGCAGGCCCGAAGGATGTCCAGTGCAGGGTATTATGCTCCTGTGGGGTCTCCTGGTGTTGTGCCACATCCCACTTCTGGGATTCAGCTCCAGGATACCCCCACTTGCCATAGGCACTTGATGTACACTCTTGACTGTGTGGAGTTTGTCTGGGGAAGAAGGGTTTTTTCAATGGCATGCACCATGCTGTGCATTTCTGCACACCAGGCCCATTGGGCGACCTATGGCAGGCAGCTGTGGATGAAGTTAGGACAGATTCTGGCATCCTTACCAGTCTGCAAGGTGACCAAGCAGGCCATTCTCATTTCTGCCCAGGGCCTGGAGCTGGTGAGGCATCAAGCAAGGGCATCTTATGGTGCAAACGAGGTAGCTTCCAGGCTGGTGGGGTATGTGGTCTGCATTCAGCTGGATGCCATTGCATCAGCTGTCAAGGTGTCACCCTTGGCTCTGCACTGGGTGCTTACCTCACACTTCCAGGGGACCCATTTCTTCTCCCTCAGGGTCAGGATTGAGTTGTTGGGAAGCATTCCTGCTCCCAGTCCGTGGGAGCCTCCATCTGACCCTGATCAGTCATGTCCCACCAGACCAGTGAGGGGTCCCTGCCTTCCTGTGGGCATCCCTATAGAAGGCTTAGGGAATAACCTTTTCCTTCAGGGTGAGCAATACCGCCCTCCTGAGTGATAAGCTTGGTACTATAACCCCTAAGTGGGAATAAGTGGTGAAGACTAATTCTTGAAAGATATGAAAATTACATACTTACCATAATTCTTGATCTTCCAGAATATCTTTACCACTTATTCACTGTCCTGCCCACCATCCCCCACTTAGCTATGAGCCAAGACATCTGGGCAGCTCACTCTGTCTTCTCTCATTTTCTTTCCCCTTGCACTCTTCCTTGCCTCTTTTTGGAAGTCTTTAAAAAAAAAAAAATTAAAAGTCTTGCCCCGTTTTCTGTAGACCAACCCCTCCTCCCCTTCCAGCCTTTATCTAGTTGCTACTCTTAAGCCTCCCACAGCTGCTGCCTCAGCTCCGCTGCATGCAGGCGACTGTTGTAGCCTTCTTATATTGCTTCCAGTGTTCCTCACTTCCTTAGGTCCCAGTGGCATCCTCTCTACCGCTTCTTGCCTTATATTCCATTGTTTTCCCCTTTTTTGCTCTCTTCCTACCCCTAGAATGCAAAGGGGGCGACCTTTCTTTTCTTTTTTCTTGCCTTCTTTCTTTGTATTTTCGCTATTTAAAAAAAAAAAAAAAAAGGCATGCCAAAGATGGCTGAATTCCATCTCTTTTGATAAGTGCTAATTTATGGCTGCTGCCTCCATCTGCTCTGCCCAGGTGGCCTTAGGCTTTTAGCTCTCCTAACCCACTACCCTAGGCTCTCCCCAGCCTCCTCAATAGTTGGTAGTCCAGTTTTATTGTTTTTTATGATTTTGTATCCTTTATCCTTTTCCTGTCCCTTTGGGCTAGTTCTTAGTCTTTATCTCTTTTTTTTTCCTCCCTCCCACTTTATTTCTTCTCCTGGCTAACAGAACTGAGGAAGCTAGGGGATCGGCATCGGTTGCTGGACAGTCCACAAGTGCCACGTGATATGTCCGCCTCATGGGCAGCGCCAGCACCGAAGTCCGTCCCCTAACTGTAAGCTGCAGAATACTTTGTTCCAGTGGGGTCCTAGTGTCTCCAGCACAGACCCATAAGTAGGAATAATTGGTGAAGATATTCTGGATGACCGAAAATTACGGTGAGTACATCATTTTCATTTTTAGACATGGGCAACTCTTCCCACTACTCCCCTAGGGCGAAGAGGCCGTCAGAGTTGAGCACGGGTGTGGTGACATCCCAGTTTGCTCCTTCCTCTTCTAGTGTTTGCCGGAAGTGACACAGACCTGGATTGGTAGTGTGACCAGGATTGGTAGCATGACTGTGGCCGTTAGGCCTCAGGGCTCCTTGTCACAGGACCAGTACTGCCTCTGGATGGATACAGTAAAGGCATGTTACATCCCAGGTTGTTTCTTCCTAGTTCCCCTTCTAGTTTTTTGTCTCAAGTGCCTAGGGCCTGGTCGGATAGGGTGACCTACCTATCCTGTTCTGTTATCTACTATCTGTGTGTTACAGACGCATGTTTGTAGTGACAGTGTTTCTCTCAACTTTGCAGATGAGGTAAGTTGGGGCATCAGCAGCGGTTATTGGTAAGTGAGCAGCACCACACAGTGTTAGGCATGTGATGGCACAAATAGTCTGTGCTGATGCGTTGGCTGAAATAAAAGTCATCCTTGCTGCATACTAGAGCCCCTGGCTAAGACCTAGGAGTGAGTGGTACTGTAAGAACCACAGTTGCGGTGAAGTACTATTACTTGTCTTTCTCTATCATGCTTGACTGTTTTAGTCTGTATCCCATAAGGACTGTGTGCCCTATTTAAGTTATATTTGCCCAGGTGCATTGTGGCACATTAATTGAGGTTAAATCTCATTTTGGCATCAATAGTCCAGTCTGCTAATTTGTCAGTATCTTTCTACAAGGAATTGGGATGGTCATCCAGTAGTTCCACAATGTTACCAGTGTAGTTATCATTGGCAAATCTAGTGAACCATCCTTAACAATTCATGCCTAAATCCATAAGAAAGCTATTTAGTAGCAGAGGTCTGAGCACTGATCCCTGTTGCACACCACTGGTTAAGTTGTTAGCGTTGGGTGGCTACTCATTAACCCTTGCCATCTTGACAAGCATCTGGGAACAGTAAACCAGTGCAGTGTACACAAGACATATGCAAGGTGGCTTGATAACTGGTTTAAAGGCAGGAGGCAGAGGGGGGTGGTGGTGGATGGGCACTACTCCGAGAAGAGAGGAGTAGTCAACAATATCCCTCTGGAATAAGTGCAGAAGCCACTGCTTTTCAGCATCTTCATCAGCTATCTGGAAGCCGGGGTCTCCGGCAGGCTACTTAAGTTCATAGATGACACTAAGCTGAGCAGGGTTGTGAACTCCCATAAGGATGTGGGCAAATTTCAGGAGAACCTGAGCAAGCAGGGTGATCCTGAAGCCTCAGGTTGAATGTATCCAAATGCAAGGTGTACCAGTTCCAGAGGATACAAAGAGGTAGGACCTACACACTGTGTGAGTCTCTTCTTGCTGCATTCAAGGAGGAAAAGGACCCAAGGGTCATTATATAGAGAAGGTGCTAATGCATGACAGACAGAGCACAGATACTGTCAAGAGAGTCAGCAGATTGTTGGGATGGATCAAAAAAGTTACCAGCAGAGCAGAGGAAGTAATCCTGCCACTTTTCGAGGCCTTGGTTAGGTCCACCTGGAGTACTGTGTGCAGTTCTGGCCTTCTCAATAGAAAAAAGGACATTGAGACAGTCAAGAGGGTGCATCGTAGGGTCACCAAGATAATTAGCAGTAAATAGGACAAAAAGCTATGAGGAGAGGCTGAAGGCCTTTAATATGTTAATCCTGGAGGAAAGAAGGCTGAGAGGGGACATGATCTCAGTCTTTCACACAATCAAGTGAATAGACAAGATCGAACAGTTACAGATGTTTGATCTGGTGTCCTGCAGCAGATATGGACAAGATCGAGAAGTCAGAGATGATCGCCTTCACGGACATATACCTCCATTGAGCAGACCATTGGAGCTGTAAGCCATCAGTGTCTGCACCATCTGGAAGCTCTTGCTAGCTGGAACTGCCCATTTTGATGTATGTCAGCACCGCCTGTATAATGTGGGCAGGCCCATCATGCTTTAGTTCTTTCTCCAGTCAGCAGCTACTACTCAGATCGCAAGAGACACAATGCCGAAACTTGCAGTTGTTTTGCCATTCTTTTTCATAATTAGCTTTATTATTGCTTTACCAAAATGTTATTTTTATGCCACCATCAACGAAAAGAAAATGAATCACTGTTCCGTCATTGCAGTAAAGTTTACTAGGATGTCACTTATTCCTTATGTCTGTGCTGTCTGAGATTTTTGTACTATGCTAAGGCTTGAACTATTTGCCAGAGCTTTGGCCAGACATCAAGGAGACATCACTGGAAGACTTTAGAAGCATTCCTTAAGGAAATGGAGAGTGCAAAGCATTTGACATTAGCTTCAGTGCCAGCATTGCCTACTTCCTCCACCGTCGCTGGGTTGTCTCCATCCTGCCGCTCACCTCAAACGGTGGAAAAATCTCTGCTGTGGACATTGAAGTTCATGGATAAGCCAAAAGAGAAGTACTCAAAGGATGCAGAAAACCACTGCCATTCTGGGAAGCATAAGGACTCTCATTCAGGGACTTCACCTGCTAATTTCATGTTTCTATTGAAGGGAGACAAAGTTAAGTCACAGTAAAAGACCTAGGCCACTAAGACCATGGGTTCTGTTGCCCCTGCTCTTCCCCAACCATCTCTAAGGCACCAAGGTCAGGGTCTAGCACTGGCACTGTTCCCACTACGTGGGATTCACAGCCTATTCTGCCATCGGACTTTGGCCCATCATAAAGATTCAGGTTAGGTGTTGACATTGCTCAGGTTTTGCTGCAGACCATGTTGGATTTGTTTTTGCAACTCCTGCTCTGCGACTTTGCTGTCGATGCCTATGTTATCAAGGCTGCCTGCCAACCTATTAACATAGTCGATGCTCCGAGTCCTGAGCTGATCACCTCTGTTGCCAGCTCTGCCTCCTCTGACAGTGCCTGCACCATCATTGTTGGCTGCTAGTAGGGATCCTGTTCAGCTTCCAGTACACATTCCAGATGGTGAAGAGGAGTAGGAGGAATATAATCCTTACCTCATGGAAGAGAATTATCTGGAGGAGGATGGTGATCTACCCCTGCTTGAGGGTTTGAGTTATAGCTCTACCCTGTCTTTTTTCAGTAAAGAGTGTGTGGTGTATATAACCCTTGTTCTCCCCTTCAAGATGCCTTTCTTCAGGCTCTCCTCAGACAGATACAAGATACTCTTGGCTTCACTGCTGAGGAGGATTCTACTGAATTTTTGGAAAGTCCCTCTTGGTCTACTGTGATTATACCTCCTATTCACTCGACTTTGGAGAATGCCATTATAACTGCTTGATATTGGCCTAGTGCCTTGTCTGCTGTGCCTCATAAGGCTGATAAGTAGTATCCTGCCCCAATCACTAAGCCTTTTTATTGCTTTCAACCCGAGACAGATTTAGTTGTCACTGTGGTTGCCCATGACGGGTCTAAGGAACCTTGTCAATGAACTCCCTGTCTCCAGACAAAGAATCTCGAAGGCTTGGTGTGAAGAGCAAGAGGACCTATACTTCATCACCACTTGGCCTTTGTATTGCCAGCTGTCAGGCTTACATTATTAAAAATTGGAACAGCCTAAGGAATTCTGTCTTGGCTGTGGCCGACGAGCTGCCTGAGTGACTCAAAAATGGAGGCCCAGCAGATGCCCATGGCCTCGATGCTGGAAAGAATCTGTTGTGTTCAGCCTCTGACATTTCTGATGCATTGACTCGTACTGCTGCCTCAGAAGACATTCTAGGCTTCAAGTGTCTGGGTTTGCTGCCGGTGTTCAACAGTTGGTGCCTAATGCTCCATTTCATATCTTGGCATAAAATTGTTTGGCACAGATGTTGATACCATTCTGCCATTCTCTGCTGCCCTGACGATGAGTCTTGTAGTGGACTCGAAGTGCCAGGGTTAGTGCTACACTGATGATATACAGGTTGGAATAAATCTGTATCGTGCTATTTGGGATTTGATGTTTAGTTTTGCTACTTTGCTGGTCACATATTGACTTTATTTCCCAAGTGCTGCAGAGTGCTGCCATTTGTGTGTTTCAAATGGTTATTGTATTTTGGCAGTGCACCCACCATTCAAACCATTGCAGCATGTGGACTCTGTTTTACCACAGACTGTGAGACCTGCAGTCTTCTAAAATGACTCTACAGTTGCTTCCTGCCCTTAACCTGAAACCTCCTGGTTGGGGGTCCCTTTATTGGCCCTACTCCTGTCCTGGCTAAAGCAACATCAGTGGCCTGGCCATTGATCCCAGCTGTCCCAGTGACCGCTCACTCCCTGTGCCTCCCTGTTACTGTTCCAGGGACACCAAAGATGCAGGTTCTGACAGTGCCCCTGCTGCTCCAGGAGCCTTCTGACTCCCTTCTGCCTCCTCTGATAACTTCCAAAGACATTGGGATCCTGGTGGGAGGCCACATCTCTCTTTTTTCTGTCAAAGTGGAAGGGGATAGCCATGGGTGCTTGGGTACTGGGCACTGTTCAGTGGGGACATGCCCTGGAATTGCTGTTCATTCTTCCAGTGTTTCCCCCTCCCAGTCGATACCCTCAGGTCACCTTTCTGTACTGCTGGTTGAAGTCCAGGCTCTTCTGCACAAGTGGGTCACAGAACCTTTCCCATCATGGAATTAAACCAGCGTTGTTATTCTCCGTGCTTCCTGGTTTCCAATTGGATGGGCGATTTGCACCCTGTCCTGGACCTCAAGGGCCTTAACCAGATTGCTAGATTGATTAAGTGAAACAGCTCTTTCCTTTGCCTCTGTAACTGCTGCCCAGACTTCAGGGCGCCAAGGAAATCGACCCCTTTCATTTGTAAATTAGTTTTGTCACTGGGTAGCTCTACCATTGTCTGGGACCAGTACTAATTGGGTTTGCTTTCTCTTCCCCTTCAGCCGAGAACCCTGCAGGGCTCCCAGCTCATCCACCGCAAGAACCGCGGCCACCAGGCGGTCGGCGCTTCCGAAGCCGCCGCCTGAGACCACTTGCTCGGACTCCAGACCCAGAGAGGTACGGCAAAGCCGCAAATTTTATGTCCACCCACCCGTGCCCCCATCCTGACCATTATTATATAGACCTCCTTGCCCCGCCCTCCCTTGCCATTGGATTTCCTACAAATCTGTCCTTCCCGCCTCCCTAGGACACCCACACAAATATAAATTTTGGGCTGCCACTTCAGGTTCAAATGTCCCATCCTAACTAACCCACTGCAGTCTCCCCTACAACTCATCTCAGATTAGATTTGTGACTTCTTATTACTGTCCCTAGTCGCTGTGTCATAGTAAATTCTCCTTGCTCCCCTACAAGTGGTTTCAGCGCCTACATCCCTTTACTGACCCTGTGGTGTGTAGCCTTAGCTGGTGATACTTCTTAGATCAGGTTTACGACTTCTCGTAACTATCTCTAGTCGCTGTGCCATGGAAACATCTCCTTGCTCCCTTCAAGTGGTATCGGCACCTATATCCCTTTTCAGACATCATGGCGCGTAGCCTTACTGGGTAATACCTTGCCCAGATTAAGCCCTTACAACTGTTTCTATTTCTGACTCCCAGACTTTAACCATGGAACTTGCAATCTTGCTCGACCTATTTATCGCCTTATGCACCCTACCCTTATTAAGGTACACGCCAGATGGCATTTACCCCAAAGAGGACTTGTATCCCCTACCACAAGAATGTTTTCTTCATGGAGTCCCTATACAAGTCGTGCTATGCCCCCAAGTTGTCGTACCCACTTTCAGCTGAGTCTCACTGTCATACAGCCACCGGCATCTCGTTACCTACCCGAGAAATGTTACCTACTCGACCCAGTACCTGCATCTACTGGTGTCATATGGCTAGGGTCTTAGCATGTGTATCACTAGGAATGAACAGTACAAAGAATAGGTCCTTGCATTCCTACGCCAATACTCCCACTAGCCAAAGAAGTTTTAGTTTTTCCAAATTACCACTTGTTGCCTTGAGGAAAGTTGTACTCCTCCTCTTGCTATGCTCAGGTAATGTTAAACTTAACCCTGGTCGGCCGGCCCGCCCGGCGCCAGTGAGTGGGATTTCCGGCTATGACGCCCGGCACCCGGCTCGAACGGACCTGGACTGCCGGAGGGGGCCGGGGAGAAGGATGGAGCGTCCTATGGACTGCCTCCTTCTCCAGGGGAGGAGGGGTTAGTGTACCGAGCACTAGCACACCCGAGCGGAGGCTGGGAGTCACACAGCTACCGACACTTAAAGACGCCTTGAGGCGGGCAGACGCTATCACGCCATTGCACGCCCTACCTCCCGGAAAACGGAAAATGGACGGCTGTCAGCCGCCCCCACATGAAGCACGCCAGCTCACTAGCCTCTCCAGGCCGGCCTCCGATCCAAAAATTAGTGCCTGCGGGTGCCCTCCCCGCTCCCCGTAGCCCAGCCCGTGGGGGGGTAAGCCGCGTGGTATCGGAGGGCTCGAGACCGTTCTGGAGAGGTGGAAGCTGCATGGGCTGATAGTCCCGGCAGTCGGCGGCTAGGTGAGGAGGAATAAAGTATAAATAATAAAAAAAAATAAAAAAAAAAAAAAAACTTAACCCTGGTCCTATACAAGCAATTTCTACACCGTCCAAAGTCACGAAGTATAAAGGTATCAGCTTTATGCATGTTAATGTGTGTAGCCTCTTAAAGAAACTCACCTCAATACAGGCTTGGGCTATCCACACGGAGCCGGATGTACTTGTCATATCTGAATCCTGGCTTCATCCATCCACGCCAGACAAAGAGGTCAATATCCCCAACTATCTGTTATTCAGAGCCGATAGACTAACCAGAGGCGGTGGTGTAGCCATCAATGTTAAGGACAAGTTTATGGTCGCTACCCTCAACACTACATCAGTTGCCAATGCATTTGAATGCTTGTCCTTAAAATTCAAAATATCTACATCAATGGCCCTCTGTACCATAGGATGTTATAGACCCCCGTCCTCGGGGTCACAGCTCCTGTCCCACCTATTATCTACTATGAGTACCGACACAATGGAAACAATTATACTAGGGGACCTTAACTACGACTGGCTGTCAAGCGCATCTCTTCCACTTAAATCCTTCTGTGACTCTCATGGGCACACACTACTTATTAATGAACCTACTCGTATCAATAAGAAAAACCCTACAAAAAGTACACTATTAGATGCACTTTTAGTAAGCAAACCCCATTTCTTCTCCCATGCTGGGATCTTTTCTGCTGATGTTAGTGACCATTGCTTCATTGCTGGCATAAGAGCAGTCCCTAAACCAACAGCCTCAGCAAAGTTCTCTACCAAAAGATCAAAACTGAATTTTTACCCGCTTGCATATATCAATGACCTGAAAGCCTCCCTGCTTTGGCAGACCTTTTATTTAGCCAAGTCAGTAGAAACAGCATGTGCCATTTTCCATGAAATTGTATCCAGCGCTCTTAACACCCACCCACCCTTAGTTAAAACCCGCATAAAGGCTAGAAGGTGCCACTGGTTTACAGCAGACATCAAGGCAGCACATTAAAAAGAGACAAGCTCTGGAAGCTAGCACGCAAATCCCACAAAGCCGAAGACTGGCATCTTTTCAGAATAGCCAGACACCACTGTACAAAGCTAATTTGGGAAACCAAGTCCAACTTCTGTCGCTCTGAACTCGACACTGCCTCCAACTGCCCTACCAAGTTCTGGTCCACAATAAAAGAACTTTCTGGTAATACCACAGGAAACACTCTGTCCTCAAAAATTATTTCTGACAATGTAACTATCAACAACAATAAAGAGATACTACAAGCCTTCAAAAATCACTTTGCTACCGCAGGGCTAGCTTTTGATAACTCACCTGCACGCAACCTACTCTCCCAGCTTACCACGCAACATTCAGAATCTAGTCCTTCAGATGCAGTCTTTTCATTCTCTCCTGCCTCACTAAAAGAGGTCGAAGATCTCTTCTTCCAGTTGGACACCAGAAAAAGTGCTGGCACCGACATCTTCGATCCATACTACCTAAAGATTGCCTATCATGTCTTGGCCATACCTATTATACATCTATTTAACTTGTCCCTTTCTCAAGGGAACCTCCCCAAACTGTGGACGACCACACATGTTATTCCATTGTTTAAATCTGGAGACCGCTGTGATCTAAACAACTACAGGCCCATCTCCCTTCTCCCAGCATTATAAAAATTTCTGGAAAAAATCGTGAATGCCCAGCTGAAATCTTTCATAGATGATACTAACCTGCTAAACCCAAAGCAGTCTGGTTTCAGAACTGAACATAGTACAGTCACGGCCCTGGCCAAGGTGACAAATGACTGGCAGCACGAGCTAGAGAACAAAAAATGTGTCTGCGCCGTTTTTCTAGACCTAAGTAAGGCCTTCAACACTGTCGACCACAGCCTCCTTCTTTCTTCATTAAAAGCTATTGGTCTAGATTCTACCTCCTTGTGTTGGTTCCACAACTACCTTTCTGATAGGCACCAACAGGTCAAGGCCGAAGGTGAACTCTCCCCCACAAATCTGTTAAAAAGAGGCATTCTGCTGGGATCCATCCTGGGGCCACTCCTATTTGCCATCTACATCAACAATATAGACTCAGGCATCAATAAGGTGAAAATTCATCTGTTCGCAGATGATACAGTGATCTACCTAAGCCGTACAACTTCTGAAACTGTCTGTAGCAACCTGCAAGCTGACTTCAACATACTTCAATACCAGCTCCTTAGTAAAAAAAATTGCTACTTAACGCCAAAAAGACAAAGGCGATGCTATTTTCACCTATTAATTATGCAGCCTACCCTGCTCTACCCCCCATCACCACCCGTCTAGGAGAAACCCTGGAATTTGTGCCGAAATTCAAATACCTGGGGGTCTGTCTAGACTTCAAACTCTCCTTTGCAGACCACCTGGAGGATTTGTTAAAAAAACTGAGGCAGAGACTAGGTCTCTTCTTCAGGTTAAACCACCTACAAACTACAGAAGCCAAGAGACAGCTAGTTCAATCTACATTCCTTTCCCTAATTGATTACGTCGACTTTATATACAGCCAATGTGCTACTTCATACCGTGGTAAATTGGACATACTTTACCACAGAGCCCTGCACTTCATCACTGGTCTCCCCTTTTCCACCCATCACTGCTTTTTATATGCGGCCATAGGTTGGACCTCCCTACACTACAGACAAAATAAAAATGCCGCTCTCTGGACATAGAGAGCTATCACTGGCAAACTTCCGCAGTACATTGTTGATTGCCTGACTCTCAATGTGCCTGGAACCTATGCCCTAAGAAGCTGTTCACTGATTTCTCTGAAAGTGCCCAAAGCCCTAACGCGTTTTGGGAGAGCTGCCATAGGATTCGTTCTACCGTCACTCTGGAATGTGCTACAGAAATCACTGAAACTGAGGACTCCTGTTAGTATTACTGTGTTTAAGTCCTTATACTCAAAATACATTACAGAAGCCTGCAACTGCTTCCAACTATCCTAGCTCTGGAATGTGCTACAGAAATCACTGAAACTGAGGACTCCTGTTAGTCTCACTGTGTTTAAGACCTTATACTCAAAATACATTACAGAAACCTGCAACTGCTTCCAATGATCCTAGCTTACTTACACCCCCCCTTCCACATCCTCCCTGCTTTTCCCATCCTCCTTCCTTCTTGTATCAGTACATAACTTGTCCCTGAGCCACCTACTTATTTACCGCCCTAAATCTCACCCTCCCTCACTCACCTATTCCTTGTATACCCACAGCATCTCATTCTTTCGCTCCTAGTATTATCCCAGTTCCAGACACCCCCCCCCCCTCACTGGCTGCCCACTTCTCCCGACACATGTCTCCCCCTTGATACGCCTGGGTCTTTTTAAACTGGCTATTTCAAACAACATGAAGTCTTGCTGTATTCTGACAATCTGTAGTTAGCTCCAGCATTTAAACTGCCCCGGGGAGTATAGGGTTAATTTTCTGTGCAGTGCATAGAACGTTGAGCTCGAGCTCGGTTGAGGTCTCTGTCTGCAGCACTTTGAAACCCAACCGTCAGATTCTTTACTCCACCTCAATGAACAGTCGCTCCGGAGATTTCTCCTTCCGTTCGGTTCAAAGTCGGTTAAAGTTATCGGTTTCATTCCGAATTTATTTCTGCATTGTTGGTTCAGGCTCTGTCTGCGGTACCGAGAGTACTTAGATAGCCTGTTTATTTGTGGAAATTGTAAACTTGGATTTCGGTCGGTTCAGCTGAACCAATCCATTATTTGAACTCTTTTGTGTTTTCCCTTAGTGTGTGGTTACCGGTTCTTATCGGTTTAAAAAAAAACATGTTTCCACGGTTTTTTCCAATACCCGTAACACGGTTAGAAACCAATAAGGGAGTCTTGCCTGGCGGTTGCCGAAAAAAGGGTAAGTTTGGTTAGGTTGGCCATGTCTAAGAAACCCAAGAAAAAAACCGGGCCCACTGGGTTTCAACACTGCAGTGAGTGTGGGGAGGTCTTTGCTAAGGCCAATCCCACACCACCTGTGTTTATTGTCTGGGGTTTGACCACCTCGATACAGACTGCCAAATATGTAAAAACTTTCCTAAGTCTACCCTGGAAAAAGATTAGGTAGACTTAGGGAAAAAACAGAAGTCTGCTGACCCAGATGGCCAGCCTGGTTTGGTTTCCGACCGGACCAGAAGAATTCATCTGACCAGGCGATACTGAGGATCAGTTCCTACAAAAGAAAGCATGAAGAGAAATCGACCAGTTCGGATCCAGAGGTTCATGTTCCGACCGCCGAGGAAATAGCCAGAGTGATTCGGATTGTTGAATCACTCCGTCCGGTTCTGACCAATCCGGCGCCTTTTGGCAGGGGTTCGGTTTGGTCAGTTCTCCCAGTTCAAGATTATACCCCTGGAGATTTTTATGAACCGGAGTTTGAGGAGGAGGGGGATTTTGAAGATGATGGTGAAAGTCTGGATGTGCCTGTGGAACCGGACATCTCCCCAGACAGACCTTCTGGTGTTTCCTCTCCTAGGCTCTCTGAGTCCCCTTCCCACTATCTGTTTTACAGAAAAGTGGCTAAAACCCTCCAGCTTCCTATGGAGGAGGCTTTGGAGAATCAGGAGGAGCCTGATTTTGTTGAAGTGATGGACATCCCAGAGTCCAGGAGACTGTCTATTCCCCTTCATAAGTCCTTTGAGAAGCAAACACAAAAAATCCTAAAGTCTCCTAATTCTGTACCTTCTGTTGACAGAAGGATGGACAAGAGGTACACCTTATCAGGCTCCGATGCGGAGTTTTTATACCAGCAGTGCAGCCATGTTGGGGTAGTGCAGGTTGCAGCCTGTGACAAGGCAAATATTCCCTTGGCTTCACACTCCCCAGACAAAGACTCCAGGAAGATGGATGCCATGCCAAAGAAACTGTACATGGCATCCTCCTTGGGACTCAGGCAGGCTAACTATATGGCCTATACAGCCAGGTACCAGAAGTCCAGGTGGGACACTGTACTGGCACTGGCTAAACAGGCCTCCCCACAGCTGGCTAAGGAGCTGGAGGAGGTGGCTGCTGATGGGATTGAGGCATCAAAGGTACAATTTCATGCTGCTGTGGACTCCAATGATGTGTCATCAAGAGTCATGGCTACATCGGTGGCTCTTCCGAGGATGGCTTGGCTCAGATGTACTAGCCTCTCACGGGACACTCAGGCTAAGGCCATGGATTTCCCTGTGATGAGTAATTATCTGTTTGGGGAGCAGACAGAGAATTACATGAAGAAAATGGATGAGTACAGGACCACTTATAGGAGTGCTCAGGCCAAGGAGAGGCAGGCAACTCCTCAAAGGCAGCAATCTAGGGGCTGGGGCAGGCCTTTTCATAGGCCTTTCTACCAAGCACAGGCTTCTTCTCCCTTTTCACAGAGGGGGTTCTTCAGAGGGAGAGGCAGAAGGGGGATGAGCAGGGCTACATCCACTCCTCAGCCTAAGGCCCCTACCAAGCAGACACCCTGATGGGTCTGCCCGGGTTGACTCTCCTATCCCTGTAGGGGGCAGGCTGGCTTATTTCGTCCAGGACTGGATGTCTGTTACTTCAGACAAGTGGGTCCTGGAAGTGGTAAGCCAGGGACCGGTTCTCAGCCTCCAAAAATTTCCAAAGATGAGAGCCAGATCTTTTCCACCTGCAGTTCTCTCCGAAACCCTTGCCCTAGAGGCAGAGATTTCATCTCTTCTGGCCTTAAGAGCCATAGAGAGAGTTCCTACCCTACACCCCCCAGGTACTTCCTTACCCCAAAAAAGACAGGGGAGTGGCAACCCATCCTAGATCTAAGATACCTGAACAAACATCTTTTAGAACCAAGGTTCAAGATGGTGACTCTGGGAATAATTCTTTCCTCTCTAAGGCCAGGGGACTGGCTAGCCTCCCTGGACCTCAAAGATGCCTCATTTCACATCCCTATCAGGTGCTCCGACAGAAATTACCTCAGGTTCAGGTTGCCCTCAGGCCATTATCAGTTCAAAGCAATGCCCTTTGGTCTAACATCAGCTCCAAGGGTTTTCGCAAAGTGCCTGGCAGTAGTAGTTGTCTTTTTAAGAAGGCAAAAGATTTCCATTTTTCCATATCTGGACGACTGGCTCCTAGTGGGTCAGTCTCCAGACCAAGTCAAGTCAGACTTGCAAGTGACCTAGCAAGTGCTTACTTTCCTGGGATTTCTTCTCAAGCTCCCCAAGTCAGTTCTTGAACCGGTGCAGCTTCTTACCTTTATAGGGGCAGAGCTAGATACTGTCAAAGTAAGAGCCTTTCTTCACCTGGAAATGGCAAGAGTTCTTATAGAACTGGCTTCTTCCTTCAGCCTTCAGGTGTCCCGACCAGCAAGGCATTTCCTTCAGCTCTTGGGCCACATGGCAGCTTCTACAGCAGTGGTCCAAGGGGCAAGATTCCAGATGAGGGACATTCAGTTCCATCTGAGAGCCTTTTGGTCCCAAAGGAAGTATCCTCTTACCAAACTGATTCCAGTGACTCGGACACTGATCCAAGCTCTTCAATGATGGCAGAATCAGGACAATTTAAGGCAAGGGGTCCCATTTGTTACTCAGTCTCATTCGGTGGTCCTTACCACAGATGCTTCCTTTTTGGGGTGGGGAGCCCATCTGGGGGCTCTCACAGCACAGGGATTGTGGTCCCCTCAGGAATCCCTTCTTCGTATCAATCTCCTGGAACTCAGGGCAGTTTTTCTGGCCCTGCAAGCTTTCTCTGTCAGTGCAGAACAAGGTGGTTCAGGTCAGAACAGACACCACCACCACCACCATGTGGTACATCAACAAGCAGGGAGGCACTCTGTCCACGGCCTTGTGCATGGAAGCCATGAAATTGTGGTCCATGGCTTATTCTCTGCAGACCTCACTGATAGCAGTCCACCTTCCAGGGAAGGACAGTGTGCTAGCAGATGCACTGAGCAGGATCTCCCAGGGCCATCACGAATGGTCCCTGGACCGTCTGGTGTTAAAAGTGATTTTCTCAAGGTGGGGCACTCCAGGGATAGATCTCTTTGCAGCCCCAGACAATCACCAACTTCCTCTGTTTTGTTGCAGACCCCCAGTCTTGGGCTCAGTCCCTGTGGATGCTCTGATGTTGAACTGGGAAGGGAAAATTCTCTATGTCTTCCCTCCCTTTCCTCTACTGTTCAAGGTTCTGGTCAAAGTGAGGTCACAACCCTGCAAAGTGATTTCTGATTGCTCCAGATTGGGCCAGGCAGCCCTGGTACCCCCTCTTACTGTCCCTAGCAGTCCATCTTCCCCTGTCTTTTCCCAGGAATTACAACCTGTTAACCTCCTCTCAGGAGAGGATGTGGTACCCCAGTCTTCGGTCCCTCAATCTCAAGGCATGGCTCTTGAAGAGCTAGAGTATGCAGATTTGTGTCTGTCCCAAGGGGTTCTGGATATTCTCAAAGCCTCTTGAAAGCCTGCCACCAGAAAGACTTATGACTCCAAATGGAAAAGATTCAGCATTTGGTGTTCCAGGAAACATATTTCCCCAGACACTACTGAATTGCCTACAGTTTTGGATTATATGGTCCATCTTAATGGTCTAGGACTCAGACCAGCTACCCTCAAGGTACACTTGTCAGCTGTTTCTGCTTTCCTGTCAGTAGGAAAGCCTTCCTCACTGTCATCTCGCTCAGTATTCTGTAAATTTGTCAAGGGATTGCTTCATACCAATCCTCCCTTAAATGTTTGCATTGCTCAACTTATGCAACCCCCATTTGAGCCTATGTCCTCAGCAGAGCTTAAGTACTTAACTTGGAAACTCTGTTTTTGGTAGCCATTACCTCTGCCAGACGTATCAGTGAATTGCAAGCCCTGTCAGTGGAACCTGATTTTATCTCCTTGCATAGAGATAAAGTGGTCCTTAGAACCAATAGGAGGTTCTTGCCCAAAGTGGTTTCAGACTTCCATTTGAATCAGTCCATATCTCTCCCTGTTTTCTTCACTGATCATTCTTCCTCAGGAGAGAGGAGGCTATACAGTTTAGATGTTAAAAGAGCCCTTAGCTACTACATAGAGCATAACAAGGGTCACAGGTTTGATTCCCTCCAGTTGTTCCTCACTTATGGGGAAGTGGGAAAGGGAAGACGTGCCACCAAGAGAACTATTGCCAGGATGGATTGTTTCTTGTATACAATTCTGCTATGAGAAACTGGGAAAAATTCCACCCTCAGGCCTGACGGCTCATTCCACAAGAGGTACAGCTGCTTCCCATTGCTGCTGTCAGGGATATCCCTCTGTTAGAAATGTGTCAAGCAGCCACCTTGAAAACAGTCCATACCTTTACCAAGCATTACTTTCTGGATATCCAGGCTAGGAGTGATGCTCGGTTTGGCACAACAGTACTTCAGAGCCTATTCCCAAAGTAGGTTCTGTCCCTCCTCCTTAGAGGCACTGCTTGGCAGTCTGTAGATTGTCAGAATACAGCAAGACTTCATGTTGTTTGAAGAAAAAGTTACTCACCTTAGTAATTGTGTTTCTTCTAATGGAGTCTTGCTGTATTCTGACCTCCCTCCCTGCCTCCCCTCTCAGAACCTGTTTTTGGGAAGTGGGTGGGCAGGTGCAGTGTTGCACCCCAGGGGTATCTTCAGCACACCCTCCTTTTTACCTGGGTGCTTATATTATAATCTTTATTTTGGATAGATGTTTGGTTTTGGGTTTCCTTACTTGAGTCTTCCTTTGGGAATCCAAAACCTTTTTTTTTTGCCAGTTGGCTAGTTTAAAAATTTTTACAATTTCCACCTCGTTAGTCAGTGAGTGTTTGTTCGTAAGAATCTGACAGTTGGGTTTTAAAGTGCTGCAGACAGAGACCTCAACCGAGCTCGAGCTCAACGTTCTATGCACTGCATAGAAAATTAACCCTATACTCTCCGGGACAGTTTAAAGGCTGGAGCTAACTGCAGATTGTCAGAATACAGCAAGACTCCATTAGAAGAAACACAATTACTAAGGCGAGTAATTTTTTCATATGTCTCTTCGCTCGTAGCATCCGCTTCAACTAATCTCTTCACTGGACTATAATGCCTTTACCTTACAGGAATACCAAACCATGTATGATGTTGTATCTGGTATGCATTTTTACTGACTTGCTACTCTATTGTTATGTATACCCTTACCGACTGTCTTTTACCTGAACCCAAATGTATTTTTACTTATCCTGTCTATTGCAGGCCTACCTGTACTGTTGTACTCTTGCATCTACTGACTGTTTGTGTGTATATAAATGCACTGTTACTTGGCTTGTGTAATGCAGGTCCACCTTGTAAATGAGCTTGCTCAATGGTGTTCGCATATGAACATACAAAATGTGCCAGCAGATAAAGGCCTAGAGGTCTATCAAGTCTGCTCGAATGTGCAGCTAGCACCCCTTATTCTGCAGCTGCCCCTCCCTTCCACCCTTCCCCTTCATTGACCCTCCCCCCTTGTCCTGTCCGATCTCTTTTGAAGCAGTCCACTGTTCTACTGGATACCACTTCTGCAGGTAATGCATTCCACCCAGCCACCACCCTCTCTGTAAAAAAAACAAAAAAAAAGTGTCTCTCCCTCCTGAACCTTCCTCCCTCCAGTCTCATATCATGGCCCCTGGTGTCCCTCCCCTCCCTTACTTTGAACAGCCCCTCTGTACCTGTCTTGTTTATTCCTTTCATGTACTTAAAGGTTTCAATCATGTCCCCCCATCCCTCCTCTCCTCCAGTGAGTACATGTTCAACTCCCTCAACCTCCTCTCGTATGATAAGTCCCCCAGCCCCTTGATCATCTTTGTCGCCCTGCGCTGCACCCCCTCCAGTAACTTAATGTTCCTCTTCAGATACGGGCGCCAGTTACGGGCGCCAGTACTGCACGCAGTACTCCAGGTGCGGTCTAACTAATGACCTATACAGTGGCAGAATCACCTCCTCCCTCCTCCCTCCTCGAGGATATACCCCTTGCAGTACAACCCAGCATTTTGTTGGCCTTTACAGCTGCCTTCCTACATTGTGCCGAGTTGTTCATTGACCCTGTAATGAGCACCCCCAGATCCTTCTCCTCCTCTGTCTGGGCTAGCTGCACTCCCCAGCTGGTAACTCCTCCTTGGGTTCTTCATCCCAAAATGCAGCACCTTGCACTTTTTGGCATTAAACCCCAGTTGCCAGGTGTCTGACCTGGTTTCAAGCTTTGCCAGATCATCCTGCAACCCCTGCCATCCCCCTAGGTCATCCACCACTGCTCCTACCTTGGTATCATTGGCAAACACACTGATCTTGCTCTTGATGTCCAATGATATGTCTGCAGTGAATATCCCAAACAACACTGGTCCCAACACCGAGCCCTGTGGAACACCGCTCGTCACTACTCTTGGGTGTGAGAGCTCCCCACCCACCACCACCCTCTGTTGCCTTCCCTGAAGCCAGTTTCCTACCCATCTCACCAGCTTTGCACCTGCCCCTGTGCCTACTAACTTTCTTCCCAGCCTTCCATGCGGCACATAGTCAAATGCCTTACTGAAGTCCAGATACAGGACATCTACTGCATGCCCCTGTCCAGTTGCCTAGTTACCCAGTCATAGAACTCCACCAGGTTAGTTTGGCAGGATCTGCCCAGTATGAAGCCATGATGTCTGCTGTCCTGTAGCCCTTTGGCCTCTAGGAGGGCCACCAGGCTTTCCTTCAGGATAAATAAAGGATAAATAAAGAATTTGATTGATTGATTGACTTGAACAGTTTTGCATGATCTCTCTTCAGTCCCTGCTCTCTCTGCTGTTGCAAGGGTATTGACTCTGTACCCTGGATAAGAAGGATACTTATCTTCATATCAAAGGGCTGCTCTGTCTTAGCAGTACCACCTTACTGCGCTGCAGGGCTGTCATTACTAGTTTCATGTCTTGCCACTTAACTTATCTTGGGCACCACATGTCTTTACCAAGTGCTTCGCAGTAATGGCTGCATTGCCCTGAAGGATGTATATGTTTCCATATCTGGACAATTGACTCTCTAAAGCCCATCCAGAGAGACGTGATTATTTACACCCTGTTTCAGACATGCCAGCTCTCCGAGCAGCTGGGCATCTTTGTCCATGAGCCAAAGTTGGCTCTGACCCCATATCAGCACTTTCAATACATAAATGCTGTTCTGGACCATCTCTTGACCTGGTGTTTCTCCGATGGATCAGGTCTCTGCTCTGATTTCCCAGCCTTATCTGCTGTTATCCAGTCACTATGTCTCGGCAAGATGCCTTCTTCAACTGTTCGGCCTGATGGCTACAGCAGTCCTTACAGTCCCTCTGGCCCACCTGCATATGAGGGTTCCTCAATGGTTCTTCTATGACCAGTGTGCTCAGAATTTTTACAGCCTGGAGTGTTTCATCCTTGTGATGGGTCCTGTGATGGTTGGGCCATTCCAACATCGACACAGAGTCGCCCTTTCTCCATCCCTCACAACTGTTGGTGATGGTGACAGACGCCTTGAATTCAGGTTTGGGTGCTCATCTCTGGATATTCTAGACCCAGAGTCTTTGGTCATCTCTGTATCTTTCTCTGTGCAGCAACACTCAGGAGATGAGTGCTGATCTACTTGGCCTGCACAACTTCACTGTCCATCTCCAGGGTCAGCCACTGTTGATCAGAATGGAAAATATGTCTGTGATGTATTACTTCAACAGGCAAGAAGGAGTTCACCCCTATCCACTCTGCAGGGAAGCAGTGAAGGTCTGGCATTGGGATGTAGAACACAAAGTGTTCCTCACAAATTGCTTCCTGCCTGGCACCCTCAACGCCCTTCCTGGATCATCTTGGTCAGTCCCAAGTGGAACTTCTGGACTCTGTTGTAGACAACCTCTTCAGCTGTTGGGGATGTCCAGAGCTCAACCTTTTTGCATTCCCATACAGTGCAAACCTGCAGTATTTTTGCTCAATTCCAGGGGAGTCACCAGAGTTGTACAGTTGGGGTGGGGGGGCTAATGCCCCATAGTTAAAATCTTATCCAAGCCAGGGGGTCTGGGAGAATGCTCCCCCATAAAATTTTAGATGTTTAGCTAAAAACGGTGGCTTTTCATGCATTTTTATTGGCATTTTACAGTTATCAGGAGTTACCAATAAAGCTGACATTAAAATAAAGTATTTATTTCTGAAAAGCTCCACACACTGACACCTCTGAACTGCCCCACGTTAAGAGAATATACTACATTTCACCTCTCAGAACTGCTTCTTTCCATATCTGTAACATATGGAAGTTCTTCCCACACAGAGAAGGTGCTGCAAAGTCAGTTAAGGTAGAAATTCAGAATACTGTGATGCTGATTTGCTGAACAATTATATAACACTTTGTACAACATAAAAAAAGGCACTAGTTTCCAGTGTTTTGAGCTAGTATCTCCATGTCTGATCACTGTCCCACATTTTAAGGGCCAATGAATGAGTTATTTGTTAAGATGCCTTTAATAAAAGCCCAGCAGTGGAAAGAAAAAAAAGTAGATACCTCTATGAGTGAGGAAGGCTCATGTTTCTCTTGCGTTTCGCTCAGGTTTGGTGTGGGAATGAAGAAAACAGCATACGTACCTTAGTTAGGTTTACACACACAGGAAAAAACACAAGGAGGTACAATGCATCTCCTTGTCAAGGAGGTACATGTGTTTTTCCTGTGTTAGCAAACTTAACTAAGATATTTTGTAAAACAAACTGTGTACAGTAGGTGAGTGGGTGAACAGTGTGTGGTGGCATGGGGGGCTTGGAAAGGGCTGGACCAGTGGCTGCTCCTTAATATTACTGCATTTAAAGCAGCAATAAAATACATTACAGTGCAGCTGCTCCTCCTTAATATTTATTGTGTTTACAAGCAGCAAAAATTACACACTGTGGCAGGCTGCTCCTCCTCATTGTGTTTACAGCAACAGTTACTGCTGCTTTAAACACATTAAGCAGGAGCAGCCACACAGTGTATTTTTTTAAACAACAAAAATCTTCCTGCCTTTCAAGCCCTCTACCTCAGCACACACTGCTCATCCACCCACTTACATATACTGTAGTTGATTTTTTTTAATTACTTTGATCATACACCTCTCTCTCGCTGAACTCTGTCCACAGGCCAAGCAGGCAGCATTAAAGCACACTTTGACTCCATCTCTCCACAATTCATTCAGCAGACCCAGGAGTACAATTCAGTCTTTCATCCTTTCCTCCTTCTCACAGCAGGGCCCCTCAGGACAGTCCCCCTGTCCCATCCCTGCTCTGCTTCCATGCCTTCCTTCCGGAATCCATTCCATCACTCTCTGCCTCCCTTCTCTGCCCCCTTCCTGCTCCATCTTGGTTCCCAGTCCAAGGCATGATGTGCACTGTGACCCCGCCCCCGTACCATTTTGTCCCCTCCCCTGTTCTGCCTCGGCGTGGCTTGCGGCGCTCTCCTCCCTGGCAGCAGCCCTGTGTGTTGTCCCCACTCAGCTCCACAAAGCAAAGCAGACGCCCACCTGCACTCAACCCCTCATGCTGAACTGAGTGAAGTGTGAAATTGCCCCTCTGATGCTTGCTGTTTGTCAAATAAATCATATTAACTAACCTGCCAGGTTACGTCAGTGACAAATCCCTGCCCCAAGCTCTGAGCTCTCCCATGGCATTCCGCAGAGTCGACTCCCGATCTCCTTTCCAGTAACTGTCCGACTGACAGTAGCCATGATGACCCATGCACCCACGAGACTCAGAGTTTCGTTTTTCTCCATTGGACTTCGTAGGCACTTGACAAGTGGTTCTCAAAGTCCAATGGAGGAAAAACAAAAGTGCACTCCATGCGGTGGCACTGTGAAGTGTTGTGTCTTTAAGGAAAATCATGGCTTCTTTTTTTCTCAGCAGCAGGGAAGCCGTGATTCTCATTCTTAGATGGGGAAAAGATTGGGAGGGCTTTAACTTTCATTGGGAGGGCTATATATTTCCCCATAAACATCCTGATGATGCCACTGCTCAATCCAGGGCCTTGAGTTTTTTGGCATGACATGTCCCTCACCTTGTTATGTGCACATTCCCTGTTCCCTGTGATTCAGAGGGTTCTAGTCAAGTTGCTGGTGTAGCTAGCCACCATACTTTGGTGTCCACATTGTGGTGGAGACAAATTTGGTTCCCCTTTCTGCAACAGTTAGCAGTGAAACCTGTAATCCTGCTCCCTCTTCGAGCAGGGCTTCTGTCATAAAAGCAGGGCTTTCAAACAACATGAAGTCTTGCTGTATTCTGGCATAATGCAGTTAGCCCCAGCACTCAAACTGCCCCAGAGAGGAAAGAGTTAACTCTATGCAAAAGCATAGAACGTTGAGCTCAAGCTCAGTTTTCAAACCTCTGTCTGTGGTACTTCCCAGTGTAACCGTCAGATTCTTTACTCCGCCTAACAGTGAAGTCGCTCCGGAAATTTCCTCTGCTTGGTTCGGTAAAAGGAAAATTAAAGCGTTTGGTTTTAACCGCATTTGTTTATTATTTTCAGATTTCCAGCCTCTGTCTACGGTACAGGTAGTATGTAGGTAGGTAGTGACTGTGTTTTATTTTGCTAAAGAGTGGAAATTGTCTTTCTTTGGTTTCTTTCCGATCGGTCCAGTTCGGAACCGACTTTGTTGAATTTTTTTCTCTCTTTTGGGGATTAATGTGGTGTTCCGGTACCGATTGGTTTCAAAAGAACCGGACTTTTGCTGGTTCTTTTAAAAAGCCCATGACACGGTTTGTAACCGATTGGTTGCTCATTACCTGGCTTGAAAGTTGCTATAGGGTAATTGTTAGGTTGGCCATGTCTGAGAAACCCAAGAAGAAAACCGGTCCCACTGGGTTTCAACACTGTACTGAGTGTGGGGAGGCCTTTGCTAAGGCCGACCCCCACCTCATCTGTGTTTGTCTGGGGTTTGACCACCTCAAGTCAGACTTCCAAATCTGTAAGAACTTTCCTAAAACCACTCTAGATAAAAGACTGAGTAGGTTGAAGGAAAGGGAGGCCGAGAAGTCTGTAGATCTGGATGGCCAGCTCAGTTCGGTTGCGGCCGAACCCGAGGAGGTGCCTACTGACCTAGGCGATACCTCCTTGGGCAAAAGGAGAGCCAACCCCGAGGGGTCAGTTCCGTCAAAGAAAAAGCGCAAGTCTGCCAGTTCGGATCCTGTATCCCACTCTCCAACCGCGGACGAAATAGCCAAAGCGATTAGCATTGTCCAATCGCTTAGACCAGTTCCATCTAAACCGACACCGCCGGTTCGGCAGTCGGTTCGGTCGGATCTGTCTCCTCCAGATTATGACCCAGATGTTTATTATGAGGAGTGGGAGTGAGACGAAGACTATCCCAGTAATGACGAAGAAGGGGGTCTGGATGTGTCCATTGAACCAGACATCACCCCAGACAGGCCCTTAGGTGTCTCTCCTCCTAGGCTCTCTGAGTCCCCTTTACACTTTTTGTTCTACAAAAAGGTGGCACAAACCCTGCAGCTTCCCTTTGTTGAAGCAGCAGAGGAAAGGAAGAACATGATTTTGTGGAGATGATGAACATCCCAGAGTCCAAAAAGCTATCTATCCCTCTTCATAAATCTTTGGGGAAACAGACACACAACATTTTACAAACCCCTAATTCAGTACCTCCTGTGGACAAGAGAATGGACAGGAGGTATTTGATATCAGGCTCAGCTGCGGAGTGCCTTAATAGTCATTGTAGCCATGTTGGGGTAGTGCAGGCTGCAGCCTGTGACAGGGCTAACATTCCTTTGGCTTCACATACCCCGGATAAGGACTCCAGGAAAGTGGATGCCATGGCCGAAAAACAGTATTTGGCATCCTCTTTGGGACTCGGGTAGGCTACTTGTATGGCCTACACAGCCAGGTACCAGAAATCCATATGGGACAAAGTTCTGGAACTGGCTAAACAGGCCTCTCCCCAGCTAGCCAAGGAGCTGGAGGAGGTGGCTGCTGATAGAATTGAGGCATCCAAAATACAATTTCATGCTGCTGTGGACTTCAGTGATGTGGCATCTAGAGTCATGGCTACATCAGTGTCTCTCAGGAGACATGCTTGGCTCAGATGTACTAGCCTTTCGCAGGATACCCAGACTAAGGCTATGGATTTTCCTGTAGTAGGTAACCCTCTGTTTGGGGAGCATGAAGAAAATGGATGAATACAGGACCACGTACAGGAGTGCACAGGCCAAGGAAAGGAAAGCCACTCTGCACAAGCAGCAGTCTAGGGGCAGGGGCAGGCCCTTTCAAAGGCCTTTTTACCAAGCCCAGGCCTTCTCTCCCGTCCCACAGAGGGGTTCTTCAGAGGGAGGGGTAGGAGGGGGATGAGCAGGGCTGCTCCCTCCTCCTCTCAGCCCAAGGCTCCTGCCAAGCAGACACCCTGATGTGTCAGCCCGGGTCGACTCCCCATTTCCAGTAGGAGGCAGGCTGGCTTACTACTTCCAGGCCTGGAAGTCTGTGACCTCAGGCAAGTGGGTCCTAGAAGTAGTAAGCCACGGACTGGCCCTCAGCTTCAAAAAATTTCCAAAAAAGAGGCCAAGTCTTTTCCACCTGCATCAATCTCAAATCCTTGCCCTAGAGGAAGGTTTCCTCTCTTCTAGCTCTCAGAGCTATAGAGAGGTTCCTACTCAGCACAAGGAAAAGGACTGTACTTCAGGTACTTCCTTACCCCAAAGAAAACAGAGGAGTGGCGACCCATCCTAGACCTAAGATATTTGAACAAACACATTGTAAAGCCAAAATTCAAAATGGTAACTCTGGGAATAATCCTTCCCTCTATAAGGCCAGGGGATTGGCTAGATTCTCTGGACCTCAAGGATGCCTACTTCCATATTCATATCAGGTGCTCCCACAAAAAATACCTCAGGTTCGAGTTGCCTTCAGGCCATTACCAATTCAGAGCCATGCCATTCGGTCTAACATCAGCTCCAAGGGTGTTCACAGAGTGCCTTGCAGTAGTGGTGGCTTACCTCAGAAGACAGGGTATCACCATTTTTCCATATCTAGACGACTGGCTGTTAGTGTGTCAGTCTCCTTTACAGGTCAAGTCAGCTCTTCAAACTACCCAGGACCTACTCATCTCCTTGGGCTTTCCTCTTAATCTTCCAAAGTCTGTGCTAGAATCAGTTCAACTTCTCACCTTTATAGGCATAGAGTTGGACACTGTACAAGCAAAAGCCTTCCTTCCCCTGGCAAGGGTAAAGGCCCTAGTGGATCTCGCTTCCTCCTTTCGACCTCAGGTCTCCCGCCCAGCAAGACAGTTCCTCCAGCTCCTGGGCCACATGGCAGCTTCCACGGCAGTGGTGCTGGAAGCAAGGTTCCAGATGAGGGACATTCAGTTTCATCTGAGGTCTTTTTGGTCTCAGAAGAAGGATTCACTTACCAAACTTATTCCAGTGACTCAGACACTGGTCCAAGCTCTCCAGTGTTGGCTGGACCAGGACAACCTCAGACAAGGGGTTCCATTTCTCCCTCAAGTCCCATCAGTAGTTTTAACTATGGATGCTTCTCTCCTAGGGTGGGGAGCCCACCTGGGAACCCTGACAGCTCAAGGGCTCTGGTCTCCACAGGAGTCTCTCCTTCATATCAATCTCCTGGAACTCAGGGCAGTTTTCTTAGCCCTGCAGAGCTTCTTGGATTCAGTCAAGGGCAAGGTGGTCCAGGTCAGAACGGACAACACCACCACAATGTGGTACATCAACAAGCAGAGAGGCACTCGGTCCTCAGCCTTGTGCACAGAGGCCATGAAGCTTTGGTCTCTGGCCTGTTCTCTTCAGACTTCTCTGGTAGCAGTTCACCTTCCAGGGAAGGACAACTTACTAGCAGACACTCTGAGCAGAATTTCTCAGGGTCACCACGAATGGTCCCTGGATCCTTACATACTGGAGGTCATCTTCCCCAGGTGGGGCACTCCAGAGGTAGATTTCTTTGCAGCACCAGACAATCATCAACTTCCACTGTTTTGTTGCAGACCTCCAGTCCTGGGGACGGTCCCCCAGGATGCTCTCCTTTTGGACTGGAAGGACAGGTTTCTCTATGCCTTCCCTCCCTTCCCTCTGCTGTTCAGAGTTCTGATTAAGATCAGGACTCAACCCTGCACAGTGATACTGGTGGCTCCAGACTGGGCCAGACAGCCTTCGTATCCTCTACTGCTGTCCTTGTCAGTGTCATGTCCCTTGTCTCTGCCCAGGACATACAATCTCCTGTCCTCCTCCCAGGGGCAGATCTGGTACCCCAATCTCCAGTCTCTCCATCTCAAGGCCTGGCTCTTGAAGAGTTAGAATATGCAGCTATACATCTTTCTCAGGGAGTTCTGGATATTATGAAGGTCTCCAGGAAACCTTCCACTAGAAAAACTTACAACTCCAAATGGAAAAGGTTCAGTATGTGGTGCTCTCAGAAAGGCATCCTGCCCGATTCTGCAGACATTTCCACAACCTTAGACTATCTAGTTCATCTCAATGATTTAGGCCTTAGGCCTGCCACTCTGAAGGTTCATCTGGCAGCTGTCTCTGCATTCCTCTCAGCAGGGAAGGGCTCTTCCCTGGCATCTCATCCTGTTTTCAAAAGGTTTTTCAAAGGTCTGGTTCACATTAACCCTCCCTTTAGGGAGCCCACTCCGTCTTGGGATCTTAATGTCTGCATAGCTCAGCTAATGCAGCCGCCTTTTGAACCTCTGGCTTCGGTCGAATTGAAGTACTTGACCTGAAAAACTGTGTTCCTGGTAGCTATTACTTCTGCCAGGCAGATTAGTGAGCTACAGACCCTGTCAATGGAACCTGACTTTGTCTCCTTCCATAGGGACAAAGTAGTCCTCAGAACCAATAGGAGGTTCTTGCCCAAAGTGGTTTCAGATTTTCATCTGAACCAGTCTATATCTCTCTCTCTCTGGTTTTCACTGACCATTCTTCTTCAGGTGAAAGAAGGTTACACAGTCTGGACATTAAGAGGGCCCTTAGCTACTACATTGAGCATACTAAGGCACATAGAAATGACTGTCTTCAATTGTTTCTCACTTATGGTGAAGTGGGAAATGGTAAGCCTGCCACTAAGAAAACTGTTGCCAGGTAGATTGTTTCTTGTATACAATTTTGTTATGACAAATTGGGTAGGACGCCCCCTTTAGGCTTGAGGGCTCATTTGACCAGGGGTACAGCTGCTTCTCTAGCTGCAGTCAGAGATATACCCTTGTTAGAGATCAGCCACCTGGAAAACAGTACATACTTTCACCAAGCATTACTCCTTGGACATCCAGGCTAGGAGTGATGCTAGGTTTGATACAGCAGTGCAGAGCCTCTTTCCAAAGTAGGTTCTGCATTCCCTCCTCCATAGGGAACTGTTTGGTAGTCTGCATTATGTTTGAATACAGCAAGACTTCATGTTGTTTGAAGAAAAAATTACTCACCATAGTAATGTTGTTTCTTCTAATAGAGTCTTGCTGTATTCAGACCTCCCGCCTCCCCTCTCAGAACCTGGTTTTGGGAAGTGGGCTGGCAGGTACAGTGTTGCACCTCAGGGGTGTGCCTTGTACCCTCCTTCTTGGAGTGGGGTAGATGTTATTATTATTATTTTTCTGGTGTTTTACTAAATATTGTCACTACCTTTCCTTCTTGGGTTCTCGACTTGAGTCTTTTGGGGCCCAAGAAGATATATTTTGCCATTTGGCTATATTTGAACAATTTCCATACTTTAGTTACTAGTTAGTTAGCTCGTAAGAATCTGACGGTTACACTGGGAAGTACCACAGACAGAGGTTTGAAAACCAAGCTCGACGTTCTATGCTTTTGCATAGAGTTAACTCTTTCCTCTCCGGGGCAGTTCAAGTGCTGGGACTAACTACATTATGTCTGAATACAGAAAGACTCCATTCGAAGAAACAACATTACTATGGTGAGTAATTTTTTCTTCTGGTGCACCCAGATCTCAGATTTATGTACCTTCATGCCTGACTCCTAAGGACATAGAACACTTCCCACTATGGGGTTTTCCCTATGGTTGCAGATGTTCTGTTGGTGGTTCATAAATCATTTTCTCGGTACACTTATGCCCATAAATGGAAATGTTTCATGATCTGGTGCACCTTCCATAACCTCACCCCTTTTATGTGTTCAGTTAGTCATGTTCTAGGTTACTTCTCATCCCATTTGGAGTCGGGCCTCCAGTACTCTGGGAAGATGCATTTGGCTGCAGTTTCGGCCTTTCATGCCATCATGGATGGTAGTTTGGTTGCCCAACCTGAAGTATCCCACAGCTTTCTTAGAGACATCCTGCATATTAGTCCCCCGGTCCGCAGACCGGTTCAGGTGTGGGACCTTAACAAGATTTTGGAGACCCTTACGGTGCCTGCTTTTGAACTGGCCACTACTGGTGACATACGCCATCTGTCATTGAAGATGATATTTCTGGTGACCATTACTTCAACAAGAAGGATTTCAGAATTGCAAGCTCTGGTTGTGGTGTCCCCTTATTATTCGCAATGATAGAGTCGCTTTACGGACCAGTTATTGTTTTCTTATGAAGGTTCTTCCTGACTTCACCCTGAATCTGACTATTCAACTTCTGGTTTATATTTCTTCCCCCAAGAATAAGGAGGAATGGTTGCTGCATACTCTGGATGTCCGTAGGACTCTGCGTTGGTACTTAGATCATACTAAGGATTGTAGAAAATCCTTTCAACTATGTGTATCTTTTGCCTCCAAGATGGTGGGCTTTCCTGTTTCTAAGCAATACCTCTTCAAATGGTTGCCGTTTTGCATTGTTTTGTTACTGGTAGTGTGGTAAGCAGGTTCAGGGCCCTGTCCATGTGGAGTCAACTCATGCCATGGACTCTTCTGTGGCTTATTTGCACAATGTGTCAACTGCTGACATCTGTGCTGCTGCCACCTGGAGTAATGTTCACATGTTTACTAAACATTATGACCTGGATATCATCTCTCATAAACATGCCAGTTTTGGACTTCCTGTTCTGCAAGGCCTCCTATCTTAGACATATTGATCACCTCTGTTTGTACGTGTTCCATAAAATATGCACACCACACTCCTGTGTAATTGTTGCAAGTAAATATTTGGGTTGAGCATTTGAGAAAGAGTAATGTGCTCGTGGATGGCCCAGGTGCCAGTTGTCTCAGTGGCGCAGCTGGATAGTGAAATCGGAACGGTATTCCGGGTTGCCTGGGTTCAGGTTCCAGCTGAGGCATTTATTCTTCCTGACCTCTGTTTGTATGTGTTCCATAAATTATGCACACCACACTCCTGTGTGATTGTTACTACTTATATTGATCCTTTGTGCCTTCCTCGGTGCTTTTGGTACTGCTCGTCAATCATTCCAGTGGAGTGGCTCAGTGAAAGATGTTGAAGAAGAAGAAGGAGCACGTCTGACTTTGGGGGTATCTCTTGCAGCTGGCCACGCCTATGGAACTATAGCTGCTAGACACTAGGACAAGGGGACCGCCCACTCTGATGTCATACGCCGACGTCGGCCTACCCTATAAGAGTGGGCGGCTCCCGTGCCCTCCTCAGTTCTTTTCCTACCATCGACCATCGCATGTTGAACTTAACGGAGATCCCCTGGCTCCGGTTGACTGGCATTTCACCAATTTTCGTAGTCGAATCTTTACTTTTTTGTTTTGCTTTCCTTAGTGTGCATTACTTTAGCGATAAAGTGATTTTCTTCTCCGTATATGCCGAAAACCACCTCTGGGAACCTCTTCCAAAAGTGTGCCTGGGGGCAGAAGATCCCAGAGAAAGACAACCACGAGACCTGCGTCTGCAGTCTAGGCCTAGAACACAGCTCCCAGGCTTGCGGGATCTGCTGCAGCTTCAACCAGGCTACCAGGAAGCGCTGACAGAAGACCCTCAAAACTTTTCTGCTGAAGCAGAAGGTCACCCAGATGGAGAAGGAGCTTCTGGCTAGAAGTTCCTCTGCTTCCCCCCGCGATGTCTGTGGGCTCGCAGCCTTTCAAGGCCCAGAACAAATCAGGGAAGCACAAGCATCGAGACAAGGGCTGTCCCACGGATAGAACCCGGTCTTCCTCATCTTGATCCACATTACCGCTTTATGTGCCGACCATGGCGGGTTGTCCTCATCATCGGGGCCGGTGCCCTCTGCCTTGCACGCCCTTTCAACTACAGGGCTACCATTGGCAGCTCCCCCCACCAATGTTTCAGTGGTGGGGGTAGGTTTAAGGGACTGTGGCACACCACTGACTTCACAGCCCCTGCTGTTTAGGCCCTTATTTTCTGCAGGCACTCAGTCAGGTTGCTCTGTTGGCTCGTTGTCAGTGGTTTCAGCATCTGCAGTTGCCGGGTTACATCCAATACCCCCGGCACTGATGTTTCTTTGGTCCTCATCTCGGGGCCGGAACCTCTACCTTCTCCAGCGTCACCCTGACCCAAGCCCCGGATGCTGTCACCATCCCTGATGCTGACCCATGCCAAGGAGCTCCCCAGCCTGTGCAGCCACCCTCCCTGGTGCTGACTTCAGCACTGACCCCGATGCCAATAGATCCAATGCTGATGGTTCCTCAGAACTCAGGGGACAAGGGTGCGTGCTGTCCAGACATCATTCCTCCCGATGAGGGCAACAACAGCTCCTCCTCCATGGTCTTGTCCAGTAGCGAGGAGTGAGGATACCCGGAGGTGTATCCCATTGTCCATCCAGATGATCCCTCTTTTGTCTCGGTTATGAGACAGTTACAGTTGGCCATGGGCTTCTACACCGAGGAACAAGATCCTGCTTGACGTCGACTGGCCACTTATTTAAGGCTTCCTGTTGCCCCTCCTCTGGTCATCCCACCCCTAATTGAGCCTTTTGAAGAAACCACCATGGACACCTGTCATCGAGCCAATTTGATACCCACTGTGCCCAGAAAGGTGGACAAATTATGCCAGGCTCCAGCAGGACTGCCTTTCTTTGCTAATCAGGCTCAAGTGGATTCAGTGGTCAACGCCGCCCACAACTGCACCAAGAGGCCAGAACACCTCAATTCCTTACCCCTGGATAAGGAGTCATGGAGGGTGGATCAAATTGGCAAGAGAACTTTTGCCTCTGCCACACTGACCATCAGGGTGTTAGATTGCATAGCCCATATGGTCCCATACCAAAATCACCTCTGGGTTCTAAGGTGGTAGGCAGAGGGCTGCCTCTAGACTTCGAGGCTCTCATGCCTTGCTGATCCTACACTCCTCAGGAGTCCTCAGTGTCGTAGGACATGCTGTCCACCATTTGGGAGGATGTTGCTGAGCTCCTTGCGAAAATGAGTACAATCCATATCCCAGACGCCCTGGCAAGTGAGAGGTACATGTCCAGGTACTTCCTTGCCCTGAAACAGATGGGTCTGGTGACCCATACTGGATCTACATGATCTCAATCAGTACATGCAGAAGTGCAAGTTCAAAATGATCATTCTGAGCCAGATTATACCATGCCTGGAGCAGGGCATGGGATTCTGCTCACTGGATCTCCAGGACACATTCTTTCACATCCCAGTCTGTCCCACTGGTGGTAGCTCCGTTTCCACACCTAAGGAGTTCTCTGTCTGTTCCAGGTCGTGCCTTTTCAGCATCTCATTAGTGCCCAGGGTCTTCACCAAGTGCATGTCAGGGGTGGTAGCCTTCCTGCAGTACAAGTGTGTCACAATGTACCTCTACCTGGACAACTGTCTGATTGTCGGCCCGTCCAGGGAGGCTGTGGTGTGGTCAGGGATGTGGCCCCCCAGACCTGCATGATGTTACAGGATTTTATAAGACCCAGTCCTGTTTGTTATACAGAGAGAGTTAAAAGCAAGGCTTTATTTATTCTTTCCTGTCCAGTTCTGTCAATTGTCTATCTCTTGCCTGTCTGATTGCGCAATAAATTTTTTCCTTGTGGAGCCTCGGAACTTGCCACACCAGTGGTCCCGCAATTTCCCACTGTTATCTCCCTTCCTTCTGTTGCTGTTTGTTCTTTCTTCCATTGCTTCTCTGTGGTTAAAACCTATGTGTGAAAGTTTATGTGAAACTAGGATCCCTTGTAACATGGCAATAAAAGCTTGTAAGGAATACAACAATTAGGTTAAAACACATCACCTGACGCAAAACCAAGCGGGCATTCATTTATTTTATTTATTTATTGAATTTTGGTAACCAGGTGAACCCACTGAGACAAGACAGTCCCTTTTTCAGGGGTGACCCGGGAAGAGCATCACATTGGTAGTGCAAGACACAGTTTACAAGTTTGGGACATGTAACATATATGACTAGAGGAAATAACTTATACTGTTACACCGCAGGGTAGGACGACAATGGTAAAATAAGATTTTATATTATTGACAGCATTATTTTTGAGAGACATTAGGACAGAGGACCATTATTTTTGTATACATCATGACAGAGGAAAAACATCTTGCATCAGTACCAAACTTTATTTTATGTATATTGTGGCTAAGAGTAAACTCACGTGAGAAGGTAGCGAGGACCAAGACGCATCTAAAACAGGAGCAAGGTGAGGAAGTAATAAGCTTTGAAATAGAGGAAGCAAGGAGCAGGCCAGGATTGAGGGAGGCAGCAAGTTCCAACAGGACAGTGCAGAAGAAGCAAAGAATCTCTGTGACAGGGCGAGCTGGGGGTGAGGCAGCTGGAGAAGGGGTAGGGAGGCAGATCTAAGGGTATGCCTAGAGTGTCACCATTGAACAAGGTCAGCAAGGAAGGGAGGAGTGTACTGGTGAACAAGCTTGTGTATGACACTCAGGGTAGCATAACGTAACTTAGACTCGTAGGGGACCCATCCCAGGGATGAGAGGACATTACAGTGGTGATGTCTGGCATTGACCCCCAGAGCAAATCTTCCCACCCTGTTATAAACCTGGGACAGACAAGACAGTGTGGTAGTGTTTGTTGAGAGCAGTGGGGGGGGGGCTCCATATGTGATGAGAGGCAGGAGGGTTGCAGCCGCAATCTTGCAGCAGGAGGATGCAGTGAGGAAGGGACAGATACAATATAGGACCCCAAGCTTTTGATTGAGGAGTTTGGTCAGGACCAAGACATGCATATTCAGGGAAAGAGGGGAATCAAGGGTGATCCCTGAGTATTTGAAGGCCTTGACAGATTCAAGGACAGCACCAGTGTGAGATTGTACTACCAGTGGAGGGAGGGTTTGTAATACCGAGTTGGAGAACAGCATGCACCTTGTTTTTTTAAGTATTAAGTACTAGTTGCTTCTGCAAAAACCAGTCTTTAAGAGAGTGGAAGTCAGAGGCTAGCACAGAATTAATCCACCCAATGTCAGCTGACGAACGGTATATGATAGCATCATCAGCATAAAGATGAACGGAGGCACCACCACAGTTAAGCGGGAGATCATTGATAAAGAGTGAGAACAATAATGGGCTCAGGATAGAGCCCTGGGAGACACCATGGGTTATGGGTCCAGGGTCTGACAGGGAATCCGACGACTTGACTCTTTGAGTGTGGCCATGGAGGTAACTGTGGGTCCACAGTAGTGCATTGGAATCGAGGCCAAGGAGATGCAGCTGCTGAATTAGGAGGCCATGGTTGACCAAGTCAAAAGCCTTAGTCAGATCGACAAATATTGCACCTGTGGTAGGGCCGTGGTCCATTGCATGAATTATGTCAAAGGTAACTTTTTATCAAGGCTGTGAGGGTGCTGTGTTTTTTCCTGAACCCATGCTGGGAGGAAGAGAGCAGATGGTGGTGGTCTAGGTATTCCTGCAAGTGATCATAGATGATGTGTTGTTGGATTTTGGCTAGGGGGGGCAAAGTATCGAGATAGGTTGGTAGTTTTCAGTGGTAGAGTTTGGACCACCCTTGTGGACAGGTACAACTGCTGAGACCTTCCATTTCTCCAGGACAGTACAAGTAAGGAAGGAGCGATTAAATAGGTTGCGAACCAGACAGGGGCAAGGGCAACAGCCCCTAGTTTTAGAAATTTCAGTTCAAGGGTGTCATGACCTGGAGAGCTATCAACCGTCAGAATTCTGAGCAGTCAGAATACTTCAGTGAGAGTAGCCAGTTTCAGATGAGACGAGGGGTGGGCCAAGGAAGCTTTAGTTGGCAGAGGATCAAATTGGGGTGAAGGAGGAGAGTTAGGAAAGAGTGAGGTATATTTCTCCAGATCAGTGAAGTATTTATTAAAGACAGTGGCTATTGCAGGAGTGAGCTTAGGATCTCAGAGGTATTTCCCTTTAAGAGGAAATTGACCTGTTTCCAAAAGTTCTTAGGCTTGCCAAGTTGTTCAGTCTGGAGTTGCCTAAAATGCTGGTGTTTAGCTTTCAGGATGGAGTTCTTGTAGCTATGGCTGAGCTGTCTATGTTTGCCAATCAGAAGGTAGCCCATTGTTCTTGTAGGTCCGCCAGGCTCTATCACGAGTGGACCTGAGCTTACGGATATCCCTGGAGATCCAAGGGGCTTTAGTTCCCTTTAACCAGCATTTCTTCTTAGGAGTATGATGATCAACAATTTCCGTAAACTTCAACACAAAGAAGTCAAGAGCCATGTTGACGTCCAGCAGGGAACTGATTAGCCCCAGTCAGAATCTCCGATAGAGGCATTAAAGGCATTGGGGTCAAATTTGGTCATATCCCGTACTTGGATGACCTTTGGGGGGGGGGGGTTAGGGAAGTTGTTGCACCATATGCAGTGTGTCAGAGAGTGATCACTCATGCTGTTGGGGAGAACTCCCACAGATTTGATTTTAGAGGTACAATTAGTGACCACCCAGTCAAGTAAAGTATGATTACCTGATTTGGTGTTACAATGAGTTGGGTCTACTACAAGCTGAACCACATTTGAATCAGCAAAGGGGGCACGCACTTTATCAGAGTTAAGACTCAGCCAATTGATGTTAACGTCCCCACAGAGTACAAGGTCATGGCATGGTAGATTAGCAAGGGAGATGAGGAATGAAGATAAGCATGAAGAGGCATCCTTAGGGGGAAGGTAGAGACATCCTAGCAGGAGCTTTTTAACGGCACCAAGTATAAGGGAGAAGAATAGTGATTCAACCGCAGAAGGTTCAAGGTTAGGAACGGCGACTTTGGTAACGTCTAAATCATCCCTGGCATACATTAGGACAAACCCCTCCCCTTACCCGGCCGATCCTTTCTAAAACACTTGTACCCAGATAAGGCAACCTCATGCTGCCTAATGCTGGACTTCAGCCAAGTCGCCGAAATACCCAGAATGTCCGGAGTATGTTGAGTAACCCAGGCTTCGAGCTCAGGCATTTTAGGTCTGAGACTGCGTGCATTTAAATGTGCAATTTTTAATCCCTTATGCAGTTGAAGAGGTGGGGACAAAGGAGCAAAGGCAGGAGTTGTCGGACCAGGATTATGCTCAACATTACCCACTAGGGCTAAGAGAAGGAGGAGGAAGAAAGGCCTGATTGAGGAAATAAGATGACACTGCAAACAATTAGCAGTAGCAGGGGACCTACATAGCCTTCTGTGGCGCAGATGGCCAAGCTTTGCTGAGGGAGAGGAGTACAAAAATGCACACATAGGGTATCATGGGCCCAGCGGAGTGGGGAGACAGTGGCATTGTGCAAGTGAGTGTGTCTAAGGGACTGAGCAGTGATGTAGTCAGCAGTATAGAGTAGCAGCAAGCTGACTGGGATGTACACTGCAGCCAATTTGGCCATGTTATATTATATGAGTATGTCTAATGTAAGCACAGCAATAGATGGAGCCTGCAATTAGATTATAACTATGGCTACCTAAGCAATATGGGGAAAAAGGCAAGGGGGTAAGGTGTAAATGTACTGAGACATCAAGAGGGACTTTGTTTAGGATAACTACAGAAAGTGAAAAAGTGCAGGAGAGGAGAGAACTATATTGTAGTAGAGCTGTCTGAGATGACTGGTGTGGGCAGCTGTAGCTTGTGGCCAATGAGATAAAGAATGGAGATTGGGAGGCACTAAGTGTATTTAATACAGGTCGGAGGAGGGTGGGGGAGGGCGAAAACTTGTGCAAAATTCAGCAGCCTCTGGGCTGTTTAGCTGAGCAGTAGAAGCTGAGGAATTCAGAATTAGCACCACTTACCCGATTGGCTTGACTATGAGCCAGGAGCCAATCAGCCAGGGTTGATGAGGTGGGAAGTTCAGTATGGCGAGAAGGTACCATGGCTTAGGGAGCCAAGCTCAAAGTCCTCTCTATACCTTCCCCACAGAATATTTTCAGGCGGGGGGATCAGGAAGGCGCGCGGCAGCAGAGCTCAGTGTAGAGCCACCCCGCCAGTCAAAGGATCGCTCCCAATCAAGGCCATGAATCCTAAGGAGAGAAAAGAAAAAAAATAGCAGAATTAAAGACTGCAGAAATAAACGGTGGGCATTACAGACAGTAGTGGAAAACAAAAGAGGGAGAACAGCAGGGAGTAGGACAGGCGCCAAGGCCAAAAAGAATGGAAGGGCAGAGACAAATTTAGCAACTTGCAGAAGAAGCTGGGGGGGGATGTAGAATAGTTAGCTGGGCAAATTAGGAGGAGGGGTGGGGGTTAGCAGACAACAGGTGCCCTGAAGTCAGAGGGTAGGCAAAAGTTAGAAAGGAGAAGCAGGAACATACAGCACCAAAAATAAATTAACTAAAACCATGCAAATTGCAAAACAAAACCCTAGGCATCTAGTGAACAGGCAGTCAGCAGGTAAAAAAACTGTAACTTGTAACAGTGATTTCCTAACAATACCACCAGTAATCGGCTAGCCTGAGAATAAGAGTTAACAGAGGGAGTTCAGGAAAAGTTAGAGCAAGAATACTAAAATTTGTGCAAAATTTAGCAGCCTCGGGGCTGTTTAGCTGAGCAGTAGAAGTTGAGGAATTCAGAATCCAGCACCACTTACATGATTGGCTTGGCTATGAGCCAGGAGAAAATTGGCTAGGGGCTGACGAGGTAGGAAGTTCGGTATGATGAGAAGGCAGCACGGTTTAAGGAGCCAAGCTTAAAGTCCTCTCCATACCTTCTCCACAGAATATTTTCAGGTGGGGGGATCAGGAAGGTGGGCGGCAGCAGGGCACAGTGGAGAACCACCCCACCAGCTGAAGAATTGCACCCGATCAAGGGCCATGGATCCTTCTCCCTAGTAATGCCCACTTGAATGTGTAGTACTACAAATCTCCACAGTAGAATCGCCATGGTGCATAAATTGTGTAAATTGTTATTTTCCAGTCACCTGCCCAGCAGCCATTATCATCTCCTAGCCAAAGTGATTAGCAGCAAAGACTGCAAACATAATGATGTAAAGGACTCTATGAATCCCAGCAGTGGCAAAGACGAGGGGAAAGAAGCTGAGAAAAGTGACACACCTGCACCAACCGTTGCGCCAATGAAAGAGAGGAAATTTGAACAAGTGCGCTAAAAAAATAGTTAGACCACGATTGGCATTGTGGTCGCGCTGCGGAAATCTGTACCGTGCTCACACCCAACCCCAAGCAACAGCAACAAACACAACGGACGATATGAACATACGTACAAACATTACAAACATATGAATGTGCCAGCAGAAACAGACCAACCTGGTCCATCTAAGTCTGCTTGAGTATACAGTTAGCACCCTTAGTTTGCAGCTGCCCCACCCCTCCCTTTCTTTCATCCCACTGCCACCCCATTCCCTGTCCCATGCCCTTTTGAAGCTATTCACAGATTTACATGATACCACCCATTCTGGTAGTGTGTTCCATTTGCTGCCACCCTCTCTGCGAAATAGTGTCTCCTCATTTCCTTCCTAAATCTTCCCCCCTCTATTCTTAGCCCATGCCCACGGTGACCCTCCCTCTCCTTAGCTTAAAGACCCCATCTTCCCCATCCTTGTTGATTCCCCTCAGATACTTGAATGTCTCTATCATGTCCCCCGTCCCTTCTGTCCTCCAGAGTGTACATATTCAGGTCTCCCAGCCTGCTGTCATAGTCTCTCCCCTCCATTTCACATATCATCTTTGCTGCCCTCCTCTGCACCCCCTCCAGTAGTCTGATATCACGCTTTAGGTATGGTCTTCAGAACTGCACACAGTACTCTTAAGTGCGGCCTTACCAGCGACCTGTAGAGGGGCAAGATTGCCTGGACGAAAACCCCTCGCTGTGCACCCCAGCATTGTGTTCACTTTTGCAGCCGCTCTCCTGCACTGGGCAGTGTTGTTCATGGTACCTGTTATCATTACCCTTAGGTCCTTCTCCTCCGTGATCACCAGTTAACCCCCCCAGCCAGTATTCTGTCCTTCGATTCTTCACCCCAAAGTGCATAACCTTACACTTCTTTGCACTGAACCCCAGCTGCCACCTCTCTGACCATTTCTCTAGCTTGCTTAGGTCCCCCTGCAGCTGCTTCCATCCCTCCCCTCCATCTACCACTGCTCCGATTTTGGTGTCGTCAGTGAACAGACCTACCTTGCTCACCACCCCGTGTGCAGTGTCTAATATGAAGAGCCCAAATAATACTGGCCCTAACACAGAGCACTGTGGCACCCCACTCATCACCGGGCTTGGAGTCGAGAGCTCCCCTCTCACCACCACCCGTTGCAGCCTCCCACTCAGCCAGCTTGTAATCCAGTTAATCGTTTTTGCCCCTACCCCTACACCAGTTAGCTTCCCCCCAAGCTGCCCATGAGGCACCGAATCAAAGGCCTTGCTGAAGTCCAAGTAAAGAACATCCACCGCATGACCCTTATCCAGCTCACCTGTCACCCAGTCATAATATTGTATCAGGTTGTTTGACAAGACTTCCCTGAAATGAACCCATGCTGCCTCACATCCTGGAGGCCATTGTCCTCCAGGTACGACACCAGTCTTTCCTTTAGTATCATTTCCATGAGTTTGCACACTATGGAGGTGAGACTTACCGGATGATAATTACCCAGTTCATCCCTTGGTCCACTCTTGTGTAATGATACTACATGTGCCATCCTCCAGTCTAGTGACACATCCCAACTCCAGTGAGGTACTGTACAGATCCACCAGCGACTCCGCCAACACCTCTGCCATCTCCCTCAGCACTCTGGGGGATTCTTGAGTAGCTCCTGAAAAAGGCAAGTAAAAATCAGTAGCACAAAAGTGTCCCAAAGTTACCTACTTTTAAAGGGATCTTTTGCTGCTTGCGTTATTAGTTGCACCAGTTGAATGTGTGCACATGCAAATAGGTGTTGCAGTCAATCCCACGATGCAAAGTGACATTAAACAGCAGCGTTTCTGAATGTTTCCGAGTACAATGTAAAAATTTGTACTGCTTAAAAAGTTGTTAAACATCTCACAAACTGCAATACTGGATATCAAAGAGTGAATCTGTATAGGTGACAATTGCACCCCCAATATATTAATAGATGTTACCATTGTTGTAATGTGTCCTGTTGGCATAGCACATTAAAACACATCAAACTCCTGAACTGTTGGTTGTTTCTAATATCTGTAAAATAATACTTCAAAGAATTACTTTCTCCTAGCACTTGCCATGTTACAGACGCATTAATGCACTCCAAAGTCAGGCTATACTAGGGAATTAATGACCGGTTGGTAATTGGAGGCACTCGGCCCAAACCCCCCCCAAACTAGGCATTAATTCCCTAGTGGAGCCCTCCTTTGTTGTGCATTAATGCTTACTTGTTTTGCAGATGTGTATAGTTATATTGTTGAAACTAATTGCAGAAAGCTGTTTGGGGTTTGTTACAAAATACAGCAAGCTGGAACACGGAGGTTGACCTTGAGGAAAATTTTGACCTTCCACAAGCTTGTTTGCTGAGCTGTCAGCAGGAAAACCACCACTGACCAGAATGTCTTAATTTGATGCTCCTGTTGAGAACACTGGATGTACTGGTCACAGGAAAGAAACTGACAAAGTTGTGGGACATTGTGTGAAAACAGGAGATGATGCTTACTGAGAATTGGTTGCAGAATTTAATTGCCAGGTGAAAACCTATAGAGAGCAATGTGTGTTTAGAGAGTTGGAGAGAGATTGAGATTTTTTAAAGATATCATCAGATGAAGGACTTTGTTTTGTTTGAACTGTCTGTGAAAGAGCTATCCTACACAATTTTATTTTTTTATTTTATTGTTGTTGATAACAAAACGCTACCTGAGAAATTTGACTTTTCCTGGTTTGCCTATGCTTACTGACCTGTGCTTTGACGACACATGACTTGGTCCCCTTGTCAACCTGACCAAGTTTGAACTAATTCCCTCTTAGTTGATCCATTTAATTGGGGTAGAGCTAGACTCCCTGCGAGTCAAGGGCCGTCTCCACATGGACCAGGCACAGGATCTTACCTTTCTTGCCCAGTCATTTCAGGTTGGGTGCTCGCACCCTGCCTGGGACTTTTTTCCTGCTGCTGGAGTACATGACATCCTGCACCAGCATGGTCCAGTAGGACCACTGGCGGATGTATCACCTGCAGTGGGAGTTGGACCATCAGTGGTCCCAGCACCTAGGACACATGGATCAGCCAGTCACAGTGACCCAGCCAATGAGGGATATTGTCCAGTGGTGGCTGATCCCAGAACATCTGGAGGAAAGAGTCCCATTTTTCTGCCCAGAACTGACCCTCACTATGGACACATCTCTGGTAGGGTGGGGAGGAGAGTGCACCTGGGAGACCACAGGGCCCATTGGTTCTGGTCCCCCAGAGAGTCCCATCACCACATCAACCTGCTGCAGCTCTGAATGGTGCGGATAACTCTGGAGTTTGCTCCTTTGGTTAGTGGTCAGGTCAAGCAAGTCTAGAAGGACAACACCATGACCACCATGTTTTACTCAAACTGGCGGGGTGACCTACATTCCCTTCCCTTAAGTCAGGAGGCCCTGCACACCTGGACTCTTTCGCGTGCCTGGGTGCAGATCTCCTGATGATTCATGTCACTGGAGCAATCAGCTGATGGATGCTCTGAGCGGGGTGGGAGAGATGTTGCATGAGTGGTCCCTGCATCAGGATGTGGTGAACCACTTGTTCTTCCTGTGCGGCACACCACTGGTGGACCTGTTTGCCTCTTGGGAGAGTGCAAAACTAAGGCTGTTTTGTGCCCATCCCCCACAGTCTGGGACACTGATGCAGGATGCTTTGTGAGGCCCTGGACCTCAGGCCTCATATTTGCCTTTCCTCTCTTCCCCCTTGAGGTCAAGGCCCAGAAGGACTAGGCACAGATGATCCTGAAAGCCCGGGACTGGCCACATAGATTATGGTATCCAGATCTCCTCACCCTCAGCAGCAGGACTTTGTGGCAGTTGTCTCTTCACCCGGACCTGGTGACCTGACAACAGGGGAAAGTCCTGCTTCTGGACCTTCAGTCCTTCTACCTCATAGCCTAGTTCCTGAGTGGCTAGAGTTCCAGGCTTTGAGTATTTTGGAGGATATTCTCCACATTGTGGAGGCCTCCCGTAAAAGAGTCAACTTTCCAGTGCTACATGTTTAAATAGAAAAGGTTTTCCATTTGGTGTCAGGGCAAGGGGCTTGATTCCCTTGCCTGCCTTGTGGCTAGTATCTTCGAGTACCTCTGGTCTGTTTCCCAGCTGAGGCTGCAAGCGACAACCCTCAAGGTGTGCAGTCTTCTCTGCATACCAGACATGGGCTGGTATGTTGACGGTGGCCCAGGAGAAGGTGGTTGGGCACTTTTTCAAGGACCTGGGCCACCTGTCCTCTCCAGTGCATGAACCACCACCACCATGGGACCTACTGCTGGTGCTGGCTGTGCTCATGGGCAAACCATTTGAGCCTGTGCACAATTGTGAGATGTCACACCTGTCGTGGAAGACCACCTTCTTGGTGGCCATCACGTCAGCTGGTAGGATCTGTGAGCTCCAGGTGCTCTCGGTGGAGTCTCCATATCTGGTCTTCCATGGGAAAAAGGTCGCCTTTTGCCACCACTTGAAGTTCTTCTCGAAGGTTGTATCAGAGGTAATGAACCTTCTGGTATATTTTATCAGCCCTTTTTAGGAGGCCGTCCTCAGGCTCCATACTCTAGACCTGCGGAGGGCACTCCCTTATTATATAGAGTGTTCACAGTGAGGCTCATCAGCTGTTTGTGACATATGCTGACGCCGTGCCTGGCAGACAGGCAGCAAAGTGGTTGATTGGCAGGTGGATTACATCCTGTATTGATCTCTGCTATAGGTTGGCTGATAAGGAGCCTCCCGTAGGGCTGAGGGTTCATTCCACCAGACATACTGCTTCCACAGACATTCCTATCCAGGAGATCTGCAGGGCCTTCACCTGGAAGTCACCACGCACCTTCATCTCCCATTACAGCACAGACCTAGTCTCATCGGGATGCTGCATTTGGGACTTTAGTTCTCCAATCTCTGTTCGCCAAGTAGGGATGTGCACCTTGCCCCCTCCTCCAGAACTGCTGGAAGTCTGCCAATGTGTGGATAGTGAACTCAATCTATGCCCCTAGGAAAACAGATTACTCACCTGTAACTGTAGATCTTCCACGGGATGGTCTCTTGCAGCAGGTAATACACTTGGGTAGTCACCAGAGGTTGCTGTGGTGCATGGTAGCTCTTCTAGCAGTCTTTCACCAGGAGTCACCCACCGATGACGTCATCATCCTGCTTCCTATATAAGAGTGGGCAGTCCCTGGTATCCTCAGTTCATTTTCCCGCTGTCTTCAGCTTGCAAGCAGCAGCTAGTGCAAAGTGTAAGCAGTCATTGATGAGAAACTGAGCAAACAGAATGCTTTTTTTTCCCGTTCCCACTCCTTCATCGACGGATGTCAGAAGGATTTTCAAGCAGATCACCTTTATTTTGTTCTTGTCATTGCGGTAGAAAAATCTACCGTTTCGACAGTCATTCAGTCTGTGCCTGTTTATTGGGACCCACACACGGTTCATCCTCCTGTGAACTCTGTCAGGAATTTAATCAAGCAACTCGTCAATGATGATTGCTTGATACTCAGGTTTACCTCATGGAACAAAAAGCCGCTCTCTTAGAGAAGCAGGGGGCCCATCCCAAGGGACCGCCCTGGCCAGTGCTTTGCATAAGAAACACAAGCGTGATAAGGATGCTCCCACTTCAGTATCCTGTTCTAAGCGTTCCTCGATGATGACCACTTCAGGTCTTTCCTCATCGACGACGCCTTCCAACATTGCCTCTTCATTGACGGGAGTTTACTCTCTGTCGTCGACTGCACTTTCTAGTGCTTTATCAGCAATTTCAATGGAACCTTATTCTAGGTGCCCTGTCAGCTATGACTCATCTCTCATCAACGATGATGGATATTAAACATGTCAAATCTTCCTCTTTTCCTGCCCATCCGTGATGGGCCAGGGTGCTTTGGGAAACCACCATGGATTTTACCTTTTCGGCTGCTCCTTCTCCTTCAAGGTCTTTTGTGCATTAGGGCCAGCCTGAATGGGACCGGGACCCCGTACTGTTTCAACTGGGTTCCAGACCAGCTTATACTCAACATCCACTCTCCTCTATTATTCCCTTGGTTTCACAGAACCCCCCCCTTCCCCCCACTACTACCTCTGTGGACGTGGCTACAGTAGTACAGCAGGTTCTGGATGTGATGAGGCATTCACAGCTTCCGGCTCCTGGTGATGGGGTCATCCATCCTGGTCGCCCATGCCACCGCCAGAACGTTTTATATGTGAGAGACCAAGTTCTCCACCTGGTTTCCCGTCCGATTATGAGGAAGAATATTATTCCGAGAATTTAGAATTCCTGGAAGACATCCCAGAGGACCTGGAGAATATTAACCTCCAAGAATGGGACTCCCGTCCTCCCTCTTCACTATATCATCTCTGCACGAGGACCTCTCCCGCCATGCAGCGGCCTCCACACCTGATGATCCGCTATTTCACGACATGATGGCCCAAATTAAAAATTATGGATTTCTTTACTTCCCTCGGAAGGTAGATCATTATTCTCGGCACCCCCGATCACCCCTTCTTTTCATCTAACCCCGAGGCTGATTCGGTGGTAATTGCCGCAGCTCGTGATCGCACTAAACACACCCAACACATGAGCTCCTTACCTCCAGATTAGGAATCCCGTCACCTAGACTACCTAGGAAAGAAAGTCTTCCAAGTGGGCACACTGAATCAGAGAATCTTGAACTATATGGGACATATGGTGAAATACCAACAGACCCTCTGGTCCTCAGCTATTGATGTAGTAATAAACTCCCTCCATCACAGGAGAAAAATCATTTCTAGGATCGTGGATATGTTGTTCATCCACACTCTTTGGCATGTCCCTTTCCCATTTAAGGATCACTGGAAGTCTTCGAGCTGGCTCCTCCCACCCACTCGGGTGGTATATACCTCTGCTCCGCCCCATGAAGCCAGATCTGTCTTTCCGCTGGAAGATTCAGGTTGCCTCCCTCGTGCTCATGCATTTCATAGGCCGTGGCTTTCAAAACTTTGGTTCTATTGAAATTAAAAATTGTTTGTGTTAGCGATCGCCTTTTCGTGTCTTCAATTATGGAAGAAAAATCTTCCCCCAGATTTCGCCGGTGCCCTTGCAGCCAGTAAATGTTGCGTACTAATCCCCACCTCACGTGCATCTACTGCCTAGGTGTCTGCCATGACACCTCGTCCTGCAGCTTTTGCTTGGCCTTCCATCCCAACGTCCTGGACAACCGTCTTGCGCACTTGAAATTGGGGAGACCGGAGAAGAGGAACCCTCCGGTGAAGTCCAAGGAGGCTAGCTGGGCGGTTTCCATGGCTGCGGGCTCCACTGAGCAATTGGAATGCATGCAGGCATTCGAGGAAGAAGCGTCCCGCACTGCAGACTCTTGGAGCTTCTTCATTCCGCTCAACCTGAGCTCCACCTTCTCGGGCTCCTTCCGGGAGTTGTGCCAGTCTCTTCCCACCCGGGGAGAGGCGCCTACGGGCTCTCACTCCTCCCGGTCCTGTAAGCGGGAGAAGAAACCGAGCAAGTCTTTGTCTGGGATCGAGAGAGGTCCCAGTCCCAGGAGCATGCGGTCTCGACCTCGGTCGACATCGCTTCTTCAGCCGCTGGCTTCTCGGGCCTCCCTAGTCAGGCCAGCCGACGAAGGATGTGGTCAATGACGTCGAAATTATCGACCCCACTGACCCGCTGTCGCTGACTCCTTAGAAAGGACTCTGGTCCTTGTCTTCCCCAATGAGGAGACTCAGCCCACTGGTGTCCCCATTGAGGATCCAGTTCCAGACCCCAGGAAGTCACCAGTCCCACCAGTGTCTCCAGAGCAACTGAGTCAGCTGCCTGATCTCGGTCGAGGTCTAGAACTTCCTCGACCGAAAGGCCGAGGAAGAACCATGAGCGCCAAAAAGAAGCGACACCATCAGTCGTCCTCATCCTCTTTGGATGAGGAGAGGCTCCAGTGGAAACTCCATTGGCGCTACATGGACCTCATGTGCCAACAGCTGATCTTGTCCGGCCACAAGCCTACTCCAGCTCCTACCCTGGCCATTACTTGGCTTTCACCTGCTAGGCCGAAGCCGACCCCTCCGGAGCTGAACTCTTCGGTTCCCCCGCCTGTGGGGCCAGTGAGACCACTTGTTTAGCCTAAGCCGGTCTCTCCACTAATTGTAGCAGAACCGCCACCTAAGCAGCCTGTGGGAGGGGCTCCTTCCAAAGAAGACAGACCGGACACTGGGCTTCCCCAGCATTTGTCAGTCACGGTCACCCCGGACTGCCCCTGGTGTGTCAAGGGTGATTTGGGTGGCAGGCCACTGTATCCGGATTCGTTGGATTTGAACATCACATGCTTCATTCTCATCCTGGGGATGATGAATCATCTGTTGGCTTTGGGATGGAGGAAAGTCCTTCCTCCTTCCAAGGGATCCTTTGCCTCATCTTTGAGTCCACAGGGATGCCCCTAGAGCCTATCCAGAAAAAGGCGGAGTACCCTCTTATGGACATCCTTAAGAGAGTGAATACCTCGACGGAGGCCATCCCTGTGGCCGAGGCTATTGTTGGTCCGGCCCTTGAACTCTGACAGTGTCCTGCCTCTTGTCTAGCGCCATCTGCCCACATGGTCTGCAGCATGGTGCCATGGGGTCCTCGCGGTGGCCCGACAGAGCACCCCTTCGCCGAGAGCCTGGTGACCGCCTGTGTTCAGGCGCATTGGCAGTTCTGCCGACACGGACTGACCTCCTGATAAAGAGTCCAAGCTCTTGGACCATTCGGCTAGGAAGGTCTATGCAGCCTCCTCCTTGGGCCTTCGTCAGGCAAGTTCGGCCGTCTTCATGGCACATTTCTCTCGTGCCCTTCTCGGGTCGTTAGATGAGGTCCTCTCACATCTCCCCGTGGACATGCAGACCACAGTCAGGCAGGTCCAAGACCTGGGCCGAGCTGTTGCCAAACAGCTCTTCCAGAAGGCCCTGAACATTGGGGATTCTTGTGCCCGCTCAGTGGCTGCCGCAGTTGCCTCTCGTCGCAGGGCTTGGCTGAGGCTCTTCTCCTTTCTGGAGGACACCCAGATCAAACTAGCTGGCATGCCCTTCCTCTGGACTGACTTGTTCAGCCCAGGAGTGGACGGTCATCTTCAGCGCATTGAGCAGTCCAGCACCACCTTGGACACTAATTCTGCCAAGGGTTCTTCAGGCAAGAACCAGCAGAAGAAGAAGAAGCCCTTTCCGCACTCTTCCCCTGCTGCTCAGCAATCCTCCTTTCAAGGGGGACAGCAGCATCAGTAGCAGGCTCAAGCTTGGCACCCTTGGCCCAAGCCCAGACCCCAACAGGCCCATAAAGGAGGCCGAGATTCAGGTCCTGGAGCCTATTCCTCCTACAAGCCTACTCAGTGACGGGGTTGGGGTTGCCAACCCTTCTCCCGTCACGTCAGCTCTGGGTCCTTCCGTGGAGGACCGGTTCCACCGCTTCCTTTCTGCCTGGTCCGCTGTCACTTCGGACAGGTGGGTTCTCGAAGTGGTCGGTTAGGAACTGCCTCTAGAAATTGAGCAGTACCCTCCCAGCCAAGCCAAGCCCCTTGGGAGGAACGGATATCCGCTCACACACAGCCGGCTCTTCGAGACTACATTGCTTAGCTCCTCCTCAAGGAGGCAGTAGCTCCTGTGGCGGATCCTCCAGCAGACCCAGGCTTTGTCTCCAGGTACTTCCTGGTGCCCATGCGGACGGGGGTTGGCACCCCGTTCTAGATCTCCACGACCTGAATCAGTATCTCAGGTCTCGCACCTTTCAGATGGTCACTCTGTCCCAGATCATTACATCCTTGGAGCAAAATATGGTTTTGTTCACTGGATCTGCAGGATGCGTTCTTTCACGTCCCAATCTGTCCATCCCATCAGTGGTTCCTCCACTTCAGCATCGAGGGGACCCTGTACGAGTTCCGAGCCATGCCGTTCGGCCTGTCATCGGCCCCATGGGTCTTCACTAAATGCATTGCAGTGGTGGCGGCCCATCTCCAGCGTGGGGGGGATCAGAATTTACCCCTGCCTCGACGATTGGCTTCTGGCAGGTCCCACCCAACAGTAGGTGGAGAGGTCCAGGGATCTGGCCCTCCAGACCTGCTCCCAGCTTGGCCTCTTAATCAATGAGGCAAAATTGGAACTTGTGCCTTCTCAGGTGATGGGCTTCATCGGGGCAGAGCTCGACTCTCGTCAAGCCAGAGCTTGGCTCCCGGCAGACAGGGCAGAGATTCTTTCCTCCTTTGCCCAATCATTTCTGGTTGGGCAGTTGCACCCTGCCTGGGACTTTCTGCGCCTTCTGGGCTACGTGGTGGCGTGCACCTCGGTGGTCCATTGGGTCCGGTTGCACATGCGCCCCCTCCAATGGGAGCTAACTGCTCAGTGGACTCAGCGCCACGGTCATTTCGACCAGCTGATCACTGTAACCCAGAAGATGTGGGACATTCTCCAATGGTGGACCGCCCGAGACTGGTTGCAGGAAGGGATCCTGTTTGTCCACCCCGAGCCGACGGTCGTCCTCACGGCCGATGCCTCTCTCATGGGCTGGGGAGCCCACATGGGGGATGAAAGAGCCCACGGGCTCTGGACCCCGAGGAATCCTGATGCCACATCAACCTGTTGGAGCTCAGAGCAGTCAGACTGGTATTGTCAGTTTTCGCTCCTCAGCTCCGGGGTCAAGTGGTTCAAGTCCAGACGGACAATATCACGACCATGTACTACCTCAACAAACAGGGTGGCATGCACTCCCATCTGCTGTGCAAGGAGGCGCTCCACATCTTGACCCTTGAGAGCCAATTGGAGGCGGATCTCGTAGCCATCCATGTGGCAGGAGCCTCGAACCATCTGGCGGATGCTCTCAGCCGCTTGGTCCAGACATCCCACGAGTGGGCTCTCCATCCAGAGGTAGCTTACAACCTGTTCTCCCATTGAGGCAAACAGACCTGTTTGCCTCCGGGGAAAACACCACGCTGAGGCTGTTTAATGCACGCCCCCCCCCCCTCAGCAGGGCTCGCTGCAGGGGGATACCTTGACCCCAGGCCTCTGCACATTCCCTCCATTTCCCTTGATCCACAAGGTGCTCCTCAAGGTGAGGAGGGACAAGGCGAAGGTGATCCTGGTAGCCCCAGACTGGCTGCACCAGTTCTGGTATCCAGATCTTCTCAGCCTCAGCTGCAGGCCCCCGGAGTGGCTTTGTACATGCCCGGACATGATCTCACTCAATCAGGGGAAGGTATGCCATCTGGACCTTCAATCCCTACACCTCACAACCTGTTACCTGAGCGGCTAGAGTTCCAGGCTTTGGGTCATTCCGAAGATGTCTACACCGTTGTGGAGGCATCCAGAAAGGAATCGACCAGGAAATGTTATGGCTTCCAATTGAAAAAGGTTTTCCGTTTAGTGTCAGGGCAAGGGCCTGAACCCTTTATCCTGTCCAGTGGCTAACATTCTCAACTACCTTTGGTCTTTCTCCAAAGAGGGTCTATGGTCATCAACCCTTAGGGTGCACCTGTCAGCTATGTCTGCCTACCGGGCGTGGGCCAGTCAACCGATGGCGCAGGAGACAGTGGTTGGGCACTTTTTCAAAGGCCTGGATCACATATCCCCTCCGGTGCGTGACCCTCCACCTCCGTGGGATCTACTTCTGGTACTGGCAAAGCTCATGGGCAAGCCATTCGAACCAATGCACAAGTGTGTCTTGTTACACTTGTCATGGAAGACAGCCTTCCTGGTGGCTATAACGTCTGCCAGAAGGAGCTCCAGGCGCTTTCGGTGGACTCCCCTTATCTGGTCTTCCACAGAGACAAGGTTATCCTGCGCCCCCACCCGAAATTCCTTCTGAAGGTGGTGTCAGAATTTCACCTTAACCAGGTGTTAACTCTGCCGGTATACTACCCTAATTACACCTCGGAGGATGAGTACAGGCTCCATACTTTGGACCTGAGACGTGCTGTCTCCTACTGTAAGGAGAGGACGGCAGAAATTCGGGGAGAGGTTCGCCAGCTGTTTGTCACCTGCGCTGAAGCCACTTCTGGCAGACCTGCAGCAAAGCAGACCATTGCAAGAAGGATTACATCATGCATAGGTCTGTGTTATGAGCTGGCGGACAAGGAGCCTCCCAGAGGGATAAGAGCTCATTCCACGTACCATACTGCTACATCGGTGGCTGCTTCCAGGAATGTCCCTATCCAGGAAATCTGACGGGGCTGCTACCTGGAAGTCAGCAAACGCCTACATCACCCAGTACCACATTAACCTTGGGTCATGCTGGGATGCTGGTTTTGGGGCCTCAGTTCTCCAATCTCAGTTTCCCAAGTAAGTATAGAGGGGGTGTGCGCCTTGCCTCCCTCCTCCTGGAGAACTGCTAGGAGTCTGCCAATAAGTGTGGATGAACAACAGGTTACAACAGGAAAAACAGGTTACTTACTGGTAATAGTAGTTCTCGGAGTGGTATGTGTTGTTCATCCACACAGACCCACCCAATCTCCCCGGCTGTGGACGCACAACACCTGGCTTCCAGCCAGCTAAGATCTAGTGTCATGGGGTAGAGCCGAGGTAAACACCACCCAGGTGGATGAGTGAAGCCAGCTTGAAGACTTCCGGTGATCCTTAAAGGGGAAAGGGACATGCCAAAGAGTGTGGATGAACAACATATATACCACTCCTAGAACTACTGTTACAGGTGAGTAACCTGTTCTTACTGGCTATGATATATACTGGAAATTCCATTTCCCAGCATCTCTTCCGCTCGGGATATGATACGGTGGATACCTCAGCTCAGGTGACGGATACAGAAGTCACCCTCCGCCATCATGCCTGGCTGCGAGTCTTGGGTCTACAATCAGATATACAACATAAACTGGTCAATGCCCCATTTAATGGTGCCAGACGTTTTGTGGCCCAGGCACTCAAACGCTTTTGGATGATCTCCAGGCATCTGGCCGCACTCTCTGAATGGTGCATGGTATGTACCATACACCACAGTCCTAATACCAGTTCTGTTCCCAAAATTTTCAAGCTAAACGGAGAGGCAAGAATAGAGGAACCTATCAAGATGGATCCTGCGGACGTTCCAACACCTCCTCCAGGACCACCACCCCATCCTCAAAGGGGCCGCGTTCCCACCCTCAGGGTGGGATGAGCCAGCTCCCTGCCCAATGACCCATTAGGGCTTCCCCTCGCTTCCTTGTTCAGGCCTCGGAAGCTGTGGGGGGATGGTTTGCCCTTCATCTAGAGGTCTGGAAAGCCTTTTCTTCGAACGAGTGGGTACTCCAAATCATACGCACAGGGCACATGCTGGAACTTACATCTCCACCTCCCCCGCACCCACCCTGCTCAGTCCATTATCCACCCGACCATGTTCCTATTCTCCAAGAGGAACTTAAGACACTTCTCCACAAAAGGCCGTATATCGTCAGCCCAGTGACGCTGAGGGGTGAGGCAATGTACACCACACCTTGCGCTACGCGGTGACCCAGGTTTGGGAGCGAGTTCGGTGCTGGGGGGCAGCAGGGGTGGGTTGAAGATTGAGCACCCATTGAGGTGCTCTTCCCCACCCCCCAAGGAGGGTTGTGATGGCCCAGCATGCCAGTGGCTTCAAACAACATGAAGTCTTGCTATATTATGACAATTGCAGTTTGTCCCAGCCTTAGAACTGCTCCGAAGGTGAAAGAGTTAACTTCCATGCTAGGCATGGAACTTAGAGCACGAGCTCGGTTAGAAAAGCTCTGTCTGGAATATTTCAAACTGAAACTGTCAGATTCTTTACTCCGCCTCACTGAACAGTCGCTCCGGAGATTCCTCTTATTGCTGGTTCATTTCTCGGTTTAAAGAGTTTTCTCGGTTAAATTCAACCGCGATTATTATTATTTTAACAATCAAACCGATCGGTTCAAGCTCTTCTGTGGTATTGTAAGTAATAGACAGGTTTATTTCGTGTGGAACTTGTAAATGTTTATCGGTTCGGTTTGAACGATCAGTTGTTTAAAACTTTATTCTGAAGCATTTAAAGCTATTTAGAGTGGTTCCCGGTTCTTATCGGTTCTAAAAAAAACGGGTTTCATTACGGTTTTTTCCAGGACCCGTGACACGGTTGGGAACCGATAAGGGTGTCTTGCCTGGCACTGCCGGAAAAAGGGCACGTTTTTGGTTAGGCTGGCATTATGTCTGAGAAACCCAAAAGAAAAACCGGGCCCACTGGGTTTCAACACTGTAGTGTCTGTGGGGAACCCTTTGCTAAGGCTGACCCACACACCACATGTGTTTATTGTCTGGGGTTTGACCACCTCGATGCAGACTGCCAGATTTGCAAGAATTTCCCTGCAGCTACCCTAGATAAGAAAGTTGGTAGGCTCAGGGAGCGAGAGGCCAAAAAGTCCGCTGACCCGGATGGCCAGCCCGGTTCGGTACCAACCGATCCCGAGGGAGTGCCCTGACCAGGGCTGTGACTTCCCGGTCAAACGAAGCTGACTCAGAGGACCAGTTCCAGCAAAGAGAACTAGAAAATCAGCAGGTGTGGGTCAAAAATTCCTTCTGTAACTGCTGCAGAGATAGCCAAAGCAATCCAAATTGTCCAGTTACTTTCCCAGTTCCGTCCTGAACCGCCACTATCTGGCAAAAGGTCGGTTGGCGGTTCCACCGGTTCAAGAATATGATATAGAGGAGTTTTATGAACCAGAGGAGGGAGGATGATTATGAACAGTGTGAATGTGACTTTGAAAGTCTGGATGTGCCCATTGAACGGACATCTCCCAGACAGACCTTTAGGAGAATCTCCCTAGGCTTTCTGAGTCCCTTCTCATTTTCTGTTTTATAAAAAGTTGCTGAACCCTCCAGCTTCCTTTGGAGGAAGCTGTGGATGAGCAAGAGGAGCCTGACTTTGTAGAGATGATGGATATCCCAGAGTCCAGGAGATTATCTATTCCTTTATATAAATCTTTAGGAAACAAACAATAAAAATTTTAAAAGCTCCTAATTCTGTGCCTCCTGTGGATAAAAGATGGACAGGAGGTACACTTTGTCAGGTCCTGATACAGAATTTCTTTCACAGCAATGCAGCCATGTTAGGTAGTTCAGGCTGCAGCCTGTGATAAGGCTAATATTCCCTGGCTTCACATCCTCCTGACAAGGACTCCAGGAAGATTGATGCCATGGCTAAAAAACAATATATGGCAGCGCCCTTGGGACTCAGACAAGCAAATTATATGGCTTATGTTGCAAGATACCAGAAATCTAGATGGGATACTGTCATGGCTTTGCCAAACAGGCCCCTAGGCCAGCTTGCCAAGGAGTTGGAGCAGGTGGCTGCTGATGGTATTGAGGCATCTAAGGTGCAATTCCATGCTGCAGTGGATTCTAATGATGTATCCTCTAGAGTCATGGCTACATCTGTGGCTTTTCGTAGATTGGCTTGGCTCAGGTGTACTAGTTTGTCACAGGATACCCAGGCTAAGGCTATGGATTTTCCTGTGGTGGGAAATTCTCTGTTTGGGGAGCAGACAGAGAATTATATGAAGAAAATGGATGAATATAGAACCACTTATAGGAATGCACAAGCCAAGGAACGGCAAGCCACCTCTCAGAGGCCGCCCCCCAGGGTTAGAGGCAGGCCTTTTCACAGGCCTTTTTACCAAACCCAGGCCTCCTCTTCAGCTTACGCTCAGAGGGGGTTCTTCAGAGGGAGAGGCAGACGGGGTACAAGCAGGCCTGCTCCCACCCCTCAGCCTAAAGCCCCTGCCAAACAGGCACCCTGATGGGATGCCCAGGCAGTTCTCCATTACCTGTAGGAGGCAGACTGACTGCCTTTCAGGACTGGGAGTCTTTAACATCAGACAGGTGGGTCCTGGAAGTAGTAAGCCAGGGTCTGGTTCTCAGCTTCAAAAAATTTCCAAAGATGAGAATCAGATTTTTTCCACCTGCAAATCCTCTAGAGACTCTTGCTTTGGAAACAGAAGTCTCAACCCTCCTGGCTCTCAGAGCTGTAGAAAGGGTTTCTCCCCTACACCAGGGCAAGGGTCTGTACTCCAGGTACTTCCTTACCCCAAAAAAGACAGGAGAATGGCGACCCATCCTGGACCTAAGATATCTGAACAAGCATCTTTTAAAACCAAAATTCAAAATGGTGACTCTGGGAATGATTTTACCTCCCTAAGGCCAGGGACTGGCTAGCTTCCCTGGACCTCAAGGATGCTTACTTCCATGTTCTTATCAGAAGCTCCCACCAAAAGTACCTCAGATTCTAACTGCCTCAGGCCATTATCAGTTCAGAGCAATGCCCTTCGCCTTACCTCTGCCCCAAGGGTATTCACAAATGCCTGGCAGTAGCAGTTGCTCATTTAAGAAGGCAAAAGATTGCCATCTTTCCCTACCTAGACAACTGGCTCATTGTGGGTCAGTCTCCAGACCAGGTCAAATCACACCTGCAAGTTACCCAGCAGCTGCTTACCTCTCTAGGCTTTCTTCTCAGTCTTCCAAAGTCAGTTCTGGAACCTGTCCAGGTACTCACCTTTATAGGTGCAGAACTGGACACAAAGCAGGCCAGAGCCTTTCTTCCCCTAGAAAGGGTAAGGACCCTGGTGGCCCTGGCCTCCTCCTTCACTCTGCAGGTCTCTCGACCAGCAAGGCATTTCCTACAGCTCTTAGGACACATGGCTGCTTCCACAACTGTAGTGCAAGGAGCAGGATTTCAGATGAGGGACATTCAGTTCCATGTGAGAGCCTTTTGGTCTCAAAGAAGAGATCCCCTATCCAAGTTGATCCCAGTGACTCGAACCCTGATCCAGGCCCTTCAGTGGTGGCAGGATCAGAGCAATCTGAGACAAGGGGTTCCCTTCATCCCTCTGTTTCACTCCTTGACCCTTACTACAGATGCGTCCCTTTTGGGATGGGGAGCTCACATGGGCGACCTCTCCACCCAGGGATTGTGGTCCCCTCAGGAATCTCTGCTCCACATCAATCTGTTGGAACTCAGAGCTGTTTTTCTAGCACTTCAGGTTTTTCTGCATCTGTTCAGAACAAAGTGGTACAGGTCAGAACAGACAACACCACTACAATGTGGTACATCAACAAACAAAGGGCACTCGGTCTTGGCCTTGTGCACCGAGGCAATGAAGTTGTGGTCTCTGGCTTATTCCCTGAACACTTCCCTCATAGCAGTTCACCTCCCAGGCAAGGACAATGTCCTGGCAGATGCTCTCAGCAGGATTTCCCAGGGCCATCATGAATGGTCACTGTATCCCCGAATACTGGGGATAGTTTTTGCCAGATGGGGCACCCCTCAGATAGATCTTTTTGCAGCCCCAGACAATCATCAACTTCCACTTTTTTGTTGCAGGCCCCCAGTGTTGGGCTCAGTCCCCTTGGATGCCTTTCTCCTCGATTGGGAAGGGAAGTTTCTCTATGCCTTCCCCCTCCTGTTCAAGGTGCTAGTCAAAATCAGATCTCAGCCCTGCAAGATGATTCTGATTGCTCCAGACTGGGCCAGGCAGCCCTGGGTACCCACTCCTTCTGTCCTTAGCAGTCCATCTTCCCCTGTGTCTCCCCAGGAACCACAATTTGTTAACCTGTACCCAGGGGAGAGTTTGGTATCCAAATCTCAAATCCCTCAACCTCAAGGCTTGGCTCTTGAGGAGTTAGAGTTTGCTGACCTACACCTTTCTCAAGGTGTTCTCGAAATCTTGAAAGCTTCTAGGAAGCCTTCCACTAGGGCTACTTATAACTCCAAATGGAAAAGGTTTTCCATATGGTGCTCTGGGAAGCATATTTCCCCGGAATCTGCTGATTTGCCCACTGTTTTGGACTATATGGTCCATCTTAATTCTTTGGGACTGAGACCAGCTACCCTGAAAGTGCATTTGGCAGCTGTCTCTGCTTTTATTTCAGCAGGGAAGCCCACTTCTCTTTCTGCTCACCCTGTATTTTCCAAGTTTTTTCAGGGGATTGCTTCATACCAATCCACCATTCAGGGACCCTGCCCCTGCCTGGGATCTTAATGTTTGCATTGCTCAGCTGATGCAACCCCCCTTTGAACCTCTGTCTTCGGCAGAGCTTAAGTACTTGACTTGGAAAACTGTGTTTCTAGTAGCCATCACTTCTGCCAGGCGCATAAGTGAGTTACAAGCTTTGTCAGTGGAGACTGACTTTATTTCCTTTCACAGAGATAAGGTAGTCCTCAGGACTAACAGGACGTTTTTGCCTAAGGTGGTTTCAGATTACCACCTTAATCAATCTATTTCTCTTCCAGTGTTCTTCACTGACCATTCCTCCTCTGGTGAGAGGAGGTTGCACAGCTTAGATGTTAAGAGGGCCCTAAGTTACTACATAGAGCGTACCGAGGGTCACAGGTTTGACTCCCTCCAACTATTTCTCACTTATGGTGAGGTTGGGAAAGGGAAACCTGCCACTAAGAGATCCATTGCCAGGTGGATTGTCTCTTGTATCCAATTTTGCTATCAAAAACTGGGTAAGGTTCCCCCTTCAGGCCTGAGGGCTCACTCTACCAGAGGTACAGCTGCATCTCTAGCTGCTGCCAGAGACATCCCTATCTTAGAGATATGTCAAGCAGCTACTTGGAAAACAGTACACACTTTCACCAAGCATTACTCCCTGGATATTCAGGCCAGGAGGGATGCTCGGTTTGGCACAGCCGTGCTTCAGAGCCTATTCCCTAAGTAGGTTATGTCCCTCCTCCATGGAGGTACTGCTGTGTAGTCTGCAATTGTCATAATATAGCAAGACTTCATGTTGTTTGAAGAAAAAATTACTCACCTTAGTAATGTTGTTTCTTCTAATGGAGTCTTGCTATATTATGACCTCCCAGCCTGCCCCTCTCAGAACTTCTACTTTGGGTATGGGGTGGGCAGTCCAGTGTTGGCACTTATTGATGCCCATTTTATGTTTTCCACCCCTTCTTTTTTTGGGGTGTGTGGGTGTTGTGTTTTATTTTATCTTATCTTGTCTTATCTTTTTTCTGGTCCCCTGACTTGAGTCTTGGTGTTGGGGCCAGGAAAATGTGTTAATATTTAAGTAGCCAGTTGGCTAGTGTAGAGTACAGCTTCCACACAGAACCTTAGTGAGTTTTGCTCATAAAGATCTGACAGTTTCAGTTTGAAATATTCCAGACAGAGCTTTTCTAACCGAGCTCTCGCTCTAAGTTCCATGCCTGGCATGGAAGTTAACTCTTTCACCTCCGGAGCAGTTCTAAGGCTGGGACAAACTGCAATTGTCATAATATAGCAAGACTCCATTAGAAGAAACAACATTACTAAGGTGAGTAATTTTTCCCCCTGGTGGAGCCCGAGGGGCACTGCAGCATGTAGAACAGCAGGTGATCAGCGTGGCCCATGCAAGGCAGGGTTGCCATGCGCCATTGCGTAGGGGTGTGTGCCATGCACGGGGTGGGGGGAGAGATCAGAACAAGGAAAACCCCAGTCCATAGGGTAGGCAACGGCACCAGCACCAGCCCCCATGCCCACAGCCTGGTCCATCCTCTCTGGCCTTTCAGGTTCCCACGCCCAGGCCCTCACCCGCTGTCGGAGTCTACGAGTAAGTGCACCCAAAGAGGAGGGACAGCCCCACCCCGGAGGGCTTAAGCTGGGGGTACCAGCTGTGGGACGAGGGGGAGGAGAGAGGAGGCTCAGACAAGAGGACCTTGGGCAGTGCAGGATCTGGCTGGATGCCTGAGAGAGGCCCCGTGGACCGCGACCAGGAGGGAAAAGTAATTGGGGGGGGGCATATATCCCATTCCTCCTTCGGAGTTATATCAGGGATTTTACTCCCATTTGCGTTTTGGTCCCCAAATGTACGGGAGACCTCAGACCAATACTAGAGCTAGGACAACTGAATTGACACATTCAGTACAAAAGGTTCTGAATGGTCACATTAACATCCATACTACCGATATTAAAAATGGGGGATTGATTATGTGTCCTAGACATGAATGATGCATACCTGCACATCCCCAACCACCCCGCCCACCACTTGTTCCTTCTCTTTCAATTACTGGGACACCATTACCAATTTCGAGCACTCCTTTTTGGATTATCGTCTGCCCCGAGAGTGTTCACCAAGTGCCTTGCCGTAGTGGTGTCGGCAATGAGAAGAGACGAACATTTCATCTTCCCACACCGAGACGATTGGCTGATCAAAGCAAATTCTGAACAGGCTTTGCTTCTGTCCCTCCAGGCCACCTTTACCCTATTCCATAATCTGGGCATTACCATCAAATGGCCCAAGTCCAACTCGAAGCCTTCCCAGTCACTGCAATATATAGGAGCAGTTCTGAACACTGTTTCAGCCAAGTCTTACCTCCCTGTCGACAGACAAGACAAACTCCTCTCTGGCTGCGCATGCTCAAACTCAGCAGCACATAACAGCCAGAAATTTCTTATGTCTTCTGGGGCATATGGCAGATGCCATCCATACAGTGGCATTTCCCCATCTCCATATGAGACCAGTACAGTGGGTGCTTCAAAATTAATGGCACCAGCGGTTGGGCGACTTCGACGACACTCTCAAAGTCGCCCCCTTCCTCCACTCTGCCCTTGCTTGGTGGACACACCGGCACCACATATCTCAAGGCATGCCCTTTCAGGCTCCCCCTCCCCAGCAAATGTTGACCACATGTGCTTCCCTGGATAGCTGTGGAGCTCACCTTGGCCTTTATGGGGCACAAGACAAATGGCCCCAATTCTCCGTTTTGCCACACATTTGGAAATGAGGGTGGTTCACCTTGCCCTTCAGGCTTTTTGCCCCCACCTTCATCCCGCACCCTCACTGATCCAATCAGACAACACCTCACTGATGTTCTGTCTGAACAAACAAGGGGGCACCAGATCTCACGCTCTCTGCAGGGAGGCGCTGCAGGTCTGGCAAGAAGCAACACTCCGACAACTCACAATAATTGCTGTCCACCTACCAGGATGCCACAATACCCTGACAGACATTCTCAGTTGCCAGTCTCACATGCACAAGTGGACTCTTCATCACAAAGTTCTTTAGATGATTTTCCGCTTCTGGGGGACCCCGTAAATAGACCTGTTTGCTTCCCCCGACAGTCACCGACTCCCCAAATACTTTTCCATATCCGTGGCCAACATTCTCTTGGCCTCACAAAAAACATCAACCAGGGAAACATATAACACTAAATGGAAACACTTCTCCATATGGGCTACTGCCCTTTCTTTAAATCCATTTTCATGTCCTTTATCCAAAGTGCTGGACTACTTGGCTTCACTTGCTAAGAAGGGCCTGAGCTGGTCCTCTATCAGAGTTCATCTGGCCTCCATTTCGGCTTTTCATGAACCCTGCGAATGCAAATTACTGTACCAACATCATCTTGCCAAGATGTTCTTAAGAGGCATGCTGCATATCAAACCTCCCATCGGGCACCCCACTCCCCCTTGGGATCTGAATTTCATATTAGAAAAACTCACCCTTGCGCCCTTTGAGCCAGCAGCTACCGCTGATCTCCGCTTCCTCTCTTGGAAGACAATGTTTCTAGTAGCTGTCACTTCGGCTCGTCGTATCTCCGAGCTTCAGGCTCTGATGTGTAGAGAGCCTTACCTAATCTTCCGCAAAGATAGAGTGGCTTTCCACACCAATCCTTCCTTTTTGCCAAAGTGGTTTCAGAACATACCTTAAACCAGACCATGGAATTGCCCATCTACTACCCGAAGGATTCTAATCTGGGTGAACATCTCTTACACACCTTAGATGCTCATCATATTCTGAGATACTATATAAACCATACCAAATCCTTGAGAAAAAACTCTCAATTATTTGTCACCTTCACCTCTATGAGGGAAGGTTCCCCAGTTGACAAGAAAAACCATTTCCAGTTGGTTGGCAAACTGCATCACTTTTTGTTACAAAAAAATACAAGCAGCCCCTATATGTAACAGTACAAGCCCATTCCACTAGAGCCCAGGCCTCCACGGCAGCTTGCTTCAAGGGGGCCTTGATCACTGACCTCTGCAATGCAGCCATGTGGTCTACCAATCACACTTTCACAAAGCATTACTACCTGGATATTGCTTCTCGTCATAGGATGGCCTTTGGCAATGCAGTCCTACAGGGTCTCCTATCCTAATTCCACCCTCTTTTGGGTACACTGCGTGGGAATCATCCCAAGTGTATTGCCTGTTGCAAGAGACCATCCTGTGGAAGATGGTACAGTTATGTAAAAACTTACCATAACAGTAGATCTTTGAGGGTTGTCTTTTGCAGCGGGTGTGTTCCTTCACTCCATCCCGCTCCTTCTCTAAGAGAATGACTTTGCTCCATTTGGCATATGGGAAGGGACACCTATGGTACCTCGGATCCCCTCAGTCCTTGCTTAGCGAGCTGAATCCGGCAGGGAACTGAGGATACCATGGACTGCCCACTCATATAGGAAGCAGGATGATGATGTCTTCGGTGGGTGGCCCCTGGTGAAGGACTACTAGAAGAGCTGCTGTGTATCACAACGACCTCTGGTGACTACCCAAGTGTATTATGTGCTGCAAGAGACATCCCTCAAAGATCTACTGTTATGGTAAGCTTTTACGTAACTGTACTTTCTAGGAGTGGTATGTAGTTCGTATCCACACCTCCCATCCAGCCTACCCTGCCAAATGGCACATGGATCCCTGCTTTCAATGTGCAAAATCTGACCTCACAGAGTGAAGCCCAGAGGATATACCCCCCATGTGGTAGGAGGAACTTGACTTAAAGACATTCCAATGAACCAGCATTTCCAGTGGAACTCCCAGTGTGTGGATGTGAACTATATACCACTCCTAGAACTACAGTTGCAGGTGACTAACCTATTTTTCCCAGCTCTGGTTACACCAGAATCTTTCTTTGCTTTCACAGGCTATGCTTGTAAAAACACTGGAAGGTAAATAAAAAGATAATCAGTCTGAAAATTTAAATTTCCATTTCTAGTGAAAAATATTGTAAGGGGCAAGGCCTCATTATGACTAATGTTTCAGAAGATACAACTTTTTGATTTCTGTATGTGTTTTCTTGTAGGGTTTTTCCAACGTCATGACTGGATTTGTTAAATTAGGATTTATAAATTCAGAGCCTTGTGCATTGCTGAGTTCTGATGCTCCTCCAATAACATGGGTAAGTCTTAAGATGAAATCCTGAAGTTACTGGAAGCAGACGTATAAAATGGTGTTAGACTGTCATGTTTGTTGTGTGAGGCTCATTCATTTACTTAGAATAAAGGTTACTGTCATTGTGGGTGTTAGTTAAAGATCTAGTATCCCCTCTGAAAACATTAAAACAATTAACATGTAGAAATGCATTAATCACTGTTTAACACATGTTAAAAGTATAGTTTGCTTTTTCCCTTTATTCTCTGTTACCAAGGAGATTTGTATAGAAAGGCCCCATATTCACACATACAGCCTTACTGATGAACAAGGGGACTAGAAACTGTACTAAACTTTGTTTTACGTACCATATGTTCATTATTTTTCAACAATAGAATCTGCAGGGTAGGCCTAGAAGGCAGGCCCTCACAAGTTCAGAGTGGAGGGATGTGCATTGTGGACTGCCCCAGAGGTCTGTTGCTCTTGAACATAATTATTAATGGCATGAAGGAGAGGGCAGTAGCTGGTTGCTGAAGTTTGCCTGAACTGGCAAAATGAGTTGACCAAGTAAGGGGGATGCACTACGGGGGCTACATATGTTAGGGACATAGGTTGAGAAATAGGGGCTTTGATTAAATATATAAATATTTGATCAAATACTAGGAAATACAAGGCACTGCACACTTTAGGTGGTGTAATGGTGGATAGTGCAGTCAAGGGAAATTATCTAGAGGTAATTATATAACCAGATGTTGGGCAGACAGTGTGCTGTCAGAGTTGAGAGGGCAAATGCAATTGTATGATGCATGGAGGGGTCTGGTTACTGCAGTGTAGAATGGACATTACAGAGATTGAGAGCATCCAGCACAGCACCATCAAACTGATTAGGGCATACTCAGATTATTGAGCCTGGAAAAAAGAAGGCTGACGAGAACTTAAATCATGGGGTCCAAAATACTGAAGGGGCTAGATAGGGGAAGGGAGTATACACATATGTTTCAGCTGGTAAGGACAAGCAGAACTAGGGGGTATGAATTCAGATGAGGAAGGGCTATGATATGGGGAAACACTGGAAACATTACTTTACTTGGGGGTTTAATGTGTGGAATTGTCTCCCCTGTGAGGTTGTGGAAGCTAGCTCTGTTGAGGTTTTCAAAGCAGTATCAGACAGATTTCTTGCCGGAGAATGTCATTTAGGGTTACACAGCATGGGGTAGCAGTCTTACTGTTAAGCGTGGATGTGTGTCCATACTCATTGTGTATAGTCACTGCTGTGTGGCACAAGGAGTGAACTAGATGGACCCTTAGTCCTTCCTATCGCCACATTACTGTTTTTATACAGTGTTGTCTCCTTAACAGTAACAGCCTAGCCGGCCTGGTGGTGCTGAGGGTTGAGGCGCTGGACGCCACACCTCGCACCATGCCAGTGACCCGGATTCAGGAATGAGCCCGGACTGCCAAGGGTCGGCAGGGGAGAGACAGGATTGAGCATCCGGAAGACTGCTTTCCTCTCTCGGGGGAGGGATCCAAGGACAGCCGGGCATAGCAGCTGCCCCTGGTGGAGACCGGCGGCATTTAAATATGCCCTGCAACAAAGAAAACTGTCCATCTGTCTGTGGCAGCCCCCAACTGCTGTTTAGATATGCAGCACCAGATAGCCCACCCCCGGTGCTGCTAAATATAACACTGACACGGGGGGTGCCCAATCCCCCAGTGTCCACTGAAATAAAAAAGTATCCTCGATTTTTTTTTTATATAACCTGCAAAAAGAAAATGGTCCTTCAGTGTCTGTTGCTGGCACCCCACCCTCCTTCCCACTCAGAACCTAACCCCCCAACATAACACTGACCTGGAAGTGCCCAATCCCTCAGTGTTGAATCATGAAATAAAGAAAACCTTCTCTCTGCCTTTTTTTTTTTAAACCTGTAAAAAAGAAAAATGTCCATCGATGTCTGTTGCGCAGTTAGCTTCTCTCCCCCCCCCACACACACACACCTGACCCTCCTACTCAGTACCCAAGCCCTTACTTACCCATCGAGGTCCGATGCTGTGATCTTCTCTGGACCGCAGACACATTTTCACTCTTCAACGCTTGACCATGAACTGAGAAAATCAGGTATGCGGTTCAGTGTATTTCAGTGGGGGTTTGAACTTAGAATTGTCCCTCCTATCTTTAAATACCCTGTAAAAAAGGAAAATGGTCCAACGATGTCTGTTGCAGCTGCCACCATAACTGCAACCCCCCCCCCCATGATTTAGAATACTGACACTGGAGGTGCCCAATCCCCCAGTGTCCCCTGAAATCAAGAAAGCATCCCTCATATTTTTTTTTTATAGGCTGCAAAAAAGAAAACGGCTCATCAATGTTTGCTGCCGTTGCCCTTATACCTGTCACCCCCACTCGACCCTCCTACTCAGAACCCAACCACCCCTAACATAACACTGAACTGGAAGTGCCCAATCCCCCAGTGTTGAATCATGAAATAAAGAAAACCTTCCCTCAGGTTGATTTTTTTTTTGTATATTTTAAAAAAGCCTGTAAAAAAGAAAACTGTCCATTGATGTCTGGTGTGCCATTAGTTCCCTCCCCCCACCCGACCCTCTCACTCAGCACCCACCACCCCCCCCCAAGCCCTTACTTACCCACCGGGGTCAGATGCCGTAATCTTCTCTGGACCACAGACACATCTTCACTGTTCAACGCTGGACCACGAACTGAGGAAGTGAGACATGCAATTCAATGTATTTCAATAGAGGTTTGAACTTAGTGGCATAACTTGGCCATTTTGGGATATTTTTGCCCCAAATTCTCACCAAGCCTTTTTTGGGACCCCACCTTATGAACAGTTACAGTGACTTTAGGCAAATCTGTTCTGAAAGTTGATTTCATGATCGCTGTGTGAAATCATCTTTTGAGCAGGAGTTGAATATTTTCTCTGCCCTTGTTCATGAGGTGGGGTCATAAGAAGGCTATGTTGAAAATTTGGTGTGAAAATATTAAACAAAGTTATGAGATTGTGTTGAAATTTGCAAACATAGGCTCGTAACTTAGGTAATTTTAAATATTTTGACCCCAGATTTTCAACATAGCCATTTCTTTACAGCACCTCTGAACGTGACAGCTGTCATTTTTCAAATCCTGACCAAAGTGTGTTTTTGCACCCTGAAAGGTGGTTTCGCATTCACTGCACAAAATCTCCTTTTGGGCAGGAGTTGAATAGTTGCACTTGTTCATGAGGTGGGGTCATAAGAAGATTATGTTGAAAATGTGGGCCAAAAATATTTAAAAAAAATGAAGTTATATGTGCCTGCATTGAAATTTATAAATGTAGGTTTGTGACTTTGGTAACTTTGAATATTTTTACCCAAATTTTAAACATAGCCATTTCTTCACAGCACCTCGTTAAATCCTGTCCAAAATGTGTTTTCGTACCTGTTGCACAGAATGACGTTTCGGTGGCACAGAATGACGTTTTGGCGAGGATTTGAAAATCTTCACCTTCCGGGTATAAAATGCTATGGTTATGACTGAACGTTACACTATTTCATCGGTCACTCATAAGTTCGTTAATTTTGAATATTTTGACACCAAACTTTCAACCAAGCCATTTTCCACAAAACCTCGTAAATGTGACATGTCATTTTTAAATCCTGGATGAGATTTGTTTTCCCACCAATATACCATAAATTGTACATGTCATGTTTATATGACAAATCCTAAAACTAGTGTCTTGAAAAGTTGTATACCAGCAGCAAATGTTTGGCATTGTCAGATGCTTGTTTTCTTCTGTATAGTCTATTATTTGCAATCTGTTATCAGTAAAACTCAAGACACAACATGATACGAGTCATTGTGTTAGCTACCCCTCGTATGCTGTGGTATAAAACACAGTTGTGTGCTTTCAGCCACTCAGTGAGTGGCCAAACGCCATGACACAACGCACCCAGGAGCAACTTATTGTGATTATAAATGGTCCCAATCATAATTTGAAGAACGGAAGATTATTACCCCAGCCCCCCGCAAAAAATGAGCCCTTCCCCACCTTCGTCCAACTGAGTAACTACACTGTAGTAACTCATTAAAGAGGTCTGTAACATTTGAACTTCCTCCCAGGCCTTGTTTTCTATTTTTAATGTTCCCCCGCCCCACCAGCAAAGGTAGATGGATGTATTTCAGTCTCTGTGTTGCTCCACCAGCTGAGGAAGGCCTCTGCAAGCCAGCATATTCATCACTTCAGATTGGCACAAAATAAAATGGCCCGCCCTCAGACGCCCATTTGCCAAAGCAGTCTTCCCCTGATAAGTCTGTACCTATATTAGATCAGCTGTGCTCTGCTTTCCAAACTGCCACTTCCATAACCGTTTGAGCAGCAGCAGGGTTCACAAGTGGAACGTGCAGAAGCTCCAGTGCTAGCTGCCTTGCATTTTTCATTTGTGAATTTACACTGCCACTGACATTGCTGAGCGAGTGGTGGTTGAGAAATAAGAGCAGATTGAATCCAATGCCATGTAAAGAATTGCTGGAGGATTTTTTTAATTTTTTGTAAATGGATGGTTGGGTGGAAAGGCTTACAGAGACCTTCCTCACTATGGGGAGAGGCAGTTTTTTTATATTAATTCTCCAAATTCCACCTGCAACCCCCTTTAGTCCGACTGCCACCCAGTCCCATCAGCCGCCTACCCTGGATGACCTTACCTCCATGAACCCTCTATGGCAGGGTGCTCGGTTCACTCCAAGCCCCACTGGTGACCGCATCCAGCGCATAGATATGAGAACCCCATTTGCTGTGCAATGCCTGCAAGGTATGCGTGTTATCCTGTTACAAACATATGAAATTGGCGGAAGAAAAAGGCCCACAGGTCTATAAAGTCTGCCTGATTGTGGAGCTCTTAGTTTCATATCACTACAGCTGCCCCACCCCCACCCAAACCCTTCCCTTCCTCCTTTTTCCAGGTCCTTCTCCCCTTTGTGTTCTCGTCTGTACTAACCCTGCCATTGACGCTATCCCAACTCCACTTAAAGCTATCCACTGTCCTTTGAGTGATTAAGTCTTCCAGCAGTACATTCCAACCCGCCACCACTCTCTCTGTTGATGGCCATATTTTCACTTCTTCTCTCCACCCCCAAGGACAGGGATGTAATGTGTTCCACAGTGCATGCACAGAGCTAGTCACATGTCCTTCCAGCTGACCCACCATGCATCACTTGTGTGGTATTCCAGTGGCAGCTCATGCAGTGTAGAACAGAAATATAAGAATTTTTTCTGGTACAAACAAATTAAAGAGGATCATAATTTTGAATCTTGTTTAACAACATTTAATGATGTGAAACAAATAAGAATTATGACACGTTTTAGACCAGAACAGTTTAAGAGTAATTATATATTATTCAAACAGAATCACAGTAATAATGCAACCAAATTCTGCAGATATAATATGAACCTGTATGATGATTTGAAACACGTAATGTTGGTTTGCCCTTTACTTGAAAAATCCAGGAAAAGATGATTGGGTCATACCTTGGGGAATGTGAGTATACCGTTTGAACAAATTTTGTTAACTCTGTTCAAATCAAAAGTCCTAACAGTGCAAAGAGATCTACTGGGGTTTATGAACTCATGCAAACTGTAATAAATTAATATGAGCAATGAAGTTTTATAACTATAACTATAACACAAACGGTAATTACTTTATTAATTACATATTTGATCTCTGGCTTGTATAAGAATGAAACGTAGATATTGTGCAATATGTTTTTATGATTTTGTATTTTTTTTTATATCATTGTTGTAATTAAATTGTAAAAGCAAAAGCTGAACCAATAAACATTGATTTTATTTGATAGTCTTTGAAGCTCATGCAGTGGGCTATAAACTCTTTTCCACCCCAGAGAATGCAACCATCCAGTGGGATGCTCAAACCTTCTCTTACCACCAGCATTCTGGCACCCTTTGCTCGCTTCTGAATCAGAGCTTCCAGCATCGCTAGTGCTAGTGTTGGTGCGGCACCATTGGGCTGGCCTGGGAGGTGGTAGATCTTTCTCTCACTCCCTCATTCTTGCCTGGAAAAAGGGAAAGAAATTACAAAAGCTTGAGAAATACCATGCTGAAGGAGGGTGAGCTTCCTCTATTGAGCAGTGAGAAAAAAAAAATCACTGAATGGAGGGTAGGTATATTATGATGGGTGGTAAGGTTAGCTGGACATAAAATGTCAGTGTGATTGTTGATGATTTCTAGTGGTTTTATGGATTTCACTGCTAGTGATGTGGCTGAGTGATCCTTTTGCCATGGGCTTGTTGCAGGATTTATCATGTCTAAGGACTAATTGGATCACTTGACTAATTCTGCTCATTGTATAATGCATATGGTATGTAATGACAGTGTCACACATGCATAAATGACAGGCTCACAAATCACCTATTTATACTGAAATCAAGGACTGGATGAAAGTTAACTGGCTGAGGTTGAATCCAGACAAGACAGGGAGGTACTAGTGGTGGAATCTGGTTGTCCAAGGGTTGATGTGCAATTTGGTCAGGTCTCTGGGCTTAGGCTCGGGGACTCCCAGTTGCCCACCTCAGTCAAGGTGAGGAATCTTGGTGTTGTGCTGGACTGCGGCTTGATGCTGAAGTCCCAGGTATCGACTGTGGTCCAGAGTGCATTTTACCATCTTCGCAACATCGCCAGGATTAAACACCTGATTTTCCATCATTGGTCCATGCCTTTGTGATGACCCAACTTGACTACTATCATGTCCTTTACCTGGGGCTATCAGGGGCTGAGCTCTGCCGCCTACAGCTGGTGCAGAATGCGGCGGCCAGGTTGCTGACTGGTCTTTCGAGGTCTTATCATATTACACCTGTGCTCTGCTCTCTGCACAGGCTGCCCATTACATGGTGGATCACCTTCAAGGTTGGCTTGCTGACCTATACAGCCCTGCACAGACTGGGGTCCGGATACCTGCAAGATCGTCTACAGCCTTACTGCCATCCTCTCAGATCAGCTGTTGAGGGCCTCCTGGTGATTCCCAGGGTATGTTTGAAATCTTCTGAAGCCCAGGCATTTTCATTCACTGCACCAACCCTGTGGAATTCACTTCCTCGATCTCTTAAGAGAGGCCCCATCAGTAAATGCCTTACAGAGGGAGCTGAACACATTTCTTTTTAAGGAAGCTTTTCCTTCTGCTAATTAACCTGAGCTGTTACTAACTTGTAGATATTGCTTATATTTTAGTCTGTTTTAATGTATTTGTTCACTTGTACAGCACCTTGAATCACAATTAAAAAAAGAGCGCTATATAACTAAACTATTGCAATGTGTCCAACCTGATATGCCATGGGCACAACCAATGACAGAATTTCTGGCTATGGCTCTGTTTTTCACTGAGACAGCAGTTACTCCATAAGTAAATGTTACTATTGGGTTTGCTTACCGATACTCTAATTTAAACCCTTAATAGAAAAAGTTACTGTGCAATCTGCTTGGAATTTCCCCATCAACCAGCCTGGATCTTGTTAAGGAGGCTGCCGGCAACGTAATGGGAGGAGACGAAAACAGAATGGAAGCACTGAATTGGTAAGAGCTTAAAACTGTTAAGGAATAAATAGTCATGGTGTTAGTAGCTATAGTATTTATGCACACTTAGGAGACCTTCAAGGAGCAAAGCCTCCCGTACTATGAACAAGTACTGCGAATGAAAAGTGGAATATAAAACCTTCTAGTCAATCACACTGGTTATCAGACTAGGATGTTAACCTCCAAACAGTAATCCATTAACCTGATAAAGAGATAGAGTATTAATGTGTGGTATTTACTTGTGTTAATGTAATATCTCACTCTTGCATTACAATAACAGAATTAAACAAGCTTTTGTCAATGCCGAATGTTGTCGCGCTAGCATTGGCTTTGGTAGTGCATTGCGGGAAAACATTTTGGGCAGGATGTGAAAAATGACAGCTGTACAGTTCATAAGGAGGTGTAAAAAAATACCAGTGTTGAAAATGTGGCTTGTAAATATGCAAATTTGCGAAGTTACAAGGGTGCATGGGAAATGCGCAACGCACGCTTGTAACAGTCATTTTATGAGCGTTCGGCACCAAATTTTTCAACATAGGCATTTTAGCACCTCTGCTCATGTACAGTGTCACTGTTATTTTCCTCAAACTGTCCCAAAAGGCGATTATAGCTTTAGCGACGCTATTCTGCGCTGGATGTGCGAAAACACATTTCGGGCAGGATATGTGAAATGACAGCTGTACTGTTCATCAAGAGGTGTGGAAAAATGCCAATTGTGAAAATCCAGAGTGAAAATATTACAAATGCACAACGTTACAAGCGTCGTGCAATCTGCCAATGAGCAGCTCGTAACACAGTCATTTTATAGAGTATCGTCACCAAATTTTCAACATAGGCATTTTAGGACCTCTGCTCATGAACAGTGTCACTGTCATTTTCATAATCTGGCCCGAACACTGATTTCCCACAGCGACTGCGCTATTGTGCGCCGGAAGTGCGGAAAAACATTTCGGTCAGGATGGAAAAATGACAGCTGTACTGTTCACAAGGAGGTATACAAAAATGACAGTGTTGAAAATCTGGCATGAAAATATTGCGAATTCACAAACTTACGAGCCTGCATAGCAGCTGTGCAACGTATGCTCGTAAAACAGCCATTTTTTTGGATTTTTCCCAGCAAATTTGCAACATAGGATTTTTGAGAGCCCACCTCATGAACAGTGGCACTGTCATCTCGTTAATCGGTCCTGAAAGGTGATTCCATGCAGTGACTGCAAAATCACCTTTCGGGACTGATTAACGATATGACAGTGCCAGAGTTCATGAGGAGGGGTCCCAAAAACCCCATGTTGAAAGAGTGGAGTAAAAATTCCCAAAAATGCCCGAGATATGCATTAAAGTTGAAAAAAACCTATTTATTCCATTATACAGCTTACCGGCATTTCCACAGTTCGCGGTCGGCTTTGAAGAGTGCAGACTTGTCCCCAGTCCACCGAAGATCATTGCGCCGGACTCCGGAGGTAAGTATGGGGTGTGGGGAGGCAGAGTGCATAGTGGGTGGGTGCGGAAGGGGGGTTGGAAGAGTGCGAGGGACTGTTTTTGCTTCACAGGTAAAAAAAATAAAAATAAAAGACATTGGGGGTCCGTTTTCATTTTAATAGGTGCTTTTGCATGCTGGGGTGAGCTCCCTGAGTGTGTGTGTATGGGTGGGTGCTTTAGCCGACAGGGTTAGGCACCCCTCGGCAAAGACAAAAGAGTTACATTATGCCCGATGGGAGTGGGCACCCCGTAGGCGCACAATAAATGGGGGCGATTAGCAACAGTGGCAGTCACTGCTGCCATGTTGCCTGCACATAGGGAGGGTGTGTTGGTCACGCTTGCATGAGAGCCTCATTGCAGCGGACCTTTCTCTCATATCTTCACACCTCATTAGCTAGGCAGGGTGTCAGCCCCTGCTGCTGGCTGATTGGGGAATGCGGGATGCACCTAGTGGTGCGTGCCCTGCATTCGCCCAACAGTGATCGTGCCTCCAAATCTGCACTACCGCAAGATGTTGGCTGCGCAAGCACGCCAACATAAAAAATGCACATCAAGCTAATGCAGAGGCAGCTGTTGACTGTGCATATATGCACCCACTATTTAAGTTCTTGGTAACATGAAAACATAGAATATGATTGCAGATAAGGACCGCTTGGCCCGCCCAGTCTACTCATTTTACCTTACCTCCAGTGTCACCACAGACCCTACTTGATCTCCAGCCCCCCCCACCACCACCAAGATTCCTTATGTCTACTACGCGTTCTTTCTTTTTTTTTTAACTCTCTTTGACTCCTTCGTGGCTCGGGAGAACTCGCTCAGGCAGCCTAACCCTATGCTGCCCTGCCTGAGGATCGCTGCAGCCTGTGTGCCCCCTCCCGCAACCAGCACCCCCGGTTTAACCTGCCTGGGGAGGGTAGCCCGACTCCTTATCTTGGCTCCTTGTAGAGCAGACTCTGGCATGCAGGTGGTGCCCGGGTGGAGGATTGATAGAGCCGGCCGAGATGAACCGGGTGCTGCACATGAAGGATAGGTGCCATCGCCAGGTTTTTCCTTGTTCTGCCCAGCCCCACCACCTCGTCGCACCCCCGGCCAGTTTTAAGCTATAGGCAACCTGCCAGCGTCAAGGACGCGGTGTTACGTTGCTGCCCAGCTACTGCGATGTCCCCGATCTCCACCAGGTGCCGCTGGAGCACCGGGCACCAAGTGCCCTCCCCTAAGATCAGAAGCAGCCCTTAGGTGCTGAATCCAATCCCTCCTGCCAACTCCCGGCACCCGAGTTTGCTCCCAAACTCGGGTCACCGGCGTACCCATGCATTCTTGAAATCCAGCGCCATTTTCGCCATCACCACCTCCGTCAGAAGACTGTTATAGGCCTCCACCACTCGTTCTGTGAAGAAGTACTTCCTCACATCCCTCTTGAATCTACCCCCCTCCAGCTTCATTGCAATCCCTTGTACTTGAGCATCTTTTTTTCATAAAAATACTCCCCTCCTGTACCTTATTTATACCTTGTGAGGTATTTGTAAGTCTCTCATATCCCACCCCCACCCCCGTATTCCAAGGTGTAGATATTGAGGTTCTTTAGTCTAGTCTCTCCTCATAGGGCTTGTAGTGCAGACCCTGCACGATTTTAGTTGCCATCCTCTGGACAGCCTCCACTCTGTGTCCTTCGGGAGATGTGGTCTCCCAAAATGGACACAGTACTCCAAGTTGTGTCTCACCAGCGATATATACAGAGTTAACACCACCTCCCTCTTTCTTCTTGGCGATACTCCTCCCTGTGCACCCCAGCATCCCACTAACCCTCTCAACTGCCTTGTCACACTGCCTAGCCACCTGTAGGTCATCAGATAGGATTACCCCCGTGTTTCTTTCCTGTTTGGTGGCCATCATTACCTCTCCTTCCATTTAGTACTCCACGCCTGGGTTTCTGTGCCCCGAGTGCATTATTTTGCACTTTTTTGCATTGAAACCCAGCTGACATATCCTTCACCACTCCGCAAGTTTTCTTAAGTCTCTGCTCATTCTTAGCACCCCCTCTGGAGTGTCCACTCTATTGTAGAACTTGGTGTCATCTGTAGAGCGGCAGACCTTTCCTTCCAGCTCCTCTATAATGTCATTTATAAAGACATTAAAGAGGACTTGTCCCAGCACTGATCCGAGGCACCCAGCTGGTCAGTCTCCTTTCTCTGGCATGAACTCAGTTTACCACCATCTCCTAACCAATTTCTTAACTAGTTTACCACTTTTGGACTCACCCCTAAGCTGCCCAGCTTCCTTACGAATCTTCTATGTGGAACGGTGTCAGAAGCCTTACTGAAATCTAGATAGGCCACCGTTCCATCCTGATCCAAGTCCCTTGTCACCCAATCAAAGAAATCTATCACAGTCATTTGACGTGGCCTCTCCCCCCCCCCACACCCATGTATTTATGCTGCCTCAGATCTTGTAACCTGTTGTATTCAAGATATTCCACAATCCTATCCTTCAGCAGTGATTCCATTAACTTTCCCGCTAGCGATGTCAGGCTGACTGGCTTGTAGTTGCCAGCATCCGCCCTGCTACCACTATTGTGTAGTTGGACCACATCTGCCCTCCTCCAGTCCTCTGGAACTACTCCTGTTTCCAGTGAGCTGTTAAATAAGACTGTCAGAGGTACAGCCAGTATCTCACTGAGCTTCCTCTTACCCTTGGATGCACCCTATCTGGCCCCATCATTTTGTCCACTTTCAGATTTGCAAGTCCCTTCAGGACTCTCTCTCTCTCTCTGAGAAAGGACTGGCGTCCACCTCCGTCCCTCCAAAGCTCCTGTTACTTTTCTGTGGCCTCTCCCCTTCTCTTTCCTCTGTGAACACTGAACAAAAATATTTGTAAAATATTTTTGCCTTTTTCCTGCTCCTCTACATAGGCCCCCTCCTTCCCTTCTTAACCTCTCACACCCACACTGGTCTTCCGCTTTTCACTTGCATACTTAAAAAAAGTCTTCTCCCCTTTTGTTACTGCCTGTGCTATTCTCTCCTCAGTTTGCACCTTTGTGCTCATTATTGCTTTCCCTGCTTCCTCTGATACACCTCCCTATCCTCCTCCATGTGTGTTAGTACAAAGCAGTGTATATACCAACCTTTTCTAGCCCCCACTGCACAGTTCGCTGCTGACAACTGTCTTTTCTTCTTATGGAGTGCCCAAATTGTCCTGTAGCCAGACCAAGTGGCAAGAAATGAAAAATAGACCCCCCCGCAAAAAAAAAACTGTGTGTGCAATTCTATAGATCCCTTCATGATCTATAGGATTGCATGGAGCATGCATTGCAGCTGGAACCGTGCTGAGCTTTTTCCTTGGAATGCTCAAAACACTGTAGTTTACCTTTTACAGTTTTGGCCATGCCAAACAAAATGTCTATTTTTTTCGCTAAGCTGTGAGGCAGCAGGGACAGTACAATTCAGAATGTCACTATGGCAACAGAAAGCACTATTAGCGGTCTTCAGAACAATACCTACAGTGCACTAGGTGTAGTTTAATCAGTAATTTATTAAGAGTGACTGAACTATAGCAGCTACCCCACCAGCAGCCAGCGTTTCACTCCACCCACCAGGAGTTTTGTCAAGCTGTGGAGTCACCCTAGAATTCTGGGTTTTCATATACTCCAGATATTTAAAGTGCCAGTATCATTTTAAAGAGCCAGTATGGCATCAGGAGTAAAGTCTTTTCAACTTGCCTCTTTTTTGAGATAATTGTGCAGTATCTTTATTTATTTGGATTTTGTTAACTGGGAAGGCTCACTGAGACCAAAAGTTACTTTTTCAGGAGCGACCCAGAATTAATTACATTTAACTGTCATTTTTTAAATACGTGTTTACGTAGTTGAGGCATATTGACAGGCTTAAAATATATAGGTTATAACACTGTGAAGTTGAGAAAGTATAGTAGCTAGGTAACAACAACGAAGTAGTTTGTGCAAGACAGAGGTTTGACCAGGGACTTAATAGAGGTCACTGTACGTCTCTCAGAATTTTTTTTACCATGAGAGCATTTGTAAATTCAAGCTTTTGGAAGTGGTTATATCATGAGAGATAAACGTATGTATAACTTTTATACCTCTTCCTTTATACTCAGACCCCGTCCCACACACACAAACCAACTCCCCACGCTCCCTCATCCTTTTATAGTTCGTTTTTTTTCCTTCTAGTTCCTCATCATATCTTACTCATCTCCAATACGTTATCATTGAAACCATTACGTGCACTGAACTCTGCTTTACACTCACTGAAACCAGTAAAATCGTGATTAAACTAGTACATTTATATCTTTACACACACCAATGCATAGTTACTTTAAATGATGTACATTTGTTAAAATCAATGGATTTTTAGAAGCCAATGCATTTTCATTGAAACCAATACATTTCTACTGTAGCCAATAGATTATTTCTTAAATTTATACATTTTAAAGCAGCAGTACAACGAAACAAGTTATAAAATGAAACATACTCACACATTGTATTGTCTGATTTGTTTTTTATTCCATTTTCCATGACTGGTACCCATTTGTCTAAAACGAGGTGTACACAAAGTTTTAAATAGAAACATGCAATTATTTTGCACAATTAAATTAGCCACCCATCATTTTTGTTTATAACAGTATCGCCCATAATGCACTTTGGCAGAAATGTGCTTGAGTTGTATGTGCTCATTCCTGAGAACTTGGTGTGAAACCTGAAACAGTGTCTTTCAATAAAGGACCATCCATTACTTCAGTATTCCAAGGTAAATACATGAAAAATGGTTCATAGCACTGCTGCTTTCAAGCCAGTGCCTGGCTGGGCCGCATACATAAATAAAGGAGACATAAAGTGCTAACAGTGCTACGGCACAAAAATTCATACATTTACTAACATACTAAAATGCCAGCAGAATAGACCTAACAGTCTTTCGTGTCTGCTCGTTTGGTCAGCCCCCACCCTGGTTGCTGACCTTGCTGCCCCCCTCGCCTTCTCTGGCTTCTCCCTTCCCAGTTCCGGATATTCTTGCTGCATTGGATTTTGCTTCCAGAACCCTTCCTGTACCTGTCCCACCCTCTTGAACCCTCCACTGTCTCTGCCTCCACCAGCCCCTAGGCAGCGCATTCCATGGCTCCACCACCCTCTCAGTGAAGTAGCACCTCCTCCTTTCTCCCTGAATCTTCCCCTCCAGCATCCACCCATGCCCCTAGTGGCCCCCTCCTCCTTCCTTGAAGCACCCTGACTGTTCCTCCCCTATTTACCCTCTTCATGTACCTGAGACCTCTATCAGTCCTCCCCGGTCCCTTCTCTCTTCCAATGTGTACATATTTAGCTCTTCAGCTTTCCTCATAGGTCCTGTCCCCAAGCCCCAAATCATTTTGGTTGCCTCCTCTGGACCCTCTCCAGGAGGTTAATGTCCCCCTTAAGTGTGGCCTCCAAAACTGCATGCAGTACTCAAGGTGCAGCCTCACCAAGCAGTTATACAGAGGGGTATCACTTCCCTCCTTCTGGAGGTGATCCCCCTAGCGATGCATCCCAGCATCCTGTTGGCCTTGGCTGCTGCCCTCTACAAGTCTCAGAGTTGTTCATCTTGACATCCACCACCACCCCAGGTCCCTCTCAGCCATCAAGACTTGTAGCATTCCCAGGGTGTACACTTGGCCGGGTTCCTGGCCCCCAGGTGAGTACCTTGCATTTCCCTGCATTGAACCTCGGCTTCCACTTTGAACCATCTTGAGCCTCCAGGTCCCCTGTGAGGCCACGCTCCCTCCTCATCCACCACCGCCCCAGTTTCGAGTCATCCATAGAGACTCATCTCACTCCTGATTCCTGTCCTTATGTCAGAGACGGAGGCGTGGAACAGAAGGGGCCCAAGGACTGATCCCTGTGGGACTCCGCTAATGACCTCCTTGGGGATGAGACTATCCCACCAACTCCGGTCCTGAGCCAATTGCTCATCCATCTGATCATCTGGTTCCCCACCCCCATTTGTCCCAGCTTATCCAACAGGCCCACGTGAGGAACAGAGTCAAATGCCTTGCTGAAGTCTAGAAAGAGGACGTCCACTGGTCTACCCAGGTCCAAGGCATGCGTCACCCAGTCATAGAACTCCACCAGGTTTGTCTGACACGATTTCCCCGGGATGAATCCACGCTGTCTATCGTCCAGGCACCCTGACTTATCCAGGTCCCTCCCAGCCGTCTCCTTGACAATGCCCTCAATCACCTTGCCCACCACCGATGTCAGGCTGACAGGCCTGTAGTTCCCTGCCACCTCCCTTGATCCCCCCTTGTGCAGATAGCAGATATAATCCGATATCGAAACCTACCTCAGCTAGCAGCTGCACCGTAGCACTATTAGCACTTTGAAGTAATTATTTATGTAAGAGTGCAGTATTTTCTCGGAAGCTACCAAGTGATTTTTCCCAATAAGAACGCCTGCAACACAAATAAAATTTTGGCTATTACAAATGGTGCACATGGCTTCCAAAAACAGTCAGCTGTTTCCAGGATAAATAATGCAACTGCACCACTCACATGTCCCCTTTTAGTTTCAGTTCTCTGACATATTCCAAACTGAATAGCAATTAATGTTCTAGGAGCGTGGATATGTTGTTCATCTACACTGTCTGGCATGTCCCTTTCCCCTTTAAATCTTGCCGGAAGTCTTCAAGCTGGCTCCTCCCACCCACCCGGGTGATATATACCTCGGCTCCACCCCATGATGCCAGATCTTCCTTTCCGCTGGAAGATGCAGGTTCCCTCGTGCTACTTTTCAAGTACTGTAGGCCCTGGAGTCTCATCGATAGTTTTCGACACATTTACTCTCTTTAAAACTCATTAGAGTTTACGACTCGGATCCGAACGCTTTGGACATGGAGGACAAGTCATCCCCTGGGTTTCGCCGGTGTCTTTGCAGACATAAAATGTCTCGCACCGATCTACACCTCACATGCATTTATTGCTTAGGTGCTGTGCATGATACCTCAGCTTGCACCATCTGTTTGGCCTTCCATCCCAACGTCCTGGATGACCGCAAGGCGCGCCTTCAGCTGGGGAGTCTGGAGCTTCTCAATCCACCGGTGAAATCAAGGAGGTGGGCGGTTTCCTGGATCGGATCAGCCAAGCAACTCGAGCAGATGGTGGCTTTTGAGGAGGAAGCCGCCAAGCTCGCCAGCTGAAGTTTTTTCATCCCACTCAACCTGTGCTCCACCTTTACGGGGTCCTTTCGGGAGTTGTCCCAGTCTCTCCCTACCAAGGGTGAGGCCCCTTCGGGCTCGCACTCTTCCCGCTCCAAGAAAAAGGACAAGGACCCCAAATCCTCTTCTTCTAGTCGAAGAAGGCATTCCTGGGACCGAGAGCAGTCCGATACTCAGGATTAGGCGGTCTCTGCCTCGGTCGAGATCACTTCCTTGGCTGCTGGCTTCTCGGACCTTCCGTCAGGCCAAGGCACCGGAGCCGAGGATACGGCTGAACCGGCTGAGATTTCTCTCGACCCGATCGAGCCGTTGTTGCCGACTCCTGTCGACGACTCATTGGAGAGGACTCACATCCTTTCCTTCCCCGATGAGGAGACCCGTCCTTCGGGTATCCCGATCGCGGGACAAGAGCCGATTCCTCGGTTTTCGCCGGATTCAGCTTCTCCTGATCGACAGAGCCGATGCTGTCGGTCTCGATCGAGGAGTAGGACCCTGTCACTCGAAAAGCCAAAAAAGGGTCATAAACACTCCCGCAAGAGGTGCCACCGCCATTCCTCATCCTCTTCGGATGAGGAGAGACTTAGACGGAAGCTCCGTCGATGTTATGAGGACCTTATGTGGCAGCAGCTACTTTTGACCGGTCAAAAGCTGTCCACTCCAGCTGTACCAGCCATTACTTGGCCCCAGCCTCTTCGGCCGACGCCGACTCCCTCGGTACCAAGGACTCCGGTTCTCTCTCCTGTGGGGTCGGCACGCATTTCTGGTCGGCCTGTTCCGATCTCCCCAACAATTTTGGTGGAACCACTGCCTAAGCAGCCTCAGGGAGGGGCTTCCTCTAAGGGGGATCAGACAGATACGGGCTTGCCCCATAGGCTGTCCATAACTGTTTCTCCTGATCGCCCTAGGCGCATCGAAGGGGACAGAGGCGGGAGACCCCAGTATCCCGACTCCTCGGACTCGGATACTACTAGTCTTCACTCACACCCTGATGATGAGTTGTCTGTGACAGGCCTGGAGGAAGGTCTTTCTTCCTTCCAGGGCATCCTTCGACTGATTGCTGAGTCCACAGGTATGCCAATGCAGCCTATACAAAAGAAGGCAGAATGTCCTCTAACATATATCCTTAAGAGGAGGGATACCCCAACGGAGGCCTTTCCAGTGGCCGAAGCCATTGTTGGACCAGCCCTTGAGCTTTGGCAGCGCCCTGCCTCTTACCCGGTTTTGTCTGCCTGTATGGCTTGCAAATACGTGGTACCCATGGGGTCCTTAGCGGGCTTCACTGAGCATCCCTCGGCCGAGAGCCTTGTGACTGCCTCATTGTTTCAGCACATGGGTAGCTCTGTGGATACTGACCGCCCTCCGGACAAGGAGTCCAAAAATATGGACCACTCTGCCCAGAAAGTCTATGCGGCCTCATCCCTGGGCCTTCGTCAGGCCAGCTCGGCAGTGATTATGGCACACTTCTCTCACGCCCTACTGGGGTCGCTTGATGAAGTCCTCCCTCATCTCCCAGCAGACATGCAGACCACGGTCAAGCAGGTCTGTGACCAGGGCTGTGCTGTTGCAAAACAGCAGCTCCATATGGCTCTGGACATTGGAGATTCCTGTGCCCGTTCACTAGCTGCCGCAGTGGCCATTCACTGCAGGGCCTGTATGAGATTGTCCTCCTTTCCAGTGGATACTCAGCACAAACTAGCTGACATGACCTTCCTTGGCACCGACCTCTTCGGTCCGGGAGTTGCAGGTCATCTCCAGTGCATCGAGCAGTCTAATGCCACCTTAGATGCCACCTCTGCTATGGGTTCTTTGGGCAAGAACCAACAGAAGTGCAAGAAGAAGCCTTTTCGTCACTCATCCCCTGCGGTTAGACAGCCCTCCTTCCAGGATGGTCAGCAGCAACAGCAGACTCAAGTTTGGTGCCCTAGGTCCAAGCAGGTCCCCAACAGCCCCGGAAAGGAGGCCGAGGCAGGAGCGTCCTCTAAGCCTGTACAGTGACGGGTCAGGGGTGGCCTCCCCTACACCCGTCAAGCCAGTTCTGGGTCCTCCCGTTGGGGGCCGGCTACACCACTTTCTTTCCGCCTGGTCCGGTATCACTTCTGACAGGTGGGTTCTGGAAGTGGTCGGTCAGGGACTGCCTTTAGAGTTCGAGCCGTCCCCCGCCCCAGGCAGAGCCCGTGCCACACTGGAGGAAAGGATCTCAGTTCGCGCTCAGTCGGCCCTTCGGGTCGACATTGCTCAGCTCCTCTGCAAAGAGGCAGTAGCTCCAGTGCCGGATCCTCCTACAGCCCCAGGCTTCATGTCTAGGTATTTTCTGGTGCCCAAGCGGATGGGGGGTTGGCGCCCCATCCTAGATCTCCACGACCTGAATCAATATCTCAGGTCTCGCACCTTCCGGATGGTAACTGTGAACCAGATCATACCATCCCTGGAGTGAAACATGTGGTTCTGTTCACTGGATCTACAGGATGCGTTCTTTCACGTCCCAATCCGTCCATCCCACCAGCAGTTCCTCCACTTTAGGGTCGAAGGGACCCTGTACGAGTTCCAAGCCATGCCGTTTGGCCTGTCTTCAGCCCCATGGGTCTTCACCAAATGCATTGCAGTGGTGGCAGCCCATCTACGGTGTCAAGGGGTTCGCATATACCCCTACCTTGACGATTGACTCCTGGTGGGTTCCTCTCTGCAGGAGGTGGAGAGGTCCAAGGACCTGGCCCTCTGAACCTGTTCCCATCTAGGCCTCCTGATCAACGAGGCCAAGTCGGAACTCGTGCCCTCTCAGGTGATGGGCTTTATTGGGGCAGAGCTCGACTCTCGTCAAGCCAGAGCTCGGCTTCCGGTGGACAGGGCGGAGGTTCTTTCCTCCTTTGCCCAATCATTTCTGGTTGGGCACTTGCGCCCTGCCTGGGACTTCCTGTGCCTTCTGGAATACATGGCGGCATGCACCTCAGTGGTCCGTTGGGCCAGATTGCACATGCGCCCCCTTCAATGGGAGCTGGCGGCTCAGTGGTCTCAGCGTCGGGGTCTTTTCGACCAGCTGGTCACTGTCACCCAGAGGATGTGGGACGTTCTCCAATGGTGGACCGTCCTATGTCATCTGCGAGAAGGGATCCTGTTTGTCTGCCCTGAGCCGACAATCGTCCTCACAACTGATGCCTCTCTCATGGGCTGGGGAGCCTACATGGGGGACCACAGAGCCCATGGGTTCTGGAACCCCAAGGAGTCCCGTTGCCACATCAGGCTCCGGGGTCAAGTGGTTCAAGTCCAGACGGACAATACCATGACCATGTACTACCTCAAACAGGGCGGCACACACTCCCGTCTGCTATGCAAGGAGGCGCTCCAGATCTGGACCTTCGTCAACCTGTTGGAGGCGGATCTCCTTGCCATCCATGTGGCAGGAGTCTCGAACCAACTGGCGGAAGCTCTCAGCCACATAGGCCAGACATCTCACGAGTGGTTTCTCCATCCAGAGGTAGCTTACAGTCTGTTCTCCCGTTGGGGCAAACCGTTGGTGGACCTGTTTGCCTCCAGGGAGAACACCAAGCTGAGGCTGTACCATGCCCGCCCCCCTCAGCAATGCTTGCTGCGGGGGGATGCCTCCTCTATGGCTTCCCTCCATTTCCCTTGATCCACAAGGTGTTACTCAAGGTGAGGAGGGACAAGGCGAAGGTGATCCTGGTAGCCCCAGATTGACCCCACCAGTTCTGGTATCCAGATCTCCTCAGCCTCAGCTGCAGGGCCCCGGAGTATCTTTGTACACGCCCGAACCTGATGTCATTGAACCAGGGGAAGGTATTACACTCAGACCTTCAATCTCTGCACCTCACGGCCTGGTTCCTAAGCAGCTGGAGTTCCAGGCTCTGGATTTTTCCGAGAATGTCTACACTGTGGTGGAGGCATCTCGAAAGGAATCACCGAAGAAATGTTATGCCTTCAAATGGAAAAGGTTTTCCATTTGGTGTTGGGAAGAGTCTGGACCCCTTATCCTGCTCTGTGGCTAACATTTTAGACTACCTTTGGTTTCTCTCCAAAGGGGATCTTCGGTCATCGACCCTTAAGGGTGCACCTGGCTGCCAGCTCTGCTTACCGGGCGCGGGCTGGTCAATCAACATTGGCACAGGAGACAGTGGTAGGGCGTTTTTTTCAAAGGCCTGGATCATATATCCCTCTGGTGCGTCGAACCTCCACACCATGGGATCTTTGGCTTTTGTCAAAGGCTCATGACTATCTTGTGAGCCAGAAGGACAGGGAGCCCAGGTGCCTGTGGACTCCTTTTCTGGTCTTTCACAGGACAAAGTTGTCCTGCTCCCACCTGAAATTTCTTCCGAAGGTGGTGTCAGTTTTCACCTTAACCAGGTGTTGACTCTGCAGTATATTACCCTAATTACACCTCAGACGCCGAGTACAGGCTCCATACTCTGGACCTCAGACATGCTCTCTCCTATTATAAGGAGAGGACGGCGGAAATTCGGGGAGGGGTTTCGCCAGCTGTTTGTCACCTACGCTGAAGCCGCTTCTGGCAGACCTGCAGCCAAACGGACTATTGCAAGATGGATCACATCATGCATAGGTCTGTGTTATGAGTTGGCGGGCAAGGAGTCTTCCAGAGGGTTAAGAGCTCATTCTACCCGCCATACTGCTGCATCGGTGGCTGCTTCCAGGGCCATCCCTATCCAGGAAATCTGTCGGGCTGCTACTTGGATGTCAGCAAACACCTTCATTTCCCACTACCACATCGACCTTGAGTCACGCCAAAATGCTGGTTTTGGGGCCTCGGTTCTCCAATCTCTCTTTCCTAAGTAGGGGATGTGCGCCTTGCCTCCTTCCTCCCGGAGAACTGCTAGGAGTCTGCCAGACAGTGTGGATGAACAACATATCCACGCTCCTAGAAAAACAGGCTACTCACCTGTAACAGTAGTTCTAGTAGTGGTATGTTGTTCATCCACACGCACCCACCCGACCTCCCTGGCTTTAGGCGCACCACTTTGCTTCCAGCGGGCTAAGATCTGGCATCATGGGGCGGAGCCGAGGTATATACCACCCGGGTGGGTGGGAGGAGCCAGCTTGAAGACTTCCGGCAAGATTTAAAGGGGAAAGGGACATGCCAGACAGTGTGGATGAACAACATATGCCACTCCTAGAACTACTGTTACAGGTGAGTAACCTGTTTTTTTTATTTAGCTGTGGATTGGATACTGCTATATCACAATACCTAGCTTTTTGTTTTGTAGTTCGCTGCTGTTTGCAGTTGGGCAAGTGGTCTGGAGTGGGTAGGAAAAAAGAGCATCAGCTATACACTCTTTACAGGTGAAATCAGAGGTACAGATTTCATTTCTGTGGGTGCTTGTTTGACTTTTAGTTGCTGAGGGAAATGATGTCTGCAGCTACCAGAACAGAACGGCAATGAAGGCAGTGCAGGCAAGGGGGTGGGAGAAGGCAATAGATTGGAATGGCAGTTGTAAAACTCAGGTAAGCAGTTTGAGAGGAATCAGAGGTACAGGAGCGGGAGAACAGAGTCAAAAAGTAAAGTAAGTGTAAAGAAGCCATTAGGAAAACTGAAACGAATGTTGAATGGGGAGAACTGTGGAGGCAGGATAGTAAATAGAGCTCTGCTGAATATAGCACACTGCTGAACAGTTACTACTACAACAGTTGCTTGACTGACACTTTAGCAGTCATCCTTACACAGTTTATAGTCGGCAGCTAACACGAACACGCTCAGGTACACAAAAACTACAAACCCATGCATCATGGGTAATCAGAGGTGCATCATGGTTATCAATTCCAGTCTCTCAGTAATAACCACAGTGCACCCTGACTGCAAATGGTGATCCTGGCAAGGTTCTGTGCTATTTGGGAGGTTGCTGGTATCTGTAAATGAGAAAAAAAAAGGTCTGTAAAGCAAAGTTAATTCAGTTTAACAGGGACCTTCATAATATTATTACTATGATAGAATATTTAAAAGAAGGGTTCCTTGCGCTGCTGCCTTAACTAAAGCTGCAACTTCGGTTCTTCAAAAGAACGGAACACCTCAAACTTCAGGTATTCGATCCTTTAGAAGTGAGGCAAACTTTTGGGGCAAATAAGCGGACTTTTGGTTCGACTGGTCTTCCCTCGTCCGAACGGTGTGGACCAGGCAAACCAGTGGAACCACAAAATGCAGTTCGCACCTGGAACAGTTAAGTAGGCAGAGTGCGAGTCACAGCCTTATTTTGGTGCTAGACTCAGCTCGACGATGAGAAGCAGCGCAAAATCATACTCACGTGCTTGTCACTGGGCTGTTGGGTAGCTCAGGCAGGGCTGTGATTTCACTTCCTGTTAGATAGCTAGAAAATTCTTCAAAAAAAGGAAAATATATTTTCAAAAGTTCAACCTATAGTCCTACAAATATTAGGGCTGCTAAAGGGAGGATGTTTTAAGAGAAAGAAAGGGGAAAAATATTAATCAAGCTAAGCAGTGTTTGCAAAGCAGAAGGCCTCCGGCACCAGGGGATTGCCTGAGACTGGGAACTGAGTGGGGAAGCACTGGACTCTGGACAGGAAGAGTGTGCTCGGTGTTGTGCAGCAGGCAGATGGGGCATGAAATGGCAGTCTGTCAATGCCCACTTGCCTAATCTCATCAGCAGTGCAGCACACATTTTTTATTGCAGAGCTAGCATTTAAACAGTGCATACAAATAGGCTGACTGAAGTCCCTGCCTGAAGCCTAAGGTGTGATTTTTTTTTTTTTTTAGTTACTTTCATACGGCCGTCTGTGAGTGCCAGTTGGCAGCATGACGGTGCCTAGCCACTGGTAGTTGGCACCTTGGCAGCTTCCCACAATAAAATTTTAAAAAACACATTCATTTTCTTTTTTTATCAGTTTTCAAATTCAAACTTTTTACATTTGCCCAAGTTGCAAGCTGATAGCACTTCCTTATTCCTCCTGAGTGCTGAAGCAAGTGTGTGTGTGTGTGTGTGTGTGTATGGTCCTGAGCAGTGCTGTTGCAGTGTGATCAGGGCAGTGGGCCGCAAGTTTGTGCCAGCTGACAGCATGCTGATGTCCAACCACTGGTATTTGGCACCTTGGTGGCATCCTCCACAAAATATTTAAAATAAAGCCTTTTCAAGTTTACTTGCACAAGAAACATTTTGTTACAATGAGCAGCATTTCAGACGTGTGTCACTATTGAGCTCGGCAGTGCAGACCAATGACCAGGCAACTCTGGTCATGACACTACAACTGCTTACTGGGCAGAAACTTTGTGTAGTTGAAAGGATCAAAGTGCTCCAATAGTGCTTTGGTCCTTTCATTTGCAGGAAGCCAGTCAGTAAACGGCTGATCTTCTCTCTAGTTCTCCCTACCATCTAAATTGCCAAGTCACAGAATAAGTGCTGTCACTGAGGTCATGAGAGGGAGCACTAGTGAAAGGAAACAGCAGAATCGAAAGCATGGGTTGAATGGCAGAAGAAAAACATCTGTTATCTCACCTGCTATACCCCAGGGTTTTAAAGAAGATGAAAAAACTGATTAGCGGTTTGATACATGGATGTACTAATTAGTTGTGAAAATACGTAGCACTTGGCACAGATTGATTAGCAAAATTAAAAAAATGTATATTTTATTAATGTTACGTACTATATCATGGACTCACTCAAAAATGGTTAGCAGTCTACTGCTAAGCATTTCTGAAAATGGTTAGCATTATCCTTGTTTTGCTTAGTGCTTTGCTATGCTATACCAGCTATTTAAAACCCTGTGTACTCCTGTGCATGATGACTGAAAGCCCTTTGACCTGGGGCTGATATATATTATGGCACACACGAGATACCGTGTATGAGCTTCTGCCTAGTTTTTATGAATTTGTGCTCATAATTCATAACCATTGTGTTTTTTTCCTCTGGAGATTGAAATGATTTGCACAGCTACCAACCAGGCCGACTGAAATTGAACCATCACCAAAAATGACATACAATGATGAGAGTATCTTGTGAGTTCTCCTTTTGTAAAACTGCAGAGTTCTTCACAAAAAACCTTTAGAGAACTTGTGCATATAAGATCATCAGTGGAACCAAATGGCATGCTTTCCATCCCTTTATATTGCATTTAATATACATGCCCCCCCCCCCCCAATATAGTGGCTCAGATAATGTCTCATTCGAGTTGAATATGGCTGTAAGGAAAAATCTCAGCAATTTCCTGTTACTGGGCACTAAAAACTACAACAGGTATGGGCTCCCTTTCCTTTCATGAATCCATACCTCGTAATTGATATAGAATGAAGTTTCATGAGGGGGCCAGGAGCAGAAGCAGAGCTGCAAGCTGAGCTTTGAACAAACGAAAACAAACAGTTGACTTCTTCAGGCAGAGTGAGACCTGTTTTCAGTCATTTCAGTGATAGTATAAAAAAGCAAAAATATTTTTTTTCACAGATGTGATAATGGTATTGTGTGACCAGTATTGGTCTTGTTGGATCGGGGGGATACGCTATAGGCTCTGCTGTTGGGACAGGTTGTGGCATAGGCTTGGCATATGACTGAGGAGCTGGGAGTACATATACACTAAGGTGGCAATAAATACAAATGCTGATATAGTCCCTTTATTTACATGCGATCTGTAATGTGGCAAAGACTGTTACATGTGGTCTGTAAAGGTGGTGAAGGTTGGGGTAGAGTTGGCAGGTGCAGGGAGGTGCTGACTTTGCATCTCCTTCAGGCAGATTCAAGTTCACAGACCCTCCCTCCCCCTGTGGTTTCTATGTTAAATCTCAGATTTTGCACTTTAACAACTTCATAACCGTTCAATACATTTGCATGAAATTCTTGCATGTTCAGTCGTGTGGGGTAGATCTCTTGATGTGCCAAGTTTCGTTTTGGAAGGATTTGCAGATTCCGAGCTGTGCACAGTGACAAAATGTTAAAAATCGCTGTTTTTGTGTCAACATGTTGCACCCAGATGGTTTGGAATGTTTGCCTGAAATTCTCAGGGTAGAAAGGGCTTGCCCCACAGACATGCGTTTCGCTGGTTTGGTGAAAAAATATTAATCCGTTCAAGTTATTTACTTTTAAAGTTTTGGGTTCTGATCATGCTCAGTATAGTCTTTTGGATAGATTCCTGGAATGAAAAAAGAATTTGATCCCCACAAAAAAGAATTCCTTTTCGTGAGGGGCCAGTCCTTTTTTCATGAGGAAAAATTCCTTTTTCGTAAACCGCCATCTTGTTTTCGGTTTTTCCACAAAAAGGCAAGTTTAAAAACCACAAAAATGAACTCCTCCAAAGACACCAACACATGTATCTTGGTCATTGGGACTCTATTAGGTGGATTTTGCAGTTATTGGGTGGAAAAATGACCCTGCAGGGCATTTTATTTTTAACATTTTATATCCTTTTTCGTGACTTGCTAATTCCTTTTTCGTGAGTCCTTTTTCATTCTTACAATAAAAGATTTCTATTTGTGAAAAAGGATTTAGGACTTTGTTTTTTTCCAATTCTTTTTTTGCGAGAACGGATCCTTTTTCTTTTTTTTTTTTTTTTACTTTTCATAGTAAATACGTACATGAAATTCCATCCTTTGGGTTGAGTACAGGAAGCATTGGATTATCCATCACATAATTAGGATTATCTTACTCATCATCCAAAGTTACATCAAATGAGGGCATTCTTCTTCAATTTAGAGAGAAAAGAGCAATGAATACTAATTAAACCATGCAGCAAGAACATGGACAATAGATACAAATAAGTCAGTCCGATACTTGAGTCCTTGTGCCTCAAAGTGCACTTATAAATGCCACTAAAAGCAGCATTATAGTCCATGTATCTCGATAATTTTATTTTTCAACATTCCCTGCACATGCTCACCTAGGAGTCTTCCCCTACCCACCCCCAGACAAATCTCATAAAAATCCAACATTGTAACATGTTTAAGGCATATTGTAAAGGATTTTAACAATAACTATTCCTTCTTTGGTTAACAACCTCAGCGAGCTAAATTAGCTATTTTAACAGCTTGGTATCTTCTCGAAGAGTAGAAATACTCATGGTAATTCAAAATTAACACTCGGCACAGAATTGTGGCGCAGTTAACTTAAATCAGCCATGTGGAGAGTACCTTACAAAACATTTTGATTTAAGAAAATATTTTCCCCCCTCCTTCAGTCCCCATCATCAAGTGCATTGCTAGTGTCTTGCTGAGCAAAATCTTTTTGGATCATGGTAGATCTTTTCCCTGCCTCAGCAGGGACCAAATATATGTAGCTTTTACCTGCATATAAAATCCGGAGTCACGCTGGGACTTGAAGAGTATGGGTAACCCCCAAAGCACACAGCCCAGACCGGACAGCATCAGATGCTTTATGGCATTGTCGAGTGAAGTAACTTACATAGAAACATAGATTTTGACTGCAGATAAGGACCGCTTGGCCCATCTAGTCTGCCCATTTCCCTACCTACAGGATAGGCCACAGATCCTAGTTAACCAACAGCCTATTTCTTCCTACCCCCCACAAGAATTGCCTTATGTCTGTCCCATGCATTCTTGAATTCTCCCCCAGTTTTAGACCCCACAACCTCCTCAGGAAGGCTGTTCCATGCATCCACTACCTCTCTGTGAAATAATACTTCCTCACATTGCCCCTGAACCGCCCTCCTCTATCTTTAAATTGTGTCCCCTTGTTCTTGCATGTCTCTTTTCTGAAAGATGCTACCTCTTGAACTTTGTTGATTCCACTGAGGTATTTAAAAGTTTCTATCATGTCTCCCCTCCCTTCTTTCCTCAAGGGTATACATATTAAGCTCCTTTAGTCTCTCCTCATATGGCTTCTCTTGCAGACCCTGCACCATTTTAGTTGCCCTCCTCTGAACTGCCTCTATCCTGTCTATGTCCTTGCAGAGATGGGTCTCCAGAACTGGACGCAGTACTCCAGATGGGGTCTCACCAACTGTCTGTACAGAGGGATAACAACTTCCTGTTCTCTGCTGCTGATGCCTCTCCCTATGCATCCCAGTATACCCCCAGCCCTCCCTACTGCCTTCACACATGGCTTGCTAACCTTAAGGTCATCTGATATGATTACCCCCAGGTCCCTTTCCTTTTTTGTTGTTGTTACTACCTCCCCCCATTGTGTATTCTTCCGATGGGTTCTTGTTTCCCAGGTGCATTATTTTGCACTTCTTTGCATTGAATCCTAGCTGCCATACTTCTGACCATTCCTCCAACCTTGCCAAGTCCCTTCTCATCCTTTCCACACCTCCTTGTGTATCAACCTTGTTGCAGATATTTGTGTCATCTGCAAAGAGGCATACTTTTCCTTCCAGTCTCTCTGCAATGTCACTTATGAAGACATTAAAAAGGACTGGACCCAATACTGAACCCTGCGGTACTCCACTAGTAGCCCCTCTTTCTTCAGAGTGGACTCCATTTACAATTACCTTCTGTGTCCTTTTGTCCAGCCAGTGTTTTACCCAGGCTACCACCCTGGGACCCACTCCCAGGCTGGTTAATTTGACTATTAATCTTTTGTGTGGGACTGTGTCAAATGCCTTGCTAAAGTCTAGGTAGGCCATGTCCACAGACCCTCCCTGGTCTACTACTTTGGTCACCCAGTCAAAGAAATCTATTAGATTTGTCTGACATGACCGTCCCACTGTGAATCCATGCTGCCTTGGGTCCTGTGCCCCACTGGCCTCTAGGTACTCAACTATTCTTTCCTTCAGAAGTGACTCCATCACTTTCCCTACCACAGAGGTCAAACTGACAGGTCTCTAGTTTAAACCGTGTATTCTTTCTCCAGACTCTAAAGTAACAGTCCCTTTACTTTTGGCTGCAATGAGAACTTTGTCCCTGACATTCAGTCCTGTGGTAATGGCAAGAATAGTACGGAGCAAGTCTTCCAAGGGCTTGTGATGTCTGGGAGTGATGTGGTAGATCGTCACGATGCTCCCAGCGATATCAAGGCCCCAGGTCCTGTAGAGCATATTTTCCACAAATCCCACTATGTCCGGTCTTTCTGGCTGCTCCGGGACACCCAGAATGTGCAAATATGCCAAATGGACAGCATTTTCAAGTTGTTCCTAACGCAGTCTCATCACTTTATTTTCTGCCAGTACTCCAGTTGCCACAGTTGCAGTGGTGTGAGCCGTTTCTGCTGCTCCATTGGCGGGTCGCTGTGGCTTTTGCAATTTTGGTATCCATGGTAGCTATGTGATCAGTGAGATTGTCCACTTTTTTATCCAGGAGTTGGATTGCTTGTAGGAGTGCTGTTTGTTGGTTCAGAGATTTCTGCCTCATGGCAAGATGCTGTCGCGCCTCCTTGCTCTGCCGGCTTACCCTACTTTGGACTACCGCCGTCTTGTGAAGATTTTTTTTTCGGGTTCCCCATATCTGAACTGAAACAAAATTATAGCAAAGCTGTGCCGTTTTGAAAGCTGTTTTAGTAGCTATCAAAATATGGTGCCTTAGTAAAATATTTATTAGTATAATAGATGAGTTGTCTGTGAGCAAGAGCAGTTCTTCTGAAGCCGTCTGATCTTCTTCGAGGTACAGCTCTTGCATGCAGGTTACACCATTAGGACTGAAGCTGGCAGGCGTCAGGACCCCACAGAAAATTTTCTAGCTAGCAGTCTTCAGCGGGGACCGCCTCCAACGTCGGTCCCTCCCCCGACGTCAGGCGTAGTACATAAGGAGGCGGTCCTGCCAGAATCCCCAGTTCTTTCCCGCCATGGACTTGCATGTCTCGACCCTTCGGTCAGTTCTAGCGCACGATGACCAGGAATTTCTTCCGAAAATCAAGAATACTTTCTTCAAGATCTACGCTTCTATCTGATGTCCTCCCCAACTTCTGTGGAGGACCATTCTTTCAAGTGCACCTATGGGAAGCAGATTCCATTCAAAGACCCCCCACTGGGCCTGCGTCCGGTGCCTGGGCTCAGATCACGATACCCAGGCTTGCTCCTTTTGTCAGGGCTTTAACAGCCGGACCCGGATCCGCCGTCAGAAAGCTCTCCAGGCTTTCCTCTTAGAAGAAAAGCTCAAGGCCATGGATCCTTCCTCCAAGGGGGAATCTTCGGAGAAATCCTGCAGGCACCATGAGAAACACCGGGAGAAGGTAAAACCTAGATCCCCCTCTAGGGCCTCGGACTCCTGCAGCTCCAGCTCCAGGTCCGACCGCTCTCCATCTCGGGCCCATTCTCAGCCTCCCCTGGTCGTGGTCAAGTCAGCCAGCGGTTCTTATACCCTGCGGTCTACTAAGACCTCCAGGCCTCCTTCTTCTTCTTTCAAGGCCTCATCCAGGTCAGGGGAGCACCACTAGTCCTCGTCCCGGCACTCAGCCTCCGACGTCCGGTCAGTCTCCCTGCCGCCGCCTCCCCAACATAAGACCAAGGAGCTGACCTCCCTGAAGCGGACATCGGACTCGATGTCGGCTAAACTTCACAAACACTCCCGGGAGCCGGCGGCAGTTTGCCACCCGTCGTTGGCCAGGCACTCACCTCCCAGGACGCCGGCCAGGGGACCAACGTCTGATACAGCAGCTAGAAGAACCACACCGCCACCTACCAACATTGGCCAGGAGGCGTCGATGAAGGAGGAGTCCACTCAGCCCGAGGACCAGGCAGGCGACCCCGGTCCTGTCGAGCTCCCACGGGAACCCTCCCCAGAACCGGAGACCCCCGGGGAACTGACGCCGGGACCCGACGACAGGCCACCTGCACCCGGCCCGTCGTTGGGCCTTAACATAGCAGAAGTGAAGGAGCTATTCACTTTCTGGTGGGACACCATTAAAAAGGATGTGGTCACCACGCACCCTCCTCCTGCACCCGTGGCACCACCGACTCCTGCGCCCCCTCCTTCACCAAAAGGGGCAGCAGGTCGAGTACCCTCCCCCCAGGAGCCAGTGGGACCTCCTGGGGCAGACCAACAGACAAGAGAAGACCTCCGTCCAGATCCTCTTCAGGTCACCTAGCCCCAAGAGACCCAGAAGACGTCGATATTCACCGTCTTCGGAGGATTCACGATCTGACATCTCGGTATGCTCCAGATCTCCGTCACCGATCAGCATCCCTTCTCCGGACCCATGTGATCTTCCTAGATCTCCTCCGGACAACCCCTCATTCTCTGAGATCATGAGGCATATCCAAGAGAACATGGGATGGGATGTAGAGGATCTCGACCCCTAAGGCTACACCTTGCCTGCTATCTTCGGCAGAAAGACACTAAGCCTGTGGTGGTACCACCCTTGGTGGACACCTTCGTGGACGTCACCAAGGCAGTGTGGAAACGTCCACATTCACTCCCGGCTATGCCGAAGAAGGCTGACCGCCTGTACAAGGCCCCAAGGGAGGACCAGTACTTGGCTAATCATCCTCTGGCCGACTCCCTGGTCATTACAGCCTCTCATGACCGGTCCCAGAGGCCACAACATATGAGCATGCAGCCACTGGACCTGGAGTCCAAGCAACTGGACGCGCTGGGTAGGCGCACTTACGCAGCTGTGACCTGCACCATCAGATCCCTGAACTACCTAACCCACATGGTTCAGTTTCAGAACACACTGTGGGAGCAGGGACAGGAACTAGTAGAGAAATTGCCAGATGGTGACCAGAAGGAGGAGCTTCTCCAGCTCCTCCGCACGGGTTCAGACGTGGGGACCCAGGTGCTCCGAGCCGCGTATGACTCTGTGGACTCCTCGGCCAGAGCGGCAGCCTCAGGCGTATGCCTCCGGAGGCACTCATGGCTCTGTGTCTCCGGATTTACCCCGGATGTCCAGAATTCTGGATGCCCCCTTCTATGGCAAAGTTTTGTTCGGTGAGGCATCTGAAAAGGTCATCACCAAGCTACAAGAGGCTGGGAAGGCTGTTAGATCTGTCCAAGCAATGTACAGATCTAGACTCAGTTCCTTTCGTAGGAACCAGAGTTGTTTTCGTAGCGGTTTCAGAGGCAACAACCTCGTCCCGGGTAACAACAGAGGGGCTCCTTCTCCCGGAAAGCCCAGGTCAAGGCGTCCTCAGGTAGGGGCCAGCGTTCCACCATGTCGGCCCAACCTGCGGGACCCTCTGCCGCCACAGTATGACTCCTTCCTGGCCCCCGTCCCTCCTCTGGATCAATGGGAAACAAAGGTCGGGGGTCGCATCGCAGATCACCAACCGGGGTGGCAGTCGATCACCACCGACAGGTGGATGTTACAGTTGGTCAAAAAAGACCACTTTACAAAATTCTTAGACAAGCCCCCGACAAGGCCTCCTCTGCTCTCCCGTTATTCGGGTCAGCATGCCCTGCTCATCAGGGAAGAAGTGCTCACGCTTCTACAGAAAGAAGCTTTGGAGTATGTCCCAGGGAACTAGAGAGGAACAGGATATTATTCCCACTTCTTCCTGGTTCCAAAGAAAACAGGGGACCTCCGTCCAATCTTGGTCCTCAGCGACCTCAATATGTCAGTCACCTACAAACGCTTCCGCATGGTGACCCTTCCGGGTCTAATCCCCATGCTGAGGAAGGGCGCATTCTTGGCGTCATTGGACATGCAGGACGCTTACCTGCACATCCCCATCGCTCAAGCGCACAGGAGGTTCCTGCATTTCGAGTTTCTCGGCCACCACTTTCAGTTCCGAGTGCTCCCCTTCGGGCTGTCATCGGTCCCCAGGGTCTTTACCGAGTGCATGGCAGTCGTGGCAGCGTCTCTGAGGAGACAGGGCCACTATGTGTTCCTGTACCTGGACGATTGGCTTCTCATGGCCTCCGAGGAGGAGGAGCTGTTGATAGCGATCCAGCATACCCAGGCCCTTTTTCAGTCCCTGGGCATCCTATTCAACCATGAGAAGTCTCTCCTGGTACTGTCCCAGAAACTGCAATTCATTGGGGCAGTTCTGGACACCATTGCAGGGAAAGCCTTTCTTCCCGAAGACATAGCGGAACGCATTCGATCCCTCATCAGGGACCTATCTGCGAAGAAGACCGTCCCAGCCAGACTGGTCCTTCGCCTGCTCGGACACATGGCTGCGGCCATTCCTGCTGTCCCGATGGCAAGGCTCCACATGCGAGTAACCCAGTGGATGTTAAGAGTGCAATGGGACCAAAGGCAAGACCATATACAGCATCCAGTAAGAATCATGAAGTCCGTGGTTCGAGTCTGGCAATGGTGGCTAGACCTGGGAACCCTCTCTGTGGGGGTTCCATTCACAGCGCCGTCCCCGGTGGTAACACTCTCCACAGATGCCTCAGGGCTGGAGTGGGGTGCACACTTGAACGGGATGAGGTCTCAGGGAACTTGGACCACTCAAGAATCTCATCAACATATTGGAGATGAGGGTGGTCCTTTATGCCCTGCAAGCCTTCCAGTCGGACATCCCACCGAGTACTCTCCTGTTGCAAACAGACAATACAGCGGTGATGTATTACCTCAACAAACATGGAGGCACACACTCTTACACCCTCTGCAGGGAGGCCATGAGGGTGTGGGATTGGGTAATATGACACGGCGTGAACCTCATTGCAATTCACGTTCCCGGTGTGGACAGTACCGTCGCAGACAGCCTGAGTTGTTCCCAGGCCAGGGTCCACGAATGGTAACTTCTACAGGAGGTGGCAGAGGATCTGTTTCTCAGATGGGGCACTCCAGAACTGGATTTGTTCGCATCCCCATCCAATGCAAAACTGCCCAATTTTTGCTCGCTAGATCCAGGGCCTGGCGTTTTCTGGCGAGACGCGTTGTCCCTCTCCTGGGCGGGGCAGATTCCTCTATGCCTTCACTCCCTTCCCGTTGATCCAGAGAGTCCTTCTCAAACTTCGCAGGGAGCATGCGACACTTATCTTAATAGTGCCCTTTTGGCCCAGACAGATTTGGTTCCCGCTTCTGAGTCAGTTGGCCCGGGAACCTCCGCTTCCTTTGGCAATCAGCTCCCACCTGCTGTCTCAGGAGGAGGGTTTGCTAGTCCACCCGGACTTGCTTTCTCTGAACCTGCACGCCTGGCTCCTAGAGACATAGCCATTTTGTGATACGGAGTCTCGCAGGAGGTGGCGGAAGTGCTTTCGTCACAGGAAAACGCTATTATTGATGTTACATACGCCATGAAATGGCGTAGGTTTTGCTTGTGGTCTCAGGCACGTGGCTTCTCACCCTTAGACTGCCCAGAGAAACTAGTTCTGGAATACTTGCTTTCCCTCTTTCAATCAGGGTTAGCTTACTCCTCGATCAAAGTGCACCTGTGTGCAATCTCAGCCTACCATGCCCCCATAGGCCAATGCACAGTGGCACAGCTGGATACCTCCCGTCCCTTCTTAAGAGGGGTCCTCCACCTTAGGCTGCCTATTAGGGATCCCGTCCCTCCTTGGGATTTACCTTTTGTCCTGGAGCAGCTTACACTGCCACCATTTGAACCTGCCGCAGATTGCGAGCTGCGTTTTCTGTCGTGGAAAACGTTGTTTTTAGTTGCTGTTACTTCGACGAGAAGAATCTCCGAATTACACGCTCTCATGTGCAAGGAGCCTTATTTAATTTTTCATCAGGATAGGGTGTCCCTGAGGACGAATCCCAAGTTTCTGCCTAAGGTGGTCTCAGCCCTCACTCTTAACCAGGACATTGATTTACCAGTGTACTTCCCTTAGTACACTAATCGAGGAGAAGCACTGCTTCACACCCTGGATGTTCGCCGATGCCTTAGATAATACTTGACCAGGACCAAACAGCACCGCAAAGCGGAACAGCTGTTCGTCTCATTCGCTGAGAGGATGATGGGGGTTCCAGTCTTGAAACAGACCCTTTCACGCTGGCTCATTCAGTGCATTTCCTTTTGCTACAATAAACGCCAGAAACCCTTACCAGGTGTGGTCAAGGGCCATTCGACAAGGGGAGTGGCTACATCCTTTGCGGCACTCAAGAACGTATCTACATCGGCCATATGTGCTGCAGCCACCTGGAGCTCGGTGCACACCTTTATCAGGCATTACAGCCTGGACATCGCTTCACGGCAAAGAGCGGGTTTCGGCCTTGCTGTCCTACAAGGCCTCCTGTCCTAGGCTCAGGACGGGTTGGATCTCCAGTATTACCTCCTCCCGATGGCTTTCAAGGCGCCATTGCTTGGGAATCGCTCCTAATGGTGTAACCTGCTGCAAGAGCTGTACCTCGAAGAAGATAGTACAGTCACGTAAGAACTTACCGTAACAGTAGATCTTCGAGAACAGCTCTTGCAGCAGGTACCTTCCCGCCCACCATTCCCCCTTGGAGGAGGTAGGTTCCAACCTACACTTGGAAAGGTTGATTCTTAGTCTTGGCCACCTGATGGCGGGTCCTCGGTCTCCCTTTCTGATATCATCCAGCGGCCGGGAGTCTCTCGGCGGGAGAACTGGGGATTCTGGCAGGACCGCCTGCTTATGTACTACACCTGACGTCGGGAGCGGGACTGACGTCGGAGGCGGTCCCCGCTGAAGACTGCTAGTTAGAAAATTTTCCGTGGGGTCCTGACGCCTGCTGGCTTCAGTCCTAATGGTGTAACCTGCTGCAAGAGCTGTTCTCGAAGATCTACTGTTACGGTAAGTTCTTACGTAACTGTACTTTCCTTTCGCCGCCGCTCCGCCCAACCCCAGTGGATCCGTTATGAGCTTTTGTCATTGTCATGAAAAAGGATTTCTACTCTTGAAAAAGGATTTGGAGCTTAGTGTTTTTTTACAGATTTAATTTGAAGTGAGTGAGTTTCAGTGTATTTCAGTGGGGTTTTCAATATTGTTGCATAGCTTTGCCATTTTTGCATATTTTTATACCGTGCTGTTAAGCTCACCTCACTGTTAAACCCTGCATTGTCTGTATATCTTTTTTGTAATCTTGTTAACCCTGAATTGTCTGTATATTCCCTGTAATCTCCAGGGTCGTATTTGTTTGGTGTGCTTACCTGGTCAACAAAGGCTAAATAAATAAATTAATAAATATATTTTCAATATAGCCTTTTTGAGACCCCTCCTCATGAACAATGGCAATGGAATTACTCAAATCCAGCCTGAAAGGCAATTTCATGGTCAGTTTGAGAAATTTCCTTTCAGTCAGGTTTGAACATTTTCACCACCCTTGTTTATGAGGTGGGTCGTAAGAAGGGTATGTTGATAATTTGGGGTCAAAATATGCAAAAATTGACACAGTTATGCGCCTCTGACATACAAATATTCATCTAAGGGGATTGGGAGTGCCCTGCACCCCCACACTCAAATAAGAAAACAGTTTTAGAGGGATAGGAACGCAGGGCCCAAAGGGCCCTGAGCTCCCTCAGGCAAATTAAGGCTACCATTATACTATCTCAAAAAGTCAGGAAATTAATTGCGAAAAACTTCATTCATGCACTAGTTAGGGTTAAAGCGACAAAAGTAAGGAAATGTGGCATTAGGGTTTCCAACCCTAACACCCCACCCCCACCCTGCAGGCAGCAACAAGCATGGGATATGCCTTGTGGTTGTCAACCCCAACGATCACCCCATTCTCATACACTGAACCCATCTCAGCTTACTTACTCATGGAATGGGGTAAGTGTTAGGGTTGACCATCACAGCACACCCCACCTGTTGCTGTTAGCAGGGTGGGGGTGTGGTGTTAGGGTTGGAAACCCTCACACCACATTTCCCTACTTTTGTCATTTTAACCCTAACTAGTGCATTAAAGAGCAGGTTCTTAGTAGAAGACATTGCCCACCCCAACACATACAGCAGCTTACCTTTCTCTAAAGCCAGTGTGCCAAATAGTTTTAATTATTTCCACAGATATTTTCTTAAAAAAACACTTGAATTTTCCTCCCGATGCCCAGCAGCCAAAACGCCCCGACTTCCTGAGTTGGGGACATGCCCCTGCGCTTGCACGTTTTGTGACGTTGGTAAAGGATGAATGTGGGGGCATGCTCCATAGACTATAATGGTGTTTAGCTGTTTTCTCAACTTTTCTGTACTGAGTTTCATAAATTACGGCCACCACTCAACTAACACCGCCCTGTGATGTCAGATGTTCCTTTCTGCTGGAAGAAGGTTCCCCCTTACCGCTGTCATGCGGAGTAGGCCCTTTGCTTCAAAAAAAAACTTTGCTTTGTGAATAATTGTCTTCAGGGGATTCCTTCACCTCATCCATGATGGTCAACTCGAAGTCGGCACCAGGATTTAAAAAATGCACGTGTTGGACAGAAGATATCCTGGACAGACCCACACACCATGTGCGTTTACTGTCTAGGCCACGAAAATGATCACCAGGTGTATGGCCCGTGGCACACCTTCCATCCTACCATGTTGGAAGACCGGCATGCTCGACTTCTTTTGGGGCACCCTGATGAACAGGATCCTTCCGTTAAATCTTAAGACACTCGTTGGGTGGTCTCCATGACTGTGGGGTCCGCTGAACAACTTGCAGCATTTGAAGAAGCTGTGGCGCATGCCACAGAGCATGCTTCTCCAACTTTGGCCTTTTTGCTGCTTCCTTTACGCGTGCGTTTGGAGAGTTGTGCCAGGCCATTCCCACCTTTGGGCAGGGCCCTGCTTCGGGTACAAAATCTAAGTCTAAAAAAAGAGACTACGAAGAAGTCTTGCCATCAATCATAGGATCGCATGCGCTCTTGGGCCTTGGAGTCACATGCTTCTATGGAGGTCTCAACTACAGTTGATCCTTCAGCCCAGGCTGCTGGCTTCAACATCCCCCATCGGGCCAGTTGGTTGAGACGCTCGTCAACCCAACAAGATTTTCTTTGAACCAGTTGACCCGTTGTCACCTGATGAGGCTGATACCTCCCTGTCTAGGACTCCGGTCCTGCCTATTACCTCCCAGAGAGGGTCAGACCAGAATGCTGATCTGCTCCCTCCTCCTCAGGATTCGGTGAACCTGGAGGATCCTCTGCTTTCAGCTGCTCCCTCTGAGGACCACCATCAACAGCCCTCGACGGTCAAGGTCCTGATCCACGAATTCCAAGTCAAGCAGCTCATGTCAACATCGACGTTCCCACTCTCGACATTCAGGCAAACTGCATCGTCACTATTCCTCCTCTTCTTCCTCCTCAGACGAGGAGAGGCTTTGATGCAAAATGCATTGATGCTATAAGGAGCTCATGTGGTATCAGCTTGTGTTCTCAGGGGTTAAGCAGCTTCCAGCTCCCACCCCTGCTATTACATTGCTACTGCCATCCAGGCCTCCACCTACTCTGGCTCGATACCCATTGACCGAGATCCTCGACTCGGGACATACTCTTGAGGAGGTCTTCCCGGTGGCAGAGGCCATCCTCGGCCTTGCTTTGGAGCTTTGGCAGTGCCCCACTTCCTGCCCTGCACCCTTTGCCCAGATGGCATGCAAGTATGTGGTACCAACCGGTTCTCTGTCGGGATTCACAGAACACCCCTCATCCGAGGGCTGGTGGCCGATTCTGTGTTCAGGCACTCGGGGAAACACTGGGGATGTTGACAAGCTGCCTGATAGAGTCCAAGAAATTGGATCATGTGGCTAAAAAGATCTACGCTGCCTTCTCACTTGGTCTACGCCAGGCGAGCTTGGCCCTCCTCATGGCCCACTTTTCCCATGCCCAGCTGGGCACCCTGGATGAGGTGCTTCCTTTTTTCCCATAATAATTTTTTGTTGAGTTTTAACATTCTTAATACATTACAAGATTGACTTATTAAGCAAAACAGGTTACAGAGAGGCAAAAGGTAAACACTACAATCACATTTACAAGATTTTAGGTAAAAATGACATCAAACTAATACATTTTTTTACCCCCCACCCCCCCCCAAAAAAAAACAGAAAAGTGCACTGTTTGGCATTTAACTGTCCATATACTAAAATAATTTTATGTAGGATAATACCCTAACATATATTTACACAATGTGCAACTGACTATTATCAACTCAAAAAAGAACTACTACATGTCCCAAAAGGGTGACCAGATTCTTTGCAGGGTATCCAGCTCATCATCAAGGAATAACAGATTCTCTCATTATAAAAAGACCATCTAGTTATACCACTCACTAAGAAAGGGCACAGAGGTACCTTTCCAGTTCTGTAGGATAAGTCTTTTAAGACTAATAGATGCATGCGAGACCCATATTTTTGATACTTGTCCAAATGTAGGGACTCTTGGAATAGCCCTAGAATGAAGAGCATGGGGAAGGTGGGATGCTTTGCCCTATTACTTTACTACAGATGGACAAAATTGGATTCCAGGGTTTCTGCATCATAGGGCAGTCCCACAGCATGTATGCCAGACCTGCATTGGGCCTGTTACATCCCCAGCAGTTGGCATCTTTTAAATACCTCATAACATTCAATCTCTCTGGCTAAGGTAGTATCCATGAAAGATCTTATATTGGATTAATCTACCTTGCAACTCCTGGTAGCTCTAGCTGGCCAGCTCCCATGTCTCTTCCCATTCCTCATCCATTATGCTAAGGTACAATTCCTCCTCCCTCTTTCTTTTGGCCTTTATGGTCAAACAGGTAGAAGTAAGGTTTTTAGCCAGATATTTATATATGGGCCCTGGTCCCTTTCTAAGTGATGTTTTCGTTTGGCCTTTATGGTCAAATAGGTAGGCGTAAGGTTATTAGCCAGATATTTGTATATGGGCCCTGGTCCCTTTCTGAGTGATGTTATCTTTATCAGCTGATTCCATTCATTACATTTTGGTAATGCATACTCATTAGTTAGTAAATGGGAATTTCTGAGGGCCTCCCTCAGATATGAGAAATAGTGATGTAACCCCCCTGCAAATGGGGGTTCCCAAAAGACTTCCAGGAGCTTGCTTGAATGCTCCAAGCCTGAATGGTGTTTGGCGTTTAAGCCATTTATCTGCAAGTGTTTTTAGAGCCTCTGGTACTGTCTCTTTAAGAGCTGTCTGCTTGCAGACATAATTAGTTTGTATGGGGGGACTGTGTGTTTCTCTGCTTGAGTACCACTCGAGCTGCTGCCAATTCACTCCATTTCTGCAGTCACTAGGAGTGCAAAGGGAACCTATCTGAAAGATGTAACTGTTTGCCAGAAATCATTTAGAGTAATAATGAAAATAGTTTGTCTAACCTGCTTTCTTTGCAGTCAGAACTGTGTTTGCCTAGTTCCCCATTCTAGTTTTGAACTGCTGAACTGGAGCAATCAGTGTGGGTTAAGGTAGCTCTAAAATGGTGCCTTGGACGAATCAGAACTTGGACTCATAATCTGAGCCAGCCACAAGAGGATTGTATGGGCAGTGACTCTGGGAGATGTAGTTTGGACTTCGGCGCCTTTTTGGACCAACAGGGCAGTCTATTGTGAGTGACAGCCAATCTAGCCAAGAACTGTGAGGAACTCAAAGGAAGTGCCTGGTTTTGTCTGCTGGAGTTTCAGTTGAGCTCTGGCAGTGAAGAGGGAAGGAGCCCTGTGCTTTTTCGGTGTGCAGTTTTAGTCAGGAAACGCGTGTAAGGCCCCGAGTTTCGGTCTGCAGCTTGTGTAACTGCTTGTTAGGACTGAATCCGTCCTGTGAAGAGAATCAAAGGATATCTGAAGAGTAGAAACCAGGCTCACCCTGTAGAAGACTGGAGAAATTGCTGAACTGGCGCCGGGTCTGTCAGAACTGAATGTGCTGTGTGTTCTCCCGGTATTGTGCAGTAATTACGATCGGATAGAGAAGCAGCCTGCCTGTAGTACTTTCTTTTACCATGTAAATGTGAGGAGGCTTGTAGCTCAAGTGAATCCTACTGCCATTAAAGGACTTTTGCCTGTTACTGTTTACCATATAAATGTGTGAGGAGGCTTGTGTAGCTCAAGTGAATCCTGCTGCCATTAAAGGACTTTTTGCCTGTTACTGTTTACCATATAAATGTGTGAGGCTTGTGGCTCAGTGAATCCTGCCAGTAAAGGACTTTTGCCTGTTGCAGTTTGTCATTTAAATGTGTGAGGAGTCTCGTGGAGCTCAAGAGTAGCCCTGCTGACGTTGAAGGACCCTATCTTGTTTGGAGGTCGTGAGTACTAATTCAGGGTCACTCCCTGTTGAATTGCCACATTGAATCCAAATGGAATCACTGTACTGCTGACTGTTTAATTTTTCTTTTCTCTGTGTGAAAGGTCCCCTACCAGCTGCCATTTTTTGGACTAGCCACTAGGGCTTGGGTACCCAGGGACAGTAACTGGTAGGGATAGGCCTGTGCACAGAGCCATAGGTAGATTAGTAAAGTGATAAGCTAATTAACCTGATTTCCCCCTGTCCTTGTTATATCCCCCTAAATAAATCAGAGCTGCTTGTTTCAGCAAAGTTATACTGCCTGAGGTAGTTGTCTATGTTAAAGTATTGTACTGTGATTGTTGCACTGTATCTTCTTATTTTACAGGGGGTCCCAGTGCCTGAACCAGTCCTGGGGGTAAGTGTATACTGTGAAGGTAATTCTGATATACTGTGTGGGCCACTAGTGGGAAGAAAGGGGGGTTGCAGTGTCCCAGAGGGCTGTGACCAAGTTAAACTATTGCAAACCCTGACCTCTGGGTGGAGGCACCCGCCATCGGATCCAGGCCCCTCAACCTGTTAGTGGCAAATCAGGCAAGGGTAGTAACCCCTGGGATAGCGCCATCTAGGGGTTACATCTTGGAGGCACCACTGGGATTGTGTGTCCTCTAGTGGCCATATTTACAAACCACTGTTAAGAAAAAATAAATAAATGGGTACCCCGACAGAAGTGGCTGTGCACCGGCTGGTGGAGTGGTGTACTGGGGAGGAGATCGACCCCCAAAATGCTATGCTTATCCTGGACATCCCCCTGGGTATCAATACGACACTGTACAGGAGTACTTTCCAAGGTGGAAGGTTTACAAAACCCGTGGTGGTGGGTTGGCATGCTAATCTGCTCACCCACACTTTCCTGGCCCTAGTAGAGTTTAAGGATCTCATAGATAGCTCCAAAGTGCCACAGACCATTACCCCAGAGGAGCCCTCACTGCTTGAGAGTGATAACTAAGGACAGTAAAGACCCGGGGGAATGAGCCCCACCACTATCTGAAACTTTTGAGGAGAAATTTGCTAAATGGTTGCTGGGGGAAGGGAAAACTGTGGAGGACTTGAAGAAACTATTCTTTCCACCTGGGGGAGTTCCTTCCCAACACCCTCTCCCGCCGAAGGTTGAGGATCTTCTCTGGCACCCTCCCCACCCCCAAAGGAGAGGATGTCTGGGAGACCTAGATAGACTATGTTGCCCCCCAAGTGCTAGAATGGCAATGCTCGGAAGTCGAAAAGTGAAAGAGTGTTAGTGAGAGCCTCCGAGGTCCTGCCCTGGCTACCATCCGTGCTAAACGAGCCAGTAACCCTGAAGCAACTGCACAGGCCTATCATGAGGCCTTGGAGAATGTGTATGGGAGCCCAGATTCTGATGAAGACCTATGGTGGAGAGTAAGAAATGCACAACAGTACCAAGGGGAGTTGTTGTCTGTGTATGTATCTCGGCTGGAAAAATTGTTGCAAGAATGCCTCAGAAAGAGTAGTTTGCCAGCGATTGAACTGGACCAACCAGGCTGGACAGGATCCTTAAGTCTGCCCTTCTCAGAACTGCTGTTGCTTCAGTTACGCCTGGCAAATCGACTGGAATCCCCACCCTCCTATGATGAGTTAATGAGAGAAATTCGAGGAGTTGAGAAAAGGCTACCTCGGGAGGGACCTGCACTAATAGCTGTGGCTACAACCCGAGTGACTGAGGGTGACCCATCAAGTGAAGTTCAGGGGCAGAGGTTGGCAGTCAATGAGTGCTCTGACAAGGAAAAAGATATGCCACAATGGGGCGAACTGTTGAGAGATCCAGGAATTCAAAAACAGTCCCTTTATGAAGGCCACGCCTGCATGCACGGGCCCTGACCTATATCCGATCAGCATCTGCTATGGGGGTGGGGTACCCACCCATGTATCTCCTGCTGATAACGGCTCCAAACTCGATTCCTTGACCATGGAAGTGGAGAAACTGACAAGATGTCTCAAATGCTTATCACGCGAACAGAGATGGCACCAAGGTTTCCAGTTAATAATACCCGCCCTGGCTCCCAGTGTGGCGCCTTGGCCAGCCTAAACTCCAGAAAGTATGTTTTGCTATAATTGTGGAAGGATGGGCACATGAAGAGGGAATGCCGTTCCCAAAAGACACTGACAAAGTTGCATATAGGCTACAAGGAGAGCTTCGGAGAACAAATCAGTGGTTAAGAGGTGCACAAAATGATCCCAGTGAGGGCACCAGAAATGCTAACTCACGTCCTTTTGTGGCAAGGTCAGTTGCCCAGGCCCCGCTACCGCCTCTCAGACTGGTCCAGAATAGTGGGTCCCTCCATGGAGACCACTGTAAAGGTGAATGGAGTGTCTACAAGAGCTGTATTAGACAGTGGCTCCCAAGTGACAATTATGTTCCAGGATTGGTATCAGAAGCATTTGTCAGCGTGAGCCTACAACCATTAGAAGGACTGCATGTATGGGGTTAAGTGAGAAGGCTCCCCTATTCCAGGTATATCCGAATTTGGCTGTCTTTCCCCACCTCCGTGGCTGGAGTGGCCAAACAAGTAGAGACCCTAGCCTTAGTGTGTCCCCCCACTGGACTGTACGATGGTGTCCCTTTGTTGATTAGAACAAATGCTCATATGTTCAGAAGGCTGGCATAGTTGTGTTATAAAAAACAGGGGTCAAAGACTAGTAGAGCTTTAAGAGTTCCGGCTTTAATTAAGAAGGCCTATGAGGCACAGAGAGATGCTGAAAAAATAGAACCAGAGGAACCGGTTCGAATTGTGTATGGAAGAGGGATCCTGAGTCTCTGATCCTGGCGCCAAATGCCCAGTGTACCTTACAGGGAGAGGTCTGTATCAGAAAGGATGTTAAGAATAAAATATTAATGTAGGATGCACGGCAATGGAAAATTGCCAGAGGGACTGCTGGTCAAGTCTAGTATTTTGCCCGCTAGAGCCCAATTGCTTATGCCAGAGGGTAATGGTCCAAGTTCATAATGTGTCTGAAAGAGACATTCGAGTAATAGAGGTCGCATCCTGGCTAATGTGCATTGTGCAGACACTGCACTGCTACCCGGCAGCAAGAGTTCGAGGAAGAATGACAGAGTAACGCCTGACTTGTTTGATTTGGCTCCCGTCGGTAGCTGAATGGAAAGTGAGGATCAGTGAGAAGCTTGCCCAGAGAGCCAGGTGTTTCTTTAAAGGAATGGGACGAGGGATGCGTGCAAGGAGCTGAGCACAATATCCGCTGCATGACGAAAGACCATTTCTGTGAGAGGTCTCTACGCCTGGCACCTGCTGACATAGATGATGTGAGACGGCATCTGCAAGAGATGTTAGCTGCTGGTGTAATACAAGAATCAGAAGCCCTTATGCTTCCCCATTGTGGTAGTGAGGAAAAAAGAATGGGACAGTAAGGATGTGTGTGGATTATCGCACTTCTTAAACTGGCGGACTATCCCTGATCAGTACACAATGCCCCGCATTCAGGATGCTTTGGACTGCCTAAGCAGGAGCAAGTGTTCTCTGTGTTGGATCTCCGTAGTGGTACTACTAGATCCTGTATGGCCCCAGAGGACCATGAGAAGACGGCCTTTATCTGTCCGCTATTTCTATGAATTCATAAGGATGCCTCTAAGGGATTTCAGGTGCCCCAGCTACTTTTCAACTATTGATGGAGCGTGCAGTGGGGACATGAACTTACTAGAGTGCCTGGTATACCTAGATGATGTTATTGTGTTTGGCAGCTCACTGGAGGAACATGAGAGCAGATTATTTAAGGTATTGGACCGACTGGAGGACTTTGGCCTTAAACTGTCCATTGATAAGTGTCAATTTTTCAAACATCAGTAAAGTATGTGGGCACATAGTATCCACCTGAGGAATAGAGACTCCACCCAAGTAAAGTTGAGGCCTTGACTCACTCTGGCCACAGCCCAAAAATCTAAAAAAAAAGAACTGCAAAGATTCCTGGGATTCTGTGGTTATTATCGGCGCTTCATCAAGGACTATTCAAGAGTGATCCGCCCTTTACTTAACCTTTACTCAAGGGTATCCCCAACCCACAAAAAATACCAAAGTCAGCATCCCTCAAGACTGAAAGAGTGTATTTTCGTCCGAGTGAAGTATTTGGGGCCTGCTGGACTCGGATTGTGAGACTGCTTTTCATGAGATCATATATCAACTTACCCATGCTCCAGTGCTGGCCTGTGCCGATTCAAGAAACCTTGCATCCTGCACACTGATGCTAGCTTTCTCTGTATGGGTTGGGGCTGTGTTGTACCAAGAGCACGGAATGGCCTAAGACCAGTGGCCTTTGCCAGTAGAAGCCTGGACCCCATCCAAAAAGAACTATCCTGTACATAAGTTAGAGTTCCTAGCTTTGAAGTGGGCTATTGTTGACCAATTCCATGAGTACTTGTGGGGCTAAAATACTAGTAAAACTGACAATAATCCTTTGACCTATGTGCAGACCTCAGCTAAGTTGGATGCCACTGGTAATAGGTGGCTTTCTGCATTATCTACATCGACTATGCTCTCGAATACCGGGCAGGTCAGAACCACATAGATGCTGATGCTCTCTCCCGGAGGCCTGTTCCCCAGAATGATTGGGTCAGATTGGCAGAACCTGACATTCGGGCACTCTGCCGGAAGTTTGACAGGGAGGAACAAATGTCCCACGGATCTAGTGGACTACATGGTGGATTGCTTGGGACCCTCTGAGAGTGCATACCTGCTGCTTATTGCCACTTTTCTGCAATAGACATTGGTGCACTGCCTCAGCTGGACAATGATAGTATTCGGCAGGCTCAGTCCCACGATCCCATGATCAAATCAGCTTTAGAAGCCCTCTGTGCAGGAAAAGATGTGTCCAAATTACGCTCCACTGATTTGAGAACTGCACTGTTATACAAAGAAGGTCCTAAGTTGAAACTGATCAATAAACTGTTATACAGAGGAAAGCTTTGCCCCAGAGGGCTGCCCCCCTTGTTAACATCACCACCAGTGCACCCATGGAGCTGGTCTGTATTGATTTTCTGAGTTTGGAGTCAGATCAAAGAAATATCAGTAATTTGCTGGTGGTCACTGACCATTTCACGAGATATGCCCAAGCTTTCCCCACCAAAGACCAGAAAGCATCCACTGTGGCCAAAGTACTTGTAGAAAACTTTTTTGTTCACGATGGGGCTCCACAAAGAATCCATTCTGATCAAGGGAGAGACTTTGAGAGTCGTCTGATCAGAGATGCTTTCTCTGTGGGGAGTGCAAAGTCCAGAACCACTTTTACCACCCCAGGGGACCCACAGCCTGAACGTTTCAAACGCACTTTGCTAGATATGCTTGGCACCCTGCACCCAAAGAACAAGCCTAGATGGAGCCAACAAATTAGCACCCTGGTACATGCTTATAACTGCACCAAAGTGATGCCACTGGGTTCTCCCCTACCGCCTGATGTTTGGAAGAGAAGCTCACTACCGTAGATGTGTGTTTTGGGGTCTCTCCTGATGGGGTTCAAGCTGACAACTATTTACAGTATGTGAAAGTTAAAGGCCCAGCTAACTCATGCGTACCAACTGGCTCAAACCATAGCTGCCAAAAGAAATCTGGCCAACAAAGAAAGGTATGATAAAAAGGTGAAAGCACAGGAACTCCAGGAGGGAGATCGGGTATTGCTAAGAAATCTGGGACTGCATGGCAAACACAAGATTGCTGACAGATGGCACCATCTCCCTCACATTGTAGTGGGCAAACTAGATGATCTGCCAGTGTACAAAGTAAGGCCTGAGAATAATTCAAAAGATGTAAAAACAATGCATAGAAATCATTTACTGCCCATTGGACAAATCTTGATTGAGTCTGAGCCCCCAGAAGATGCCCCCTCTGGACCAGTGACTAGAGCTGCTGCAAGAAAGATCAAGAAAGTCTGCACCTACAGAGAGTTAAAAGTGTTCCCTCCACAAGTCCCAGTTGAGCCTGACTGTCAGTCCATATCAGAAGAAAGTGAGAGTGACTTTGAATACTATCCTTCTTACGAACTGAGTCAATTGTTTGGGCAACTCCCTAGTCAATACTGGAGATGAAGCTGGGCCTTCTGGACTGTCTAAGCCCCCAGCTTCGTCCCTGGAGCCAATGCTCCTAGAAAGTGAAGTGCAAAGCATCAGATCAGATGAAATGGAATCATTGTGCATGGTTGAACTGTTTGAGCTTTCAGGGGAGGAAAATGATGGATTGGGGCAGACTGGTGATGCACCAGAACAAGAAGAGTATTTTGAGTGCCCTGACAGTCCACTGCCAGTGTCCGAAAGCTCTCCATGCGAGTCAAATGTTGTGGACTCAGAAACTGTAACTCCTGGAGCTGAAAGTGCCCCAAGTTCTAGCCTCTCTACCCCCATGGAGACTCCCCTGACAAGTGAGGACAATGCTGAAAATGAGGCTCAGAGTGCAGAGACTGTAACAGTTCCCCTAGAAAGACTTTTTCAGCTGTAAAGCCTGTGGTGCACCTCAGTTATGATTCCCTTGGGAGGCCTGTGGACTTGCCTCTCAATGTTGTCCATAAAGGAGTATGTGTCCCGAGCTCATTGCCCAAACTGAGCGTCAGTGCTAACTCCAAGTTACTTGTGTTGCCCTCTAAGTATGGTGCCCTTGCCCCGTCCAGCCCCAAGGTAACTGATAGGGAAGGGCCCCCTCTCTTCAGGTTTCATGTACAAGAGGTAATAACTTGAGTTATGGTACAATGTGTGTGTAATACTGTGTAAAGAGTGATGTACTGCAATGTTTCAGAAATGTGTTCTTGGTAAAATGATATATTGACTGATGATTACATGTGTGAGCCTAATGCAAATGTATATGGTTGCAGTTAAAACTTATGGGGGTACTTGCTTGATGTGGACGTCAAGCTTTCCCAGGCCAGGGAGAGTGTAACCCCCCTGCAAATGGGGGTTCCCAAAAGACTTCCAGGAGCTTGCTTGAATGCTCAAAGCCTGAATGGTGTTTGGCGTTTAAGCCATTTATCTGTGAGTGTTTTTAGAGCCTCTGGTACTGTCTCTCTAAGAGCTGTCTGCTTGCAGACATAATTAGTTTGTATGGGGGGACTGTGTGTTTCTCTGCTTGAGTACCACTCGAGCTGCTGCCAATTCACTCCATTTCTGCAGTCGCTAGGAGTGCAAAGGGAACCTATCTGAAAGATGTAACTGTTTGCCAGAAATCATTTAGAGTAATAATGAAAATACAGTTTGTCTAACCTGCTTTCTTTGCAGTCAGAACTGTGTTTGCCTAGTTCCCCATTCTAGTTTTGAACTGCTGAACTGGAACAATCAGTGTGGGTTAAGGTAGCTCTAAAATGGTGCCTTGGACAAATCAGAACTTGGACTCGTAATCTGAGCCAGCCTCAAGAGGATTGTATGGGCAGTGACTCTGGGAGATGTAGATTGGACTTCGGTGCCTTTTTGGACCAACAGGGGCAGTCTATTGTGAGTGACAGCCAATCCAGCCAAGAACTGTGAGGAAGTGCCCGGTTTTGTCTGCTGGAGTTTCAGTTGAGCTCTGGCAGTGAAGAGGGAAGGAGCTCTGTGCTTTTTCGGTGTGCAGTTTTAGTCAGGAAACGCGTGTAAGGCCACGAGTTTCGGTCTGCAGCTTGTGTAACTGCTTGTTAGGACTGAATCCGTCCTTTGAAGAGAATCAAAGGATATCTGAAGAGTAGAAACCAGGCTCACCCTGTAGAAGACTGGAGAAATTGCTGAATTGCGCTCGGTCTGCCAGGAACTGAATGTGCTGTGTGTTCTCCCGGGTATTGTGCAGTAATTGCGATCGGGATAGAGAAGCAGCCTGCCTGGTATAGTACTTTCTTTTTACCATATAAATGTGTGAGGAGGCTTGTGTAGCTCAAGTGAATCCTGCTGCCATTAAAGGACTTTTGCCTGTTACTGTTTACCATATAAATGTGTGAGGAGGCTTGTGTAGTTCAAGTGTATCCTGCTGGCATTAAAGGACTTTTGCCTGTTACTGTTTACCATATAAATGTGTGAGGAGGCTTGTGTAGCTCAAGTGAATCCTGCTGCCATTAAAGGACTTTTGCCTGTTACTGTTTACCATATAAATGTGTGAGGAGGCTTGTGTAGCTCAAGTGAATCCTGCTGCCATTAAAGGACTTTTGCCTGTTACTGTTTACCATATAAATGTGTGGAGGCTTGTGTAGCTCAAGTGAATCCTGCTGCCATTAAAGGACTTTTGTCTGTTACTGTTTACCATATAAATGTGTGAGGAGGCTTGTGTAGCTCAAGTGAATCCTGCTGCCAGTAAAGAACTTTTGCCTGTTTGAGTTTGTCATATAAATGTGTGAAGAGTCTCGTGGAGCTCAAGAGTAGCCCTGCTGACGTTGAAGGACCCTATCTTGTTTGGAGGACGTGAGTACTAATTCAGGGTCGCTCCCTGTTGAATTGCCACATTGAATCCAAATGGAATCACTGTACTGCTGACTGTTTAACTAATTTTTCTTTTCTCTGTGTGAAATGGCCCCTATCAGCTGCCACGGTTTGGACTAGCCACTAGGGCTTAGGTACCCAGGGACAGTAACTGGTAGGGATAGGCCTGTGCACAGAGCCATAGGTAGATGAGTAGAGTGATAAGCTAATTAACCTGATTTCCCCCTGTCCTTGTTATATCGCCCTAAATAAATCAGAGCTGCTTGTTTCAGCAGTTATACTGCCTGAAGTATTTGTCTATGTTAAAGTATTGTACTGTGATTGTTGCACTGTATCTTCTTATTTTACAGGGGGTCCCAGTGCCTGAACCAGTCCTGGGGGTAAGTGTATACTGTGAAGGTAATTCTGACATACTGTGTGGGCCACTAGTGGGAAGAAAGGGGGGTTGCAGTGTCCCAGAGGGCTGTGACCAAGTTAGTTTAACTATTGCAAACCTTGACCTCTGAGTGGAGGCACCCGCCATCGGATCCAGGCCCCTCAACCTGTTAGTGGCAAATCAGGCAGGGGTAGTAGCCCCTGGGATAGCGCCATCTAGGGGTTACAGTGAAGCTGGTGTTTATGAATTCCCTTATCTATCCCTAAGTTCCTGAAATGAAAGCAAAACTCTAGTCTGTGGATCTACTAAGTGTGCAAGTTTTGTGACACCCACCTTTGACCAATTAGCATTAAAGATGCACTTTTTTCCCCTTGTAAACCTAGAATTATGCCAGATTGGCATCAAGTCTAAGGGTGTCTGTTTAAAGTTTATGATGCCTTTAACGTCCTTCAGCGCCAACACAGAGCCTTGCACACATGGGTTATCTAGCAATTGTGCATGTTAAGGGACATACAGATGATCAAAGAGGCAGTTAGGACCAAGTATGTCCTTTTCCATGGCTAGCCATAGAGGTGGGGATTCCAAAGGGATTATCTAAGTGCTTCAAAGCATGCTTGAATATGAAAGCCAGCTGATATCGCTTCCACCAAGGGAGAGCAAAACCACCAGTGACACGGTGCCCTTAGAGATCCCTAACTTATGTGGTTTCCCCTGCCAAAGATAAATTCTAATTATCCTGTCTAACATTTTAAGTATTTTTTTCCAACTAAGATTGGCAGATTCTGAAATAAGTAAAAAAGTCTTGGTGCAACATTCATCTTTATTGTGTTTATTTTTCACCATAAAGACAAGTGAAGCTTCCCCCATCTAGACAGGTCTAGTTTTGTGTCTTTTATTAATGGTTCATAGTTGAGGTTTACAGTATCTTTTAAATAGGTAGAGCTCTGTAAAACTAAGTTTGTAATATTAAGTTTAAACCATTTTCTACCAAGGATTCCTTCTTGGTGACTCATAGTAAGGGTGGAAATGCTGTTGTGAAGCAACTGAGTTTTATCCCAGTTAACTTTAAGTCCTGAGATCCCTTCAAAGGCTGCAAGGGTTGATTTCAGACACTGGCTAGAGTGGGCCAGGGTATTAAGAGTCCGTAGCAGACCATCCACAAAAGCGAAGGATTTGTGCACCCTCTTTCCAAACTTTACACCTTTAATGGAGAAGGTGGTGGAGCCCTGGAACAGACTACCAGGTGGAGTGGTGTGGGCTAAATCATTGGAAGAATTCAAGAGGTTGTGGGACAAGCATATGGGGCTGAGTATCCGGGGGAGGGCAGGGGCTGGCAGGGAGGAGGAGGTGTAGAGGGGAAAAAAAGGCAGACTAGATGGGCCAGTATGGTCCTTTTCTGCCATCAAGCTTCTATGATTCTATGATAATGCCAGAATGATCATTGATTGTCCTTATAAGAGGCCCGAAAGCCAGTATAAAAAGGTAGCGGGAAAGAGGACACCCTTGTCTTGTGCCACAAGCCAGTTCTATATGTGGGGACAACATGTAATTTATTAAAACCTGCGTCCCTGAAGTATTATACAGCATTGCTAACCAATCACGGAAATTCTCCCCACAGCCAAATTCGGTCAAGGCCCTTGACATGTAGGCCCAGTTCACTGAATCAGATGCCTTGAGTATGTCAAGAGATAGAACCACATAGGGTTCTTTTCCTTTATTAGCTGACCATACTAGATTGCAAAGCCTGCAAACACCATCTGCTCCTGATCTGTTCCTAATGAACCCCACCTGTTCTATTCCCACCAACTTGGTTATGATAGCCTGCACCCTGCTAGCAAGTATTTTGGCTAGAATCTTATAATCTGGCCTATAACTAGCACAATCCAAGTTATCCTTGTCAGGGATCAAAGTTAGGAACACCTGCTTTATACTTGGAGGCAGAGATTTTTTGTCCCATGATTTCATCAGGGCAGTGTGCAGGTGCAATAACAGTGATGGGGCAAGTTTTTTGGATGAGGTGCTTCTTCATCTTCTGGCAGACCTCCAAACCATGGTCAAACAGGTCTGGGACCAGGGCGGGGCTGTAGCTAAACAACAGCTCCAGACAGCCATGGACATTGGGGACTCCTGTGCCTGTTCCATGGTGGCCGCAATGGCCATGTGCTGCAGGGCTTGGCTGAGGATCTCGACCTTCATGGCAGACACTCAGCAGAAGCTGGCAGATGTCCCTTTTCTGGACACCTACTATTTTGGGCCCAGGGTCAAGGGCCACCTCACCTGCATCAAGACGTTCAGTGCCAGCTTGGACACCGTAACATCTTCTCAAAGGGACCCCAAAGGTTCTAAGCTGGAGCAGAAAGGGAAGCCCTTTTGGCCCACCTCTATTCCTGTGGCCAAACCAGCCCAGCCCCAGGCTGGTCAGCAGGCCCAGGCATGGTGACCTCTGGCGGCCTGCACTTCGATGGCTTTTATCTGCTCTTGTATGTAAATAGCAACAGCACCCCCCCCTTCTTTCCCTTCCTGTCCCTCCTGAACAGGTTGTACCCTGGTGTGGCTATGTCCCAACTGTGTTTTTTTGTGAACTAGGTTTCGGTCACAGCCACCCAGTCAAACCTTTCCACCTCCATGCTGGCGATAAGATCAGGAAATTTGTTCGCAGGGCTTCTAGCATTTATGACCATCGCCTTCCACGAACATGCCCCTTGTTTCACTTGAGGGGGCACCCCCTTCATGGACTATTCTGTTTTACAGTTTCCATCTGAGGGATTGTGCATGCTGCCAGTGTTGTGGGGAGTGTTGACTGACACATCCACAGTTGATGTGTTTGCCTGTCTCCTTCCCCTCCCTAAACTTGTATGTATGTCTGTGGTCTTTTGGAGAGTGGTGGCTAGCACACCGACAGTCGAGGTGTGTGCAGTCCCCATCTTCCCTTTGTTCAGTTTAAATGATCCGCGTAGACGTCCAGTTTTTGTCCAAATGCCTGTACGCCTTACTGGTCAGGTGTAGGCCATTGTACCTAAAGAGCCTTCTCTCCCAGAAGTTCTTCCGGTTTCCTATGAAGTGGAATCCTTTTTGCTGGCACCATTTGCGCAGCCATAAATTGAACTCACTAACTTCATCCTCTCTGACTCGCTTGGTGTATCCCCCTTTTTCCCACACTGGTAGAACTTCTGAGAAGGCTAGGCTGGATGAAAGGGAAGTCAATTCTCCTGCAAGCTCCTCAAAATGGTTTTTGGCCTCCTCCACTCTGACTGGCCAAGTCATTTGTCCCAAGGTGAATTGTGATGTGCGTTTTACCGCTGTTTCCTGTACTGTTTTTTTTTTATGCACTTACTATCTCTCGATCTTACTTCGAGAGGGTTCCTTCAGTAGGTCATCACATATAAGACTGGCGCCACCTGGTGTCTGGCCGCACTGCAGACATTTCTAGCAATACCTGACTGGGAACCGCCCACCCAGTGTCACGTGACTGACGTCAGCATGACTGTATATAGTGGATGGTCCCCACGCCCGCCCTCCAGTTCTTTCCCGCCATCGCCTGTCATTTGCATCGCAGACTTGTAGCGATCGTCGAGAAAGTTATTTTGCATCGTTTTTTTTTCCGTCGCAGTTCTTTTCAGTATTTCTGTAGCTTTGATGTCTTCTCCAAAGAAAAAGTGCTTGGCTTGTGGCGCACAGATCCCGCACAAAGACGGTCACCAGAAGTGCGTTCTCTGCCTAGGCCCAAACCATCCTGTCTCCTCGTGCCCTGAGTGTCAGTCATTCAACCAGGCCACTAAAAAACAGAGACAGCAGGCATTGGAGGCCCACCTTCTTAAATCTCGCCTGGCCTCCTTGGAGAAAAAGATGGAGCACCTTAGAGATTCGTCCGAAAAATCTTCCCTTCAAAAAGCATAAGAGAAGATCGAGCGGGTTTCGGCCCGCTGGACAATGCCCAGGCCGCCCACAAGCAAGGCCCATTTACCGCCGATGAAGACAGACGGTAGGTTGATCAGACTCCAGTGGGTAAGTCGTCGACGCCCTCCGGCAGCCGACCGGGCCCTGCCGGTAAGTTGACCCCCTCGCCCGGAGACCGTGGCGGTGAGTCAAGTCGACTGCCCCACCTGGGACAGTCACCCAGCCATGGTTGATAACCCAGTGAGGGGCACCTCCCTGACCACCCACATTTCCTGGCTAAGATGGCCGCTTTCTGACGACCGCTGACAGGCTGCAGTTCCTCTGTCGGGCCTAACAGTGCTTCACCCGATGTCCGTGGACCAAAGGAGAAAGCCCTCTCCCTTCTACTACTCCGCCTCATGCTTCGCAAGAATCCTCCTTGGACACGTCCGACGATAATCTGAGACCCCATCGAGCCTCTTGACATAGTGGGTACTTCTCCGCATTCCCCCCACGGGGGTCCAGGATCAGGAGGCTCCTTCACGGCCATCCAGCCTACTTGTGGAGGCCCCTCCGCCTTCCAGGGGGATGCCAGCGCCTCCTCCGATGCCAGTGATCACGACAACAGTCCCTCAGCCAGGACCGGCGGCAAGTCCTTGCCTCTGGTCCCAACGCCAGAGCTCCCTCGTCCGGTTCCAGCGCCGGACCCTCCGACGCCAGACCCTCTTCCAGTGCCTGGATTGGGCTGAGCCGGTGCTGACGTCGGTCCCTTCGACGTGGGCTATCCCGATGCCGGACCCTCCTCCCATTTACACAATGGCGGGCCCGACGTGGATTCCCCCGACTCCTTATCCATCATCAGGAATCTATTCTAGACCCCGAACTGTCCCCCATTACCCCTTTCGGTATCCTGGGGATCCCTACCGGGGGTGGGAGGTTCCACTCCTGATTGGAGCCATTTTGGGCAGTTCCACCACAACCCATATTCCTCTTATATGGGTTTCCAGGGGTATTATCCCCCTCCAGTCGCCCCTCCTCCTCCTCTCCCCAACCTCAACCGGCCCCTGCCCCCTCTCCGGTGGCCCTGGATTTCAAGACCATAATTTAGTCTTGGTGGCAGGGGGCTAGGTCAGAGCTGGTTACTGATCTAGAAGCCAGACTCCCGCAGCCTCGGCTTCCTAGATCCCCTTCCCCAAGCAGTTCTGTTTCAACCGTCCACGTCTCGGGGAAGACTCAGCAGGACATTGCCTTGTGGGATTTCCATCATCGTCCTGTTGAGGAGGTGGAAGACAGTTCCGATGGGAGGGAGGACTCCAAGGAGGAGGAACCTGCAGAGGACCCTGAGGATACGAAAGGAAGAGCCTCCCCTTAATCCCCGCTGGAGGATCCTTCTTTTTTGGACCTCTTGAGGACCTTAAGAAATCATTTCGACTGGGAGTTGGAGGACCAGGATCCTATGCAGCAAAGACTCACGGAACATCCTGATTAAGAGTCTCTGCCGTCTATTCCGGTTCCCCCATGGATGGGTCCTCACCAAGACCTCACCACCACCGTCTGGCAGATGCCTCATTCGATCCTGGCTGTCCCCAAAAGGGCGGACAGGCTCTACCGATGCCAAAGGATGCACCTTTTTTAAAGGTTCATCCTAAGGCAGACTCTGTGGTCATCTCGGCTGCTCATGACCACTCAACAGCTCCCAAGCACATGAGCATGACACCTCCGGACAAAGAGTCGAGGCTGATGGACCAGTTCGGGAAGAAGGTTTACTCGTCAGCCACGTGTGCCCTTCGCTCCCTTAGCTACGTGGTCCACATGGTATCTCACCAAAAACAGACTATGGCCAGGTTGGAAGCGAGGGTCCAGTCTATGGATCTATCACCCCTTAAGGAGGAACTTGCCAAGGATCTCCACCTCTCCAAGATCTCCTGTAGGCATGCTCTTCGAGCCACCTACGACTCCATCGATTCGGTGGCCCATACCTCAGAAACTGCCTTTGCCCTTAGGTGGCATTCCTGGCTTCATCTCTCTGGGCTCGCCAACGACGTCCAGTCAGCGATTCAGGATGCCCCCTTCAGGGGCTTGTTCCTTTTTGGAGGAGATACCAAGGACATCATAACGGATTTACAGAACAAAGGTGTGGCCCTTAAATCCGTTAGGTCCATGTACCGATCAGGCACTCAACAACAACAGCAGTCCTTTTGGAAAAGGACCGGGAGGCAGCAGAAGAACGCTCAGGCAAGACGCCAGGGTAAGCATAAGGCCACGGGTACCGCTACCCCCCCGCTCCCAAGAATCAGCGATATTCGGGGGAGACCTCCTCACAAGCATCCCACCAATTCTTGACTCTCTGGCCCCACTTCACCCTCAGTCTCGCGACAAGGAGCAGGTGGGGGAAGGTTCACCCTCCACGCGCAGGAGTGGAGGGCGATCACTTCAGACTAGTGGGTCCTGCAACTAGTGTCTGTCGTACACACCAGCAAGTTTCTGGAGATCCCTCCGGATACTCCTCCGTGGAGGTCCTCTTATTCTCGGGATGAGGTCCTCCTCATTAATGAGGAGGTCAATGCGCTCTTGCTCAAAGAAGCAATCGAGCCAGTCCCCTTCGGGCAAAGGGGAAAAGAGTTTTACTCCCATTTCTTCTTGGTTCCAAAAAAGATCGGAGACTTCAGACCCATTCTCGACTTGAGTCAACTCAGTCAGTATGATGAGTACAAGAAGTTCTGCATGCTGATGCTCCAGAGCCTTCTTCCTCTCCTGTTGGAGAATCATTGGCTCTGCGCCCTGGACATGCAGGATGCCAACCTGCACATCTCTGTCTTCCCCAGCCACCGCTGTTTCCTACATTTTTGTTTCCAAGGGGAGCATTTCCAGTTCCGTGCGCTCCCCTTTGGTCTGTGTTTGGCACCTAGGGTTTTTACCAAGTGTCTGGCGGTGGTAGCAGCGTTTCTATGCTGCAGGGGTATTGCGGTGTTCCCTTACCTGGGTGACTGGCTGATCTCAGCTCCGTCCAGGGATCTTTTATTGGAATCTGTGACTTTCACACTGGACCTCTTCAACCGACTGAGGATAACGGTCAACGTCCCCAAGTCATCTATAGTACCATCCCAGAGACTGCAGTTCATTGGGGCAGTTCTGGATACGGTCCAGTGCAGAGCCTTCCTTTCTCCAGACAGGGTGGAGACCCTAATCAGCCAGGCTCGCAAAGTAGCCTCTTTCCGGACCATTCCTGCCCAGGAGGTCCTTCCCCTCTTAGGACTGATGACAGCTTCCATAATGACCATTCCCCTAGCAAGGCTGCACATGCGAATCACTCAGTGGTCATTAAGGGTGCAGTGGGATCAGCTCTTACACGACCTGGACCATCCGGTCTTGGTCTCTTCAGTGGTCCAAAGGGATTTACAGTGGTGGGAGAATCCCCACCATCTTTCCCTGGGACTTCCGTTCCGAAACCCTGCATCGGCAGCTACCCTCACCACAGATGCCTCGAATATGGGGTGGGGGGCTCATCTGGGGGATCATCAAGCTCAAGGCCTTTGGTCAGGCCTGGAGACTTCTCTCCACATCAGTGTTCTGGAGCTCAGGGCAGTCGTATATGCATTACAGGCTTTTCAGACCCTGCTACCCAAGGGAACACTGCTGATCCAAACGGACAATGTGTCGGTAGTTTGGTACATCAACAAACAAGGAGGAACCTGATTGTACCCTCTTTGCAGGGAAGCGACCCAGGTGTGGAACTGGGCAGTCCAGCACCTTCTGGTCCTGGTGACCGTGCACGTTCCAGGCATTCTAAACATCCTGGCGGACAGTGTCAGCAGAACTCGAACCCTCGCCCACGAATGGGAATTGCATCAGGATTTGGCGGACTCCCTCTTCCAGAATTGGGGATGTCCGGAAATCGACCTCTTCACCTCCCAATCCAACGCAAAACTTCCCAGGTTTTGCCCGCTCGTTCCAGAGCGCGGTGCTTTCTGGAACGGCGCATTGTCTCTATCATGGACAGGGATATTTTTGTACGCTTTCCCTCCTTTTTCCATTATACTGAGTTTTTCTCAAACTTCAAGCTGAAGGAGCAAGAATGATCCTTATTGCTTCTCTCTGGCTGAGACAAATTTGGTTCCCGCTGTTACAGTAGCTCTCCAGGGAACCACCGGTTCCACTTCCACTGACTCACGACCTCCTGACTCAGGATCAGGGCAGGCTGGTTCATCCGGGGCTCAGGACCCTGCATCTTCATGCGTGGCTTCTTCAGATGTAGCAATTTCTCACTTTGGGGTCTCCGCTAGAGTGGCTCAGGTCCTCATCGAGGCCAGGAAACCATCCACCCGTTCCACTTATGCTAAGAAGTGGAAGCAGTTTTTGATCTGAGCTTCCGCCCAGGGTTGGGACCCTTTCTCCTGTTCAGCCCCTCAAGTCATGGAATACCTCCTTCATTTATCAGACTCTGGTCTGCCCTATTCTTCATTGAAGGTCCATATCTCGTCCATTTCCATGTACCATAAGCTAGTGGATGATAAACCCATTGCTCAGTTGGAGGTCTCAAAGACCTTACTGAAAGGCATCCTCCATCTGAAACCCCCATCCGCAGCCCAACTCCACCTTGGGACTTGAACTTCGTTCTGGAAATGCTCACCCTTCCTCCTTTTGAACCGGCTATGAGCTGTGATCTGCACTTCCTTTCCTGGAAGATGCTTTTTCTGGTGGCTATCACCTCCACCCGAAGGATTTTGGAGCTTCACACTCTAGTCTGCAAGGAGCCCTACTTGATTTTCCATAGGGACTGGGTGGTCCTTAGAACACATCCAAGGTTCCTTCCCAAGGTGGTGTCGGAATCCACACAGAACCAGTCAGTAGAGCTTTCAGTTTACTACCCATCCCCTTCCAACAAGGGTGAGGCACTCCTTCACATGATGGACGTCCATCGGATCCTCCGGTGCTATACTCACCGGACTAAAGAGCTCTGCTCTTGTGATCAGTTATTCATTTCCTTTGCCCCCAGGTTGAAGGGCAAACCAGTTTCTAAGCAGGGCCTTTCCAAATGGTTGGGAAACTGCATCCGGTACTGTTACCAGAAGTACGATGAGCCTCTTCCAGGTTCCATAAGAGGTGATTCTACTAGGGGCATGGCTGACCTCGGATGTCTCTCCCTGGAAGTAAGCCAGGGGAAACACTGGGTAGTGACTGGCCCCCGGTGCAGTGGCAACATTGGCGGCACAATGTTGATGTGATAAGGGATGCCATCCTGGCCCCAAAAAGCATACTAAATAGCAAAAGAAAAGTGCGGCTCCCACGATCCTAGCACCTTTGGCTAAGACCCACTAGTGTGTACCAGTGGTGAAGATATTCGTAGAAGATCAGGAATTCTGAGTACGCAATTTTCATATTTTCCTGCCATCAGGTGCGCACAGTGGGAACAGCTACAGTCAACTGTGTCACACTTTATCCTCAGTTCGTCACTGCCTCTATTCAACGCTATACCTTTTCCAGCACTGTTTTTTCACTGGTACAATCACTCCCTTTTCTTACTGTTTTTCGTTATTTTTATCCATCATCTTGCCAGATCCTAAGGAGCAAGAGAAGTAGTCTAAGAACAAGGGCACCCATGCATCTGTGTTCCTGCAGGGGTCCTATTGTTGTCCAGGATGGCATGTCAAATGTTGGGCCTGCCTTGGTGTTGATCATGACATGGATAGGTGCTATGCCTGCTTCTCTATGGACTACTGCACCCTCAAGAAGTGCATGTGGAATTGCCCACCACTTTTGGAGGCAGACATCACACCATGAATGCCAAGGTAAAATCCCTGGGCTCTTACCCTAAGCCTCTTCCCAGTATCTCTGGTATTGAGGAACTCCAGGATCCTCCCCATGTTTGCTTGCTGAGATTTCGGAGGTCCTGGGGAGGACTGGTGAACAGTTGGCTTTCTCTGGGAGGCCAGATCAGCACCCCCCAAGTCCATCAGCCCTTTGGAGCAGCGGATACTCTCAGTGGTGAGGCCAAAACTGTATGCTTGGTCTGCAGTGGTGGGCACCTCGGTGTCATGGCGTGGTGCCACCCTGGCTCCTGGTACTATGTCCAGTACCAGTGAGTGGGGCAGCGCCAGTTGTGAAACTGGGCCCCCTTCTTGCACTGCTCACAGTACCAGAAGAGGGGTGGGTTGCAGAGTCTTAGGTGGTGGTCGCCTCCTCCCGAGTGTCTGGCAGCCTAGGGAAGGATAACAACACTGAGTTTTGACCTACATCTAGACCTACCTTTCAAACATGAATCTTTACACCAATGCTATATAAACTTAAAACAAATGCCACCTCCTTGCTGTGTGCAGTACAGCAAAAGCGGGATCAACATCACTAAACTGGGAAGTTTTCCCATAATGCTTTTCAGTGCTTGATCGGGCTTCTCAGGGAGTTCCCTCCACTTCCACGTTTGCCGAAACTCTGCAAAATTCAAATTCAAATGACAGGCTGTAAAATAAATTATAATATTCAGCCCTATGAGGACCGCAGTTGGAAAGGTACGTGATATTACAGGGACAGCCCTGTACTGACAACCTTTGCCAGTCACCTTTAAGGCATAACAGCCCTTTACATTCTCCAGGCTTAGTCAGCACATCTTGTGGGTGGGGATGGATACACTTTGATCTTCCAGGAATCAGTCTTCACCATTGATTCACACCAGTGGGATTCTGAATTGGAGGCATGAGGACCCTACAGGAGCTAGAACTTTTCAGGAGGACTGGCACTGAGGTAGGCTGCGAGCATGCACGGCACCACAAGACTAGCTTGCACTACATGGCTTACCTCGGCACCAGCCCCTCAACCGCCTCTGTTCCTTTTTCCCTGCTGTCGAGTGCACTTCCCCTCGAAGATCTGCTGTTATGGTAAGTTCTTATGTAACTGTTCTTTGGCAGAGTCAGAGGAGGTTAACAGAATACAGGTAACATTACTTGAGCCGATAGAGCTGATAGAGCCTGAATGACAAGAGAAAGAGAGAGCTGAGTTGGCTATGTGAACATTTTCAGGACCTGGGTGCCAGCATCCAGAAGAGTCCTGGAAGTTCAGCGGATTGTAGGTATGAAGAATTAGTGGTCCTTTTGAGACCAGAAGGGAGCAAATGTTTAATGCCCAAAACTAAATATTACTTTCAGATGTGAAGTAGACTCCAAATGAATCTTACCTGTGTAAGAAGATTATTGGCATTTGTAAAAATGGTAGATGGAATGCCTTTTGGATGGTACTAGACTCTTTTACTTTACAGTGAATGAGGTCCTGTACAGGTGTCACAAGAATTTCTGGAAGAAATATACTACAGACCACTTGGTCATGCCAAGGGTACTTTGACTGTAGATTCATCAGGCAGCATATTCTAGTCCCAGAAAAGGGCATTTAAGATGCCATGGGATGTTACATTACATACTATCCTATTTCAACTGACCTTAAGACTGAAGAGAAAGATTCATGGAGGTGGGAAGTACCTCCTAGGTATAGTTTATCTCTAATAAGTTAACATGAAAAGTAATGTGTGTTACGAGATAGATTGACCACCAGTGATGAAATATGTTTAATCCTATTATAGTCCTGAGGAAAATTATTTGAAAATCAAAGCTGGGATAAATAAATGAGAAATTCTAGATGAAAAGCAAAACAATGTCAGTACTTAGACCCGAGAGTAGGAAAATGTGATTTACCATTTATAGAAATTCTTTATTAATAGTACAGCCAGTGGACTGAGTTTTTATGCCTGGACATAAGAAAGGTAATGATTCTATTAACAGAAAAAGGAATGCAAACAAAAGAACAAAGTGAAGAAGCAATGTGTGGGATGAGAAAGCCTGCAAATGATACTACAAATGGGTTCTTTGAAAGGGAACCCTGAAAGTGGGTACGAGTGGACATCCTTGCTGATCCACCTTTTGAGGTGGCCGGTTCAGAATTGATAGGTCAAAAGAATGCACAGAGGTGGGCTTCGCTCTGTGGCAGATTATATTCACTCCCTAGGAGAGTAAGATTTCCTATCGTATATGTGATTGCTTGTTTTGTAGTCCAGGGTTCCTTTTTTTTTTTTTTGTGACTTGTGTAACTTGGGAAGTGGGTGGCCAGGAGCGTATTGATCAGGAAGTCTTTTGAATAGCTAGGACCCAAACCATGCAGGGCCTTGTAAATCAACAAACATACCTTCAGGTTAATTCCTCACTGAATGGGCAACCATTGCAGAGCATGGAGAACTGACATAATATGCATAGACTTCCCAGAAACCAGGCAAGCTGCTGCATTCTGGATGAATTCCAGGCAAAGCACCAACCTCATGGATGACCTTAGGTAAAGGCCATTGCAATAATCCATTCTAGATGTGACTAGAGCATGCACTAGGGTCTCCAGGTCAGCAGGTACAGGAAAGGGCTTAATCGGGAGATGTTGTGAAGATGGAAAAAGCCACTGTGGACAACAGCTAACACCTGATGTTCTAGGGTCAGCTTGGTATTCACAGTGACTCCCAGATTTCTCACCCCATCCACAGCTCAGAGTATGACACCATTTAAAGGTGGAAGGGGAATGTCCACACCAGTCATTGCTGATCCATATTGACTTGGTTCCACCAACAGCTCCCTGTCTTACAAGGACTAAGTTTGAGTGAGATAGCAGCCATCCAGGCCTGAATATCCTTTGGGCACTCACTTAGCCCCGAGACTGCAGCACCCCCATCAGGCACACAAGACACATACAGCTGAGTATCATCCACATAGCAGTGAAAAGCAATGCCATAGCATAAAATGATCTTTCCTAATGGCAGCACAAATGCAGCAAACAACATATGGGCCAGGTTCAAACTCTGAAGCACATGACAACAGAACGCCATCACTGCTCAAGATGTAAGAGCCCAGTGCCACCTGCTGCACCCTGCCAGATAAGTAGGACTCAAACAGTGCCTCAGTAGTACCAACAGCACTCCATGGTCTACCATGTTAAATGCAAAAGGAATGTCAAACAGGACCAAAATGGAACAAATTCCGCTATCCCTTGCCAACAGGATGCCATGGTGACCCTTGACGAGGGCAATCTCAGTACTGTAGCAAGGCCAGAAACCAGACAGGAGAGGTTTATAGATGCCACATTTGTCTAGGTGTTCTAGCAGCACTGCAATCACCTTCTTGATTACCTTCCCCTAGGGGGAGGGGTGAAACAAGTCTGTAATTAGAGATCCTTGAGGTCCAAATCTTTTGTGGGGGAGACAGGGCTTCACTACCACCTTCTTCAATGCAGATGGAAAGATCTCCTCCCTCAGGGAACAGCTGATAATCTCCACAGAAGTCTTACCCAGTGCCACCCAGCACCCTAGAAGAAGCAGAGTTGACCCTGGATCCGTCATACAGTAGGTTGAATGCAGCCCTGAGACCACCTAGAAGACCTGATCCACCAGTAGTGGCCCAAACTCCACTCACAGAGATGGAGTGCACATGCCCAATGTCAAATGGTAACTGCTGGCCCATGACAGGCCACCTGAGGAGATCTCACCTGAATCAAATATTTTTCAGGAAAAGACAATTAAACTCGTCACACTTATCTGTGTAAAAAAATCTTCAGTACTGTAGACATACTGGGTTTAATGATCTATCCACTGTGTTAAAGAGTTGCACTGGTAATTGTTTTCCCAGCAGCATTCACCCGTGACAGGGTTGCTTTTTCAGGGTGATTTCCAGTGATACTCATCGTAATGAATCCTCAGTGTCTGCCTATCCTCATCAGACCCAGATTTCCTCCAGCAGTACTCCAACCTCTGCCCCTTAGTCTTGAACCTCCTGGTCATCATCATACCATGGTGACCTGTGTTAGGAAATCAAAGGATGAACACGGAGAGGTGTCAGGGAGTCAAAAGCGGCCATAAGATCCAGATTATAGTTCTCAATGACCTTCTCAGCTCCCTTGGCATAAGCTGTCTCCATGCTTGAGGTGTTCAGCACCACCAGGAGACTCTCAGGTTCCAAATTCTGAAAAGGGTGGTAACTGACCACTGGGGGGGGGTTATACAAGGGACCCTGAAGAGAAACTGCGCAGCATAAAGATCTGGCCAAACAGCTGGATCAACCCTGACATTGCTAATGTCAAGACCTGACAGACCAGGTCCAAGGCATAACCATGCTGGTGGATCGCAGTGGCAACCACCTGTACGAGGCCCAGTGACAGCCTCAGCCGGAGGAACTGCACTTCAAAAATATAGGCTTCATCATCGACCCAGGCTTTGAAATCACCTGGCACGAGAAGTGTGGGTGATCCCAACATCAGGTCTGTCATAAAGCCCTCTGGTTCCTTCAAGAAGTAATTTCCATACCCTCGGAGGACAGTATATGAGAATGGTCTTGCAACCTGTACCCAGACCACCTTCCACTGCCACATATTTAAAAAACCTGGTCACCCCCGTGGGGTACGTTGTCCATCCCAAAGCAGATCTAAAACAGATGTCCACTCCACCTCTCCTATGCTCCCACCTAGGGCAATGTACAGTACCACTGAAAAACCTTGCAGCTTCATACATAGATAGACATAGTATATAAAGAGTACCTTAGTTGTTACAGTTACATATCAACATCAATTTGTACAAATTGAACAGATTAAACTTAAAAGTGCATGTATCTACACTGAGTTACTGAGAGTAGAAGATGGCTACATTACAGAAAGGGAGCAGGTGTGTTGTGTGGGGGAGGAGCAACTGAGTTAACTTGGATTCTTGAGAATATTTGGCCCCTAAATCCTGGATGAGGTGTCATGAGGGTGTCTACTATCAAATAATGGGGACTGGGGGTTGGGCCACAGAGGCCGTATCTCACAAAACTATTATTGACTCCCAGCATAGTGCCAGGAGGAGCTGGAATGTTTTAAAACATGGGAGAACAGGGGGGAGGGCAGGAAATGATTGGAGTGTTGAGGGGTTGGCCATGTGACTTACCATTCCCATCTGGGGAAGGCTAGACTTTTTTTTTTGCCATGGTTTATTTAGCTGAAGAGCTGCAAAACATCAGCATCTACTTTCAGTAGAAATTGACAGTTTTCATCCCTTTCACTGAAGTTCATTTTGGCTTTGACTTACCTCTACTCTCAAATTGCTATCTCGTCAAGGTGTGCAAATGCTTCATTTGTCCTGTAACATTTGTTTGTTTATTTACAATATTTGGCTAGAAGTGCGAATAGACATCTTGTTTCCAGGTGCATCCTGGGCTTTGTTTGATGTTGTGTTTAATATGACTTGTTTCGTATATGCTGTACTGCTGTAACTCTACTGCCTAAATATGCTGACAGGCAGAAATTCTAAATAATATAAGTTATTTCAAATTCAGGTTTAACATGCAGTACAAATAATGACGGTTATTTACATTTCCCCTCAACAGGCTGGGACTGCTAGGTGATGAACAAGTACCAAAAGCAGAATCAATTTTGGATGCACTTGCAAAACACATGGAGGCCAAACTCTGTTATGGTATGATTTTCGCATTTCTATTAATAAGCTTATTTAAATTTGCTTGGCAGGATATGTCATCAGAACCAATACTGAAACCAAAACTAGACCAGGTAATGGAACCGATGCCCATGTCAGGCTTCACATGACAAAGTCCAAATCTGCCGCGTTTTGGCATGGTTTGATCAGTCTTTATTAGGTTACTCACTAACACAACAAAAAATGTATTTAAAACAAAGAATATCCAATATTTTTCCCAGTAGGAGTAATAAGCAAAAATGACTTTCTCATATTCCTAAAAACGATTTACTATGAAAGACTGAAACTCTGTTGCCCAGCTTTCAGAATCCTGACACCACATTCCCGACACACAGTTTCCCGACATTCAAATTATGCCTTCAGCGAAGTTTGTTTCATGTTTCTGGGGACCCTCTTAATTAATATAACAAACTCTACCATGGGCAAAATTTAAATGTTGGGCAACTATGTGTAGTGAATGTAGTGGGATTCTGAAAGTCTGGCAACAGAGTTTCGGTCAAATAAAAATATACCCCTAAAAGTAATACGTGAAAGAAAATCATCTCATGTGCCTGGCTGTTACAGAGTTATACTCTGTAATACAGAAGTAATTATGTGTTAACCTAACAAACAGTAAGCACATTGTATTCTAATATTTATATCATAAAGCAATTATTTTAGCTAACCCTAAATAAAGCATAGCACAAATGACACCCCAGATATTTCTCCATCCATTTATACGGTAAAGGCAGTAGTACGGGGCAAATTATTAGCAAAAGCTGCCAAACATAAAAGGGATAGAGAGGCCCAAAAGTCAAATTTAAACCGGAAGATAAGGGAGTTGGAGCAATCTTTAAAAGATAAATATGACCCTACTAAGGAACAAGAAGTTCAGAAACATCAGCAAGCCCTTAATGCTATCCTGGATTATAATGTGGAGCAAAACTTGCCGTATTTAAGGCAGAAGTACTACGAGGGTGGTCCTAGGGCCACCAGGTTATTAGCAAGCAGATTAAGGCAAAGAAAAGCCAGAACTTCCATCAGTAGGATTACACATCCATATACTAAACAGCAATTAGTAAACACAACAGATATGGCGGACGCCTTCACAGACTACTATAGGGAGTTATATAGGACAGATACTGTGCCTGAAGCAGATAAACTAAAGAATTTTCTAGAGAAGCTATAGCTATCCCAAGTCAGAAAAACTGACGCTGCCTCTCTTGTGGCACCAATAAGAGACTCTGAAATTAAAACTGAAATATCCAGAATTAAAACAGGGAAATGCCCTGGCATGGATGGATATCCAGCCAAATTTTGTAAGCTTTTCAGGGCCCAGATCTCACCACTTCTTAACAGAGTTTACAACTTTCTGATGACAGAAGGAGGTGTTGTACCCACTTCATGGAACTACGCGGTGGTTGCGATCTTGCCCAAGCCAGCCAGGGACCCCTTGTTGTGTGCCTCTTATAGGCCTATCTCCATTTTAAATACCGACTATAAGATAATGGTGGGAATTATGACAGCACGGCTTCAGCATATCATCCCCAAAATCATACACTCAGATCAGACAGGCTTTGTCTCAGGCCAGCAGGCATAGGATGGTATCCACCGTGCTGTCAGTATTCTGGAACAGGTGGGAAGGACAGGGGAAGCAACACTGGTTATGAGTTTAGATGCAGAAAAAGCATTTGATAAAGTACAGTGGTCGTTCCTTCAGGCGTCCCTGGCGGGCTTTGCTTTCCGGAAGCCTTTTGCAAACTAATAGCTAGACTTTATAAATTTCCTCGGGGCTGTGTGAGGTTGAATGGTCATATAGGGAAGTCATTTAAATTGGAAAGGGGAATGAGGCACGGTTGCCCCGTCTCCTCTCCTTTTCACCATTTTCGAGGAGCCATTGGCACAGGCAATCCGCCTGAACCCGGCCATATGGGGTATAGAATTAGGGGGATATGAACATAAACTGGGTCTCTATGCAGATGACATTCTGTTGTTTCTGGGTAACCCAGAATTTTCCCTCCCTGAGATTTTTAACCAGATACAAAAATTCACTGAAATATCAGGTTACTCCCTAAACACGGCCAAGAACGAAGTCCTGGTTTGCTCTTATTGGGTCCCTCTGGACACTCAGCAGAGATATCCTATGAGATGGGGGTTAAATAAACAGAAATACTTAGGAGTATTCCTAGGAATAAACCCATTAACCCTCTTTCAAGATAACTATCCCAACCTAATACATGAGATCTCTCAAGATTATAAGAAATGGACCCTCCTTCCATTACCGATGTATTCTAGAGTCGAGGCTACAAAAATGAATGTTCTGCCCCGCCTGCTATATCTGTTTCAGAGCATACCCTGTATTGTCCCGCAACGGACTATATTAGGCTGGCAGACACAGCTAATGAAGTTTATTTGGGGTACAGATAAACCAAGGGTATCTAGAAACATATTATACCTTCCCAAGAAAGCAGGAGGTTTGGCAGTCCCGTACCTTCCAGGATACTGGACTGCCTCGCAGATGAAGATTGCATTAATGTGGCAACACCCCCAGTATGTTTCTCACTAGAAAACGATGGAACTACAACAAACCACACCCCCCGCAGGCCATACTTTATAATAGACATTTACAGCAACTAACAGGCAGTTCTACAGGAGTCAATACAGTTCTAGAGGGTTGGAGAAGAGGCACTAGTAAAGGAGGAACAGCACAGCATTTATGGAGATACAGGTGGTGGGCCTGGGAGGAACAATTAGTTCCGGCCTCCCAGGATCCCTAGTTCAGTGATCAAGCGTGTAAGGGCTCCACTCACCATGGCAGATTTTAAATGGAGATACTCCCATTTCATTTGAGGCAGCTAAGCCCTTATTTGATTTAAAACCAAACAATAGATTTAAATATTATCAGATCGGCAACTGGGTTCATGCCAACCTAACTAATCCAAAAGTAATACAGGGACAATACCAACACTCCCCACCCTTCTAGAAAATATGGTTATCCCCCACAGGGAGAGAGCAATTACAGAATTATACACTCATTTTATACTGGACCAGGGACACGACTCTCTCAGTCTTAAAGTAAGATGGGAGGAGGAGATTGGAGAAAAACAAATGGGAGAAAAGCTGGGGTTCCATATGGAACACGACCTCCTCCTCACTGTGGAGGGAATTTGTTTGGAAAGTCAGGAATAGGTATTTTTTGGTCCCTAGAACTCAGGCCAAGTTAAAGAAAGGGGCTCCTCAAGTTGTTGGAGGGCATGCGGGGAGTCTGCCGCAGGTCATTTTCATATATTATGGCAATGCCGTACAATAAGGGCTTACTGGGAAACGATTCAAGAGCATATGAAGGCCATATTCAGGGGAGAGGAAGGGCTGAACCCCATACAAATGGTATTAGGTGTTGATCCGTTTTAACTAAAGGGTAAAGATAGTAAATACCTATGGCACACTCTGCAAGCAGCAGCTATAAAAGCTCTCACAAAATGTTGGTTACAGAGTGAAAGCCCTACAGTAAAAGACTGGGTCAAAATAGTCACAACAATACAAGAGATGGAGAGACTGACCTTTGTAATTCAACATAGGCGGGAACAATTTACTAATAGGTGGACCAGATGGGATCTCTATGTTAATAACATAGGAATAAAATGAAATATACAGACTCTATTTTTCTTTAGGTGTCATAAAGAATGAAGTTATGGCATAAACTATAGAGGGGAGGAGTGATGGCAAAAGAAGGCAGCTATTTAATATTTTTATTTCCTTTTTTATTTTAGAGTTTAAAGTATAATCTTTTAAGCATTTTTTAACTATAAAATGCTTCACTTACTGACAAAAGTAACTTTTTATAAACTGTAACAATCTATAAAGTATTTGTGTAAGATGAAGAAGTTGGCATAATGAAATGTAATTAATGTTTAAAAGTTGAATCAGCTTTAACTGCCAATAAAATAAAGTTTAAAAAAAAACCTAAATAAAGCAAATATTCCCCCAAAAAGTAGTCTTTCTTGGCCTGTAGCCTATGACCACTAATCATTTTACATAAGAGAACTGTCAAGTACTAGAAGCTAAGAACTGGTCAGTTTCTTACTACTACTTCTCTGTGACCCATCCGCAATGTCCAGCCAAGATATGCTGAGACAAACTCACATGGCAGCCATGTACCAAGAGCTACAGCTTGCCCCCAGAGTGTCCTCCTGTTTGCAGATGGGATATTTATTTATTTATTCTTTATTCAGGTAATACCTTTGAGCAAAAGCTCTTTACATAGGTTCCACGTCAACAATCAAGACAAAAACAAGAACACGAACAAAGGAATGAAAACAATAGATTGGCAATACAGCGATTAGAATGACACTTGTTACACTGCTACAAATTTACATAAGAGCAAGAGTCATTACATACAGTGAAAATCTATGGTGGCTTAAGGGCATGGTAAAAAGTATGTCCGTTAACCAAGTGCAATTACAGAGAGTGAGAATATTGGGTAATGACAGAGAGAGCAGTGGTGGCAGCGATAGATGGTCTGGTGCAGGGGCCTCATCAGGTTGCTTAAATGCATGGGAGAGTAGACATAAGTCACAGGGGCTGTGCCAAGGTGACCTGGGGCAAGTTGACGTAAGCAGTTAGTGGGTGCAGTTACATGTGGAGTCAGAGACAAATCTGAGTTTAAGCTTCCATTTGAAGGCTTCTAAGGTAACAGCAGATGAGACGTCAGTAGCAAGCGAGTTGAACCAAAGCGGGGCTTGGTAGGCAGAAGACCTTTGACCCTGGGAGGTACGGCATTGAGGGATCTTGAAATATTGTCAGACTGAGCCTCTGGTTCGATGTGAGTTGGTACTAGAGATAAGAAGCTCCAGAATCCCAGGAGGCATCAGCCCAGAGGTAATCTTCTTAGCCAGGAGACAGGTTTGGTATTGAAGTCTACCGTTGAACTGACTAGGGTACTTTTAAATACTGTCTTAGGGGGTTTCTTAGGCTGGAGCTGCCCAAAGTGGGAGCATGGAAATCATAACTGATGGCTATGTCAATAAATGGTCTCATAATTTCTAGTAAATGGTAGTATAAAAAACATGGTTATTTCCAAGTGTCATCTAGCTGGTGATTTCCATAAGGCGAAGAGATTATATAAAAACAAAAATAAAGCGTGCCAAGAAATAGTCTCATTGCTTTTGGGAACAAAGTACACAGTGCACCTTGTAGTTAGAGAGGTGTTTGCAGTCAGAAACTAGATAATGTGATCTGATTGCACATATTCCACAATCATTGTGTAATTCCCTTACTTTGGTGACCTTTGTATAACACAAGCTGAACTATAAGCTGTCTTCTTTTTATAATAACTTGTATGCTGGATGTTGTTTGCACTGAGGTCCTTCTGTAGTTGGTTTTGGCTAGAATGCTTTGGCCTGGCCTACTTGTACTCAGCCCAGGTCCTGGGGAAAGGCTTCCCTGGTAACAGGTAGCCTACACTGCACTTCCACTTTCAGCATGGCCATTCCATTTATGCTTGAGTGGATAATTATCTTGCTTAAGTTGATTATACCAAAGAAATGTTTATAGCGTACTCTTGATACACATGTAAGCTTTAAATCAAAATTAGGGGACGTGCCGGCCCGGTGGCGCTGAGGGTTGAGGCGCTGGACGCCACACCTCGCACCACGCCGGCGACTCGGGTTCAGGAGCGAGCTCGGGTTGTCGGGGGTTGGCCGTGGGGAGACAGGCTAGAGCGTCCGGAGACAGCTCGCCTTCCCGGGGAGGGAGGATCAGCGGCAGCGCGCAATCTCTGGTGGAGACTGGGGAGAGCCACAGCAAGCCGAGTCTCAGGTACACTGGCCACAGGCGGAAGCCAGTAGCCAATCAACCCCAGAGGCTGCTCCTTCGCGGAAGGAGGGGGGGGTGACGTTGCGGACGCCAGAGGATGCCCTGATGCTTAGGCACGCAACATCGCGGGGGGTAATATGGGAGGAAAAAGTACCTCCACGGAGCCTAGATGGCGGAGCACCGAGCCGCAGGCCCTAATGTGCCAACACCCACCCGCGAACCCAGGACCAGATAAGTACCCAATTGGGTCCCCGCCGCCTGGGGTATTCTTCAAGGCGCAGTGATGGACTGGGGAACGAGGGTGCTGGAAGGCAGGGCTTCATGGGTGACCCCGAGGTTCGGCTCAGTGGAGGGAGAAAAATAGAAATTTAAAAAAAAAAAAAAAAAATTAGGGGACATACTACAGTGACCCAAGCTAATTGCTCTAGTTAGTAAAAATTGTCAGCTGAAGACATTTACAGTAATGCCAGTTAGCAGTTGCTTTGAAAATGAACTAAGCAGAGCTAACTCTGTGCCTGTTGATTGCATGCTGGTTGAAATACTATAGCATATACGTCAGTCCACAGCTTAAGCTAGTGCAACATGGTCTGCAATTTAGCAGATGGTATGCAGACGTTAAATCATAAAACTGTGAACCTTATCAAATGTTAATAAATCCACTGAGTCACGGTGGCCTTGAGCAGTATGTTAGCTTCCCTGTGCATCAGTCCCTCCCAGCTGGGTAGAAGCAAGACCGCAGTGAAAGGCTGATTTTAGACTGGTCGCCCTTGGAAACTTTGACAGCTCTCCATGTGGCCATGGAGACTTCCAATCTGGGGCTCATTCTGAACCTGGAGAAGTTTCAGCTAGCCAGAATCCAAAAAAGAGTGACCGTCTGGCCCAGTGGCACAGAGGGGTGAGGTGCTGGTGCTTTAACTCACACCACGCCGGCGTCCCGGGTTCGGGAATGGATTCGGGGTGCCTGGGCCAACAGGGGAAGGAGAGGATTGAGCGTCCGGAGGACTGCTCTGCTCTCCTGGGGTGGGTTGGTGGGAGCCCTGCTCTGTAAGTGTCCCCCGGTGGAGACCAGGGGTACTACAAGAAGCAGCACACAAGAGGGGACCAGAAAAGTGTGAAAATGCACACATGACGGTGGCCCACCTCCCTGCATCTCCCAGCCGAGATATCTCCAGGCTGCATTTCCGTGCTCCAGTAAAGCTGCAAGGGAGCGCTACATGCGCTACGGTCTCTCCTCCCGCTGGCCCAGCGGGATATGGGAGAGCCCACCCGGCGAAGTGATATGTCTGGGGCAATCGGAGCAGCAGGATGGTGTATCGGCCAGAGGAGGCAACGGCAGGGCTTGGCTGCCCAAAGGAGAGGACGACAGCAGGCATATTGGAGGAGGTATAAAGAAATAATGCAAAAAAAAAAAAATAGTGACCAAAATAATATGAGGTAGAAAAAAAGGGAACCTGTTGTTTATGTATATTAATCTTGAATGATGAGATCTTCATCCAAAATCTCCCCTCCATTGGACTACACCTCTCGAACTGTAAGCTGTCAGCATCAGGACCACTCAGAAACTTTTGCTAGCCAGGGGCCGCCCACAGTTAGGTGCAGACTATGTAATGTGGGCAGCCCCAACACTTCTCATTTCTTTCTCCAGCCATCGATCATCCTCATCAGACCTACTGAGAAGCACCATCGAAATAACCATTGCTGTTTGTTATTTTCTGTAGTTTGTATACTGTTTCATTGTAATCTCTGTATGCTGCCAAAGGGCAAAGAACCTGTGTTCCGATATTGTTCCTGTGGTTACAAAATCTAAAAGAGTGGCACTCACACTATTTATGCATGTTGTTTGTGCCTATCTCACGACATGAGGGCCTGCAAGATCTGTCAGAGTTTCAACTGGGCTACAAGGTGAATGCAGATGAAAGGCCTTAGAAACCTTTCTCACCCAAAAAGCATTGAAAGCCATGGAGAAGGCTGCACGTTCCACTCCTGCTTCTCTCTCAGTGTCGACCAGGAAATGGTCATTGAAGTTGAAAGAAAAATCATCGTTGAGGCCTTCCTCTTCTTCTGGCCAAAGCATACACACAAAGGTATATCTGCTTCTCTGGCGAGTTCAAGGTTGCCATTAAAATTGGGTACATCCTCATGGTACCTGCTCCACTGGTGTTGACTACAGCCTCCCCCATCCCACCCCAGACTGTCGATAAGACACCAAGATCTGGCTTGGCTCAGGCACTGCCATACCTGTTATGGATGGTATTTCATCACTGTCGTTGGGCTCTGACTCTTCAATACATGTAGTCCCGGAGCTTTTTGGGATGCCATCAACTCACAGGCTGTGTTAGTGTTATTTTCAGACATGCTACATTGCCTTCTACCATTGCTGCCATCAGGGGTAGGTCTGCTGTCTTAACCAGGGCCTTCACTGATGGATTCCAGAAGCATGCCAACAATTCCTCCTTCTCAGCTGCTGCCTATGTCACCAGCTCCTTCTATGAGTCCCGCCATCATTCCTGATAATGACGACAAAGTTAAATATAATCCTGACCTCATGACATTGAAGGGGATTTAGAAAGAGAATACGGGTGTGAGGAGCAGTTTGAAGAAGGAAGCTTGCCTTCTAGCTCCTCCACTGTGTCGTCCTGTGGTGAATCGGCACCATTTTGCATGTAAATTAACTTTGAAAACAATATATGATGTTGGTCAAGATACAAGTGTGATGGAAAGGGACAACAACAGTGATACTGATGTGTTGAGTTCTAATTCCTAGCTATGGCCTACATCTTTGTATTGTTTCCAACAGCCGGGTTACAACATTGTTTGTAAAAATGTGAACATGATTTATCCGAGTTGATGCTGCAGCCTAGTTGACAGCGTTTTAATAACTGTTCTAAAAATGAATGTTCAGCATTAAAGAATTTATCAGAAAATAAATATATTGTCATAAAAAGTGTTGATAAGGCTGTAATTATTATAGACAAAACAAAGTATTTTGCAGAAATAGAAAAACAGTTGAGCGATGTGTCCTTTTATAGAAAATTGCCTGGTAATGCAACTTTGGATCTAAAAAAGAGAATTCATATTGCATTGGAAGAAGGTTTTGTAAATGGATATATCACAGAAGCACAACATGGGGGTTTGATAGTGTCCCATCCTACTGTACCTACCATATACTGTTTACCTAAGGTGCATAAGGACCCAGTTGATACCCCCTGGTCGCCCAATTATTTCTGGACATAGGTGGTTAACTGAACCATTGGCATGGTTTATTGATGCTCATTTACAACCAATTGTACAGGGGTCACCCTGCTACTTAAGAGATTCTACCCAGGTTATTAATATTTTGGAGGATGTTTACATGGATGATGAATGGCTATTTGCCACATTGAACATTGAGGCCCTTTATACTAAGGTCCCCGTAGCTGGAGGCCTGATTGGCCTAGAATATTATCTGGACCAAAGCAATGACCCACATATAATCCCTACAGAGTTTTTGTTGAATCTTACAGAGCTAGTGCTCGATTCTAACATATTTCTGTTCCAAGGTTCTTTTTATAAACAGCTAAAGGGGACAGCCTTGGGGGCAGCTATGGCCCCCAGTTATGCCAACATACATGTAGGAAATTGGGAGACGGATTGGATTAGAATCGACGCCACAAATCCATATTTTGAATAGTTTGATTTGTGACGTTGCTTTATGGACGACATCATAATTGTCTGGAAGAGAACAGAAGAAATATTTTTAGAATTTGTTGGGTGGCTGAACTTTACGGATGTTAATCTCTGGTTTAAAGCCCAGTTACAGAAAGAAACTATCAATTTTCTGGACTTAAGAGTGTATAAGATGGGTGGTGGAAATATTGGCACCACACTATACACAAAGCCCACAGATGAGAATTCTCTTTTACTGTCTAGCAGTTTCCACCCACAGCATGTACTACACAATATCCCAAAGAGTCAGCCTATTGAGACCCTTAGGAACTTTACCTAAAAATTGGATTTTGAGGAACAAATGGACAATCGGATGCAATGTTTTTTTCAGAGAGGGTATGGTAAAGCTGTTATAAATAGAGCAGTTACGGAAGTTAATGGGATTCCTAGTGCTTCTGTGCTAGTGCACAAACCCAAGGACTCTGGGATAAATAAATACCAGGAGATAGGATTTGTCACTACTTATAGTACAAGGAGTACTGGCTTACAAAACATTTTAACTAAGAACTGGGAAATCTTATGGGCAGAAGAAAATCTGAGGAAAGTTACAGGTGAGGGGCCTAAAATGATTTATAAACGTGCACCAACAGTAGGCGACAAAGTTGTCAGATCCTTTTTAACCTTGGATAGGAAAAGCTATACTTTATGGTCCGTGCCTCCACCTAGTGGTACCAAGAGGTGTGGGAAGTGTAAATTCCGTCCTTTTATACAGGTAACAAATTCCTTCCAGAACCCAGTAACTAAACAGACTTTTAAAATCAAAGATTTGATTTTGTGTCATACTTCTGCAGTTGTCTACATGCTTTTGTGTTCTTGTGGGTTCCTGTGTATCGGTAGAACTACTAGAGAATTTAGAGTTCAGATAAGTGAACATGTCAGAGCTCTAGATAAACATGTTACGATTTATGCTGTTGCCCAGCATGTGAATGGCTGCAGAGATAAAAATATACGACACAACATTAAATTTATTGGTCTAGAAAATGTTATAGTGGATCCAAGAGGTGGCAATCTAAAGCAGTTGACTGGACAGACAGAGAGAGAGAGGTTTTAGATATTTGTATTAAATTCTTGTGAAGGCTTGGGCTTGAATGATAGTATTGATCTAGCAGTATTCCTATAGGTGTGCTATGTACAATATTTTCAACATCTAAAAGATGTTTTAGCCACATATTGACAATTTAAATGAAATTTGATTAACAAAAAGTATTAAATGTTAACATTGTCCTTTAATGCCTCATAATGCAGTGTTGAAATTGCAATATAATGGGTATTAATAATAGCGTTTTGTATTGTAAATGAACACAAGTAGGCCGGCCTGTCGGCGTGGCGGTAGCGCTACTGATCACGACGCTGGATGCATTCGGGTTCGAACGAGCCTGGGAAGCTGGAGGGTCGGCTGGGGGAGGAGGTTTGAGTGCCCATGGGGCTGCTTGCCTCTCCTGGGAGACTAGGCTTGGTGATAGACTGGCCTCTGGTATTGTGGCATGTTAACATGCACCAGCTGCAGTGTGTAGTGGAGAGCGTGATGGACATCGTCTCTAGCGCCTTGCCATCTGGGCACAATTCACACTCCAGGGGAAAACGGGAAAATGGCCTCCTGTACGATGGGGTGACGGAGCGCTGGCACTGATCCCAAGCCTCTACCTCTGCAGTAGCCGACGGAATACTGAAGATTCAGGGTGTAAGTTCCCCACCTCGTCCCCACCTGGGGTGGATTACCACGGCTTGATGGGGGTGAACCAGAGGTAAGAAGGAGGGACAAGATGCATTGGCGACAAGAAGCATTGGCGACTCCCAAGGAAGCGGAGCGCAGGAGGCATGGGAAGGAGAGATAAATAGAAATATAAAAAAAAAAATGTACACAAGTTTCTTTTGAATCAAATATGCTCACTGTAGTTTAAATGAGGTTTGAAACTAACCTTACCCCTTAGAAAAAAAGGGGTTTTAATCATAAATTTACATTTATTCTGAATAAATGAGCAGTTCTGATCCTTGATTCATTGTGTCACTTTACAAGTTTGTCCCTCAGACATGGTTTACAAATACAATTAAATGTCTGATGAATTGTTCTCTGAGACAGTTTTTATTAGTTGCATTTAATAGTTGCACTTAATTAGATTATTAGGAAGCACGAGTTTGTGTGATATCTGCACACGGTTTTGTATGTATTTAATTCAAGCATAAACACTAGCCTTGTTATCTCTGATGAAACTTGGTGTGTTGTACTGAGCGAAACGTAAGAAGTTTTCTCCAGGCCCACACTATAGTGGGTGGTGTTGAGCCCAATATTTTGCACTTTTGCACTGTTTTAAAATAAAGTTTTGGACCATCCTGGCTGGGTGCTTACTGTTTTCATTTATACTTCATGTTTTAGTGACAGCACCAGCCACATCCCGGTGTGGCTTTTCGTTTCATTTTGTTGACTCTGTCATCCTGCAGCGAGGAATCTGTGGTTTACACACCCAGGACTCCCCCTGAGGATCCGTCCTTTCAGGCTGTACTTCAGCAGATGCAATCTGCCATGGTTTTTGCTGCTGAGGAGGAAGATTCCACTAAAATGAATCTTGTGGAATTGTTGGAGGTTCCTTCCACACCATCAGTTATTATTCCTCCTTTATATCCTGTATTAGAGGATGCTACCTTTACAGCCTGGCATAAACCCAGTACCCACCCTGCAGTTCAGCGGAAGGCTGATAAACAGTACCCTGCACCGTCTGTTAAGCCTTATTATGCTATATAGCCTGAAACTGACTCTAGTCATTATGACTGCTCATGATAATTCTAGGACCACTAGATACATGAGTATTTTGCAGCCAGACAAAGAGTCTAGGAAGTTGGATGTAATGGGCAAAGGTACTTATGCCTCAGCATCCTTAGGCCTGCAGATTGCTAATTACCAGGATCTTATGATAAAATATCAAAATAGCCTATGGAAATCTGAACTACTGCAATACAGGCTTTACCTGATGGTCCTGCAAAGACTAACTTGCTTAAAACCATCTTAGCTGGTTCTAAAGTTGGCAAACATATGCTGCATTTAGCATGTGATGTGTTGGATGTCTGTGCCAGGGCTGCAGCCTCAGGTATCTGCATTAGACATTACGCCTGGCTCTGCCACTGATGTGCAAAAGGCTGTTTTGAATGCTCCTTTTAAGGGCTTCAGACTCTTTGGAAGTGATGTTGAAAATGCAGTTTGTGATCTACTGTCCTCCAAAATGACTTTACGTTCTGTGAAATCCCTTAACCTTATGCCAACCAGGGAGCATAGTAGGGGATCTTTTTGTAAGCCTGCTACCAGAGATAACCATACATACCATTGGCAGTCCTGTGGTACAGATGGTGGTACCTTTCTGGGTGCACTCCCGTGGTGTCAACGCAAAAACACGTAAATGAATCAGTCCTGGTGGCCCTGCCGGACTCAGTTCTGTCTGACTCTCTTCCATCTGCCCCTGCCCAGCTGTGGCCTCCAGGGGTGAGAGTGAATGGAAGGATCTCTCTTCATCTAAAGCAGTGGAGGGGATTGTTACAGACGAGTGGATCATGGAAATTATAGAAAAGGTGCATGCTCTGAAATTAATAGAAACCCCTCCAGTTCATCCTCTGTCCCATTCCTTTTACCCATAGGCCACTTGTCCCTCCTGTAAGAGGAAGTCCAAGACCCTATTTAAAAACATGCTATCAAACCTGTTCCCCCACAAGACAGGGACAAAGGGTTCTATTCGGGATGCTTCCTAGTTCCAGAGTGGACAGGAGATCTATGCCCTGTGTTGGACTTTGGAGACCTCCATCTGTACATCGAGTACAAAAAGTTTCAAATGGTGTCTCTGCAGCCCGACTCCCCTCTTGCAAAAAGAAGACTGGCTCTGTTCCCTGAACATGAAGGATGCATACCTTCAATCAAGATCAGACAGTGCCACAGACAATATCTCTCCTTCATGCCTGTAAATGGCATGAGTGAGGCAAGGGTACTTTGCACCATGCAGTTTAATGAGTGGTTGAAAAAATGGTGTGGAGCACAGGGGTTTGGCTTCATAGGGGACTGGGGTTCCACCTGGAGGGACACCAGCCTATACTGGCAGGATGGTCTGCATCTGTCCAGGAAGGGAACAAGTCTTTTGAGCAATCGGTTTAAATGCTTCATTGGCAAGCTTTAAACTAGTCAAGGGGAGGCACTGATAAGCAGCAGAAAATCCCGCCTCTCCTACAAAACAGGGTACTAAATGGGAAAAGACTGAGGTAGAAAAGTCAGTGGGGATGCTGCAACAGAAAGTAAAGCATCAAAAATGGAGAGCAATGAGTACCAATGCCCGTAGTCTGAGTAACAAGCTTCCTGAATTAGTGGCCTTGATGGAGGAGGAACATCTGGATATCGTGGCAGTCCACAGAAACATGGTACACACAAAACCATGACTGGGATGTAAACATACCAGGATACACTATCTACAGGAGGGACAGGGAGGTAAAGAGGAGGAGGAGTAGCTCTTACATAAGGGAAGGAATCAAAGCAACAGAACAAAAGGGTAAACAGGGAGGAGAAGAAGCACTGTGGGTAAATTTGGAGACCGCAATGGCACCACAATCCGCACAGGGGTTAGAGTACAGACCCTCTCAGGGAGGAAATGGACAAGGAAATGATAGAAAGTATACTTAGTATGGCAGAAAAAGGGGAGATATTGCTGATGGGTGATCTGAATATGCCAGATGTTAACTGGAGTGCAGTTGCAGCAGCCACTTCGAAGAGTGGGGTTATTCTAGATGCCCTACAGGGGGCATGCCTTAGACAACTAGTATTGGAGCCCACTCGAGAGGGAACAATCTTAGACCTGGTTCTCTCAAATGGAGATGAGGAGGATCACAGATGAAGTGGGTCCATCTGGGAACTAGCGACCATCGAACAGTATGGTTCACAATAAACACAGCAATAGAGTCAAGCCATACAAAGACAAAGGTACTGGATTTTAGGAGGGCTGACTTTGTCAAATGGGTGAGTGCCTAAGAATGCACTAGCAAATGGGCAGGAAGGAGGGGTGAAGAACAATGGGAATAATAAAAACTGCCATCACAGAGGTAACAAGCCTTGTGTAAAGCAAATAAACAAAATGAACGAGGTAAGAAACCACTATGGTTCTCAAAGGAAGTGGCAGTGAAGGTTCAAGAGAAAAGAAAGCATTCAGGAAGTACAAGGAATCACAGAAGGAGCAGGACAGAGAACTGTATCAGTTAAAGCAAAAGGAAGCTGGGAAGGCAGTCAGAACAGCAAAGGCCCAAACCGAGGAAAAGATAGCCAACTCAGTTAAGAAGGGGATAAAACATTTTATAGGTACATCAGGGAGCCAAGTAAGACCAAGGAGGGATAGTGAGGCTTAGTAAAGGGGAGGGAGGTGGGCAGAGGGTGACTGTGAAAAGGCAGAGATACTAAACAAATACTTTTGCTCAGTATTTACAAAGGAAGAGGGGAAGTACCTAAAACAAACAGTAGAAACACTCTGGATACAGAAGTTGATACCAGACCATTTACAGAAGAAAGGGTTCTGAAAGAACTCTTAAAACTGAAGGTGGACAAAGCAATGGGGCCTGATGGGATTCATCCCAGAATTCTAAAAGAACTAAGAGTAGAACTAGTGACACCACTGACTACCCTCTTTAACAAATCATGGGAGGATGGGGTGGTACCCGAGGACTGGAGGAGGGAGATGTATCCCTTCACAAAAGTGGGAGCAAGGCAGAAGCAGGAAACACAGACCTGTTAGTTTAACCACTGTGGTAGGGAAAATGATGGAATCACTTCTGAAGGAAGAATTGTTGAGTATCTAGAGGCCAGAGGGGCACAGGACCCAAGGCAGCATGGATTCACAGCGGAAGGTCATGCCAGACAAATCTGATAGATTTCTTTGACTGGGTGACCAAAGTAGTTGATCAGGGAGGGCTGTGGACATGGCCTACCTAGACTTTAGCAAGGCATTTGACACAGTCCCACACAAAGATTAATATATAGTTAGCCAGCCTGGGGAGGGTCCCAAGATGACAGCCTGGGTAAAGAATTGGCTGGAGAATAGGACACAGAGAGTAATAGTAAATGGAGTCCACTCTGAAAAAAGGGGGTTAGTAGTGGAATGTGAGGTTCAGTATTAGGACGGTCCTCTTCAATGTCTTTATAAGCGACATTGCAGAAGGACTGGAAAAAAGTATGTCTCTTTGCAGATGACACAAAGATCTGCAACAGAGTTGATGCACAAGGTGGAGTGGCAAGGATGAGAAGGGACTTGGCAAGGTTAGAGGAATGGTCAAATGTATGGCAGCTTAGATTCAATGCTAAGAAGTGCATAGGTAATGCACCTGGAAACAAAACCCAGGGAAGAGTACACAATGGGGTGAGATACTAACAACAACAAAATGGAAAGGGACCTGGGGTAGTCATATCAGATGACCTAAAGGTGGGAAAGCAATGTGAGAGGCAGCAAGGAGGGCTGGGGGATACTTGGATGCATAGGAAGAGGCATCACCAGTAGAAAACAGGAAGTTATTATTCCTCTGTACAGACAGCTAGTGAGACCCCATCTGGAGTACTCATGTGCAGTTCTGGAGACCCAATCTCCGTAAAGACATAGACAGGATGGAAGCTGTCCAGAGGAGGAGCAACTAAAATGGTGCAGGGTCTGCACCGAAGACATATAAAGAGAGACTTAAGGAGCTTAATATGTATAGCCTCGAGGAAAGGAGGAGAGGGAGACATGATAGAAACTTTCAAGTACCTCAAGGGAATCAACAACGCCAAGAGGGTAGCATCTTTCAAAAGAGGTGTGCAAGAACAAGGGCACAATTTGAAGATAGAAGAGGCTGACTCAGAGGTAATTTAGGAAGTATTTTTTCACAGAGAGGGTTGTGGATGTATGGAGCGCCTTCCAGAGGAGGTTGTGGAGTCAAAAACAGTGGTGGAATTCAAGCATGCATGGGACAGTCATAAGGCAATTCTAGGGGGTGGGGGTAGGAAGAAGTAGGCTGCTGGTTAACTAGGACCTGCAGCTTATCCATCAGGTAGGGAAATGGGCAGACTGGGTGGGCCAAGCGGTCCTTATCTGCCGTCAAATTCTATGTTTCTATGCTGGAGGGCAGGCACTGTCAGTTCAGAGTGTTTCCCTTTGGCATATCCTCAGCACTGCATGTATTTGCCAAATGCTTAGCAGTGGTTGCTGCAGCCCTTCACAGGGAAGGGCTTTATGTCTTCCCTTATCTGTATGATTGGCTCCTGAAGGCCAGTTCCAGGGACGCTCTTCTTCACACCCTTTCCTGAATGAACCCCAACTGTGTTGAGGCCTTGGGGATTGCAGTGAGTGAGTTAGTGCTAACCCTGTGCCAATGCTTGCAAGACATTGGGGCAATACTGAACATGGAACTAGGAAGTATCTGCAATAGGAAAAAGATCTAGGGGTGGTTGTAACGGGGAACATGAACAATACAGAGCAGTGCAGGAAGGTGATGGCAAAGGCGAACAGAATACTGGGATGTATTGTGAGAGAAATCTCCTCCAGGAGCAGGGAGGTGATCCTGCCTCTCTACAGGTCACTGGTCAGGCCACACCTGGAGTACTGCGTGCAGTACTGGCACATATATCTGAAGAAGGACGTAAGATTACTGGAAGGGGTACAACACAGAGCAATGAAGATGATCCAGGGATTGGAGGACAGGCCATACAAGGAGAGGCTGAGTGAATTGAATATGTACTCCTTGGAGGAGAGAAGGGATCGTGGGGATATGATTGAGACCTTTAAGTACTTAAAAAGGATAAACATAGACATGTACTGAAGAGATATTTAAGCTAAGGAGGGGGAGAGATATGAGAGGGCATGGTCTTAGATTGGAGGGGGAAGATATAGGAGGGAAATGAGGAGACACTTTTTCATGGAGAGGGTTGTGGCAGAATGGAACACTCTGCCGGAGGAGGGTGGTATCCTTAAAGACAGTGGGTAGTTTCAAAAGGGGATGGGACAGGGTGAGGCGGATAATTGTGAAGGGGGAAGGGGTGGGGCAGCTGCAAGGTAAGGGTGCTAGCTGCACACTCGAGCAGACTTGATGGACCTTGTGGCCTGTTTCTGCTGGCAAATTCATATGTTCGTAAGGGGTGTGCCTTCCTGCTACAGGACAGGGTGGACACCATTATTGCTCAATGGCACTTGATTCTCAGGAGTCACTTCATCTCTGGCAGGGCAGTGTTACGTCTTCTGGGCCTGATGGCTGCTGCCATACTAACAGTGCCATTTACTCAGCTCCATATGTGAATCCCACAGTGGACAGTCGGTACAGTGGGATCAATTGACAGAACAAATGATTCTCATCACATCCCCGCTTTGACAAGCACTACTATGGTGGGTGGATCGTGACAGCTTACTCAAGAGCATTCCATTCCTTGCACCAGCTGTTGTACTGCTACTCACCATGGAGGCCTAGGATTCTGGTTGGGGTGCACATCTTGGCTCCTTTCAGACACATGGATCCTTGAACAGAGTGGAGGCTTAACTACACATAAATGTCTTGAAAATGAGAGCTGTCCTATACAGCCTTCAGGCATTTTAAAATCATCTCTGCCCTGGTCCTCTGTTAATCCAGAAGAAGAATGTTAGTGTCATGCACTACATAAACACACATGGGGGCATTCAGTCCTATTCCCTATGCAGGGAAGCAATGAGAATGTGGAACTGGGTGATGTCTTATGGCCTTCTGCTATCGGCCATGTTTCTCCCAGGTCTCCAAAACGTAGTGAGAGACAAGCTGATTAGGTCTCCATCCCTGACTAATGGATGGAAACGGTTGACCTCTCTGGTAAACAAACTCTTCACAAGATGAGGTCATCCAGAGTTGGGCATTTTTACGTCACCATGCATTGCAACATTGTCACATTTTTTGCTTGCTCACTCCAGGACCTGGAGTTCCTTTTATGAGACGCATTGTCCTCTCTTGGAAAAGGAAAGTCCTGTATGTGTTTTCACCCATTCCTCTCATACAGAGGGTTCTGCTCAAGCTAAGAGTGGAGAGTTCCACTGCCGTCTTCATAGCTTCTCTGTGGCCTCATGGGATATAGTTTCCACTCCTACAACATCTGCTGATACAGCGTCTTGTTCCTTTGGCCCTGTGTTGGAGTCTGTTATTGCAGGACCGGGGATCTCTGGTCCATCCGGACCTAAAGTCCCTTACATCTGCATGCATGGCTCCTGAATACATAGTCATTGCTTGTTTTAGGATGTCACCTAAGGTTGTTGACGTCTTGCTTGAGGCTAGAATGGCTACTTCCAGGACATACGTATTCCTTGAAATGGAAGTGTTTCACTTTGTGGGACACTTCTCAGAATACGGACCCTTGTGTGTCCTGTGACTTCTGTTTTGGAATACAGTACTTGCTTTTGTTATCTGATTCAGACCTGCTGTATTCCTCTATAGAGGTGCATTTGGCTGCTGTATTAGCACTCCTGACTACAATCTGCACAGGGCAGATAGGGAAGGCAGAGGGGGCAGTGTGGCCATCTACACTAAATCTAAGTTTACAGTCAGTGATTTTCACTGTAAATCTAAACATAAGGCGTATGAAATCGTATCTCTCAAGTTATACCTTCCATCCACTGAATGTCTCACTATTATTGGTGGTTATCGCCCCCCCATCTGGTGGCACTGACATCCTCACCATACTTAAATCCTTAATCGCCTCCGCCAACACTGAAACTTTAATACTTGGGGATTTTAATAGGGACTGGCTTACCCCCAAGTCGCACAGCCTGAAATCCTTCTGTGACGAAGTCGGCTTAGCCCAGTTAGTCGATGAACCCTCTAGAACCAATACATCCAATCCCGACAACAGTTCTCTCCTTGATGTCATACTTTCTACACATCCCCACAAAATTCTTCACTCTGCAGTCTTCCACAATGACATGAGTGACCATGGGGTGGTTGTTTGTACAAGATCACAAATTATAGCCCGACAGCAACCAACACTCATAACTAAGCGGTCCTTTCGCAAGTTTAATACATCGGACTACTTATCCAACTTGAGCAAAATTAGATGGCAAGACCTCTACCTTGCCAAAACAATTGATGAGGCGGTCACTGTCTTTGACAACCTCACCGCGCTGGCCAACAAGCATGCCCCTTTGATCAAAGTCAGGGTGTGTATAACATCCAACCCATGGTTTACATCAGATCTCAAGGCTACACTCCTACGCCGTGATAAACTCTGGGCTAAGGCTAGAAAATATAAAAGCCCAGCTGACTGGCAAGCATTCAGAGCAGCTAGAAACACCTGCATTAAACACATCCATGCAGGCAAAGCCAACTGTTATGTCTCCACTCTTGAGCAGGCAAAAGGGAGTTCCCAAAAAATCTGGAAGACACTCATGTCCATCGAAGGTCGGCCTGTAGCCCCTCCATCTCTCTGAAGAGCCTCAGCAATGGTAGGGCTGTGGAAAACAGCTGCCTAATCCTCGAGGAAATCAACAATCACTTTGTAACTGCTAGCCTAGCTTTCGACTCTTCGCCTCATGCAGCCTGTGGTAGCAACCAAGACTGTAATAACATTGACTCACAAACTTCGACCCACCCTCTCCAGTTGTGCCCGCTTAGCTATAAAGAAGTCGAAGATTCACTTCTTAACATAGACATTCGAAAAAGTGCAGGGGACAATGGTCTAGAACCTTTTTTTCTTAAACTAGGCTATCTCAACCTCACCGCCCCATCCTCCACATATTCAATCTTTCCATTTCCACTGCCACTGTTCCCTCCTGCTGGAAATCTGCCTACGTCCTCCCATTATTCAAGTCAGGGGACCCATATGACCTAAACAACTGTAGGCCCATCTCAATCTTACCTGTCATCTCCAAAGTCTTTGAAAAGCTAGTTTACTTCCAAATGAAACTTCATATCGAATCATCTTCAATCCTCAACCCTGCACAATCTGGCTTCCGGCCCAACTATAGTACAGTCACTGCTCTAGCCAAAGTTACCAATGAATGGATCATAGCCATGGGCTCCAAGAAAGTTACTGGTGCAGTATTTTTAGATCTCAGCAAAGCGTTCGACACTGTCGACCACAATCTGTTAGTCTCAAGCCTAATAAAAGTAGGTGCCACCCCACTTGCTGCCCAGTGGTTTACCACCTACCTATCTGGAAGGACCCAGAAAGTAAAAGCTGGTGGCCTCTTTTCTACATCCCTTCCAGTTGTCGGGGGAGTCCCACAAGGCTTCATATTAGGTCCCATCCTCTTCTCCCTGTACATCAATAACCTTGATGCACATATATCCCAGTTCCATCTGCATTTCTTTGCTGATGATACTGTACTGTATACATCAGGCCCTACACTGGCTGAAGTGAGGGATGTACTCCAAGCCGACTTTACACAACTAGAAATCAACCTAATCAGTGCCAAACTACTCCTCAATGCCAAGAAAACTAAGGCTATGATCTTTGCCCTAAACACCACCTCCACTTCCCTTGCAAACATGCACAAAGAATTTATCACTACCTCCCTAGGTGAACCCCTTGAAATTACCTCCAAATTCAAATATCTTGGTATGTGGCTAGACAACAAGCTTTCCTTTCACGACCACCTCGACAATCTGGCAAAGAGGCTAAAAATTAGGCTAGATTTCTTCTTCCATAACAAGTCCCTCTTTCCAATGGATACCAGAACTAGGCTGGTCCAGGCCACTTTCTTGCCGCTACTCGACTATGGAGATCTAATCTGTTCCTCTGCAGCGGCCTCAGGACTCAACAAACTAGACGTTCTCTACCACCGCACCATACGATTCATGACAAACCTACGCTACCGAGCCCACCATTGCGATTTGTACCTAGCCGCTGGCAGGACATCACTCTCAACTAGATGCACGCTCCATGCTGGTACCAGGACTCTGAAGCTACTCCTGAAGAAGCTCCCGAACTATCTCACAACCCTTTTCCATATTTCCCATAGCGCCTACTCTCTTAGGAAAAATGATCTCCTCCTCCTCGATGTACTGAGAACTCACACCTCACTCGGCAAGCGGGCCATATCGAGTGTACTCCAAACTATCTGGAACCAGCTCCAAGGCATACTGAAGCTTCCCAGTACTGTCCCTGTCAGCCTATTTAAAAGGTTAGCTGCAGCAAAAATAAGATACATGCAGCTGCTTCTAAATCCTAGCTCACTGCTCTAACCCTAGCCCACTGCTTCCTCTTAATTACCTAGAAATTAGCTGCTTTGATACTCCGAAACAAGCACTTTGTACCTTTTTTCCTGTACTTGTATTTTTCTATGTCATTGTCATTTTTATGCAACATGTTAATGCTTGCCCATAATTCTGTACTTAAATTTGTGCTGTTTTTTCGATTATACAATCTATAACTACCTGTCTGTGTCAAAGGACCTCCTTGTGAATGAGCTTGCTCAACGGAGTTTTCCTATAATAAACTTGGAACTTCTTACTTCTATAGATGGCCGTATAGTTACACAATTAGAAATGTCCCGTATTTTTCTGAGAGTTATTCTTCATATGAAACTCCCTATCCATAATGCAGTCCCCCCTTGGGATTTGAATTTCATACTTGAAAAACTGACCATGACTCCTTTTGAGCCTGCAGTGACTTGTGGCCTACATTGCCTTTCATGGAAAATGTTACTTTTAGTTGCCATGACTCATTATTTGATTTTTCATAAAGACAGAGTCTGTACATATTAATCCTACATTTTTACCGAAGGTGAATTCTGAATTTACACTGAACCAAACAATCCACCTTCCTGTTTATTACCCTGAGAATGCCAACAAAGGTGAGGCATTGCCGCATACTCTTAGTATGCATAGAACAACAGAATACTATGTTAATCTCACGAAGAGCTGCAGATAGACTTCTAAGCTTTTTGTTTCATTTCCCTTGTGGGAAAGAGGACGTTTAACTGTTTAATTTTTTGTGATAAGAAGTATAGTAAGCAACTTTCTGGTGCTGTTTGTGGTTACTTCACGAGGGGTATTGCCACTTTTGTCACTCGATTCCAGACTGTCCCTTCTGCTAACATATATGCTACAGCCACATGGAGCACTGTACATACTTTCACTAAGTACTACAGTATTGACATCGTCCCTCATAGATTTGCTGGTTTTGGACTTGCAGTACTGCAAGGCTTTCTGTCCTGATCCCATATCAGACTGTAACATCCTCCCTTGGTGCTTTGTACTGCTTGGGAATTGTTCCAGAGATGTGGCCCAGTGATGGAGATATCCTCGATGAAGATAGAACAGTTACATAAGAACTTACTATAGATCTTTGAAAGAATTTCCTCCATTGGACCATAGCGTACCCTCCCTCTGTCCCCCTTTTTCTGAGGGATAAACCAGTTGCTGTACCTAAGGCTGTATTTCATGCATTCTGTTGCGATCCCATTCTTCTCCTTGTTTGCCTGGTACTGGTTTTGGTCTCATGGTCAGAGATCTTCCGAGACTTATCTCCATTGGGTAACTGAGGAGTGTTGAGGCCACTCACCCTGTATAGGCAAGGATGTTGCACATCATTGTTGGCAGCCCCAGCTAGCAACATTTTCTGAATAGTCCTGTTGCTCACAGCTTACAGTTCCAATGATATGGCCCAATGGAGGAGATTCCGTGGAACATTTACTGTTACAGTAAGTTCTTACGTAACTGTTCTTTTCTTGAGGCATTGTGTGGGTCTAAAATTGATACCATGCCAGACTCATACTAGGAAGGTTAGAACTGTGCACTGGAGTAAAGCCTCAATTAGACAATATTTATGTTCACAGCATGTTGTGGGATTATGGAACAGTCTGTCACAAGTGGTAATGGACTGTACTGATAAAGCAAATTTTATTTATTTGTTTGATAACTGGGTAGATAGACTAGTCCAAGGGGCTGTTTTCACGTATGACCCAGGCCATCAAGAAGACACATACAGTACAGTTTTAGAAAAATAGAAACACAGTCAATGATGAGTAGTCCATCCAGTCTCTGAGTTCCCTATAAGCACTGGAACCTATTGTTCCTCCAGAGTACTAACCTTCCCTGTCCTACCCCACCATTCTCCTCCTCCTTGATTCTGTTGCTCTGAGCAACTATACCCTCCATTCTGTTCCAGCCCTGCTTGACTCCCCTAACTGGTTTTGCACCCACCGCCTTGGCTGACAGAGTGTACCATTGTTCCACCACCTTTCCGTAAAGCAGTACTTCCTCACGTCCCTCCTGAACCTCCCTCCTGTTATTTTCCACTCCTATCAGTGAAGACCACAAGTTAACATTCAGGCTAAATAGTTACCTGCACTTCACTTTTTTAATTCCATTTAGGAACTTGAAAGTCTCAATCATATCTCCCCTCTGGTTTCCAGTGTGTACATGTTAAGTGCCTTGAGGCACTCTTCATAGGACCTTTCCTGGTAGCCCTGAATCATTTTTGTTGCCCTGCACTGCACTGTCTACAGCCTGTCCTTATCCTTTCTGGGGTGAGGACTCCAGAACTGGGCACAGTACTTCAGTTGAGGTCTTGCCAAGGATCTATAGAGGGGGAAGTATTACCACTTTTCTTCTGCTATCATTACTCCTTCCAATACATTCCAGCATCCTATTAGCTTTGCTGTAAGCCTTGTTGCACTGGCTCGATTCTTTAAGTGACTTGCTGATGATAGTGCCCAGATCCCATTCCTCAGCTGTAGTGCTAAGTTTCTCCCCCTCACCATCCAGTACTCCGTCTTGCGGTTCTTGTTCCCTAGGTGCAGTACCTTGCACTTTCTGGCATTGAATTTCAACTGCCAAACCGTTGACCACCTGCCTAGTTTTTGTAAGTCTCTCTGTCTTTTCCTTATTCCCTCGTCAGTATCCACCCTCCCACATAGCTTTGTGTCACCCATGAAGAGACACAACCTGCCCCAGATGCCCTCTCCAATGTCACTGATTACCGTGTTGTAGAGGACCAGACCCAGGACCGATCAACTCCGCTCATAACCTCCTTCTCTTCTGATATAACCCCGTTGACCACAACCCTCTGCTGCCTCCCCTTTAGCCAGTTACCCACCCAGTTTACTGTGAGTTTAGCCACACCAAGGTCCTCCATCTTCTTCGGCAGTCGTTTGTGAAGCACTAAAGCAAAAGCATTGCTGATGTCAAAGTACAGCAAAAGCACAATGTGGCTGTTGTCCAAATCCTGTGTCACACAGTCAAAGAAAATAATCAGGTTAGTCTGACAAGACCTTTCTACCACAAATCCGTGCTGTTTACTGTCTTGGAGCCCAGTTAAAGCAGCATACAGATCAGGAAGGTACATGCAGCAAAGGCAGAGCATTATACATAACAGTTTGTACAGGTAAAAGCCATACAGAGAAGGCAATACATGACAAACAGATTAGGCCCCCAGTAATAGACTCAAGCCAGTGATGCAATAAGCTACAGTGTTACAAGGCTGGATAATCTGATTTTGGAAGGTTTTACCTTGAATTATTATCATCAAACAGTGGGGCAGTCTCAATGGAACAAATGGTCTATTTCTGTCCGTAATACTAGTATATAGAAAATATTAGAGGAAAAAAGAACAAGAATCTATCATGTCCGTCTGCTGCCATCCTGGCAGATATAGCATTAAATATTATGTGAAATACTGAATTTATCCTTTAAGGAGAAATACCTACCCTGTTTTAATGAACCTAGTGCTTAACCTATTCATCCCCTTAATAATTCCAGTTGCTGTCTGCTCCACCCTCTCTGTAACTGCAGTGCCCTTTTTGTACTGCAGCAACTACAACTGAACACAGTACTTCAAGTCTCGCCTTCCCAGTGCCCTATAAAGGGGTAAAATCACTTCATTTTCACAGTAGTTTATGCAACTTTTAATGCAGCCTAGTATTTTATTGGCCTTCCCTACTGCCTCTGGACGTTGTGGTGACAGCTTCACTGTCCCATCATTGATGGCCTTGAGGTCGTCTTCATGGACTAGAGCTGATGTTTAAAAAGTATAGCACCTCTGACCTGAATTCCTTGGGCCTAAGTAAGGAACTATACACTTATCAACCCTGAATTTCTTTTGAAACTTATTGTCATACTCTTCAGTTCATTTTAGTCTCCCTGCACACTGTCTTCTTCTGTCCTGGAATCTATTAGTATTAACCTCATTAGCTTTTTGTCAACCACAAATATAATTAACTATCCCCAGACTCCACATTATCAATAAAAATATTAGACAGTAGGGGTCCAAAAACTGACTCATGGGGAAGCCCACTGGCAACTTCCTTCCAATCTGATGTTGTCCCATGTACTGCTAAATACTGAGCCCTATTGCTGATTCAGGGCTCTACCCATTGTGCTCTATTTCTGTAATTCCAATGTTCCCAACTTCAGAACCAACTGATCTCAATGAAGCATGTTGAATGCTTTACTGAAATCTAAGTATATTACATCAACAGACTTTCCCTGTGTAAGTTCCTTGTAACCTCCTCAAAAAAAGACCAACAAGTTAAAAAGGCATGATCATCCTTTAATGAATCCATATTGCCTCTGATTTAGCAGCTGGAATTTATTTATGTATTTATTTAAGTGTTTTACCAGGAAGGCATACTGAGCAGGCTACTGCTGGATTCCAGATGTGTCCTGGGGGAGGGGTAGTACATACATGGTTGAATGTAAGCAGGTACAAAGACGAAATACGTAGTACATAGTACCAGCTAGTGACAGACACAATGGGTTAGGAAATAATACATGAATTGATAAGACTCTTGACAAGCGCAGTGTAAGACGTGATACAATAAAATTTGGTTATGCCAGTAAACATTAAACGTTAAATAGGAAGTGCCAGACAAGGTTGCCACCCGAGGGTTGTTATAAGGCCTAGAGACATGAGCAGGTAGGGGAGAAGTGATCTAGGAGCAAGGAGTTAAGATCCGAGGAGGTAGAGAAGTGACGAATGTTTGCTGGGAGGGAGTTCCACAACTTGGGCATGCAGTAGCGAAAGTCTGCCTGTCCTACGGCAGAGGATCGGTGAGGGAGAACCAGGGTTCTTCAGTCATTATGTCTGAGTGAGTACGCCTGAGTGAATGTGTTGGCTAGGGCATTTGTGAGGTGGGGGGAGCAGCCGGGACCAGTACTTGGCCGCAGTCTTGGCACAATGGGACATCCTATGATTTTCTAGAGATGTAAGGTTCATAGATTGGTAGAGGACACAGTGATGGGTGGAGTAAGGGCAGTTCAGGGCATAGCGACAGAAAGCATGGAAGAGGGGATCCAGTCTGGCTAGGGTGGACTTGGGACCCACACTGTAGACAACATCCCTGTAATCGAAGACTGGGAGTATCATTTTCTGCACGATGACCCTCTGGGGTGAGACTGGGATATTGTCATGGTTGCAGCCAAGTGCTCTGAGCCTGGGGTGAAGCTTCTTAAGTATGGAGTCAACATTTGCAGAAAAGTTGAGGTGCTGATCAAGCCAGACTCCGAGGTACCTGAAGAAGGTACAGGCCTCGAGAGGGGTCCCGTCCAGGGTATGGAACGTGATAGGAGAGAGGAGCCTTGAAAGTCGTCGTCTTGTTCCAGAAGTCACAGAAGTGGTTTTCTTGGCATTGAGGGAGAGCTGATTTGAGTGCGGCCAGAGCTGGACCTGATCAAAATCCGACTGTAATCTGGTCATTACTTCTGTGGTTGAAGGGCCTGATGTATACAGCACGGTATCATCTGCATACATGTGGATGGAGGTGTGAGGGCAGGCAGATGGGAGGTCATTTATAAAGATGGAGAACAGGAGGGGGCCTAGGACAGAGTCTTGTGGCACCCCAGCAGTGACAGGGAGGGGGGCTGAGGTGGCACAGTTGATTCTGACTGATTGGTATCTGCCTACAAGGTACGAGTGGAACCAACTGGTGGCCCAGCTTGTCAGCCCAGCATTGGACAGTTTGGTCAGGGGTAGTGAGTGGGAGATGGTGTCGAATGCCTTGGCTAGGTCGATGAAAATGGTGGCTGTGATGTGGCCAGCATCCATACCAGTGAGGATGGAGTCAGTGAGCCTGAGAAGGGAGGAGGTGGTTGAGTGGGATTTCCCAAAGCCAGACTGGTAGGGGGTGAAGAAAGAGGAGGAGCCAAGAAAGGGTGATAGACGAGAGAGTACTAGGTGCTCTTGGAGTTTTGCCAGGATGGGTAGTAGGGAAATAGGTCGGTAATTGTTTGGGTCAGAGGCATCCGCACCCTTATGAAGGGGGATTACGGTGGCATGTTTCCATTCAGAGGATACTTCAGCAAGGGAGAAGGATAGATTGAATAGGTCGGCCAGGGGTTTTGCTATGGCGGGGGCTGAGAGGTGGAGCATTTTGGTGTCCAACCCTGTTGGGCATTTGCCCTTGTTAGGATTAAGGGCAATCAGTGCTTTATATACCTCATCCTGGGTGATGGACTGAAATGAGAACGAGTGTGTTGTAGGTGTGGCATAGACAGGGGAGGTAACACTGGGTTGCAGTGTAGGACGAGAGAGCAGGAGAGGTGCATGGCAGTTTGTAAAGTGAGAGTTGAGCTGTGAAGCCACAGCTGGCAGATCTGTGATGGTGAGTCCACCTACCGGTAGGGTAGGGGAGGGGGGCTGCGAAGGAGGACTGAGAAGCGATTTTGCCACTTTCCAGAATTTGGCTGGCTGATGTGAGGTGGAGGCAAATGAGGCTTTGAAATAATTAGCTTTTGCTTGGCGATTTTTCTTAGTGCATGCATTGCGTAATGTGCGATATAACTGGAGGTCAGTTGGAGAGCTGGAAGATTTGTAGGCTTTCCAGGCTTTATCCCTATTCCTGAGGTGGGCTAGAATTTTAGTTGAGATCCAGGGAAGGTGTGCGCCTCTGACTCTGGTACGCCTTAGGTGGACGTTGGAATCCCAGACGGCAGAGAAGTTGGACTTAAAGAACACCAGGGCCTCATCAATGGTGGGGGATTGGTTGAGGAATGACCAGTCGGTATTGGCCAAGTCGTTAAGTAGTGTGGAGAGGTCCAGGGACTTGTAGGATCTAGTCAATAGGATTCGGGGTGGGGGGGCTTTAGGTCTGTAGATTTTTCTTATAGAACAGATGCCATGATGGTCACTTAAGGTGTCAGGTAGCAGGCTGCAGGCAAGGATCCTATGAGGGTGTGAGGTGAGGAACCAGTCCAGGAGAGTGTGATTCAGTGTTTTTGGGTTTAACCGAGTGAGTTCTGAGATTTGCTGTGCTAGGTTCAGAGCAGTCACTTTGTTGCGAAGCTTGGAGTTGGCCGCGGTGAGCCAGTTCTGCTTAAAGTTCCCAAGTATATGGAGCTCGCCCCCGGAGGCCAGAGAGTTTAATGTGCCTAGGTGGTCCAATATAGCAGGTGTATTGGCATCAGGAGCGCAGTAGGTGCCTGCAGTGTAAATCGGAGTAGCGTGGGGGAGGGAGATTTTTACCATTAGTGCATCAATGGACTCCGGTGGTGGAGACAGGGAGACCTGAGAGAACTGGATTGTGGAGGCAATATACATGGCTATGCCGCACCCTTTTTCATTGCCCTTGCGGTCATGTCGGATGAGAGTATAGCCAGGTATAGAGAATTCCGAGTCAGTGTTGTGGGACTTCAGCCAGGTTTCAGAGATAATCAGTATTTCCGGCCGGAGGGACATGGCGAGGGATTGAAGCAGTGTAATTTTATGAAGGAGGCTGCATATATTTAGGTGGATCATTCTTAGGCCGGATGGGAGTTGGATTGGCAAGGAGGGGTTAGGTGTAAGATGAATAGGTCCTGGGTTTGGCTCAACATCACCTGCAAGGAGTAACAGTAGAGTGATCAGGAGTTTGTTTTTTCTGCACAGCCCAGTAAAGCTTACGGGTGGAGGTATATGGTTTAGTAGAAGGAGCTGTTGGCCTCCAAGCAAGGGGCAATAGGGTTAGGTGGCTAATTTGGAAGGTGGGTGGCAGTAAGGTGGGGCCAACTGATACTGTGCGGAGGAGGCAGCCAGGGAGAGTATCATGCTTGGTAGAGGAGGTATAAGTGTTAAATGGCAATCTGATGCTTGGTGCCATACATCCCAGCAGCTCAGGGTATGGAGACGCGGAGGGACACCCAGGGGATGAGGATAACGATGGAAGATAAGAGAAGCAGTAGCATTGTGGAGGGCAATCAGAATGAGAGATATTTGGGGTTTCTATGTTTGTTGTGGGAGTAGTGGCCACTAGTGGTTGAAGGGAATAGCCTACAAATGGGAAAGTGGGCTGATTGGTTTATACAAGCATGTGATATCGCCTATATAAAGGATAGTTTGCCAAGGGTGGTGGTGGAGGCGGTAGGGTAGCTGATGCAAAGCGTCAGCAGGGTTTCCTCAGTGCTGAGCTGTTTGCTGAGCTCAGATGCCGTACCTGCTTGCTTGGGCTGAGTAGCGGGGGTCCGCTCTCCAGATTCGGGGGAGGACTTTTGTTCAGGATTCTGCCCTCACGACCTCCGAGGCGGGCGAGGAGAGCTGGGGAGAAATAAAGAGGGAGCAGGATTAAGTAAGGTTGAGAGAGGGATGGGCTGGCTCGTATCTGTGTCACTTGATTGACTTGCCTTTAGCTTAAAACAGGACCTAGCAAAGCTTTAAACTTGGTTTTAAAATCAGAGATTACAAAAAGAAAATAAAAATAACTGCAGGCTGCTTTGCAACTCCGTGTACAGAGAATAAACTAAAGACAGCAAGTATCTCACACGGAGATGCAGAAATAGCTGCACAATTTCTTAGCAACTCTTTGTTACAGGTGGAGTGCCACAGTAGCATGTATGGGCAAACTGAAAGCAGCAAACCCGAGGGTTTAGGTCAAACTAACAAGGGTAGCCGCTACATTAGATTTAAATTACAAACACCCTGCTGCTGAATGCCTCTGTATGCAGTGCAGGGCAGTGGGGGTAAAGTAGACACAGTCCGTTTCTTACTTGGCGTGGGCTGGATTCAAATTTAGCACCCAAATTGCTCAGTGCTGAGCTGCTTGCCGAGCTCAGATGCCGTACCTGCTTGCTTGGAAATTGGTTCAGATATTCCATAATCTGATCTCTGATGCATTTTCAGTGTTTTTCCTATAGTCGGGGTCAGGAACAATGGCCTGTAATTACCTGACTCTCTTCCACTCTGCTTTTTTATACAAAGGAGTGACATTTGCCATCCTCCAGTCCCTAGGTGCCCATTTCCATTACTATCTTGCATCTGACAGTTAAACTAGTAAGTACATTTATTTTGTTCTGCTAACATGTCATTTTCCATGGTTTGTGATATTTTTAGCCTTATTTACAGCTAATAATGTAGATGGAATTGGTACATGTTAGAGTAGATCAGTTTTTCCTATTGAGTGAGGCATATCAGGAGAGAAATGTACTGGACATTCAGATTGCTGCTATGACCCCTCAATTATTTATAGGTTTTTGACCTCTTGTTTATTGAGCTATTGTAACATCTTCCTGAGCTTGGGAAGGAGCTTCACAAAATAAAGCTAATTAGAAGGCCTCTAGAATATCCTTTCACGGTCTTCTGACATCATAGAATATCACTAAAGGATATTTCTAGGGGTGTGGATAAGGTGTGCTCTCCACACCTTTGGCAGCCTTCCTTCCCCTTTAAATTCAACTGGAATGTCTTCAAGCTAAGCTTCTTCCACCCGAGTGGTGTATTCCTTGGCTCCACCCTTTGATATCCGATCTTCCTTTCTGCTGGAACAGTCAGGTCTCCAAACTGACCACCTTCTTCAGACTGAAGAAAAATCACTTATCAGCGCTGAAGTTGAGGGGTTCTCACACAAACCATATGCCAAACTAGCCTCTGAAGAAATGTGGCATGTACATTGTAGGATAAAAATTAAGTAATTCAGTTTATTGAAGAGAAGTACAAAATATAGCTTACAACAATTGAAATCCACATAGATACATATCAGTCTATTCTTATGAAAGATTCAAATTGCAGTATTCCTTCAAATAATGAAATTAGTGCTGCATTGAAATACAAAAAATGCAGAGACAGTGGAGCAAATCACCCAGCACTTAATGATTAAAGCATCATTTTGTCAAGGTGACATTTAAAGGAATGCTTTCTCCTTTTATACCCCAAATCAGCTCAGAGTCTAAATAAATTTAAATACATTTAAAGGGACGCTATCAACCCCTTTAGGCCTCAAATTGTCCCTAGTTTAAAATCACATTTTATGATTGCTTACATTCTTTAAACATTGCTGATGTAGCTGGTTGTGTGATTTAGATTCCCTTGTTCTTTTAAAAAATGAAAAACACGCTGCCAACCATACCGGTGTTACCACACAAAAATGTGCTTGTTTACATTCCTTGATCAACTTCTACTGCATCTTTGCCAGACTTGGGAACACCCCCACACAGAGTCTAGCCACTCATGATACAGTGGGAGGAGAGGAGATTATTGTGTCATGAGTGGCTACAATGTTTGAGGGTGTTCCTTATGTTAAGGATGCACGAAATAAGAGCTGAATAAGGATTTAAAACAAAACAAGGTTGGTTATAATTACATCATCATTCATTTCAGTTCTGCCAAGAAATGAAGCAAATAAAACAACCAGCAACATCAATGAATTTTAAAAAAAAGGTAAGCGATCATAAAATGTGGGTTTTCAGCCAGAAATGATATGATGCAAAAAGAGTTGACAATGTCCCTTTAAGGAGATGTTTTGCATAATGCTCTCTTAAAGTGCCAAACATGTATTAACACACTAGGATGTCAGTAGAGTAGGCCCAAAGGTCTATCTAGTCTGCTTGAAGATCAGCACCTGGTAAATGCATCCTTTACTGCCCTCCCCTCCTCCCCATCGGGTGTGCATCTCCAGGTCCGGCATTATTCATTTTAATCTTCCCCCTATACTTGTCCCACCCCCTTTTGAAGCCCACCACCATTTTCAGTTTCACCAATTCCCCTGGCAACGCATTCCACAGCTCCACCACACTCTCATTGAAGTAACGTTTCCTAGTCTCAGCCCTGAGCCTCCCTCCTACCAGCCTCCAGTGATGCCCCCTGGTGGCTCCTGCCTTCCGCAGCTGGAAAATCCTATCGGGGCGTGCCCTATTTACCCCCTTAAGGTATTTAAAGACCTCAGTCATATCCCCTCTGTCCCTGCTCTCCTCCAGAGAGTACAAGTTAAGCTCCCTGAGTCTCTCCTCATAGGTCCTTTCCCCCAGCCCCTGAATCATCCTGGTTGCCCTCCTCTGGACCTTTTCAATGAGTGCAATATCTTTGACCAAGTGCAGTCGCCAAAACTGCACACAGTATTCAAGGTGTGGTCTAACCATGCAGTTATACAGAGGGAGACTCGCCTCTTGCTTCCTGGAAGTTATCCCCTCTTCCAATGTACCCCAGCATTTTATTTGCTTTGGCCGCTGCCCTCCTGCACTGTTCAGAGTTATTCATTTTGGCATCCACACCACCCCAGGTTCTTCTCCCCATCCGTAACCTGCAGTTTCTCCCCTCCCAGAAAATATTCTTGAGCTGAGTTTCTAAGCCCCAGGTGGAGAACCCTACACTTCTTAGCATTAAACTTCAGTCCCCAGTTGTGAGACCATCCCTCAAGGGTCTCCAGGTCCTCTTGAAGGGCCCTTCTGCCCTCCACCCCATCCACACCGCCCCCAGCTTGGAGTCATTGGCAAAAAGGCTCATCTCACTCCTGATACCTCTTCTGATGTCAGAGATGTAAGCATTAAACAGGAGTGGGCCCAGCACTGAGTTATTATCTTCTAAAGGACCAAACTCCCCGTTTTAGTGCACCAACAAGTGTTAATTGATAATTACTTTATACGATCACCTAGAAGTGTGTAAATAATAATAAAAGCTACAAAAAGCCCCCCAAAAATATATTAATAAATTGAACACTCCTCTCCCCCCAAAAAATCATTTCTGTTTTACTGTTAGAGTGGTCATTTCTAAATTAATGTTATGGGTCATTATTTGGAGACTGCATACCATAAAAGTCCTATAGCAACACTCAATTCTAACATTTCATTACTGTGCTGAAACAACTAAGGGTGAATCTTTTCACACTGACATAAAGACTAGAATTTTAAATAACTGAAAACATCATAAAAAAACCTCACAAAAGGCTGCAAAATTAATTTATTTAGACCATTCGGTATCAGCATGTTAAGTACAAAAATCCAACGGGCTTCCACTTGTTTTAATTTTCCCCCTATCACCTCCTCATGACAGTGGTCATACTCCATCAAATACTACAAATTTAAAAGATGTATCCCCATTGTGTACATCCCAGAAATGCTGACCCACTGCACTATCACATCTGGTCTGATATACGGATCTCAGATGTTCAAAGATTCTGGTGTGAGCCTCCCTAGCTGTTTTGCCACATATACCTTCTTACAACTGCACCAAATAGAATAAATTACAAAGCTGCTTTTACAGTTATAAAACATCTAATATCTACCTTTTTATTTATTACAGGGTGGACAAATTGCTTTGATCTTACTGAATATTTACAAGCAGAGCACGAGCCACAATTATAAAAACCTTTTATTCCTTTGTTCCCTTTCATGTATGGCTTGTCTGAATAGTGGCTTTCAATCAAAATATTAGCTAATTTTGCTGTGCTGCTATAAGCAGTTATCGTTTTTTCTTCAACAAATAGTCTAAGTGTGTTGTCCGTCTCAAAGATTTTCCTGCTGGAGCATACTATCCCTGCAACCAAATCTGAAATACGTTTGCATTCTGTCACAAGCACAGTTTTATTGTTACTCATATTGGTTTTATTTCTAGGAATTAGTAACTCTTCTCTACCAGAAATATGTTTGTATTCTGTCGCAAATACAATTTTTTTGTTACTCATATTGTTTTTATTTCTATGAATTAATAACGCTTCTCTGTGTTTTCAGCCTCTTTCTAGGCTTTCACAAGAGTTTGTAATTTATAACCTGTGTTCTGAAAATTAGTCTTGGCTCCTGAGATTCCAAATGGAATCTTTCCAAAGTGCTACAGTTACGTCTTAATCATAAAAATTGGCTGTAAGGGATGTTTGCAGTGGTCTTGCGTGGATGAGGATGGCTAGGTATAGAAGTAGGATATTACCAGCAGTGGGTTTCCAATACCCATGGGTTTCTACAGTAGCTTCTGCTGTGCTGATCAAATATAGGTCCGGGAAATTAATTCAATTTGGGTGCATATTAAAACTAAATTTCAGACCCTCCAGGCATTGTCATTTAACCAGTTTATAAACTGTGGTGCTTCAGCATGGTTACCATCCCAAATCACAATGATATCGTCCAAGTACCTATACCATTTAAAAAGTTTTGTCCGATATGGATTTTTTTCATAAAGGATAAATTCCTTCTCAAACCAAGACGAAACTAAATTTGCATATGACAGAGCAGGCACTGTCCCGATTGCCATACAGCTACATTAGTAGTAGTACGTTATGTTAAATATAAAATGATTGTTTTAATACAGATTCACTGTGCACTATACACCCTTCTGGCAGTCTTCCTTCCCCTTCAAATTGAGCCAGAACATCTTCAGGCTAAGCTTCTCCCACCCGGGTGGTATGCTCCTCAGCTCCGCCCCATAATGTCCAATCTTCCTTTCCGCTGGAAGAGTCAGGTCTCCTTCGCAGCTCAGAGCACGGTGTAGGCCTATTCCAAAGTGTGCCATTGGCATTTCATCTTCGCTTGCTGGTAGGGGCAGAGCACAACATTGAGGCCTGTGGCCTTTGCAAAACGTTTTTGCCTTCCTTGTTAGATGATCACAAAGCATGTCTCCTGCTCGGCCGGCCACCCAAATTAGATCCCTCTGGTTAATTTGAAGGACGTCTATAAGGCGATGTCCGGTAGCAGGCTTGGCAGCCTAGCTTGCAGCCATGGAAGTGGCAGCGATTCAAGCTGTGACAGGAGCCTCGTCTGCCGCAGCACTGCTCCTGACTTGGGTCAGTGTTAGGGTGACTTTAACAGGAACATTCCAGGAGATGAGCAAATACCTCCAGACACTTGGGGAAGGCCCTTTCCGATGTGATAATTAAAAATAAAATCCCACCATCTGTCATGGGACTGGGAACAAGCATGCACTTCCCACTCCTGCAGTTCCCTCGACTGCTCCACAGCCATCAAGCATTCGGCTTCAGATGAGCCTGTTCTGCTCAAGGGCCAGGCCACTATCTCCAAGGTACCCCTTTTGGGCCTTTTTGTCAGGACACATGCTGACAAGGCAGCCAAGATTTTTCTCAACCTGGTCAACCCATTGTCTTAAGGGGTTGAGGATGAGTTGATCGCCAGGAATTTGGTCCTTTCTACTTTCTCCCAAGGGGGTTAGGAGCAGTCGGTGAACTCGGCTGACTCCATCTGGGGTCCACCAGCATGTTATTTATATGGCCCCTCCACCTGATTTTCCTTGCCATCGATGTCTTTTCACTGAGATTTCGGTCTCAGTTGAGATTGCGGTCGAGGGGTTCCTCGTACTCCCGCTTGATCTTTGGCATGGCAATGCTACAGGCACTCCTGCTCCTCAACTTCTTTTGGAGAGGCCCCATTGCAGGCTGTGTTAACACTGCACAGCTGATGTGGCTGCAGTGGTTCCTGGGCAGGGTAGAACCCCTCACCAGACCCCAGTGATTCCTTGGGTGTCCCCCAGTCTTGTCCGCCCCGGTCTTAACCCAGTGTCTCCGATGCCGACCTCTCCACTGATTACGGTGGAGCTGCCACAACGCCAGCCATTATAGGGAGCCCCTACCAATGCCTCCTGTCTGGCTATCAGCTTGCCTGGATGGCTGTTGGTGGAGATTACCGACCTGGACAAATCCAGAGTGGTACATGGTGAGAAGCTGCCGAGGGCCATCTTCAAGGAGTCTTCGGACTCTGATGGGTCCTCCATGCAGTCACTGAGGACGCCTGGCTTCGACCATGACTCGCCCAAAGAACTGACCACCGAACAAAGGCCAGTGTCCTTTGGGGTTGTTCTCCAGGTGATCTCAGAGTCTGTGGAGGTCTCCTTATAACTGGTCCAGAAGCAGGCTAAGTACCCCCTTATGGAGATTCTGGACAGGGATGATTCCCCTGGGATTGCCTTCCCATTGTCTGAGGTCATCCCGGGACTAGCGCTTGAGCTTTGGAAGCATCTGGCCTACTGTGTGGCACCCTCGGCCATATGGTCCACAACTGTGCAGTCCCTACCAGCTCCTTGTCAGGTTTTTTTGGACCACCCCTCAGCCGAGGGGTTGGTGGATGATTTCAGTTTTCTGGAAGACTGGCAACATTGGGGATGTGGACAAGTCCCCCAACAAGGAGTCCAGAAAGCTGGACCATGCAGCGAAGAAGGTATACACTGTGTGCTCACTGGGTCTCCATAAGGCAAGTTATGCCTTGATGATGGCCAGCTTCAGTCACTCCTTGATGGGAGTCCTCGACCATGCCCTGCCTAGCCTTTCCACGGATTTGCAGTCAGCAATCAGGGTGATCAGAGACCAGGGTCAAGTGCTGGCTAAACAGCAGCTCCAGACTGCCTTGGATATCAGCGACTTGTGGTACCCGATCTATGGCACCGGCAGTCGCGATGTGTCACAGGGCCTGGCTGCAGAGTTCCACCTTCATGATGGACACTTAGCACAAATTGGAAGATGTCTTCTTCTTGGACACCAATCTTTTTGGCCCTGAGGTGGATGAGCATCCTACTAGCATTGGAAAGTACAGTGCCACCATCTATTCTATAACATCCTCACAAAAGGACCAGAAAGAGCAATGACTGAAAAAGGAGTCCTTTTAGGTTTGGTCCTTTCAGTCACAGCAGCCCAGGCAGCAGCAGTCCCAGCAGGGACAAATGCAGGCTTGGCAACCCAAGGTCAAGTTCGCTGGCCAGGGCTCCAAGAAGCCCAAGGCTGGGATGCCCCTCTGGCTGCTGGTGCTGGTGCCCCCTCCAAGGCTGCCCAGTGACAGGTTGGGGAGTGTCTGCCTCGGCTCTCGGTACGGGGTCAGCTTCACCATTTCTGGCGCCACTAGTCCGTTATCACCTCAGACGAAAGGGTGCTGGATATGGTGGGCAGAGGGTTGCCTCTCGGCTTCGAGGCTCTCCCGCTGTACCTACTCCACAGGCTATGGGAATCTGTGAATTCGCAGGACATGCTGTCCATCCTCAGGGAGGACATTGTTCAGTTCCTAGAGAAAGGATATGTCGCCCACGTCCCAGACACCACAGCCAGCCAGGGCTTCATGTCCAGGTACTACCTAGTTCCAAAATGGATGTGGGGCTGGCGCCCCTTTCTGGATCTTCACAATCCCAATCAGTTCTTGAGGAAGTGCAAGTTCCAGATGGTCACTCTGAACCAGATATTTCCATCCCTGGAGCAGGTCTTGTGTTTCTGTGCTCTGGACCTGCAGGACGCCATCTTCCACATTCTAGTTCATCCATCCCACTGGCAGTACCTCCAGTTCTGTGCAGAAGGGGTTCTCTAAGAGTTCCAGGTCATGCCTTTCAGCCTCTCCTCAACCCCCAGGGTCTTCACTAAGAGCATGGCAGTGCTGGCAGCCTTCCTGAGGTGCTGAGGAGTCAGGGTGTAGCCTTACCTGGACAAACAGCCAGGCCATCCAAGGAGGCAGTGGAGCGGTCCAGAGACCTGGCCCTCCAAACCTGCTGAGAAATGGGCCTTCTGGTCAACCTGACAGCCTGAACTCAACCCCTCGAGGGTGATCCACTTTATTGGGGCAGAACTAGACTCCTTCTGGGCCAAGGGCTGAGTCTATGTGGACCAGGCATTGGATCTTACCGCCTTTGCCCAATCTTTTCAGGTTGGGCACTCACGCCCTGCCTAGGACTTCTTGTGGCTCCTAGGGTACTTGGCATCCTGCACCAGAGTGGTCACATGGGCCCACTGGCAGATGCGACACCTGCAATGAGAACTGGGCCACCAGTGGTCTTAGCACCTAGGTTACCTGGACCAGCCGTCACGGTGACCCAGTCGATGTGGGATGTCATCCAGTGGTGGCTCATCCTGGAACATATGGAGGAAGGAGTCACTTTTGTCTGCCCAGAGTCAACCATCAGCCTGACAACTGACACATATCTGGTGGGGAGCGCACCTGGGGGACCACAGGATCCACAGGTTCTGGACTCGGAGAGAGTCCTGTTGCCACATCAAACTGCTGGAGCTCTGTGCAGTGTGTCTGGCCCTGACAGAATTTGCTCCACTGATCCGGGGTCAGGTCATGCAAGTCCAGACAGACAGTACCACAGCAATGTGCTTCCTGAATCAGCAGGGTGGCATGCTTTCCCTTCAACATTGTCGGGAGGCTCTCTGTACCTGGACCCTCATGTACAGCCTAGAGGCAGATCTCCTGGCAAGCCATGTAGCCGGAGGCTCCATCCAGCTGGCAGATGCCCTCAGCTGGGTGGGCAGGGTGTCTCATGAGTGGTCCTTGTATCAGGAGGTGGTGAGCCACCTGTTCTCCCAGTGGGGCCCTCTCCTGGTTGATCTGTTTGCCTCCTGGTAGAATGCAAAGTTAAGGCTGTTTTGTGCCCATCCCCAGTAGCGTGGGACACTGGTGGTGGGTGCCATTCCAAGGCCCTGGATCCAGGCTTCCTCTGTGCCTTCCCTGCCTTTCCCCTGATCCACAAAGTGTTGGTCAAAGTGAGGAGGAACAAGGTGTGGATGATCCTGGTAGCCCCAGACTGGCCCCGCCAGTTTTAGTACCTGTATCTGCTCAGCCCCAGCAGCAGGCCTCCATGGTAATTGCCCCTATTCCTGTACCAGGACCTGCTGTCTTGTTACATGAGAAAGGTCCTACATTGGGACCTTTAGTCCCTGTACCTGACAGCCTGGTTCCTGAGTGGCTAGAGTTTCAGGCTTTGGTTTTCTCCTGTGATGAGCTCCACATTGTGGAGGCCTCCCAGAAGGAGTTTGCCTGTCTGTGCTATGCCTTCAGATGGAAGTTGTTTTCCATTTGGTGTCAGGGCAGGGAGCTAGCCCCCCTTGCCTGCCCTTTGACTAGCATTCTCGAGTACCTGTGATCCCTCTTTGTAGGGACTGAGGTCGATGACCCTCAAGGTGCACCTGGCAGCCATTTCTCCATACTAGGCATGAGCCACTATGTGAACAGTGACGCAGAAGACAGTGATCAGGAGCTTCTTTAAGGGCCTGGGCCATCTGTCCCTGCTGGTGTGTGAGCCACCACAATCTTCTGACTTATTGCTGGTACTGACAGTGCTCATGGGCAAGCCGTTTGAACCAGTGCACAGGCATGAGACGTGACACCTGTCATGGAAGACTGCCTTCTTGGTGGCCACCTCCACCAGAAGGATCCGTGAGCTCTAGGCGCTCTCAGTGGAGTCTCCATATCTGGTGTTCCACAAGGACAAGGTTGTCCTTTGCCCCCATTTGGAGTTCCTCCTGAAGGTTGTGTTGGAGTTTCACCTTAACCACCAATCCCACCTTGGAGGCCAAGCACAGGCTCCATTCTTTGGACCTGAGACAACGCTCGATTACTACCCAGGAGCGCATGGCAGGAGTTCGGGAAGAGGTTTGCCAGCTCTTTGTCACCTGTGCTGAAGTCGCATCTGGCAGAGTTGCAGCTAAGTGAACGATTGGCAGGTGGATTGTCTCCTGCATTGACCTCTACTATAGGTTGGCTGGTACGGAGCCTCCTATTGGGCCTAGGGCTTATTCCACCAGACATATTGCTGCTTCCTGGGGCGTCCCTATCCAGTGGATCTGCAGGGCTGCTACCTGTAAGTCAGCACACACCTTCATTTCCCATTACCACATCGACCTTGAGTCATGCTGGAATGCTGGTTTTTGGGACCTAAGTTCTCCAGTCCTTCGCCAAGTAGGGGCGTGCACCTTGCCGTCTCCTCCTGGAGAACTGCTAGAAGTGTGAACAGTGCACCATATCCACACCCCTAGAAATGAGGGTTACTCACCTGTAACCGTAGTTCTTGGAGTGGTATATGGTGCACATCCACACAACCTACCTGACCTCCCCTGGCAAGTGGCATATGGATCCCTGCTTCCAGCGTGCAAGATCTGACATCACAGGGCAGTGTTGAGGAGTTTAGCTTGAAGATTTTCTGGCTGAATTTAAAGGGGAAGAAAGACTGCCGGAAGTGTGGATGTGCACCATATACCACTCCTAAACCTACAGTTACAGGTGAGTAACCCTCATTTACTGTATAAACTCTGGCCATTTGTTAGTTGTAAAGATCAGAAACTAGTTTTGATCACAAGTTATCATCTAATTGTTTAAAAAAACATACCTCAGGTTCCAGGACATAGACACTACAGTTAATACTTGTTCAATATTTTCAGATGCTGGTGAAAGAGATCTGATAGTCTTGAGAAGTGACATTGGTGTCCGACATCTATCTGGCAAATTGGAAATGAATCAGATCAGTTTGGTGGTATATGGTGATATCAATGGTTACTCTGCCATGGCTAAAACTGTGGGCTTCCCCACAGCTATAGCTGCCAAGATGGTGTTGGATGGTAAGTGCTTTACGCTAACCTGGATAAGAAGTTTAAATACTAAGCTTTTATATTTCAGTTTACATTTGTTTACTCCTTTGTAACGTTTTTAGCACACCAGTTCAGATTGTAAACTCTGAATACTCTATTCAGCTCGTCTTGGACATACAGACATACAGTAACAAACATGAGTCCTACTAAACATTTGACTTTTTTTTTTTTGGTTTTTTTTTACTGTTCTACTTTAAAGAGAATTAGTAAAACAGTTTTCCTATGACTGTTACAGCCAAAGACATGGGCAGATGTTTTCTGAAATTTCTGTGAAACTTGCCAATCTTTCCGTAAAGTTCAGAATTATTGTGTCACTTTAGTACGGAAATCTAAATCATCTTCTTATAAAACTAATTTGTTAGATTCAAGATCCAACCCGAGAAAATTCTCCATTAGCAAGTTTGTCAGTATCTACTTAATTAACACATGCTTTCGCCTGCCCAGTCTGGCTTCTGACCCCATCATTCTACTCAGACAGCTATAATTGATTTTCATGCTCCATCTCAAAAGCTTTGAATAAAGGTCAATATTTTGGGACAGTTTTTATAGATCTGCCCAAAGCTTTCGATGTAATAAACCATCATTTGCTCCTAAAACATTTACTTTCTCATGACTTTTCTACAAATGTATCTTGGTTTTCATCTTACTTATATGGCAGAAGCCAGTCTGTTTCTTGGAATGGGTGTCTATCCTCTTCTTTTCCCACAAACACATGGGTACCCCAAGGTTCTATTTTGGGTCCTATCCTTTTTAATTAGTTTGTTGGTCTTTTACCTTCAATACTTAGTAACTGCATGATTAGACTTTGTGCTGATGATACCACTCTTTTCTTTGCTCATAAAGACTTAAAGTTACTAACTTCTACTCTCCAATCTGATTTTGATAAAGTTGCTGATGGGTTTCCCTCTAATTTACTACTCTTAAATGGTAAAAAACCCGTTTTCTAGGCACGTGGATATGTTGTTCACTCACGCTTCTTAGCATTGTCCCTTTCTCCTTTAAATCTGACGGAAGGTCTTCAAGCTGGCTCCTCCCACACACCTGGGTGGTATAACCCACGGCTCCGCCCTATGATGCCAGATCTTCCTTTCTGCTGGAAGATTCAGGTTGCCTCCTTCGTGCACTCGCATTCTGTAGGCCCTGGCTTCTAAACCTTCGGTTATTCTGAAATTTTGACTTATTCGTGTTAGCGATTGCAACTGTTGCTCCTCGATTATGAAAGACAAGTCTTCCCCTTGATTTTGCCGGTGCCCGTGTGGCCAGAAGATGTCACGTACAGACCCGCATACTGCGTGCATCTACCGTCTTGGTGTCGGCCATGACACCATGACCTGTGAGTTCTGGCTTGCTTTTCAGCCTGATGTCCTCAACGACCGTCTCACACACCTTAAATTGGGCAGGCCTGAAAAACAGAACCCGCCGGTGAAATCCAAGGATGCCTGGTGGGCGGTTTCCACGGCCACATGATCTGCCAAGCAGTTGGAACGCATGCAGGCCTTCGAGGAGGAAGCGGCTCATTTTGCAGAATCTTCCTCTCATGGCTTCTTCGTTCCTCTCAACTTGGGCTCCACTTTCTCGGGTTCTTTCCGAGAGTTGTGCAACTCTCTGCCGACTAAGGGCGAGGGTCCTGTGGGCATGCACTTCTCTTGGTCCCGTAAGCGGGAGAGGGACCTAGGACTGTCTTCGTCTCGACAGAGATGCTCTTGGGATCGGGAGAGACCTTGGTCAAGATTGCCTCTTCGACCGCTGGCTTTTCGGCTCTGCCGTCGGGCCAGTCGACAGAAGTTTCAATTGATGAAGTTGAGAATATTCTCGACCCGATCGACCCATTGTCGCCGATTCCCTCAACTGGACCCCAGTCCTTTCCTTCCCCGATGAGGAGACTCAGCCCACTGGGAAACCTGCCGAGGAAGTGGTCCCTGACCCCCAGAAGTCTCCGGTCTTACCAGCATCTCCTGAGCGACCGAGTCAGCCTGCCCGATCTCGATCGAGGTCTCGGACCCCCTTGACCAACAGGCCGAGGATGGTGCACAAGTGCGTCAAAAAGAAGTGACACCACCGGTCATCTTCATCCTCCTCAGATAAGGGGAGGGTTCAGCGGAAACTCCGACGCTGCGAGGATCTCATATGGCAACAGATGATTTTGTCCGGGCATAAGCCAACCTTGGCTACTACCCCAGCCATTACTTGGCTTTCACCTCCTAGGCCAAAGACGACTCCTCAGAAACCAATAAAGTCGGTTCCCACACCCGTGGAGCTAGCTAAACCCCTTCTGGTTTTGCCTAATCTGGTCTGTGCACCGATTCTGGTGGAACCGCCGACTAATCAGCTTGTGGGAGGGGCTCCTTGTAAGGAAACTTGGCCGGGCACTGGGCTTCCCTGATATCTTTCAGTCACTTGTCACCCCTGACTGCCCTAGGTGGGTCGAGGGTGACCTGGGTGGTCTACCGCTGTATCCACACACTTCGGATTCGGATGACACTGGCCTTCATTCTCATCCATGGGATGACGAGTCGGCTGGTGATTTAGCAATGGAGGAAGGCCATTTATCCTTTCAGGGCATTCTCCACCTCATCTCTGAGTCCACAGGGATGCCCCTGGAACCTATCCAGAAAAAGGTGGAGTACCCTCTCACAGATATTATCAAGAGAGGGGATACCCCGATGGAAGCCTTTCCTGTTGGCCCAGCCCTCAAACTTTGGCAGCATCCTGCCTCCTGTCCAGCTCCGTCTGCTCGGATGGCCCGAAAGTATGCAGTGCCCATGGGGTCTCTCGCGGGGTTCACAGAGCACCCTTCGGCTGAGAGCCTTGTGACCGCCTCTTTGTTCAGACGTACAGGCAGTTCCAATGATACCGACAGACCTCCAGAGAAGGAGTCCAAGAAATTGGATCACTCTGCCCGGAAGGTCTACGGGGCCTCTTCCTTAGGCCTCCATCAGGCAGGCTCAGCCATCATCATGGCACACTTCTCTCATGCCCTTTTTGGGTCCTTGGACGAAGTCCTCCCACACCTCCCTGCAAACTTGCAGACCACAGTCAAGCAGGTCTGGGACCAGGGCTGTGCCGTTGCTAAGCAGCAGCTCCAGATGGCCCTGGACATTGGAGATTCATGTGCCCGTTTGTTGGCAGCTGCAGTTGCCTCCCACTGCAGGACTTGGCTGAGGCTCTCCTCCTTCTTGGTGGATACCCAGCACAAACTGGCTAATGTGCTTTCCTGGGCACCAATCTCTTCGGCCCAGGTGTGGCCGGTCACCTTCAGCGCATCAAGCAGTCCAGTGCCACCTTGGACGCCACTTCTGTTCAGAGTTCTTCTGGTTCAAAGAAGCAACAGAAGAAGAAGCCTTTTTGGCATTCTTCCCCTGTGGCTCAGCAACAGCCCTCCTTTCAGGGAGGTCAGCAGCAGCAGCAGGCTCAGACTTCATGACCCCGGACCTACCCAGGCCCGTAAAGGAGGTCAAGGTTCAGGCCCTGGACCCTCTTCCTCCAAGCCTGCCCAGTGACGGGATAGGGGTTGCCACCCCCATTCCCGTCACGCCAGCTCTGGGTCCTCCCATGGGGAGCTGGCACCACCATTTCCTTTCCGCCTGGTCCGCTGTTACCACAGACAGGTGGGTCTTAGAAGTAGTCGGCCAGGGTCTGCCTCTGGAATTCGAGCAGTACCCTCCAAGCCGAGCCCGCACCCCATGGGAGGAGAGAGTATCTGCCCACACTCAGTCGACTCTCAGAGACGGCATTGCTCAGCTCCTCCTCAAGGAGGCAGTAGCTCGAGTGGCAGATCCTCCACCAGACCCAGGGTTCATTTCCTGGTTCCGTAGCAGATGGGGGGCTGGTGCCTCATTCTAGACCTGCACAATCCGAATCAATATGTCAGGCCACGCACCTTTAGGATGGTAACTCTGTCCCAGATCATGCCATCCCTGGAACAAAACATGTGGTTCTGCTCACTGGATCTCCAGGACGCAGTCTTTCATGTCCCAATCCATCCATCCCACCAGTGGTTCCTCTACTTCAGAGCAGAGGGAACCCTATACGAGTTCTGAGCCATGCCATTCAGCCTGTCATCAGCCCCATGGGGCTTCAGCAAATGTATTGCAGTGGTGGCAGCCCACCTCAGACGTCGGGGGATGTCAGAATATACCCCTACCTCGACAGTTGGCTCTTAGCAGGTTCAACCCAGCAGGAGGTGGAGAGGTCCAGGGACCTGGCCCTCCAGACCTGCTCCCAACTCGGCCTCCTGATCAATGAGGCCAAGTTGGAACTCGTGCCTTCTCAGGTGATGTGTTTCATTGGGGCAGAGCCTGGCTCCCAGTGGACAGGATGGAGGCTCTCTCCTCCTTTGCCCAATCATTTCTGGTTGGGCAGGTGCACCCTGCCCAGGACTTTCTGCACCTTCTGAGTTACACGGCAGTCTGCACCTCCGTGGTCCGTTGGGCCTGGTGGCATATGCACCCCCCCCTTCAATGGGAGCTGGCTGCCCAGTGGACTCAGCGCCTAGGTCATTTCGACCAGCTGATCACTGTGACCCAGAAGATGTGGGAGCTCTCCAGTGGTGGACAGTCCTAGACTGGTTGCAGGAAGGGATCCCATTTGTTCACCCCGAGCTGACGGTCATCCTCACAACCGATACCCCTCTCATGGGGTGGGGAGCCCATACAGGGACAACAGGGCCCACGGGGTTCTGGATCCCTGAGGAGTCCCGTTACTACATCAACCTGCCTGTTCTCCCACTGGGGCAAACTGATGGTGGACTTGTTTGCCTCCAGGGAAAACAACAAGCTGAGGCTGTTTCATGCCCACCCCCCTCAGCAGGGCTCGGGGCAGGGGGATGCCTTCTCAAGGCCGTGGACCCCAGGCCTCTTCTGCGCCTTCCCTCCATTTCCCTTGATCCACAGGATGCTCCTCAAGGTGAGGAGGGACAAGGCGCAGGTGATCCTGGTAGCCCCAGATTGGCCACGCCTGTTCTGGTATCCAGATCTCCTCAGTCTCAGCAACAGGCCCCCAAGGTGGCTTCCAGCATGACCGGACCTGATCTCAGTCAGTCAGGGGAAGGTTCTCCACCCAGACCTTCAATTCCTGCACCTGACAGCCTGGTACCTGAGTGGCTAGAGTTCCAGGTTTTGGGTCTCTCCAAGGATGTACTCACGGTAGTAGAAGCATCCAGGAAAGAGTCGACCAGGAAGTGTTATGCCTTCAAGTGGAAAAAAGTTTTCCATTTTGTGTCAGGGTAAGGGCCTAGACCCTCAGTCCTGCCAAGTGGCTAACATTCTAGACTACCTTTGGTCACTCTCCAAAGGGGGTCTTTGGTCATCAACCCTTAGGGTGCACCTGGCAGCCATCTCTGCTTACCAGCCATGAGCCAGTCAGCGGATGTTGGCGCAGGAGACAGTGGTTGGGCACTTTTTCAAAGGCCTGGATCACATATCCCCTCTGGTCCGTGAATCTCCACCTCCGTGGGATCTACTGCTGGTCTTGGCACAGCTCATGGGCAAGCCATTTGAATCAATGCACAAGTGTGAGTTGTCACACTTGTCGTGGAAGACGGCCTTCCTGGTGGCTATTACATCTGCCAGAAGGACAGGGGAGCTCCAGACGCTCTCGGTGGACTCCCCTTATCTGGTCTTCCACAGGGACAAGGTTGTCTTGCACCCCCACCCAAAATTCCTTCCGAAGGTGGTGTCAGAGTTTCACCTTAACCAGGTGTTGACTCTGCCAGTGTACTACACCAATTACACTTCAGAGGCTGAGTACAGGCTCCATACTTTGGACCTGAGACTAGCTCTCTCCTGTTATAGGGAGAGGACGGCGGAAATTTGAGGAGAGATTCGCCAGCTGTTTGTCATCTATGCTGAAGCCGCTTCTGGCAGACCTGTAGCAAAGTGGACGATCACAAGATGGATTACATCTTGTTTAAGTTTATGATACGAGTTGGTGGGGAAGGAGCCTTCAAGCGGGATGAGCTCATTCCACCCACCATACCGCTGCATCGGTAGCTGCTTCCAGGGACATCCCCATACAGGAAATCTGCCAGGCTGCTACCTGGAAGTCAGCAAACACCTTCATCACCCATTACCACATCGACCTTGAGTCACGCTGGGTTGCTGGTTTTGGTGCCTCGGTTCTCCAATCTCTGTTCCACAAATAAGTATTGAGGGGGTGTGCGGCTTGCCTCCCTCCTCCCGGAGAATAGCTAGGAGTCTGCCAAGAAGTCTGGATGAACAACATATCTATGCCCCTAGAAAAACAGGTTAATCACCTGTAACAGTACAACTTATTTCGAGAGGGCTCTTGCAGTAGGTAATTACATATAGGACTGACGCCGGCTGGCGGCAGGACCCCACGGAAACTTTTCTAGCTAGCATGACATCATCGGTATAAAGCGGTCCAGACGCCCGCCTTCCTTCTTCCAGTTCTTCCTCACACAGTTGCAGCGCCAGCGTGAGTCTATATCACTCAGTCCTGTTACTGCCGCTTTTTCTGAAAGTTTCAGTATTTTGTATTTTCTGTCATCAGGTGAACGTCGGTATATGTCGTCCCCTTCAAAAAATAAGTGCAACTCGTGCGGCGCCCAACTGCCTTACAAAGACAGTCACACCCTCTGCCTTTTCTGTTTAGGCCCCGACCACGCGGTCGACAAATGTCCGCACTGCTTTCATTTCAACGCGGCCACCCGCAGACAACGCCAGCAGTCTCTCGAAGCCCATCTCCTAAAGGAGAAGATGTCCGTGATGGAGAAGGAGTTGAAGAAACTTCGGCAGGCGTCGACCTCCCCTGAAGGGCACAAGAAGCGGGACAAGGAAAGGCACTGGGAGAAGGCCTCCTCCTCCACGACTCTGGCTGGAGTCGCGGCCAAGGTAACGTCCCCTCTGTTGGATCGCCCGACGGCAGCCTCCAAGGCTTTGGAGGAGGCGTCTGCCCGCCCATCGGGTTCGCGTTCGAGCCCGCCGGGTGCCTCCGGGCAAAAGGAGGCTCCAGCCCCCAGTACCGCCGCAGGCTTGCAGCCTACTGGTGCGGGCACCTCCCATAAGCCGGACGTCGGCTCCTCTGGCGTCCGCCAGGAGAAGGCCGCTAAGACGCCCGACCGCTCGGGCGGGCGACGGCAGTGTCTCCATCGGACCGGCCTCTTCTCATCCTCGGCCCATCTCGGCGAGGGACCCGAAGTTGGGCGCCGGCTCCTCTGGCGCCCGCCGGAACTCGGCCCCTAAGTCACACGTCGGCTCCTCCGACATGCGCCGGGCCTCGGACCCTGCCACGTCTGCCGTACCAGGTTCCCCGCAGCCTTCACTGCCGTCAGGGGAGCCAGAGTCCCCCCTGCCTGACCCCGAGGATTTTTCTCCTCCATCCCCGGACGAGGCTCGGGATCCTGGGCTACCGTCCGATCCTCCTACAGAGCCAGATCTGACGCCGGCTCCAACACCAGCCCCGCCGACACCGGTTCCAGCGCTGGCGGGGGATATTCCCCTTCCATCGGGCCCTCCACCCCACGGGCCTATCACGGTTGATCCGCCCATGGAGTTCCCAACTGGGCCGTCTGCTCCGGCAGCTCCTCCGGTGCCTGGGTATCCGCCGTCCTATCCAACGCCAATTTTCCCAGGTCCACAGTATCCTGCGCCGACTCCTCCGACGCCGCAGTACCCTGCTCCGGTATTCCCATAGCCGGGTTACGGATACTTTCCTTACGGTTTCCATCCGTACAACTATCCCCCTCCTCCTCCTCCACCGCCCCCCAGGCCACGGGTGGATCTCCAGGAGACTCTGGCCTCCTGGTGGGCTGAGGCCAAGGCTCGGCTCACCAAGGAAGTTGAGAGCCATCTTACGGCGATGGTGCCACCCCCGGCTCCTGTACGCCCCAGACAGCACACTCCCTCTCCACCTCCGGATTCCTGGGCTCTGCCCTCGGGATCCAGAGAGGGGCAGGACACGCGTTCCGGGATCCCCCCTAAAGAAACCATTTCTCCCCCTAGATGAGTCAGGGGGTCTTACTCTACATCGAATTCTTCTTCTCTCTTGGACTCCTTGGAGGCCTCCGATGGGTGTTCCGAGAAAGACGACGAGCCGCGCTTTCCATCCAAGCCCCGGCCGAGGACTCCTCCGAAGTCTCCTCCGGAGGATCCTTCCTTCACGGAGTTGCTCAGGAAGATCCAGGAAGTCCATCAGTGGCGTTCCTTAGAGCCAGATCCTCAACGCGTTAAACTCGCCGAACATCTGGACTTGCCTCACGGCTCCTACTCTAGTGCCACCCTGGATCGAGCCTCACACCCACCTTGTTTCCACTATTTGGAAACAACTGTCGGCTTAGTCCCACTTCCTCGAAGTCCAACAGGCTATACCAGGCTCCGGAGGGTGTAGACTTTTTAGACTCTCACCCCTGTGCAGACTCGGTTGTGATTAGCGCCACTCACGGCTGGTCTGCACACCCGAAACATTTGAGCTCGTCTCCCCCGGATAAGGAATCTCGCCTTCTGGATCAGTATGGAAGGAAGATCTATGCTTCTTCCACACTGGGGATTAGGACCCTAAATTATGTAGCACATATGGGGGATTACCAGAAGGCTGTCCTTACCCAGGCGGAATCTAAGATTGACTCCTTGCCTGACTCCCAAGTCAAGCAGGAGTTAGCTGACCTGGTCCGTTCTGCTCGTTCGACCAGTCATCATATTCTGAGGATGACCTACGATGCAGTGGATACCGCAGGACGGAGCTCTGCGTTCACCGTAAGTCTTCGACGTCATGCATGTCTCCGTGTGTCAGGTCTGGTCCTGGAGGTGCAGTCAGCAATTCAAGAAGCACCTTTCAGGGGTTCTTTGCTTTTCGGCGGTGATGTCAATTACATCATCACTGACTTGCAGGAGAAGGGGACGGCCCTTAAATCTGTTGATTCAATGTACCGTCCCCATCCCCCACAGCGCCGTCCCTTTCGCAGACGCAGCCGGCCTCAAGCGAAACCTCAGGGAAGGCGGGCCACTAAACGTTGGGCCCCCACAGCTGCCAGGCCCCCGCCACCCAAAAAAACGGGTACCCCAGCTGCGGCGCTGCCTCACACCACCCGACTCCTTCCCTCTTCCACCGCCTCTGGACGCCCCGGAGGAACCGGTAGGAGGGAGATTCTCCCTCCACCTTCCGGGTTGGGAGAGGATAACTTCGGATACATGAGTGCTTCAGATAATAGCAGAGGGGCACTCCATAGAGTTCCTGCAGAAACCTCCACGTCACCCCCCCCCCCCAAACTCCTGTTACTCAAGAGACCATCTTCCTTTGGTCAGGGAAGAAATCGCTGCTCTCCTTGCGAAGCAGGCTATAGAGCCTGTCCCCCCTCACCTCCACGGGATGGGTTACTATTCATTTCTTCCTTGTACTAAAGAAGACGGAGATCTCAGACCCATTCTCGATCTCAGCTCCCTGAACCATATCGTGGAATACAAGAGGTTCAGGATGCTCTCCCTTCAAACCCTCTTGCCCCTGCTTCGGCCAGGCCAATGGCTTTGTGCACTGGATATGCAGGATGCGTACCTGCACATCCCCATTTGCCCTTCGCACCGAAAGTACCTCAGGTTTGCGTTCCAGGGGGATCACTACCAATTCCAGGTGCTCCCTTTTGGTCTTTCCTCGGCTCCCCGAGTCTTTACCAAATACCTGGCGGTGGTAGCGGCCCACCTGCGTACTTCAGGAGTTCAGGTTTTTCCCTACCTAGACGACTGGCTCCTGGCTGCCCTGTCCAGGGAGGAACTCCTGCATTTCCTTTCCCTCACCCAGCAGGTTTTCACTGGCCTGGGTATCACCATCAACCATTCCAAGTCTCACCTGGATCTTTCTCAGAGACTCCAGTTCATCGGGGCAATCCTTGATACGACAATCTGCAGGGCCTTCCTGCCTCCAGACAGGGGGGCCTCCCTCCAGTCCCAGATTTCCCTTCTATCGGAATACAGGAGGGTTCCGGCGAGGTCGGTGCTCCGTCTACTGGGGCTTATGGCGGCGGCCATCCCGACAGTTCCACGCGCGCGCCTCCACATGAGAATCTCTCAGTGGACTCTCCGCTCTCAGTGGGATCAACGGGTAGGCGACCTAGATCATCTGGTTCTGATCTCCTCGCCTATGGTAAGAGACTTGCAATGGTGAATGGTTCGAGAGAACCTGTTCCGGGGGGGGGGGTCCCCTTTTTTCATCCTCCCCCCAATGAGACTCTGACCACGGACGCTTCAGGCGAAGGTTGGGGAGCCCATCTGGGTCCTCACCGAACCCAGGGCCTATGGTCAAAATTGGAGTTAGTTCTCCACATCAATGTGCTTGAGCTTCAAGCAGTGCTGTATGCTCTCCAGGCCCTTCACCAGTACATCCTTCCCGGTCACCTAGCTGTCCAAACGGACAACGTGTGTGGTGTGGTACATCAACAAGCAGGGAGGGACGCGCTCCTACCCACTGTGCAGAGAAGCGATGAGGGTTTGGGAATGGGCAATGCTTCACAACCTTCACCTCACAGTGATCCATGTTCCGGGAGTCGACAGTGTCCTGGCAGACAAGCTAAGTCGCTCGTCAGCTCTACCACACGAGTGGGAACTGGACGAAAAAGTTCTAAAAAGCATCTTCCAGATTTGGGGGACTCCTCAGATAGACCTGTTCGCCTCCTCCCAAAACGCAAAGCTTCCAACCTTTTGCTCGCTCGCTCCAGAGCGAGGCGCTTTCTGGAGCAACGCTCTGTCTCTAAGCTGGAAGGACAGATTCGTCTATGCTTTTCCCCCAATTCCTCTGGTCCCTTGTGTGCTGCAGAAACTTGCTTTGAAAGGAGCGAGAATGATTCTGATCGCTCCTTTCTGGCCCAGGCAAATCTGGTTCTCTCTTCTACAACAATACCCAGAGGTTCCTCCTCTTCCTCTTCCTTTATCTCCAGGATTGCTGACCCAGGATCAGGCGACCCTGGTCCATCCGGGACTCAAGTCCCTTCAACTTCATGCATGGCTCCTGCAGACCTAGCTCAATCTCGCTTTGGCATTTCTCCTAAGGTGGCCAAGATTTTGGTGGAGGCTAGAAAACCCTCCACTAGGTCCACCTACTCCATGAAATGGAAAAGATTTTCCATCTGGGCTGCGTCCAGGAGCGTGGAGCCCTTTTCCTGCCCTGTGACCATTCTCCTTGATTACATGCATCATCTTTTCGACCTGGGTCTCAGTCACTCCTCTTTGAAAGTCCATATGGCGGCTATTTCAGCCTACCATGCCTCTTTCACTGATAAGGCATTTGCCCAACTGGAGGTATCTAAAACTTTTCTCAGAGGGGTCCTTCATCTCAGACCCCCTGTCCGGACTCCAGCTCCCCCATGGGACTTAAACTTTGTCCTCGAGAAACTTACTCTTCCCCCCTTTGAGCCTGTGGCTTCCGCAGACTTGAAGTTTTTGTCGTGGAAGACGCTTTTCTTGGTGGCCATTACTTCCGCTCGCAGAACTTCCGAGCTTCAGGCCCTGATGTGCAAAATCCCTTATCTGATTTTTCACAAAGAACGAGTTGCTCTTCGCACGAATCCTAAGTTTCTCCCGAAGGTGGTGGCGGAATCTACCTTAAATCAGTCTATTGAATTACCTGCCTTTTTCACGCAGTACTCCAACCAAGGAGAATACTTGCTCCACACCATGGTTGTTCACAGGATGCTGAGATACTACACAGATAGGACGAAGGATCTCAGAAAGACTGATCAGTTGTTCGTCTCTTTTGCTCACAAAAGAGAAGGCAATGCTGTTTCTAAGCAATGCCTATCAAAATGGTTGGCCCATTGCATCACTTTCTGTTATGACAAGTACAACAAGACCCTACCGGGTCAAGTCAGAGGTCACTCCACTCGTGGAGTAGCAGCTCTGCGGCTTGTTTCAAGAACGTGTCTGCGGCAGACATCTGTGCTGCCGCCACTTGGACTTCCGTCCATACCTATACTAAACATTACAGTTTGGACATTGCCTCTCTCGTCAGAGCAGGCTTGAGTTAGCGGCTTGCTAAGCCCTCCTTTCTTGAGACTTGCAAGGTTTTCTTTGCTACTTCTTGGAGTAGTACCTCCTCCCGTGCCTTTCTTTTGTTCCAGACTGCTTGGGATTCTATCCATATATATATTACCTGCAAGAGCCCTCTCAAGTAAGATAGTACAGTTACATAGAACTTCACGTAACAGTAGATCTTTGAGAGAGCTCTTACCAGTAAATATCTACTCGCTGTCTATCCCCTAGGCTTTTTCAGCTCTTTTTCCATTGAGGAAAATATCTGCTTCTCGTCCGGCCTTCCAGGCCTGTTGCGGAAAAGAACTGGAAGGCGGGCGTCCGGGACGCCCCTTTATACCGGCGTTGTGACAGCGCGGTCACGCCTGGCGATGGGGCGGTCCTTGCCGGGGACTGCTAGCTAGAAATTTTTCAGGTCCTGCCGCCGGCCAGTCCTATATGTAATTACCTACTGCAAGAGCCTCTCTCAAAGATCTACTGTTACGGTAAGTTCTTACGTAACTGTACTTTCTAGGAGTGGTATATGTTCATCCACACGGACTCAACCGACCTCCCCAGCTGTGACGCACACACCTGGCTTCCAGCAGGCTAAGATCTGGCATCATGGGGCGGAGCCGAGAGTTATACCACCTGGGTGGGTGGGTAGGAGGAGCCCGCTTGAAGACCTTCCGGCAGATTTAAAGGGGAAAGGGACAATGCCAAGAAGTGTAGATGAACAACATATACCACTCCTAGAACTACTGTTGCAGGTGAGTAATCTGTTTATTTGGGTCACAGTCCCTTATTATTAATGTTCATTCTTCCTTTACTACCAAGCTTAATAATGTCCCTCTACAGCTTGTTTAGGAATTTAAATACTTGGGGACTGATGTTGATTCCACTTTATCTTTTAAGTCTCATATTCACAATACTACTGTAAAAAATGGACTATGTCTAGATCGATTGAGAAGTGCCAGACACACTTACAAGACTGGAAAACTATTGTGGCCCAATCAATTCTTCCAATCTTGGACTATGGTGATTGTATTTACCGCAACTCTGATATCACATATCTTTCCATAATTGACACAGTTTATTTTCAGTTGTTACATTTTATTTTAAGTAGTCCCAGAAATGAACATCATCGTACTCTTCTAACTCAATTAAATTGAATTTCCCCCTCATCAGCATGCTCACATCACTGGCTTACTTTGATTTATAAAATGGCAAGAAAAAATCTAGTTATGTCATTGGCCAAGAGTCATCAGCTGACTGTACATTGAATCTCTATATACGCACAGTCATCCTGGTCCTAAACCACATCACACAATGAGCAAATCAGACCTCCTACAACCAGAACTATCTTCTATCAGTCCCCTTGCAACCAGAACTGATCTTCCATCACAAACATGGCTGCTACCTTTACACTGTAAAAACCTTCAACTGGGCCCTAAAAATAAAACTACCTTAAATAAAAAATAAAACAAACAATTGAATGTTGTTTACCTGATCATCACACTCTCCTTAAGCACATACACAAATTAGAAACATTAAGTATTGTTTATAGTTTTCATTACAACTGTTTCTCTGCTGACAGTGAAAAATCCCCCTTCTGTCTTTACCTGCTCATCAGGGAAATCTCTTCTGCTTGCCCTGACAGTAAAATAATTGAGTCTCTGGCTCTAAAACAGGCCTTTGTTTTCTGTGTGTACAGTATGTTAGGAGAGTAACATTCTACCAGTGGAACTGAGCAGAATTTTGAATCCCTGTACTCCATGATAAACATTCTGCGTCTTGAATGTGGGAAAAAACAGGATGAAGAAAGTAGGCAATATAGTAATACTTTATAAACAAAGAGAAAATGTGGGAAAACACAGTCATATACGTAAAAGCAGATCCAAACCGCTCAACTACATTGCTGATGTTTATAGAAGCATGTACATTTTAATCATATAATAACTGGTCAGCAATTTCTCTTAATGTACTGACCAGGTTGATATTTTCCATAACAACCAGCTGGTTGTTATGACATTCATGAGCCATGCCAGTCAAACTATGCTGCTGCCTCATTGGCCAACATTCTGTATGTGGGCGGGGCCAAACAGTCTCACAAACTGCTGGAGAAAAATTGCTGGTCTGTTATAAAAAATAAAAGATAGGGAGGGTTTTTCATATGAGGATTTAATGCACACCCTCGTTATGGGATGCTTTGATAAACCCCTTGGCTTCACCCTCGGGGTTTATGTAGCATCCCACATCTCAGGTGTGCATTAAATTATCATATCAAACCCTTCCCCATCCATTATTCTCTATATATATAGATAGGTATTTTCAGGTGAAATCTGCCCCCTCTCCCACCACCAAAAAAAAGGCAACTTGACAGGTTTAAAGTTTTTTTCTTACTAACCTTTCACCTCAATCCTATAGCAGTTTTCCTTTTATGTACTAGATCACAACACATAAGTAAAAAAACAAAAATAAAGAGAAGGTTGCCTTCAATGAAAGTGTATAACTACAGTGTAATGAAAATTAAGTTTTAAACACTACTTATGTTTTACAAATTTACATATGTCACAGTGCATTTATATGACGTGGGACCTTTGTAAATGAGCGCCCAGCTCAAAGGTGTTAATCCTAGTTATCAATAAATAAAAATGATAATTTACATATTACAGAGAAAATATTTATTTTCAACCAACTCTACTAATATTTTTACTGCAAAATACTGTACTAGTTAACCTATTGCTGAGAGTATGCTATTTTATTCATTAATAGGGACTACTTTTTTCAGATTTTAGATGTTGTAGAGGTAATGTATTGTGCGGTCTTTTGAAAATAGTAAATAAGTTATAATCCCCATTAGAGTAAATCAAACTAATTCTTTTATGCTTGTGGCCCATTTTATAAGTACGATAAGCCACTCCAGGGTGTTCATTAAAGGAATTTAATGCACTTCATAGGGGCATACGGACACTCGGCCTTTGGCCTCATGCCTTAACATGCCCCTGGGGCGTGCATTAAAAGCCTTTAATGCACACCCTGTTGTGGCTTATTACTTATTATAAAACATTAAATCACCAAACCCGATCTTATCTTTCGAATAGACTATTAGTTTCTTCCCGCAGTCATAATCTAAGAGAAGTTACTAACTGGGGCCTACTTTTACCTAGATATTAATGTCATTTTGGAAGAAACTGTTTTTCTTTTTATGCCTCTCTTTGCTGGAACAAATTCTCACCTGAGTTACGAAATTCTCTATATATTTTTAAACACAATCTCAAGAAAACTTTTCTACGGGAACAATGTATTTGTAACTGCCTTTCATGAGTAATATTTTGTAGTTAACTGTGTTATATCTTATTTACTTGATAGTGTATAAGTGTATTCATTTTGTTATGTTTTATTATCTTACTGACTTGGGACATAGTGCAGAGGAGATCTGTTCTCATGGGACTTATCCTGTAAATCCATAAGTTTTAAATACAAAAAAAAAAAAAACTTCTAGAGAAATTCCCTGCCTGCAGTACCACTGAGGACCACCAGAGAGGCTCTCTTTAGAAATATCACAAAATATCTGAAAATATCTATCTGTATCTATGGTGACAACTGTGACATATTCTCAACGCCACATTTTGTTCTACCCGGTGATGTAATTGTAGTGATTTTTATTCAGCTGTGTATTTCTTTTGCTCTGCAGGTGAAATTACTACAAAAGGTATGGTAGTTCCATTCTCAAAGAATATCTATGGACCAATGCTGGATCGCATCAAAGCAGAAGGCATTTTGTACACTGCAGGAAGCTCTTTTGTGTGAGGCCTACAGAATGTACTGTTTTATTTTGTTTATATGGACTGTGATAATGCATAAGCTTATTCTGTGTTCACTCTGAGTTACTACCAAGATGTCTGTTTAAACTGACTTGTAGTGTTGGTTTAGATTTCAGGTAGCTGGTGTAAGGATGGTGAAGAATCTCAAAGGACTTCTGTTATACTGTTTTTAAAATTCGTGTTTTGATTGCTACCAAAGCTGTACTAATACCACCAACGGCTTAATCTGATCCTGTAAGTCAGTTTGCATCTGTACACATATTCCCCTTCCCTTTCCCCTGGGTCACACCTGGAAATGAGCCACCACTCAGTGTGCCTCTCCCGGTCACCAACTTTCAAATAAATAAATACATTTAAAAAAGGAGTGAATTATTTTTCACCTGTCTGATTAGTCAGCTAGTAGTTGTGGACTGGTTGAAAAAAGTCCTCAGGACAAATCACGTTAGTACTGTAAGTAGCAAAATGCTTTTGCTGATCAGTAAATGCTGTAGTGTTGCTAAACAGTTTATAGGATGTATACATTTTTGTAAACGTTTTTTCTAATTAGAAAAACATCAAATATTCTCTTTTTTGAATGCTGGAGGATAACTGTATACTAAGCATTTGATGGAGGAATTTGCCTCAGCCGCTGCACCTATTCATGACAATGCAATTTTGTACTGCTCATTTCTTTGTACTTCATCTCTGTTTTATCACTTGGACAAATTTTAAGGGTGGAGCTTTCTTGGGCAGTACTGTAGAAGCATACAACTTGCAGAATACACCAAATTTTAATTTATGATCTGCCAGTGTTCTTACCTATAAAGATGCTACTACCAGGATGACTTCCAAATGTTTAAAATAAAAGATGGTGAATAACAACTATGGTTAAAGTAAAACATTATGCAGTTTATTCCAATCTAGATTAAGCCTACTGTTGGCGTGTGAGGTGAGGATAAAGCTTTCAAAAAGCAGTTCCATTTGGGTGAGCTATAATAATTGTAACTTGCATACAAAATGGTGAAGCCACAAATCGCACCATTATGGGATTGTTGTATTATCTTTATTAAAGATTTAGGCGGGTTCTGCTTTAAGCAGAAATGCATGATGCTAATGGGCCTCTCACAATCTACAGAGGCTGAGAACAGAAGACTCATATCTTACTTCAGGGAAGACTCTTGCAGCAGGCCACACAGGTAGGACTAGGCTGCCAGGTGCCAGGACCACATGGGAAACCTCTAGATGACACTCTAAAATGGGGGACCGCCCAACACCGATGTCAGTCAGTTGATGTCAGCCTAGCCTATATAGGTGGGCGGTCCCTCACACCTGCATCAGTTCTTTTCCCACCAACAACCCACACACATCGGACCTTAGTGGACACCGCAGCTACAGTTGACTGCCATTACCCGCACTTGCTGTGCTTTTTTAATTTTCGATCATTTTTAGTTCTTTTCTCAGACATTGAAATTTCTGTGCTTTCTTTGATGAGTTTGTCTTCTCCACCAGCCTCATCTTCTGACTGCTCCACGAAGTGTGCCTGCGGCAAACAGCTCACTGGAAAGGAAGGCCACTTCGTGTGTCTCTTCTGTCTAGGCCCCAGCCAGAACACCAGAGCCTGCCAGCATTGCCAGAAATTCAACCAGGCCACTCAAAGACATTGACTAAAAGTGCTGGAGAGCCAGCTTTTAAAGCAGAAGTTGGTCAGGATGGAAAAGGAGCTGCAGGCCAGGAGCTCCTCGGCCTTGCTGGCACAGTCCACTGGGGCCTCTTCTCTTAAGGAGAAGTCCAGGAAGCATAAGCACCAGGATAAACACTGGTACTGGGACCGGTCAGCTTCTCATTCGCAGTCGCCTCTTAGGCTTTTGGCCACGCCTGGGTCGTCCTTACATGGGGCGTCTACTGCTTCAACCCTGTTAGCCTTCTCTTCCTCCAGGCTCCCGATGGCTCCGACGCCCAACCTTATCTATGTGTTGGGCGGTGGCTCTTAGGGGCAGGGAACTTTGTTTACTGCCCCCTCAGCCTCTGATGCTCAGGCCCATATCTTCAAGCGGACTGTCAGCCAGTTGGCTTGGCCAGTGTTGAGACTTAAGGTGTCGGTTCTATCACAGTCAGCCCCCCCCCCCCAGCCATGGCGCTGCCTTCATCGGTTCCCACTTTTGAGACCGACAGTCCCAGTAGGCAACCCCATCACAGGTGTCGCCTCTGCCTTTGACTCAGGGGTCTCTGTCCCCTCAGGCGCAGCTTCTCCAGCTGGGCCAGCATCAGGGGATCCTTCCCCCAGGCACTTAAGGCCACTGCCTGCTGGGCCACCACCAGTACTGCCACAGCCTACGCCCGTTAGACCACCGCCGGGTGACCCTTTGCCGACTCCTCAGCCATCATACCTCTCGTTGCCTTTCCTGTCGGTGTACAATATTGCACCCCAGGTGGACTACAGTGCTCTTTTCGGAGTGGTGGTCCTTCATGCAAAGGTCCTCAGGGGCTGCTGCCGGCATCTCCCCTCTGCCCTCCCCAGGACCCTCAGCCCCAGAATCCAGACAGGGCTGGTTTGAGTGAACCCTGCACGACGAGGTCTTCAGATGCTCAACCTGACGTTGGTTCAGGTTCTAGATGGGAAGAATGCTGGCATCCAGTGCCAGTCCCAGATTCGAAAACTGCTGAGGATGACTGATTCTTCGGTGTCTTCCTCCTCTCCCGGCGACTCTTCTGAGAGGATGACCAGCCTAAAGAGGTGCCAGTTTCCCCCCTCCCCCGACAATCCATCCTTTATGGATGTCATGCGGCACATCCAGTCCATTATGGGCTGAGAGACAGAGGAGCAGGACCTGGGGAGGTGTCATTTGGCACGATATCTCTGGCAGCATGAAGCCTTTTCTGTGATGGTGCCCCCCTTGATCGAGTCCTATGAGGATGTCACCAGGACAGCCTAGAACCACCCTTCAGCCACCCCTCCTCTGCCCAAAAAGGCAGACCACCTTTACCATGCCCTAGTGGGCAAGCCCTTTCTGGGGACTCGCACTAAGGCAGGTTCTGTTGTCATTCATGCAGTGCACAGTCGTACTAAGAAGCCTAAACATCTTAGTACCCTCCCCCCCCCAGACTGAGAGTTTAAGCAGTTGGACCACCTTGGCAAATGGATTTTTGCCTCTACCACCCTGGCTATTCAGGCCATAAATTATCTGGCAACACATGGTCCAATATCAAAATATTCTTTAGGACTATAGATGGGCAAAGTCGGCAAAATTTGCTGCACAAACTAATTCATGAATTTTGCACAATTAGTGAAGCGCGAATTTGCTGGTCATGAAATGTGGAAATTCGCTGCCAAGTGCGGCATTTTGCTCGCAAATTCTGCCCTTCACAGTGAAATTCCAGCTTCATGGCAAAAAGTCACAATTTTGGACGAAGTCAAAGTTTCCCTGGTGTGGGGAAGCTCCGTGAAGTGTGAATTTTTGGCACTTCACGCAGACTTCGCCACGTCTCTGTTTGTGACCAAGCCGAAGATGTGATGCAAACCTTACCCAAGGACCCCACCAAGACAAGACACAGCTAGCCCAGCTCATGAAGCCAGGCTCAGACATTGGCAGTCATGTTCTATGGGCTGTTTATGATGCGGTAGACATCTCTGGGTGCTGGGCAACTGCTGGGGTTTGTCTCCGGCACCATTCTTGACTCCAGGTGTCTGGCTTTGCCACGGATGTGCAAGCCAGTATCTTGGATGCCCATTTCCAGGGGTCGGTCCTTTTTTGGGGAGATATCCAGGACATCATTTCTACCCTGCAGGAGTCAGGACGGGCCCTTAAGTCGGTCCATTTGCTTTTATCACACCCAACCTAGAGTGGGCCAACATCAGACCTTTTGCAAGTCCTCCCACTAGCAATCTCGGAACCAGCCTGCCAAGGGTCAGCACAGTTGTAAGGCCTCAACCTCTGCCTACACCCACCCATACCTCCTGACTCCTTAGCCCCCCCCCCCGCCAAGAATCTAAGGGAGATGGTTAGGGGGTCGGTTCTCTCTCTCCACCTAGAAGGATGGCAGGGGATGACCACAGACAACTGGATGCTTCAGATCATAGAACATTGTTACACCCTGGAGTTCCTAAAGTGGCCACCAGAACCCCCCCCTGTTCACGCCACATACCCTGCCCACATACCTGTCTCTGGTTTAGGAGGAAATTCAGACTGTTCTTCAAAAAAGAGCCATAGAGCCCGTCCCTCAGCCTCAGTGGGGAAAGGGGTTTTACTCCCACTTCTTCCTCATCCCCAAAAAGACTGGGGATCTTCAGCCCATCCTGGACCTGAACCATCTGAATCTGTACATCAAGTACAAGCACTTCAGGATGGTCACTTTTCAGGGGCTGTTACCCCTTTTGCAACAGGGTGCCTGGCTCTGTTCTTTGGATGTGCAGGATGCCTACCTGCACATCCAAGTCTTTCCTGCCTATCGTTGCTTCCTCTGCTTCCACTTTCAAGGAGCCCATTATCAGTTTCAGGCCCTCCCTTTTGGTCTTTCCTCAGCCCCAAGGTATTTACTAAATGTCTGGCAGTGGTGGCAGCCACATTGAGGAGCAGGGCTTCTATGTGTTCCCCTGTCTGGATAACTAACTTATTTGCAGCCCCCTCCAGGGAATGCTTCATTCAGACTCTGGAATCCACCTTCAGTCTCTTTCAAGCCTTGAGATTACCATAAATCTGCCAAAGTCCTTCCTATCTACTTGCCAGCACCTCAAATATATAGGGGTGGTCCTGGACAACAGTCACGGAAAGCATTTTTGCCCAAGGACATGGCTGAGTGATGGATGGAGCAGACCGGTGTGGTTTCCCCTAGTCGGCAGGTCAGCACCAGGGTCTTCATACGACTTCTGGGCCACATGGCAGTGGCATTTGTCATGGTTCCCCTGGCCCATCTGCATATGTGGGTTCCTCAGTGGACCTTGAGGGCTCAGTAAGACCAGCGCACCAGTGACCTGGGCAAGTTGGTCCTGAACTCTGACCCAGTGAGTAGGACTCTATCGTGGTGACTGGACCCAGCCAGCCTCTTTCAGGGAGTCTCCTTTCAGCTCTCAATCACCTAACAGGTCCTCACAACAGACATATCCAGCCTGGGATGGGGTACCCATCTGGCCGATCATCAGACCCAGGGTACCCAGACGGAGGCGGAGCAGGGTCTTCACATCAACATCTTGGAGATGTGGGTGGTTCTTTATGCCCTGTAGGCCTTTCAGACTAATCTCCTTCCCTGTCCACTACTAGTGCAGATGGACAACGTGTCTGGTGTATTACATCAACAAGCAGGAGGTGACCCATTCTTACTACCTGTGTTGGGAGGCAGTGAGGGTCTGGTTCTGGGCCATTGAACACAGTCTGGAGCTCTCGGCTGTGCATGTTCCAGGCATTCAAAACATCTTGGATAGCAGTGTCAGCCGCTCCAGGTCGTGGGCTCATGAGTGAGAACTGCTAACCTCAGTGGTTGAAGATCTTTTTGACAGGTGGGGTCACCCAGAGTTGGACCTTTTTGCATCCCTACTCAGTGCAAAACTGCCACTTTTTTACTTGCTCGATCCAAGGCCTGGAGTTTTCTGGCGAGACGTATTGGCCCTTTCTTGAAAGGCGAGGTTTCTGTATGGCTTTTCTCCCTTCCTGCTCCTGCAGAGGGTCCTTCTCAAGTTCCAGTTGGAAGGAGCAGAGATGATCCTCATAGCTCCCTTCTGGCCATGCCAGATTTGGTTCCCCTTGCTACAACAGCTACCAGTGGAGCCTCCGGTGCCTTTGCCCCAGTGCACCGGCTTGCTGTCCCAGGACCGGGTCACCCTGGTCCATCTGGACCTAAAGTCCCTGCATCTCCATGCATGGCTCCTGTGGACCTAGCTGTCACCACTATGGGATATCCTCTAGGGTTGCAGATGTCCTGGTGGCGGCCAGGAAACCCGCCACCAGAGCCACCTATTCTGTGACATGGAAACACTTCTCCATTTGGGCCACTGCTCACCATTTGGACCCCTTCACCTGCCCGGTGAATCAGGTGTTGGAGTACCTTCTTTACCTTTTAGAGTCAGGCTTGGTGATCTTCCTGGACATAAGTCTCCACCACTCATTCACACTATTGGGATCCGCGCCGGAGGCACTAGGACCCATCGGGAGCAAACTTTTTGTTGGAGGGTCGACACCAGAGATGGCGCCGCGAGGCACGGCGCCCGTGACACTAGCTCGCACAGCAATGACTATCTCTCGCGCAACCCTCCAACCCTTCTCAATTCCTTTTTCCCGCCCGTCGAGTGCGCTTCAGTAACGACGTCGCTCGCCTGTCGAGTCAAACTTCAAACTAGCAGCATAGTTTTCAGTTTATTTTTTGTAGTGTTATCTCGATATAGTATCGCTTAAGTTTATTCTATTTTAATATACAATAAAAGTCTCAGCCTACTTGCAGGTCGACCATGAGCAGGTCAGGTGACGGTGGGAGACTTCGTGAAAACTGTTCAGTCAGTCGGGCTGGGTCGGTCCGCCTCCTTCTCCCGAGCAGGGATCCGACAACGGTCAGTCCAATGCCTGGGGATATGCGGTCTCCCGGAGGCATAAAACAAGCGTCGCATTCTCGGCACCGTTAGCCTCGAGCTCTTCTTGACCCACAGGTCTAAAAAGAGAAGGCATCACTCGAGGTTGCCCGCTGATATGTCTGCGTCGACGCTCTGTTATCGTGGCTAGTTGCCGGTCTCCTCCTTCGGAGTCGCCAACTTCTGCTTCCGGTAGCCGCCGTCTTCGACGCGAGTCCTACCCGCCTGTTGGTAGGTCTTCAGATGAGCAGTTTCATCAGTGGGCGCTCTTTTGGAGCAATGGGCTCGGAGGTTGGTTCTGCTACCTGGCTCGGTTGCCGTGGGCCTTGAGACATCGGGCGACCAGGTAGGTGATTGGACTTTTCTGGTCGGCGCACCTTCCTCGGTGCCGGCGACTCCATGTTTGGTGTCTCCCCCTCACATGGCTGCGGCGCGAGGCCACACCGATGCCCTTATCTCCTGCTATTTTCCTTCTAACCATGTTTCTCGGGTCCTGGGATGCTTTCAGGCGCCGTCCACGGCGTCGCGGGGCTTGTCGGCACCGTTTTCGGCGTCGCAGGGCTTGTCGGCGCCGTCCGTGGCGCCATGTGCCTTGGGTGCCTTGTCGGCGCCATTTTCGGCGTCGCGGGGCTTGTCGCCACCGTCCGTGGTGCCGTGTGCCTTCTCGGCGCCGTCTGCGGCACCGTGTGCCTTCTTGGCGCCGTCTCGGCACTGTCCTCGGCACCGCACTGTTCTTCGGTGCCGTTTTCAGTCCCGTTTGCCTCCTGGGCGCCGTGAGCTCTCGAGGACTCCTCTTTCCTCTCAATTCTTCCTTCCTCTTCTGTATTTCACTCCTTTCCTGTCCAAACAGTCCTCCCTGGACTATCGGGAGATGACGTTGAGCCTGACCCAGACCTTCGGTTGGGTGATGAAGTGGACGAAGCAGGATCTTTCTCTGCTACAGAGCCTGTGGTTGAGGACCTGTCCTTTAAGTCTCTGTTGAAGAACCTGAGCTCCACTCTTTCTCTCCAGACTACAGACATCGATCCTGGGAAGCGGTTAAGACTCCAATATCTTCATGCTTTGGAGATCCCTACGGATTTGACTCCTCCGATTCAACCTTCCTTCGAGACGCTGTCTCAAATGGTATGGAATAATCCTGCTCTTACCCCTTCAGTGGCTAAATCCATCGATAGGAAATATTCAGCCCCCAAGGATCGTCCCATTTTGGCATTTCAAGCCTTTGATGATCCTATTGTAGTCCTGGCAGAGAATGATAAGGTCGTTCTTCCTCAAGCTACTACAGCTCGACCTATTAACAAAGAGTCTTGTAAGATTGATACATTAGGTAAGAGAGTCTTTGCTGCGTCCACTTTAAGTATGCGTAGTGCCAGTTACCAGGGCTATTTTTCTCAGTATGAGTATATCCTGTGGCACTCTATCAAGTGAATGGTTGAAGCTCTTCTGGACTCGGACTCTTAGTCAGAGCTTCTTCTGACCATTACCAGTAACAGAACCCTTACAGAGGTCTCTCACCTGGTGGTCTCAAGAGAGCAATCTCCTGGAAGGATTTCCCTTTGCTCCTCTGGATCATCAAATCTCCATCACCACGGACGCATCGCTAACGGGATGGGGAGCCCATTGTCGCTCTCTCCACACTCAAGGTGTATGGACTGAACTCGAGGCCCAGCTTCACATAAATGTCCTAGAGATGAGAGCCGTCCTTTATGCGGTCCGGGCTTTGAAGGACATCCTCTGTCACAAAAACATGCTCCTTCAAACGGACAACAAAGCTGTGATGTATTACATCAACAAGCAGGGCGGTGCTCACTCTTACCCCTTATGCAGGGAAGCGATGAGGGTGTGGGAATGGTGCTTGGAACACAAATCTCTAATTCAAGCGGTCTGCCTGCCAGGTGTACAAAACGACTTGGCGGACCGTCTCAGCAGAACAGAGGCAGATCCTCACGAGTGGTCTCTCAACTCAACCATAGTTCAATCACTATTCAAAGAGTGAGGAACTCCAGACCTGGACCTTTTTGCATCCCCACTCAACGCAAAACTGCCTCTCTTCTGCTCCAGAAATCCAGGGCCTGGCATTTTCTGTCAGGATGCGTTCAGGCTGCGGTGGACAAAATGCTTTCTTTACGCCTTTACGCCTCTTCCTCTAATTCAGAGAGTACTTCTCAAATTCGAGTCCCAGGGGACCAAGATGATTCTCATTGCTCCCTCTTGTCCTCGACAACTATGGTTTCCTCTACTCAACAATATGTTGGCAGCCCTCTGAGACCACTCCCCTGCAGATGAACCTGTTGACTCCAGGGTCCGGTGGTCCATCCCAACCTGAGATCGCTTCACCTTCACGCTTGGCTCCTGAAGAGGTAGAGTGAACGGTTCAATGTCTCAAGAGTTTCAGACATTCTTCTGGCTGCTCGGAAGCCAGCTACTCGGAAAACTTACACGTCTAAGTGGGCGTTTTCGCCTGGTGTGCAAAGTCATCTGAATCCTTTTCCTGTCCACCAGACAAGGTTTTGGAGTACCTTTGGACCTCTCAAATTCAGGTCTTCAGTACTCTACAGTCAAAGTTCACCTTAGTGCCATTTCAGCGTATCATGACGTTTTATTCTTTGTCTCTGGCTCAGCTACTATGGTTAAGAGATTTCTTAAAGAATTCTGCATACCAGACCCCTATAAGACGTCTGGTTGCAGCCTGGGACATTAACCTTGTGCTGAGACATGCTCACTGGAAACCTTTCGAACCTCTGGCTACCTGTGAGCTAAAATTTCTCACCTGGAAGATTTGCCTTCCTAGTGGCCATTACCTCAGCCCGCAGGGTCTCTGAGATACATGCCCTAGTTACGGACCCTCCGTATACTGTGTTCCATAAGGACAAAGTAGTTCTTCGCACGCATCCTAAATTTCTTCCCAAGGTTGTGTCGGAATTCCATCTAAACCAACCTTTGGTCCTTCCCTCTTACTTTGCGGACTTCCAAAATGAAGGGGAACGATCTCTTCATTCCTTTGATGTTAAGAGAGCCTTGCGTTTCTATCTAGATAGAACCAAGGATTTTCGCAAAGCCCAACAACTGTTTGTTTCCTTCAGTGAGACCCGGCTGGGTCAACCTGTCGCTATCAGATGCATCTCATCGTGGCTAGTGGCATGTCTTCGACATTGCTATTCCATGGCACAGGTTAAATTGGAAGGTAGGGTTTACGCTCACTCTACCAGAGCAGTCGCGGCATCCCTAGCGGAAATTCGCAATGTTCCGATTGCAGACATCTGCAATGCCGCCACCTGGAGCTCAGTGCATACCTTTGTTAAGCATTATGCACTGGATGTTCATGCCAGGCGACATTCCACCTTCGGCAGAACTATCCTTAATGGACTTCTGTCCTAGAAACGTGAGCTCTTGGTCTTCCTGCTCAGGGGATTTTTAGCTCAGTACTCTCCCAATAGTGTGAATGAGTGGTGGAGACTTATGTCCAGGAAGATATGAAAATTACGTTACCTACCGTAATTCTTGATCTTCTTGGACGAGTCTCCACCACTCATTCACACCCCCACCCTCCATCCCCCGAGCCCACCACTGTGTTGGTCTTCACTCCCTCAAATCTTTAGGCCGTGAAGACTTCTTTGTTGACCCTTCTTACACGGGTCGCCCAGACTATCTTATGTCCGGTCTTGAGGTTAGGTTACTCTTTACGTTAGTTGCGCTGCACCTCCTTGGTAAAAAAGGTACTGAGGCGGTTGGAGGGTCGACGCCGAGATAGTCATTGCCGCGCGAGCTAGTGCTCGCGGCGCCATCTCTGGTGTCGACTCTCCAGCAAAAAGTTTGCTCCCGATGGGTCCTAGTGCCTCCGGCGCAGATCCCAGTAGTGTGAATGAGTGGTGGAGACTCGTCCAAGAAGATCAAGAATTACGGTAGGTACGTAATTTTCATTTCTCCTCCCTTAATGTGCCCCTTTCCGCCATCTCTGCGTACCATGCATCTATTGAAGGTAAAACTGTCGCCCAGCTAGAGGTGTCCTGCATGTTCTTGCGGGGCACCCTGCATCTGAAACCTCCCATTCGGGACCCATTCCCTCAGTGGGACCTCAACTTCATGTTAGAGAAACTCACTTTGCCTCCCTTTGAACTGTCTATGAATTGCGACCTGCGCTTTCTGTCGTAGAAAGTGCTTTTTTTTAGTTGCTGGTACTTCTGCTTGAAGGATTTCTGAGCTTCAGGCTCTGATGTGCAAGTAGCCTTATTTGTTTTTTCACAAAGACAAGGGTGCCTTTGCGTACAAATCCTAAGTTTTTAGCTAAGATTGTGTCGGAGTTTACTTTGCATCAATCCATCCACCTTCCAGTTTATTTTCCTGAGTATTCCAATCAGGATGAGGCTTTGCTCCATAATTTGGATGTACAGTACATAGGATTTTGTGGTACTATACGAACCGCACAAAGCCTTTCAGGAAATCTGAACAGTTTGTTTCGTTCGCCCCCAAGAGAGAGGGCGCTCCCGTTTCCAAACAGTGTTTGTCTAAGCTGTTAGTGAATTGCGTTTATTGCTACCACAAGTACAGCAGTTCCCTTCTGGGGATGGTCAAAGACCATTCTACCAGGGGCATGGCTGGCTCCACGGCTTGTTTCAGAAATGTGTCTGTTGCAGACTTTGTGCGGCTGCCACCTGGAGTTCTGTCCACACCTTCACCAAGCATTAATCTGGACATTGCCTCTAGACACAGGGCCGGTTTTGGCCTAGCAGTTTTTCAGGGTCTTCTGTCATGAGCTCTTGGCTGCTGATATGTCTTCTTCTTGGTGGTGTCACCCTGGTGCTGTCTAATACTGCTTGGGAATCAGTCCTGGCCTGCTGCAAGAGCCTTCCTCAAAGTAATATAGTACAGTTACGTAAGAACCGTAACAGTAGATCTTCGGAAGAAGCTCTTGCAGCAGGCCCTGCTTTCCTTCCCCTGCTACTCTTTTTCTCTTGCACTTCTTTTGTTTCCTTTTGGTTCTTGGGAAACTTCCTGTGTTCTCCTTTATCTGCTTGCACAGGGTCTCTGGCGGGAGAACTGAGGTAGGTGTGGGGGACCGCCCACCTATATAGGCTAGGTCGGCAGTGGGTGGTGCCCTGTGGTAGACTGCTAGGTAGAAGTTTTCTGTGTGGTCCTGGTGCCTGATGGCTTAGTCTTACCAGTGTGGCCAGCTGCAAAAGCTTCTCCCGAAGATCTACTGTTACTGTAAGTTCTTACGTAACTGTACTATACATGTTTTGTCCTACTCAGGACTCATCAGTGTTACCTTATCTGTATCTCACCCCAGGGCAAAAATGAACATGCTCTTGAGTGGTCAAATGGGTTTGGGTCATTGTGGGCATGTATGATTTTGTATTTCTTTCAAACTTGGCTTTGTTGCCAATGCCTTTTTTGCACTTACCAATCGTCTGTCGACACCACTGCCATGACACCCAATCGGCGACACCCCCACAGTGATGGACGGTGCTGCGACAGCTATGCCAGTCTGACAGAGTGCTGATATTGATGTGCAGAACAGCGACTGATGCAGCCAAAAAGAACAGCATGCCTGGTAGTGCGAGATGTCGGCGAGGGGTGCATCGGGGATGTGGCAGCTACAGGGAGGGTGTGCCACCCCACAGCGACGTGGGATACAGTGAACACACCTGGCGGACAGAGGGAGCTGCCAGAGGATGGCAGCCAGAACAGCGATGGCGGCTGCAACACGCCCCATGGGGAGGCCCACAGGCAACAACAGCATCACTGTGGGCACCTGCAACCAAGTGTGCGGAAGCACCTGTGCTGCCAGTACAGCGCACTGACGTCCATAGGAGTGCCCACAAAGGGGGACTGGGTGGATGGGGACAATGGCAGGCATACCGTGCCAGACACCGGGAAGTGAGGGAATTGCCGCTGCAATACGTAAAGAGTGGCCGAGGAAGGAGCAGCTCGCACATTTCGGGTACATCTGTCAACGGGTGCAAACCATAAGTGGAGTAGCTGCCGTGGATCCTGGGTGGGGCGGTGGGCATGTCCGTCCCATTGTGCATGCCAGGGGCTGTGCACAGCCTGTCCTGCAGTTTCCATCCCATGGTGGTGCTCCATGTGCGTTATGGCCCCCTCACAGTCTGGCCGCATGTCCCTGTGACCCTTGCTGGGTCTCCCCTCGCATGCCTGCTACAGTGCCGTGTAGCCCTGGGGGGCACCATGTCCATCGTGCTGTCCTTCACCACTGGGGTGTCTGCTGCCAGCCGTGGTCCCGTGTGTCTCGGGGGGGGGTGCCACAGCTTGCCTTCCACCCAGCGCGTGCCCCATGCAGCGCACACAGTGAGGGCTGCCGCTGTTTTGCCCTGCGCTGCGTGCGTTGTTCCAGCTGTCACTGTGCTAGTGGTGCTGTTGCTGTTGGCATTCCTGTTGCCACGCCACCATCGTAGATCCCCCTTTTTGGGTAACCCTGGCATCAGTGCTTCTGTGCTGAGGTTCTTTGTCTTTTTAGCTTATCTTTATTGATTTACATGACAATGTCATTTTTTTTTCAATCCACTAGTCAGTTTGCTGATAGTGCACATAAAATTCCTCTGCCGTCTGTACTCCAGTTTTTGTACTGTATGTTCTCTGTGGGTTTCCTCCAGTACCTGCCAACTAAAAAATCTCTTTTTTTTGTTTTGTTTGCAAGAACTGCTGTAACTACGTCTGTGGTTTTTCAGCCTTTATGTCTGTTAGTCATCAAACTGTATTTAGTTGCAATCCAAAATGTGTGAAACTCGGGCATTTTTTTGTTACTGTGGCAGTCCTTTGTGAATAACTTGAAAAAGGGAGAATAGCAGTATATTTTATATTTTAAAACCTCATTGAGATCTTATTATAGCAAAGGATCTAAAGCTATATTAATTGTTTTGGGAAAGAAAATGGTGAGGCACTTAGTTGAACGTCTTGCTGTATTGTCTCAACCAAATGTCAATGGAGTGCCAAAGGAATAATAAAAAGAAACTGTTAGAAACTATAGACTCGTTGTGACCTTACTATAAAGATGTGAATTTGTTATTGTTCCAATATAGTTAGAGTTCATTAAAAGAAACGCAATGTAACATGAAGCATATGGCTGAAAATAGGACTCTGAATGCAGCATCATTGGATTCTGAGAACCTGGATTATAACGAGGAACATTCCTGGTGTTGGTAAAGATGCCACTTTGAAGATACCACATTGCAGTGGTAGAATTACTTGACTGGCTATGTAAATGAAAACCTAGAGGAGCATAAGATGGAATCAGATCTAGTGGCCCATTGGCTATGGTCCATTCCCTGCCCACAGTGGCAGCCCTATCTCAGTTCATGTATTTTAGTTGTGCACGGAGTGGTGTAATGCTACTCATTATGGTTTCTGGCTCAGAGAAGAAAAATCTCTGGGAATTGAAGGCTCAGCAGACCTGTCTGTTCCTCACAGACATATTACTTCATTTTAGCCAGTATTCCATGAGTGTCAGGATTTAGTTAGTAGCAGTGACTGCTATGACATACTCGTCAATAGGTACACTGTGGAGGTGTTGTGGCAGCTCGGTCTATGAGAGGTTATCAGCACTCAGCTCTGAGCTAACTGCAGCCTGAGTTGAAATATGCCACCTGTGGTTTATGTCAAAGTTGGGTCCAAGGTTGCCTGCTTCTACTCCTCTTCCTCAATTACCTCCTAGGGTCCACAGTGAAGGTTGGAAGGTGGTGGGCAGGGAGGGTGGTCATTGGGTGACAAAAACTGGGGGTGGGAGGGGGCCCTGCATTTGTAAAATTTTACTGTTTCCTCCCATTGAGAGAAGTGTACATGCTACTTCCCCTCCCTAGGGAGAGCACCAAGTTGCACCTACAGTAGGTCCTCTTAGGCTACTGAAACAGTAACACGGGGATGGAGTGAAAATCATGGAAGAGTTAGGAAGAGGATACTAATCATAGAGGAATTCTGTAGTGAGAGGTACCAAAAGTGTATTCTGAGCTACAGACCTGGAGGGGAAGGAGGTGACCTATCTCCCAGGGTGGAGGATTGGTTGGGGTAGAGGGTGTGAAGCCTGATGCAATTGTCCATTTAGAGACAAGCGTCTTGGCAAAGAGTCCCTTAGGTGAAGTAAAATCCAGTTTCAGGGAGTTGGGTATCGGACTGAGAGGGATGACTGAGATGAGCAGTATTGTAGCCCTCTCAGAGGTCCTCCCAGTGAACAGGAGGGGGAAGGGAGGCAAAGAAGCTGAAAATCAACTAGTTTAACAGTCTGTTGAAGGAGTAGTGCGAAGAGGTGTTTTGGTTTCCTGGGCGATGGGGATTTTTTAAAGGATAAATGCCAGTTTAAGCTAGACACCTTTTATCTGAATAGAGAGTTGAAAAAGGCACTGGGGCAGTAGTTTAAAATATACATTTCAGGGTGTTTAAACTAGCATTGGGGGAGGCTGGGGCTATAGATATTAGCAGTGGGAACCCATATGAGGGACACCTACAGTAGCAAGCACTCTTGGTCTTCAGGGGGTTATAGATAATTTAGACAGGGTATGTGGCAGTGAGGTTCACCAGAGAGCAGGAATCACAGCAGCCAGGAAGGGAGGTAGAGGATGCAAAAATTCCCAAGGGGTGAGAAATGAGGGACTGATCAATGGATAGCATAAGGAATGGAAACAAAGCCTCTTCTAAGAATCAGTCTTCTCCATAGTGTCTCACTTATTGGTCTAAACTGACTGGTAATGGGAGTATGTCCCTGCACACACTTCAGTACACATGTCCACTGGTATGCTGTGGTGCCCACCTCCAGTTGCCTGGGTCTTTTTTTTCCTACCATCCAAACACAACTTTTTCCTGACCCTCCTCATCTGGGCCAGAACTTCACATGACAATATGACAAATAGCATTCTGCCTTGATCTTCCAGGAGTCGATCTTCATCACTGATTTCCACTAGTGGGTATAAGCCGGAGGCACTAAGACACAGTGTGAACCAGAACTTTTCAGAGGGCTGGCATCAAGGCAGCTAACGAGCATGTGCAGCACCATAAGTGCACGCAGCCTCCTGCTTACATTGGCACCAGCCCCCAACCATCTCGGTTCCTTTTTTTTTTTTCCCACCATCAAGTGCGCATCAGAGTTTCATCAGTCCACAGGGAGTCAGAACTTCATGTCTATACAGCAACAGTGTTCGGTTCTCTCAGTGTTAGTGTTTAAAGCTAGAGTTTATTTTTGTGTCGGTTTAGTGTATTTTAACAAAAATGTATTCGTCAGTTTCTCTTAGCCCTATCGAGCAACAGCGGTCAAAGGTCATGGAGAATGGTAGGATGCCTGAATAGGCAGGCTGCTCCAGCAGCGGGGCTGTGTCTGGTCCACTTTCCACACTGGGGAAAGGTCCTGTGCTCGGGGGTGGGGGGCAGTCCTCCTGTAAGCACAGATGAGCATCTTCGATCCCATTCTGCTTCGGGGTTATAACACTGCTCAGCTTCAACTTCTTCCTCTTCTTTCTGGAAAAGGAAGAAATGGCACCAGTTCAGGTCACCCTCTGCAAGCTGTGCCATGAGAGGTCTGGTCTCCAGGGACTGGGGGCCCTAGCTGGCACCTTTGTTACCTGGGGCCTCAGATTCTAAAAAGTGAGAGTCTTCAGTCTGAGCCCCTCCTCTGAGTGTAAGTGTGGACTTTGGTGGGCAGTTCCACCTTTGGCCAGCTCTTATGGAGGACTGGGTGCAGCATTGGGCGCATGTGTCTCTGCTGGTGGAATTGGTCCCTGGTCCTTTGGGGTTGGTGGAACTGAAGCTGCGGGTGGGGCCATTAGGCCAGGTAAAGCATTTGGCTCTGGCAACAGCTCTAGGGTCCTTGCTGTTGCCTGCACCACCGACTTCTTGTCCCATTGGCTGTACCCCCAGCCAGTGTCACTGTGGTGGGATTGCCAGTCATTACAGTGTCGGTTTGGTCATCGGCACCAGTTTTGACACTAGGTATGCTGCGAGGTGCATCGTCTGATCTGGTGCTCCATGGGCTCGCAGCACCCAGGCTTCCCCGGTGCCATGTCTGCTGGTTCTGGCTCTGCCTCAGGCACCAGTCCTTCCCCCTTTGTGGCCAATATCACTGGTATTGCTGTGGCCATGCACCAGGTTGTTGGGCCTGTGACACCCACAACCTCTTCTACCCTGCTCCTGGGGGGGGGGATGTAGTGGAGAACAAGTCAGACCTCAAACTCATTTTCTCTGGAGGTGGTAGTGATAACTCAGGAGGGTCTCTCTTCTAGCCTGTGCTGAAAAATGTACTCTCGGCATCGAATTTTGAACCAGCAGCCATTTACCAGGCTGAGTGTCTCCAGCTAGAGTTTATCATGTGCCTAGTATGCCTGACAGTTTGGGTCCTCCAATTCCACTGCACTTGTCTGCTGCAGTTTAGTAAAGTCCTGCACTAGTGACAGATGTCCCCAAGAAAGCAGACAGAAATACACTGCTCCCAGAAATAGCCAGTATACGTCACTCAGCCATAGCAGATGCGATTGTTCTTCTCATTGAGAAGGACAAGTATTGTCCCCAGGAGGTCATTGCGCACCTCGATTTTAGGAGTTGCACAAGTCTGACACTGTGGGTAATCAAGCCTACACTTAAAGGAGAACTGCGGCAATACTAAGCTCCCCACCCCTGAAAAGCTTGCCTCCCAATTAAACTTTTGCGACTCAAAACCCTCTTTTTCTCTAATAGGCGCTTACTTTATTTTTATTTTCTAAAATCCATGAACCGGAAATATTGCGGACTGTGTACAGCTCCATTTACTGTAACAGTGTGGCGCTGCACCGCTCACTTACATTGAAGCGAGTGGTGTGGCGCCGCACTGTTACAGTATATGGAGCTGCACACATTCCGCCCTATTTTGTTCGTGGATTTTGGAAAATAAAAATAAAGTAAGTGCCTGCTGGAAAAAAGAGGGTTTTCAGTCACAAAAGCTTAATTGGGAGATAAGCTTTCCGGGGCTGGGGTGCTTACTGTTGCCACAGTTCTCCTTTAAGCCACCATGGATATAGAACAGATAACTCCAAGGGCATTTTTCTTGTATATGCCCTTTGGACCAAGATGCAGTCTCTGTTAGAATCTCTGCCAGATTTAAAGCTGGACAAGATATTCTGCTGTCAAGCAAGGTATGGAAGCCTACAGTCACCAGCTTAAATCCTCTTGGATGCCTTTGATGTTGCATCTTGCTTTGCTCTCAGGCATTTGCATCAGGCAGCATTCCTGGCTGCAGACTGCTAGCTTCTCCCAGGGCATCCAGCAACAGACGAAGTATGTTCCCTGGTTGGAACTCGCATGCTCATGCGACAGGTGGAGCAGTCTCTTAAGGCATCGGATGAACCTACAATGTCTCCCTAGGATGACCGTCGAGACCCCCAAACCCCATACCCAAACATAGTGCTTAAAATGCTTGCTATACACGTGACAAAGTTAGGACTCCCATGTCTTCCCATTCTTGAACATTGGCTAACTTCAGGCCTGTCCAGACAAGAGACAGAAGAGGCAATAGCCATTGATTCTCTGTTCCTGTCTTCAATGTGGGGTCTTACTGAACTTCAAACAGTCTCAGCTACAACCCTCCCAGCAGTTGCTGTTCTTAAGGGCTCTTCTCAATTGACCTGAGCTCTGACTCTTCCAGAAAGAAGGCTACAAGCATTTCTGCAGCTGCCATGCCACATCATTGATTGATTGATTGTTTGATTGATTGATTGATTAAAAGTTTATTTTTTCACAGGAAATTCGTTAGGACAAAGTCCTGTTTACAACAAAGTTCTGCATGTAGATTCTAATACAATTATCAATTAACAATTGACATTTAACATAACTAATACAAACAAACATAATCGCACTCTACATACATACATTATTTAAAACACATACATAAAAAAATACAAACTATTAAACAATTCATTTTTAAATTTAAAAAAATCTAAATTTGTTTTCTGTGATTCAGTCAAACCATTCCAACTTAATGCTACTCTATTCTGGAGCATACTATCCCCTAGTCTATTAAAGCTTCTATACATTGGAATATTGCTTAATGGATTCCTAGTCTTTATATATGATTCATTATTTATCTTTCTTTTTAATTGCTTATACAAAGGATGGCTATACTTTTTGTGAATTATCTTATGACATATAGTAAGCCAGAGATAGTTTCTTTTTGCTTCAGGTCGAAGCCAATTTAACTTATTATAAATTATACAATGATGCTCATTTTTAATACTTCTGAAAGCAAATTTACCTATCCTATAATATATTTGATTAACCAAATTTAAAGCAGTTTTAGTCGAATTCACGTAAATTATAGAACCATACTCCAATATGGGTAACAGAATCTGTTTTGCCAATCGCTCCTTTGCCACCAAAGGTAAAGCTCCCGCAACTCTTCTAAGGGCCCTAATCTTTATTCACTTTCTTTACCTGAACTGATATATGATTTACATATGTCATTCTAACATCTACTTGAAACCCTAAGTATCTGTATGTTAATACATTTTCAATCTTTGTACCATCTTGTAAATGTAATTGTGGTTTGGGCTCTTTTCCTCTATATGAACCAATCGAAAACAACATAATTTGTGTTTTTTTAGCATTCAAAAGAAGACCAGATTTACTGAATCATTTTTGCATTTGTAACAAATCACTTTGAAGCGAATCCATCATACCTGTGAGACTGTCAGCAGACGCCACTAAAACAGTGTCGTCTGCATACAGTCTCATCTCACTATGTTTAATTTCATGAACCAAATTATTAACGTAAATATTAAATAATAATGGGCCCAAAATAGAGCCCTGGGGAACACCTCTCTCTAGTTTCCCAGGGGCCAACATCATTATGCCACATTGAACACATTGATATCTATTTGTCAAGTTCAAGTTTAGTTCAAGTTTATTGCAGGAAAACTCCATTGAGCAAGCTCATTCACAAGGAGGTCCTGTGACATAAACACTTAAAGTACAAACACAGATAGGTAGTAACAGTATATACATGAAATGCACATTACATGATATAGGCTGGATATACATACAAGGGTACCACATAGGGTGACCGCAGGTGGTAAACATTGATATGAGACAGGGAAGCGACTTACAGGTTGCATACTGATAAATGAAACATGATGACTGGTGTGTGCAATACATATACAGTATTTTGGCAGCTAGAACAAACAACAGTCTACAACTGATATGGGGAGGGTGATTTGATAGAGTAGCAGTGGAGGCGTAAGCAAAGATAAAGCCAGGAGTAGAAGGGAAGGAAAGCAGTTAATATGACAAATCAATTATACCTTACCAGTGGATAAATATAGCACACATGGGGAAGGAAGAGACTTAATGACAGTTACAGGTGTCTTTTATTTTTGGCTGAACTTAGCGATTTGTAGAAGTTTATTGAAACTGTGCTAGTTAGTTTCAGTGCAGTTTGTAATTGGTTCCAAATGGAGGAAGGGCATATGCAATAGCACATTTACCAAAGGAAGTCCGCGTCCTTGGTATGTCAAGCATAATAAAGTCAGATTTTCTTAACGAGTATGCACTATGTGAGATACTAATAAGGGAAGAGAGATAGCTTGCCAATTTCTGCAGGAGCAGTTTAAGAGTCCATAGCACAGCATGGAGCAGGCATCTAGTAGTAAGGGATGTCCAACCAACAGCTGCATATAAGTCACAGTGGTGCGAACGGTAAGGGGAGTTGGTAATGAACCGTAACTCACGGTGATAAAGGATGTCCAGTTTACTTAGATTTGCAAGAGTGGTGGAGGAATAGATTACATCGCCATAGTCGAGTAGGGGGAGAAAAGTGGCCTGTACAAGCTTGTTTCGAGGGGGAAAAGGGGCCTATTTCTGTAGAAGAAACCTAACCTTGCTTTTAACCTTCTAGAGACATCTTCGACGTGGTCACTGAAAGATAATTTATTGTCGATCCAGATACCTAAATATTTAAATTTGGTTACAACTTCCAGAGGCTCGTTTAGCGTGGTAACAATGAAGTCTTGGGCAAGGGTATTGGGGGGGCCTGTGACAGCACTGCGGGAGAATATCATTGCTTTAGTCTTCGTAGCATTGAACAGAAGCTTTGCCTTTATTAGATTATGCTCAAGTTGTGCGAAGTCTGCTTGAAGCACTCCCTTGACTTCAGATAACGATGAGCCAGAAGTATACAACACAGTATCCTCTGCAAATAAGTGCAGATTGGACGTAGATATGTTAGCATCTAAGTCATTAATGTACAGAGAAAACAAGATAGGGCCTAAGATGGATCCTTGGGGGACTCCTCTTGCAACTGGCAAGGCAGCAGGAAAAAAAGCCTTCCGCCTTTACTTTTTGGAATCTTCCAGTTGGGTAGCTAGAGAACCACTGGGTGGTATGGTATGTGGCACCCAGCTTTGCAAGGCAATTGACTAATAGTTTGTGATCAACAGTATCAAAAGCTTTGCTGAGGTCAGATATGACTCAAGCCATTTTAATATTTGGCCCTTAATCCCTATGGCCCTTAACTTAGTCAAAAGCAAATCATATTGAACTAAATCAAAAGCCTTACTGAGATCCACAAACACTGCCCCTGTGTACTTTCCTTGGTTCATAGATGTAGCAACCAGTCATTAAATTCCAACAGGGCAGTGTTTGTGGATCTCCCCCCTTTCTAAAACCATGTTGTTCATCTACTATTACAGTATTTGTATCTAAATAATTATTTACCTGTTCATAGACTTTACGTTCCAAGATTTTAGATAAAATTGGCAATAGGGCTATTGGCCTATAATTTGAAGGAATAGTTCGATCCCCAGACTTATAAATGGGAATAATTTTCCTCATCTTCCAAATTTCAGGAACAGTAAAAGTACTCAAACTACAATTGAACAAATAGATCACAATAGGGGCTATTACATATGCTCCCAATTTTAAATATTGGGCCTCAGTCCCATCAGTACCTCCTGATTTACTTTTTACATTTTTTAGCTCTTTCAGTATATCCCTGTCTTTCAAAATTTCAAACTTAAATATTCCTGCATGGGCTACCAGCGTGTCTGATACAGTAGAGAAATCCATTCCATTCAGATTCAAATCTAGCAACTTTAAATCAGGTAATTCCAAAAAATACGTATTAAAAATATTCGCTATAACCTTTGTATCAATCACTAGTTTTCCATCTTGTACCAAAGTAGGACTTATGGAGTCTTTATTTGGGGATTTCAGCTCTGTTCTAAGCTTCCAAAACTGCTTGGAGTCAGAGGAATTATTTATTTTATTCGGATAATATTTATTCATTATATTTTTTATTATATTTCTACACTTATTCCTCCAAAACCTGAATGTAGTCCAATCTGCTTCTTTCTTTGTTTTTCTCGCCTTTTTCCATATGCTATCTCTAATCCTTAAATATTTTTTTATCTTATCCGTGATCCATGGGGCTTCTTTATTCCTTTTACTTTTTCTTATTAATGGGGCATGGTATTGTATTACATTCAAAAACATGTCATTAAACTCTTGAATAGCCAGTTCTATGTCTGGTATCAAATAAATTCTGTCCCAATGGATTTGCCCTAGATGATTTACAAAGGATTGCTCATTAAACCCTTTAAAATCTCTGCTCCAATAAATAGTTGATTGTTGAGTAATGCACTGTTGTAACTCAATAGTAACTCATAAGTAATAGGATTATGATCCCCCAAATTTAAAGGAAATACTTCCCAGGTTTTTACTATGTCCTGGGATGCAAAAAATAAATCTAAAAGAGAACCATAAGTTCCATTTTTTGTATTTCTTGTAGATTTTTATATTATTTGGTGCAAACCCAGAATTGAAAAAATACTCTCCAATTTCCTCCCTCTAGTCTGAAACCAATCTGCATTAAAGTCCCATGTTAAAACTACTTGTTTGTCCTTTATTTTTTCTAAAATTAACTCTGCTAGTACATCAAATGATTTACTTTTTGTTTTAGGGGGTGCATAAAACACTCCTACCACTAATTTTATTGCAATTAATTCAATAATAAGACAATCAATTCCTTCCTTGTTCATACTTAACAATACTTTATAGGGGCCAAGAGTATTCTTAATAAACAACATCACCCCCCCTCCCCTTTTACCTCTATCTGCACGTTCTATAGAAAATCCTGAAAGCTGAATTTCTTTCTGCATTATACCTGTATGTAACCATGTTTCTGTTACTGCTAATAAATCATACTCAGTTTTAGTTGCCCATTCCCAATACTCATCCATTTTATGGACTATGCTTCTAACATTCTCATGAACCATCGAAAGCTGCTTAATTTTTTTATAATTAGGGCCCGGATTTAACTCAATATCCCCACTTTGAATTAACAGCATTAAACATAACATATTTGTACTTCCTGTTACTTTTAACCCACAAAAACCATGCTTAACACAAGAACTCTTTTGATAATATCGGGATTCATTTGTAAAGTGATTCCTTCTCTGAACGAATCCATCTTCACAATTAAATCGAACATTTCCCATAAAATACATACCTGATAACTTCATCATATCACCTCTAACTTCTTTATCTTCAAAGGTACTCATGATTATTAATCCCCATACAAACCAACCCCCCAAAAATATATACAAAACAGACCCCATAATAAAGCTTCTTACTGCCAAACAAGTTAAAACAATTTCTCTACCGAGTGGCGCTCGCACCACTCATGTTGCTCGCGCCCGTGATTGGTAGGAGGCTTTATACCGCTGGAGCCCCCAGTTTATTCAATCACTGACCCCCTCATGCAGAATGACAGAGTTTCAGGTGCAGTTCATTCAAACCCAGAGTAAAAGCAGGCACTCAATTAGCAGCAGTAGTAAAAAATACAGCTTGTAACAGGCATTTAATTCAAGCAAAGCAGTTCTCCCAAAGAATGTCCCAACTGGATATTATACTAGCGTTTTATGCAGCTCTCACCTGCCGCCTTCTTGTTGGTCTCACACAGTCACTGGGCACCTTGGGGGGGGGGATCGGCGCAAGGCTTTATAGCGCTAGAGCCCCCAGTTCATTCAATCACTGACCCCCTCATGCAGAATGACGGAGTTTCAGGTGCAGTTCATTCAAACCCAGAGTAAAAGCAGGCACTCAGTTAGCAGCAGTAGTAAAAAGTACAGCTTGTAACAGGCATTTAATTCAAGCAAAGCGGTTCTCCCAAAGAATGTCCCAACTGGATATTATACTGGCATTTTATGCAGCTCTCACCTGCCGCCTTCTTGTTGGTCTCACACAGTCACTGGGCACCTTGGGGGGGAATCGGCGCGAGGCTTTATAGCGCTGGAGCCCCTAGTTCATTCAATCACTGACCCCCTCATGCAGAATGACAGAGTTTCAGGTGTAGTTCATTCAAACCCAGAGTAAAAGCAGGCACTCAATTAGCAGCAGTAGTAAAAAGTACAGCTTGTAACAGGCATTTAATTCAAGCAAAGCAGTTCTCCCAAAGAATGTCCCAACTGGATATTATACTAGCGTTTTATGCAGCTCTCACCTGCCGCCTTCTTGTTGGTCTCACACAGTCACTGGGCTCCTTTGAGGGGGGGATTGGCACGAGGCTTTATAGCGCTGGAGCCCCTAGTTCATTCAATCACTGACCCCCTCATGCAGAATGACAGAATTTCAGGTGCAGTTCATTCAAACCCAGAGTAAAAGCAGGCACTCAATTAACAGCAGTAGTAAAAAGTACAGCTTGTAACTGGCATTTAATTCAAGCAAAGCAGTTCTCCCAAAGAATGTCCCAACTGGGTATTATACTGGCGTTTTATGCAGCTCTCACCTGCCACCTTCTTGTTGGTCTCACACAGTCACTGGGCACCTTCGGGGGGGGATCAGCACGAGGCTTTATAGCGCTGGAGCCCCTAGTTCATTCAATCACTGACCCCCTCATGCAGAATGACAGAGTTTCAGAGTTTCATGGAGCACAAAACTGTGCAAGCCCACTCCATGCAAAGCTTTTAACTTGGTTAACCATGACCTACTCCTTCGTCAGCTACCTGAACTTGGCCTTGATCCAAATGCGCTTTCCTGGACCTGAAGCTATCTCCTTGGCCATTCTCAACATGTCAAATGGGGGCTCCTTGTCAGAGGCACAACCATCACCCATGGGGTTCCTCAGGGCTCTATTCTGGGCCCCTTGCTGTTTTCCCTATTTATCAATGAGCTCCCCAACAACTGTGGTGGGCCTCAGTTCATCTCTGTGCGGATGATGCCATCATCTACTGGTCCTCTGCTGACTCTGAGTGGCTAAATAACTCACTAGCAGCTGACTTCCTCACCCTTGAAGATTGGTTTACTCAAGACCATCTGGTCCCTAATGCTAAAAAAACTAAATGCATGCTCTTTTCCCACTTTACATCCCATACTAGCCCCCCAACCCCACCCAACAATCCAAACATGTGCTGGCATTGTCCTAGAATCAGTTCAGTCTTTCAAAGCACATCTTCTTGACCTGGAAGGACACTACTTCTTTATTCAGCTGTGAGCTGTGTGGGAAATTCTATATCGCACTTGATATCTGCAACAACGTGCACTTTTGCTCAATTCTGTGGGAGGTGAAACTAACTACCCTTGGTAATTGCTTTTTATTTAAATATTTATTTAGTGTTTAACCAAGAAGGGGCTTGCAAACTCTGTTTATCTTGTGAGTAACTTCAGAAGGATTTAAATACTGCATTTGGGTAGACCCTTGGAAGTAGCTAGATTGTCTACTAGGATTTTCTGATAGTTAAACTATTTTTAAATAAATTACAGGTGGCTGAGGAGTGAATAAGGAGCTTGCAAACTCTGCTTATCTTGGAAGTAACTTCACAAGGGCTTGAATACTGCATTTTGGTTGTCCCTTGGGGTAGCTGGATTGACTACTAGGATTTTGGGACAGAAACTATTTTTAAATAATTTACTGGTGCGTAGGATTTTGTGATAGGCTATTTTTAAATAAGTTACTGGAGGTTAGTTGAATTACTATAACGGGCAGTACTCACCAGGGTGGTGGAGCAGTGGTGACATTTGATTGTTTCTAAGAGTCACCTGTGGTTGTGGACTACCCAACCTCACTTCCCCACACCCCACCCCCCCAGGCGTGGCAGTTCCTTAATAGCCAAAGTTATGACATCACTTCCTCAACAGGTCTTGGGGAAGAACTGTCATATTCTTAATAACCCATCACAGTGCATAAAGGGTAAGTACACACCACCAAAAAAAAAAAAAAATTATATATATTACATACTGTAAATTATAAGGGAGAGGGACATGTGGGGAGTGGTGCAATGCACAGGCTGTGGGGCAGCAGTTTTCTGGGAGACATTCTGGAAACTGTGTTGCTGTCCTATTTGCAGGCAACTGTCAGCTCTGAGGGAGGAGATTGCCCACTTCCAGGCTGAACTGGCAAGGACTAAGGAGGCCTCCCCCACCCAAAGAGCACCACTGCCACAACCACTGCTTCAGAGGTTGCCAAGTATGAAGGGCAGTTGGACCACAGTGGGTTCTGGGAGGGTGCAGGTGGTGGAACAGAGGCGAAGACCCCTAATTGTACCTCTACACAAATCATATGCCAGTCTGGCAGAACAAGGTTCCTCTATGATGGCACCCTCAGTGGAGACCAAGAAGAATGCTGAGGACATCCACAGGGGGAGACCCACAAAAGGGTGGCAAGGGACACCACAGGGGAAGGAAACAGCTTCTGATAAGGGACTAATTTGTTAGGGGGGTAGAACTTGGGAAGGGAGAGGAGAGGGAAGTAAGGTGCCTGCCTGGTGCCATGGCTTGGAGGGACAAGAAGCGAATTCTCATGACTGTAGAAGCAGTATCACAGGAGAGGGGGACTAGATATCATTGTCCACCTTGGGACAAATGACCTAGCTAGGCATGGAATCGGTGCAGTGCAGGATGAATTTGTGGAGTTGGGGAGGGGCCTCAGACAGGTAGCAAGCATGGTTACCTTCTCAGAGGTGCTGCCAGTCCATGGCAGGAGTGAGGCTAGGGTACTGCACACCATGCAGTTTAATGAATGGTTGCAAAACTGGAGCAGAGTACAGGGCTTTGGCTTTATTGGGGACTGGGGATACACCTGGAGAGATGAAGGTCTGTACTGGCACGATGGTCTGCATCAGTCCATGAAGGGAACCAAGCTCCTAAGTGACAGGTTTAAATGCTTCCTTGGTAAGCTTTTAAACTAGCCAAAGGGGGAGGTGCTGATAAGAGGCAGGAAATTTCAAGCCCCCCCCCCCAACAAAACATGGCAGGTAGTAAGGTAAACGCTGAGGTACAGAGCTCAACATAGGGCAGGACAGGGGTAAATGGAAAAATAGACATGGGCAATAAGAGCAGGGATGGGGGGAAAAGGATAAAACCAACATTAAATGGAGGGCAATGAGTACCAATGCCCGTAATCTGGGAAACAAGCTTCCTGAGCTAGTAGCCCTGATGGAAGATGAAAAATTGAATATTGTGGCAGTCACGGAAACATGGTACACGGAGAACCATGACTGTGATGTCAACATACCGAGTACACAGTCTACAGAAGGGACAGGGAGGGTAAAAGAGGAGGTGGAGTAGCTCTATACATAAGGGAAGGGATCAAAGCTACAGAACTAAAAGTAAAGGGGGAGGACAAGAGGCACTCTGGGTCACCTTCAAGACAGGGAATGGTATCACAATCTGCACAGGGGTTGTATACAGACCCCCGTCTCAAGGGGAGGAAACAGACAAGAAAATGATAGAGGGCATTCTCAAAATGGCTGAAAAAGGGGAGATACTGTTGATGGGGGACCTGAATATGCCAGATGTTAATTGGATGACATGTACTGCAGCCACATCCAAGAACAGGGTCATTCTCGATGCCCTGCAGGGGGCAGGCCTTAGACAGCTAGTGTTGGAACCCACTCAGGAGGGAGCAATACTAGACCTGGTACTCAAATGGAGAGAAGATCACAAATTTAGAAGTCAGTAGACATCTGGGAACAAGTGACCACTGCACAGTGTGCTTCACAATAGGCACAACTATGGAGACAAGCCATACAAAAACAAGGATACTGGACTTTAGAAGGGCCGACTTTGGCAAAATGGGTGAATACCTGAGGAATGCACTACCAAATGGCCAAAAAGGAGGGGTGGAAGAACAATGGAGAAAAATCAAAACTGCTATCATAGAGGCAACAAGCCTTTGTGTGGGACAAATAACACAAAGTGGAGTAAAAAACCACTATGGTTCTCAAAAGAGGTGGCAGGGAAGGTTAAGGAGAAAAAGGCTGCATTCGGAAAGTATAAGGAATCACAGAAGGAGCACGACAGGGAACTGTATCAATTAAAGCAGAAAGAAGTGGGGAAGGCAGTCAGAATAGCAAAGGCCCAAACCGAGGAAAAAATAGCCAACTCAGTTAAGAAGGGGGATAAAACCTTTTAAAGGTACATTAGGGAGCATAGAAAGGTTAAGGGAGGAATAGTGAAGATTAATAAAGGAGAGGGGAGGTGGGCAGAGGGATATTGAAAAGGCAGAGATACTGAATGAATACTTTTGCTCAGTATTCACAAAAGAAGATGAGGAGTTACCTAAACCAGACAATAGAAGCACTCTGGGTAGAGGGGTTGACACCAGTCCATATACAGAAGAAAGAGTCCTGAAAGAACTCCTAAAACTCAAGGTGAACAAAGCAATGAGGCCTAACGGGATTCACCCCAGAATCCTAAAAGAACTAAGGGAGGACCTAGTGACACCACTGACCACACTTTTTAACAAATCATGGGAGGATGGGGTGGTACCTGAGGACTGGAGGAAGGCAGATGTGATTCCCCTTCACAAAAGTGGGAGCAAGGCAGAAGCAGGAAACTACAGACCTGTAAGTTTGACCTCAGTGGTAGGGAAAATGATGGAATCACTTCTGAAAGAAAGAATTGTTGAGTACCTAGAGGCCAGCAGGGGCACAGGACCCAAAGCAGCATGGATTTACAGCAGGAAGGTCATGTTAGACCAGATCTAATAGATTTCTTTGACTGGGTGACCAAAGTAATAGACCAGGAGGGCTGTGTGTAATGCCTACCTAGACTTTAGCAAGGCATTTGACACAGTCTCACACAAAAGACTAATAATCAAGTTAGCCAGCCTGGGAGTGGGTTCCAGGGTGGTAGCCTGGGTAGCAAATTGGCTGCACAACAGGACACAGAATGTAATAGTGAATGGAACACATTCCGAAGAAAGGGGGGTTACTAGTGGAGTACCTCAGGGCTCAGTACTGAGTCCAGTCCTCTTTAACATCTTTGTAGGTGACATTGCAGAGGGTCTGGAGGAAAAGGTATGCCTCTTTGCAGATGACACAAGGGGGCGTAGAAAGGATGAGAAGGGACTTGTCAAGGTTGGAGGAATGGTGAGACATATAGCAATTTAGATTCAATGCAAAGAAGTGCAAAGTAATGCACCTGGGAAACTAAAACCCAGGAGAAGAGTACACAATAGCACGGGAGGTACTATCAACAACAAAAATGGAAAGAGACTTGGGGGTAGTCATATCAAATGACTTAAAGGTGGGTAAGCAATGTGAGAAGTCAGTAAGGAGAGCCAGGGGGATACTGGGATGCATAGGAAGGGGCATCACAAGAGGAAAAAAGGGAAGTGGTTATCCCTCTGTATAGACAGTTGGTGAGACCCCATCTGGAATACTGTGTGCAGATTTGGAGACCCCATCTACGCAAGGACATAGACAGGATGGAAGCAGTCCAGAGGAGGGCAACTAAAATGGTGCAGGGTCTGCATCAGAAACCATATGAAGAGAGACTGAGAGAGCTTAATATGTATACCCTTGATGAAAGGAGGGACGGGGGGATATGTTAGACACTTTCAAGTACCTCAAGGGAATCAACAAAGTCCAGGAGGGTAGCATCTTTCAGAAAAAGAGATGTGTAAGAACAAGGGGCCACAATTTAAAGATAGAGGGGGGACGGCTCAGGGGTAACGTGAGGAAATTTTTTTTCACGGAGAGAGTGGTGGAGGTTGTTGGGTCTAAAACAGTGGGGGAATTCAAACATGCATGGGACAGACATAAGGCAATTGTAGTGGGGGGTTGCAGGATGTATGCTGTTGGTTAACTAGAATCTGCAGCTTATCCAATAGGAAGGGAAATGGGCAGACTGGGTGGGCCAAGTGGTACTTATCTGCCATCAAAGTCTATGTTTCTATGTTTCAGATATCTGGGCATCACCCTGGACCCCTCCTTCTTGCTAGACATACATGTAGCTTCCCTTACCAAGACTCTTAACCAGAAGCTAGGAGTACTCTACAGAATCTGACTGAACCTCTCTTCCACCTCATGCTACAAGATAGCTCATGCCACTCTCCTGCCTCTCCTCATGTATGGTGCGCTGCTACTACTCTCTGCATCCTCTTCTACTCTATCTTGCCTCACGCAGACATATTATTGTGTGGGTAGGTTTGCCTTGGGAACTGATGCAAGGCACTATCACTGCAATGTACTGTCTACCCTGGGTCGGCTCCCCTTTGAGTCCAAGCTCTGCTATGCTAAGCTTAGCTTGCTGCACAAGTTTATCCATTGCTGCGCCCTCCCCCGCTGCTTATCTGGCATAGTCCAACGTAAACACCCCCAGCATGCACTAAGATCAGCCTCCCTGCCCTTGCTATCCGTATCTCTTTGCCCTGTAAATCATTTGCCTGTGGGGCGGTGTCCTACTGGAACTCTGCCTCCACCTATCCTGGCCTGCTCCTCCATGTTTCAGTTTCAACGTGCTCTGCTCAGTCACCTTACTGCACCTGGTTGTACATGCTTTAAGTAACCCTTAAGCTTCCATCTCTTCTTCTATACTGTTTACTCTACTTCCATGTTCCGACCCAGCACCTCTGTCTCCTTGAAGCCTCTTAGTGTGACTTATGGACTTTTTTTCGGTGGTTGTACATAGTAGTGATCTCACTGTGTTGTATTCGTTACCTTGTTATAAACTGACATCTTTGCTTGTATATGTTCACTTGTCTGTTGTCACAGCCATATCTAGCTCAACTATGTATCTACTTCTGTGCTCTTTCACTGTATGAATTTATACTGTATTATTAATGTATAAAATCAGCACTATCAATGTTATTGCACTTTCTGGATCACCCTTGAAAAAGGGACTATCTTCTCTCAGTGGGCTTACCTAGTTAACAAAATTCAATAAATAAATGGAATGCTTGCTAGGCTTTATAGCTTCCTCGTGTTCTCAGTGCCCACAGCATGTCTGCACATGAGGACAGCTGAGTAGATGCTCAGTGTACTATGGTCATTGATATCACACCCTCAGACTTATCATTTTCAGGTGCCCAAGCCCTTGGTTCAGTCTCTATTATGTTTGTTGGTCCATGGAAGACAACCTCCTCCAAGACTCCTATTCCATCAACTGGAGCCTCAAATTACTTTTACCATGAGCGCCTCCTTGTTGAAGTGGGGGGCCCACTGTCAGGGCCTCCAAACACAAGGTGTCTGGGACCTGTAGCAGGATCATCTCAACAGTATGTGAAGCTGCAAGCTGTTTTTTTGAAGTCTGAAAGCCCTAATGGGCCTAGTCAGCCACAAAACAGTCCTCCCTCGGACAGACAACAGGTCTGTCATGTTCTACATCAGCAAACAAGGAGGAGCACACTTTTATTCTCGCTGCAGGGATGCGTTGACAGTGTGGGTATGGTGTGTGGATCAGGGGATCCTGCTCCAAGAAATCTATTTGCCCAGAGATCAGAACACTCTTGCAGACAAGTTTATTCAGCGAGTAGGGTACTCCAGATGTGGCCCTTTTTATGCCCCATTCAATGGCAACTGCCACAATCCAGATTAGAGTCAGCTGCAGAAATTCAGCACGTGGCATTTTCCATCAGGATGCATCCTGACTGCTATGGCAAATCTGATGTGTATGTATTCCCTCCAGGTGCTCTCTTCAGGGATTGTTGCTCAAATTGGAGGTGCAGGGAACATGATTCTAGTGCCCCCCGTGGCCTCCACAGTTATGATTTCTTCTGTTGAATAGCCTTCAGTCAACAACTAAGGACTCTGCAACCCAGGATTGACTTATTGACACAGGATCACCTAGTCCACCATACTTGTGCTAAGAAGTAAGCAGGTACAAGGTATCTGAGAGTCTCTGAAATACTTCTGGGTGTGCATAAGCTTTCCATTTGGAAGACATACACAGCCAAATTGAAAAGATTTTCCATCTGATGCCCCAAGAGCTTGCACGGCACCTTTTTCTTTTTTTAAGTACCACTTTACAGGATTCTGGAGTACTTACTGGACCTTTCCAGTGCTAGTCTACAATATTCCACAGTGAAGGTCCATCTGTGTGCTAGTCAGTGTACTCCAAGCAGGTCTCCCAGTGGAAAGCCAGTGGCTGCCCATGTTATCTGTCTTGTACTCTACACACACACACACATATATATTAAGAAACTTCATTAATGCATCAGTTAGGGTTGAAGCAACAAAAGTAGGGAAATGAGAAGTTACGGTTGAGCCCTCCTCCCTACCAGCCCACCCACCCACCCTCCACAAACCAACATGCATCAGGGTGTGCCTTGGGGTTTCGGCCCTCTCACCCCATTCTCCAGTACTGTACCATGTCCACTTTCTTACATATGGAATGGGGTGAGAGTTAGGCCCGATGACCCCAAGGCACACCTCGATGCATGTTGGTCTGTGGTGTAGGGTGGGGTTGGAGTGGGAGGGGTGTGTATTAGAGGCTCAACCCTAATGTCTTATTTCCCTACTTTTGTCGCTTCAACCCTAACTGATGCATTAATGGAAGTTTTATTTCCTTACTTTTTGAGATGGTATAATTGCATCCTTATTTAATGGCAGGAGCACAGGGTCCTTTGGACCCTGCACTCCTATCCCTCCATTGACATAGTATAGCAGTATCTGCATGTTACAGTGGGAGTGCAGGATCCTTTAGACCCTGCATTCCCATCCCTCCATTGAGATAGTGCAGCAGTATCCATATATGTTACTCTGGAATCGCAGGGTCCTTTGGACCCTGCGCTCCCATGTCTCCATCGACCATTGAGATAGTGCAGCAGTATCCATATATGTTACTCTGGAATCGCAGGGTCCTTTGGACCCTGCGCTCCCATGTCTCCATCGACATAGCACAACAATATCCACATGTTACGGTGGAAGCGCAGGGTCCATTGGACCCTTTCCTCCATTAAGATAGTATAACACTACCCTTATTTGAGCCCAGATTTTCAACTTAGCCTTTTTATGACCTCACCACGTGTACCCAGCACACAAAATTTTCAAAACCCTGCCAAAACTTAATTCTGCACAATGCAACACCAATCTATGCCACAGGTGTGAAATCACGTTTCAGTCAGGATTTGACAGATGACAGCTGTGACATACATGAGGTGGGGTAATAAGAACAGTTTGCTGAAAATATGGGGTGAAAATATTGAAAATCTAAGTTACGAACCTGCGTAGCGAGATTGCACCAAATGCCCATAACACACCCATTTTTCAGAATTTTGATCCCAAATTTTCAACATAACCTTTTTATGACCCAAACTGATGAACAGTGTGACTGTCATTGTGCAAATCACACCAGAAATGTAATTCTGCCAACCCACCATGAAATCACCTTTCTGGCAAGAGTTGCCTAATGCAGTAATATTGTTTAGGAGATGGGATCCCCAGATGACCATGTTGAAAATTTGGGGCTAAAATGTAAAAATAATGGCTGAGTTATGGCCGAAAGTTGACCCCCCCAATTGAAATACTGTACACAGCATCGCATTTACCTTAGTTCAGATTGCAGTCACCAGTTCCAGGAGTAAGATGTGTCTTCGATCACAGGAGTGGGTGTTGAACCAGGGACCTCTTCAGGTGAGTGGCAGTCTGGGGGGACATCAGGGGGTGTGGGGAGGTGTATGCACAGTGGGGGATTGGGTGGGGGGTACGGGCGTGATCAGTGATGGATGTTTTTCTTATTTCCAGGGCAAATGGCCGTAAAAGACAACAAGGGACAGTTTTCTACTTTTTACAGAAAAAAAAAACAAAGGGGCACAGAAACCGACCCACTGCCACCAATGATAACTGGGGCAATGGAGGGTGGGGCTTACCATTGGACACCAGGGAGACATGGCAAGTAGCCACATATACATAAGTGGGGCAATGGAGGGTGGGGTACTGCTGGACACCAGGGAGATGTGGCAAGTAGCCACCAAAATTAAAAGTGTAGATATATATAAAACCAAGGCATGAGTTTGGCTTATGGGGATGTCCTGTACCCCCCCATGCCTTTGGTTTTGTGTACTTATTTAAAAAAGCGATAATTTTAAAATTTAAAATCCTTCTTCTTGATCCCTTTTCACCAGCCAATCCTCACAAAGAGGGATTTGTAATTTTTAAGAGTGCAGTTTTTTCAGATGAATACAAAAAACCAAAGGCATGGGCGGGCACAGGATGTCTCCCTAAGCCAAACCCATTCCTTTGTTTTGAAAAAAAAGTCCCTGGGGCAAGCGCAAAGATTTTGCTTTTTCCTCTCACTAAAGGACAAAACAAAATGGCAGCCGACCAAACAGGGATACCTCACAAAAAGGGATTTTGCAAGATTTCCGAATCCCTTTTTGCAATCCCGGTTTGTGAGCTGCTCACAAAGAGGAATCCCTCATCGAAACTGTGTACATCTATCCCAAAGACTGAACTGAGCATGCTCAGAACCCCAAATTTAATAACTTTGGAACATATTCATGTTTTTTTCACCAAACCAGTGCTGGATTGTTCCTTAGGATAATCTTTTTCTACCCTGAACATTTCAGGACAAAATTTCAAATGGTGTGCACGCAGCACAATCTCGAAAAATGCCAAAACAAAAGCGAAAACTTTTTTTTTGTCACTTCACTGCATGAAAAAGGCAAATCCGATCAAAACACAACTTGCACCCTTCTCCACTGTGTAGCCCTGGAGAAGAGCTCCCCACCGTCCCCACAACTGACTACCTCACTGCTGTACCTCATTTCTATACTGATCCTATGATAACCCCAAGACTGCTGTTAATAACTTTCTTTCCTCTGTCTATTTAGTACCCTTAGACTAGAACCAAAAAGGCCTACTTTATATATGGAGTTCTAGTATATATGGAGTGTTTCCTACACATCCCTTACTTGCTCCCTGAGCATTCGTGAATTCAAATGCTAAAAAAAATTACATGCAACATTTTCACTTAGTATTCTGGGGGAATTTTATTCTGGGTATTCCAGAACTTGGTGGACTCAGTAAAATATGTGAACTCGGTGTGCTGCTACTTCTGATTCCATTACAAAACCAGAATACAATGCCAGAACAGTTCCAACTTAGCAACAGCCAGCAGCTTGCAAAAATGCCTTTCTAATGTTGCTTTACAAAAACAAACACAAAGAATAAAAAAAATAGAATTTTTTAAACCAGTATTAACTATCCACCCCAAAAGCTCCTTAAACAACAGATAAGATCACAGCAACACACCATTCATTCACAGGCTGCCTCAACAACAAATTAGCAAATCCAAAAGATATGACACATGAAAAAATCAGCGATGGGTCAATGAAATTTGATGTAGTATTGTGTAGTAGGTATACATAAATTGACAAAGTCACTGTAGCAGCCAGAATGCTCAGGAATGACACCTTGGTCCCCAAGATCAGACACCACAAAAGGCACACACAGACATTGTTAAAAACGTAACAATAAAAAGAGCAACATCAGACATGAACCCCACAGGAAAGGCCATGAGGCAAGGGTTACCCTGAAAGGGTATTGGCCATACAGCCAGATTTCAAAGGAAAACACAATTGTATGTACTCCAATAATGCAAAGTATCATGGGAAACGCATGCAAATCTCCATGAAGAAATTTGGACAGTCTCAACTTAAAGCAGGATTGCATAGTGCCAGAAGCCCTCACAATGTAACTAGAAAAGGCTGAGAACAGCAGCCACAGACGTGTTTCATCCTTGTTAAGACTCATCTGTGTGCCGTATCTGTATCTCAGCCCAAAGGGAGAGAGCCAGCCCTAGGAAGATCTTACTTGTTTGGGTCATAGGGAGCCCACAAAAGAGGAGCGCTACAAAAACAGGAACCTGACAGCAAAGACCCTGAGGCAAGGGTTACCCTGGAAGGGTATTAGCCATACAGCCAGAAGGCCTCACAATGCAACCAGCAAAGGCAAACCTGCAAAGGCTGATAACAGCAGACACACACACTCGTGCTTTTGTCCTTGTTGGGACTCATCAGTGTGCCATATCTGTATCTCATAGGTAACACTTGCCTCAAGGCCTTTTCTCTGGGGTTCTTGTCTTTTGTAGTGCTTCTCTTTTGTGGACTCCCCATGACCTAAAAAAGTGAACCCTCCAGGCTGACCCTCCCCTCTGAATACGGATATGGCACACTGATGAGTCCTAACAAGGATGAAACACATGTCTGTGTCTGCTGTTCTCAGCTTTTACTGGTTGCATTGTGAGGCCTTTTGGCACCATGCAATTCTGCTTTAAGTTGAGCCAGTACAAATTCCTTCATGGGCATTTGTATATGCTTCCCATAATGCTTTGCATTATTAGAGTATGTGCAATTGTGTTTTTCATTGACATTTGGCTGTATGGCCAGTATCCTTCCAGGGTAACCCTTGCCTTAGGGCCTTTGCTCTGGGGTTCCTGTCTTTTGTACTGCTTTTCTTTTGTGGGCTGCCCATGACCCAAACAAGCAAAACCCTCCTAAGGCTGGCTCTCTCTCTCTCTGGGCTAAGATATAGATATGGCACACTGATGAGTCCTAACAAGGATAAAACACGTGTCTGTGTTTGCTGTTCTCAGCCTTCACTGGTTGCATTGGAAGCCTTATGGCAACATGGAATTGTGTTGCGTGTTGATCTATTCTGAATTCCTTTATGGGGATTTCCATATGCTTTGCATTATTGGGGTATGTGCAGTTGTGTTTTTCTGTGAACATCAGAGCTGACCAATCACAAAAGGAATGGGATCACTGTCCTGACTCCCAGCCAAGACCTACCATATAAATTGTACACCTTCCTGGAGACAACTATGTCCTCTTTTACAATCATTGCAAGTCAGATGAAAGAAATGTATTTTAAATGTTAAGTTTGAGATGAGTCATGCCAGACACAGATTTCAATTTTGAATGTCAGTAGTGTTTAAACAACCACACAGTAAATGGATCATAAATAGGTAAGGTATATAAACAAATACTCACATCATATAGTTAGTGTGAGTATAAGCAGCTACAAGCCAATTTTTTTTTTTTAAGAATGGGGTCTCAAATGTATTGTCAAAGCTCAGGCAGCAAACAGCAGCACTGCAAGCTAAAAATAAATAAGAAGCAACTAGATACAAAAGTTAACCTTAATTAAAAATAAAAATACTGATCAGCAACAAATAAAAAGGATTTAAAACCAGGTAGCAAACCGAAAATGTTAGCAATGTAGAACATGGGGGAGGAAGGCTCCATAGCATAAAAGCTTACCGACAGAGAGCTGGCTGGGAGCTAAATGAAAGACAGCCACCACTGTTATTAAGCAAACATGGCGTGTGATGTTCACAAGCCTATGCACCCAGTCAGAAGGGAAGAAAAAGTCATGTGATCCAAACCCTGCAAAATTTAACAAGGAAAAAATAAATTGCATGGCAAGTTACTAAAGTGAATGTAAATAGGCTATTTACATTAAATGGGTCTGCATAACCACACATTAGCAAAACCACGTACAAAATACGTATTGTTTAGTGACCAGCTACCCAAATCAAATTAAAGTGAAAAAATGGGTGACCTCCACAAAGTGACCTCATGAAGGCAAAGTATATTATTTCGATTTATAACCGAGTTCTAATTCAAAAGTTTCAAATAGTGCTGCCATATGAAACCAAAATCACATTCTGCCACACTCCCTCTGATCACCATCAGACTGATACCTAGAATGATGGCCGCATTATTCACTGACTGCCACCTGCAACTGGCAACTAGTCTGCATCTCCTCCTCATCCCTTCATCTACACGCTCCTTTTTGCTCCACACCACTGTGCAGCACTGGCTCCTCCTTAAACAGGACTCCGCTTCTTGACCTGAACTGGCACCTTACATCATTCCACACTCAGTCACCCACCCATGCTGGACACCACAAGCAGCCGACACCCAGATGAACTTAGGGACAAGTGGGACAAAGGGATCAATTATCAAGAACAGTCGGTGTCCTACACAGCATCCTATGCAGCTTTCTTCACCATTGCAACAGGGTAAAGTAGGATATACCTAAAAGCAGAGAACACAGACCCAAGTGCACATACACAAGATACATAAAGCATACATACAGATAGGGCAAATAATCCTGAAGTTAACATGCTTACCAGAGGGTAAAATAATTTACTGGAGCAGTTCCTGCAGCATCTCTAATCCTCTCTGCCATCTTGGTCTTTAAGCCACATGCACAGGGATAGAGGATTGAGGTATTACATGTTTGTGCCCAGTTGGACCTGAATTATCCCTTTGCCTGCTGAAAAGTATGGCGAAGTTGCACAGATCTGCTTTACACAGCTACCTCAGTTACTAGCCTTAACTATGAGACTCTATTCCTTAACTGTCACATGCAAAAAGACCCAAAGGGTGCAGGCCAAGGCATTAGTTATCTTCAGGTATGTAGAGTGAGTGTGTGAGAGAGAGAGAGAGAGAGAGAGAGTAAACTGAATTGTAAACTCTACTGAATTAAAATGGGCAGACTGGGTGGGCCAAGAGGTCCTTATCTGCTGTCAGATTTTGCTTCTGTGTTCAACAAAATGCCTTTTCACTGCATGATAGTTTTCTCAGAGGGCATGACTCTGAAACCAACTATGTAGTTGTATTCACCTCACTGAATGTTTTGGAGTGTTTGGGACTGTCATCTAAAGTTCCTAACCTCTGTTCAAGTATCCACCATGTCTTATACCTGCTAACGTGTATACATGTACATGTGTATGAATAAAGTCACATGTAGACTCTGCAGATGGTGTAGATATTAACTTTTGTAACTGGTATTGCAACTAACATTACCCGGCTCAGCCCTGGTTCCTGTCACCAGACCAAAACTCCATCTTCACAAAATACAAATGCATCAGTGATTTAAAGTGCCATCCATCCACGAGAGCCAATTGTCAGCTCTCTCAAATCCCCTGGTCCAGGGAAGGGGCTTGCACTAGCAGCAGTGGCACATGTGCTAACAGCAGTGCACATACATGATGTCAGATGTCATGCTGTCATCCCTGGTTCCACCCATTCAGGGTGGCGGCGGCAGTGTGCCCAGTCATTAGGGTGCCATGTTGTCAAGTCGCCGTCCCCTTTTTGGGTAGGCTGCCCCCCCTGTGCCCCCTATCCCCCTTTCTAAATATTCTAACTCTAGAGGGGGGCAGACCTTGGGGAGGGGGCAGTGAATTCCGTTATTTGGCACACTAATGATGGGCGCACTTTTGCTGGTGCCCTGATGGCTGGAAGGGGGTCATTCCCCCCTTTCCACAAACATAAAAGTGTACATTGAGCTTGGCCTCTCACTCCCATAGTAATGTAGTCAGCCATCCCAAGCACAGATGCAGTTTAAATAAGGTAAGCATGAAAATAAATATTTAATAATAAAGCTTTATTTATTAAGCGCCTTTCAAGCACCAAGGTGCTGTACAAATGAACAATGAAATCAGAGAAAATACACATATAAAATCAGAGTAATAACAACAACCTCAAGCCATGAAAGCCTGACTCCACAAATGGGTCTTAAGTTCCCACTTGAAAATCTCCACAGTTGTGCATTCTCGAAGCCGGCGAGGCAGAGAATTCCAGAGGGTTGGGGCTATAAACATAAAAGGCCGAACTCCAGAAGATTTTAAAATAACCCTCGGAACCTCCAGCAACCCCTCGTTAGCCGAACGGAGCTGTCATACAGGGCTGTAAGGAATCAGAAGCTCTTTCAAGTAGTCGGGGCCAAGTCTGTGCAGGGCTTTGAAGGTCAGAAAACGTACTTCAAGGTGATCTGCCACTGTATAAGCAGCCAGTGCAGATCACGCAAAACAGGCAATGTGTGTCCTTCTTGATACCCCTGTCAACAACCTCACAGCAGCGTTCTGCACTATCTGCAAGTGGTGGATATCAGCCCCAGGAAGCCCTAGGTACAGGGAGTTGCAATAGTCAAGGCAAGAGGTCACAAAGGTGTAGACCAACACAGGTAAGTAGCCGGACGCAACAAGGTGCTTCACCCTGGCAATGTTCCTAAGATGATAAAATGCAGACTTAATGACTGCTGACACCTGATAATGAAGGGTCAGCCTGTTGTCAAGTACCACTTCCAGGTTATGCACCCGTTCAGAGGTAAGGATCTGACCCCCCCAGAAATAAACCAGAAGGCTGATCAGACCTCAACCCCTCTATCCTGCGACCTGAGTCCACAACCATAACCTCGGTCTTACTGGCATTTGCAAGTAGAGCATTAATGCTACAGGTTCAGTGCAGTGGCAATCATTTACAATCTACTTTCTTTCTGCAGAAAGTGCAGGACTACTGCTACCACCTGACACCCTTTGTCTGCTGTCCTAGCAAACCCCTCTCTGCCTAAATCTTCTGTTTTTCTTCCCTCCCCATAGGCTGCAAGCCCTCTCAACTCCCTCCCACAGCCAGGAAAGCAGCTAGCACAGCCCAGGTACAGGGCAACTGTGGAACTGTGTTAGCCCATTGCTGCTTATGCCCCTTAAACCCCATTAGTCCACACCAGTCCTAGACCCCCTTGTGCCACCTCCCCATTTCCATTACTGATCCTGAGTCACCTGGCTGGTGTGTTAGTGTATCACTGCCCTACGCCCTCTACTCCACTAAGACTTACTATTTAAATCTTCATTGGAGTACTTCTCCACCCAGCACCCTATACACTCTCCTGCTATATGACTGCCATTCAGGACCCTAAAGGCTTATTTATTTATTGAAATATTTCACCAGGAAGACACACTGAGCAATGAGTCGCTCATCTCTTGGTGCGACCTGGGGGAAGGGGTTCAACTGGAGTGAGACATTATACATTCAAGCTACAGGATCAACATTAACATACAGTTGTAAGGCAGGTGTTACAGACAGTGTTACAACGGTGTTGCTCATAACATGTTAAAAGAGGGGACAATAATAAGTGTTAGGTTAATAAGTAAGCAAGTGCTTACATGAAAGAAAAGGGGTAAAGGGGAGGGAGGGGTGAGGTGTGGGAGGGGGAAGAGTCATGCTCCTGGAGACCCCTTCAGGATGCGGGGAACCCTGCAAGGCGACTGGGGACAGGAGAAGGGAAAAATCAGTGTCCCAGAGAGACCCCTTTAAGATTGTGGGGGAGTAGATGAGAGATACATGCCCCTTGGGGGGGCAGGAAAGGGACCTATGGAGAGCATTCTGGGTCCTTTACATTCTGTGAGAGATCAAGGGAGGCAAGTAAGGGGGAACAGTTAGGGGGACGGGGAGAAGGGATGGGTGTGCACAAGGTAAAATGAAGGTGACTGTAGGGGGTAGGGTTTGTCTAGGGCTTAGAGGAGGGAATTAGGAAGGGACATGGCAGGAGCAGCTAGGTGCAAGGTAATTACTGAGGGCAGAGCTAATGAAGTAGGTGGAGGATGAGTGCCGGATTTGGGGGTAGGGCGGAATCACAAACCCACTCATCAGGTCAACCCTCTACTCCCAAAGTGCCAACCTCTGAGCGCAGTCTTATGAACAGTTTAACAGAACAAGGTAACCCTCTTGTCTGTTTTTGTGGGTTTGAATCAACCTTTGGTCTCAAGTCTTGGAGGAATTCAAACTCTGAACCTCTTGCTAGCGTACCCAATGCACAGGCTCAGATAATTCTGTCTTCGGGGGACCAGATATCTTTGCCTATGGGCACCTAACCAGCTGTATAGAAATGAACCCTTAAAAACTGTAATAAAATACCTCAGATTATTCTTATCTTTTTCCAGTTTGGTATCACAATTCAAGCTTATACCCAGTGTCTGCTGTAACCATATCTACTCTACTTGCAAAGGAAAGAAATCAAAGACATACCAAGTAAGCTCTAAAAAGAGTTTTACTAAAATAGGTAATAATATGTAAAACATACAATACAGAACTATTATATCACAAGACATACAAATCTTTTAAAAGAACAAGGTTTTAAACAGTGCAGTTCCTACCACAGTAATTAGATGTGTCTCTCTTTCTAAATACCTGCTTAAAGTGCTCACAGAAGTTTATTTGTCAGAGTCTAGATAAAAGTGTGTCTGAAGTAAAACAGAATATTGTCTAACAGCTGGCTGTGCCGTCCTCTTTGCATGAGGTCACCTAGCTCCTCCCTGTCAGAATATATATAAAAAAAATATATCTATAAAAAAAAGGATGTCTTTTCCCAGTATTAAATTCTGCAACCTCCGCATAACTCATGTTCTTCAAATGACTCTCTTTGATCTTGTGCTGCATCCTCTCTCACACACAGGCTTCAAAGGAGCATTTACAACTTCGCACCCGTGTATAATAACCTGGGTTTCCCTCCAAACGTCATAAAATGGATATGATCTTCCCTCTTAGCAACTACAGCTATAATTAACTCGGACAAATAGGAGATCTGTGATTAAGGCCTGGTCTGCAATTAGCTCATGGCTTTCATCTTTAACAGAGACCTGGGTAGGGGGGAGTGAGTGAGGTCATTCCAAGAGCACCAGATTTCTCAGCAGAGAGAATCAGTAATATATTTTTATATTTAAAAAAAAAATGATACAGCACTCAGAACTGGCTGTCCACGTCACAATTCCTCCCCACCTAGACTGAATTTGGCTGCTGTATCCCCTGCATGGGATGAGCTTCCCAAATCAGTTCATTCCTCAGAGATGAGACATGCCATCTGAGTTCTGGTTCCTGGCTCCAGCTCTATGTACCATTGTCATATCATACCCTTGCAAAGCAAGACTCCATCTTAGCAATCTGCCATTGTTCTTTCCCATCTGCATCAGCCAAACCAGGGGGTTGTGGTCAGTCTGCACCATAAAATGCTGCCCATATAAGTATGGCTCTAATTTCTTTAGGGCCCACACTATGGCAAGACACTCCTTTTCTACCGTGGAGTATGCTTGCTCCCTGGGAAGTAACTTCCTACTCAGGTATACTACTGGGTGATCTGTCCCTTGGCTGGATGTCTGACTCAGTACTGCCCCAATACCCATGTCTGAGGCGTCAGTCTGAACTATAAAGGTTTTGCTAGCCAGGACTTGTCAAAACAGGAACACTGCACAGTACCTCCTTTAGTCTGGTAAAGGCTTCCTCACAGGCTGGGCCCCAGGTCATTTTCTTGGGCATCCTTTTCTTTGTCCGGTCAGATAGGAGAGCAGCCAGGGCACTGTAATTGGGTTAAAATTTTCTGTAGTACCCTGCTGTCCCTAGAAAACTCCTGACCTGCTTCTGTGTTTCTGGTCTGGGCCACGCCTGGATTTACATCTATCTTTACCTGGTTAGGACAGAGCTGTCCCCGGCCTACCACATACCTTAGGTATGCCACGTCTCCCATGGCCACCTAGCATGTCCCGGCTTTGACAGTGAGCCTGGCCCTCTGTATCCTGCCCAGCACTTCCTTAAGGTGGGATAGGTGTTCCTCCCAGCTGGTACTAAGGATGGCAGTGTCATCCAGGTACGCCACGGCATACTCCTCAGCACCATTTAACACCTGGTTCACCAACCTTTGGAAAGTGGCAGGGGCATTCGTCATTCTGAAAGGCATTACTTTAAACTCAAGTAAGCCTATCGGAGTGATGAAGGCCGACTTCTCCCTAGCTCTATCAACTCTACCTGCCAATACCTCTTGGTCAGGTCAATGGTCATAAGGTAGGTCACCCCTCCCAACTTGTCCAGGAGTTCGTCCATCCGGGACATCGGCTGGGCATATGACTTCGTGACTGCATTCAGTCCATGATAGTCCACACAGAAATGAGTAGAGTCATCTGGCTTGGGCACAAGGACTATAGGTGAGGCCCAGGGGCTGTGGGATCTCTGGATTACCCCTAAATCCAGCATCTCCTCCACTTCCCTCCTAATGTCCTTTTGGATAGCCTCTGACATCCGATATGCTGTCCACCGTATGGGCGCCTGTGTCCCTGTCTCCACATCGTGTGTCGCTAAGGGGGTTAGTCCAGGCTTGGCGCTAAACAATGGGGTAAAGTCTGTTAAAACCTCCCTTACTTTCTGGATCTGGTCCGGGGCCAGCTGGGGAGACAATTTTACTTCCTCCACAGAGGACTCACGCTTACTTTCTTCCAGCAAATCCAGAAGGGGGTCTCCTTCGTCTGTCCCCTCCCCATGACTACACACTGCAAACACCATGTCAGCCCTATTTGCATATGGCTTCATCATGTTAACATAGAAACATAGACTTTGATGGCAGATAAGGACCGCTTGGCCCATCTAGTCTGCCCATTTCCCTACCTACAGGATAGGCCGCAGATCCTAGTTAACCAACAGCCTATTTCTTCCTACCCCCCCCACAAGAATTGCCTTATGTCCGTCCCATGCATTCTTGAATTCTCCCACAGTTTTAGACCCCACAACCTCCTCAGGAAGGCTGTTCCATGCATCCACTACCCTCTCTGTGAAATAATACTTCCTCACATTGCCCCTGAACTGCCCTCCTTCTATCTTTAAATTCTGTCCCCTTGTTCTTGCAAGTCTCTTTTTCTGAAAGATGCTACCCTCTTGGACTTTGTTGATTCCACTGAGGTACTTAAAAGTTTCTATCATGTCCCCCCTCTCCCTTCTTTCCTCAAGGGTATACATATTAAGCTCCTTTAGTCTCTCCTCATACGGCTTCTCTTGCAGACCCTGCACCATTTTAATTGCCCTCCTCTGGACTACCTCTATTCTGTCTATGTCCTTGTGGAGATGGGGTCTCCAGAACTGGACACAGTACTCCAGATGGGGTATCACCAACTGTCTGTACAGAGGGATAACAACTTCCTGTCTTCTGCTGCTGATGCCTCTCCCTATACATCCCAGTATACCCCCAGCCCTCCCTACTGCCTTATGGTATGGTACATCCTTTCTCTCTGTCTTCTGTCGGGTAACTCCACAATGTAGTTCACGTCATTTACCTTCCTAACCACTTTGTATGGTCCTGCCCACTCAGCTTGCAGCTTGTCTTTCAGGACCGGAATAAGGACCATGACTTCCTGACCCACCAAGTACTGAGCAAGCTCTGGCTCTGTGGTCATACCACACTTTTTGTTTCTGTTGGGCAGCTGCCAGGTTGCTCTGGGCTGTCCCCATAAGCATCTTCAGCCTTTCCCTAAACCTTAGGACGTAATCCACAATGGGAGTTTCCTGGGTAGCGTGCTTGCCTTCCCAGTCCTCCTGGATCAAGTCTAGGGGCCCATCCATATAAGAGTTCAAAGGGGAAAAACCCTGTCGACTCTTGGTGCACCTCCCTGTATGCAAACAGCAGGTGGGGAAGTTATTTCTCCCAGTCCCTCCCATGCTATTCAGCAAATGCCCAGAGCATTGACTTTAGGGTACCAATGAATCTTTCCACAAGTCCATTGGCTTGTGGGTGATGCGGTGTTGTGTATTTCTGCACCACTCCACACTTCTCCCATAAACATTTCATCAGGCCCGACATGAATGAACCCCCTCGATCAGTGATTACCTCCTGCGGAAACCCAACACAGGAGAAAATCCCAAGTAAGGCATCTGCCACTTTGTCTGTCCTCAGTGAAGATAGGGCGACTGCCTCTGGGTACCGGGTGGCATAATCCACCATAGTCAGGATGAATCTCTTCCCTGAGGAGCTGGAGGTATTTAAAGGCCCCACAATATCAATTTCCACCCTCTGGAATGGCTTCTCCACTATGGGCAATGGAATCAGGGCGGCTTAGGTTTTCTTGCCTGCCTTCCCTATTTCTTGGCACCGGTGAAAAGACCTGCAATATTCCTTCACCTGCTGGGTGAAGTTAGGCCAGTAGAAATTCTGGACTAACTGCTGCTTTGTGCGCGTGATTCCCAGATGACCAGACAAGGGAATATCATGTGCAATCTTGAGCAACTGCTCACAATACCCCTTGGAAATGACAAGCTGCCTGCCTAGCATCCCTCCTTCTGTCTGTACTGCCTGAGTATACATGACTCCATTTTCCCAATAAACCTCATGTCTGCCGTCACCTCCCTGTGCACCGTCCGAGTCTGCCTAAGCCCTCAGCTTCTCTAAACTTGGGTCACTTCTCTGAACAGTTGCGAACCCCTCACACATTCCCAAGGCATGGGACAGGTTCCCTTCAGTTGCTAAACTAGGGTCCCTTGCACTAGCGTCAGAGCACTCAGAATCACTGTCAATCCCAACTCTCTGACAATGGGTCACCCCTCCCTCTTCAGAGTAACTCTCTGTAGCTGTGTGGTTACTTGCTGCTGAGGACATTTTTGTCCCCTCTTCATTAGTCTCCATATCAGGAGACATAGGCTGGGGAACCAGCCTCTCAGTGGTTTCCACAATGGCTTCTGTGGGGTTCAGGGAACTACAACTTTCCCTTGCCACTTGGCAATGGGTAACTGCCCATACCATCCCCTGTTTTAGATTGTTGCCCAGGATCACATCCACTGCTAAGGTTTTGGCTACAGCCACCTGTTGCACAATTCCCCCTGTTTCACCCCAGTCCAGGAGAACACTGGCCAATGGCAATGTTTTCTCTTCACCAGTGAACTCTTGGACAGTGACCTATTTATTGGGTATAAGCTGACCCGGCTGTACTAGATCCCCCTTTACCAAGATCAAGGATGCCCCTGTGTCCCTTAACCCTTGCGTCTGTACACCATTCACCATGACTGGGTGCATGTGTTCTCTTATGTTCACAGGCATGCTTCCAGGAACACACAAACAACCCACTTCTTTTCTAGCACCTTGTTGTGTATTATTGCTCACCTTTTTGGGACACTGTCTGGCAATATGCCCAGTTTCTTTTTATTTATTTTTATTTATTTATTAAATTCTCAGATTACAAATACCTTTGAGCAGAAACTGCTCATTTACAAAGGTTCCACATCAAAGGATGAGGGCCAACATACATACAGAGGTAGTAAAAGAATGCACAATAAACAACCAAAACAACTAAAAGAAACAATAAAGATACTCAGTTATAACATACTTTGAAATAATATTCATATAATGAGCAGCTTGAGTAGGCAGCTGGCCACGGTAACAATAAGAGATAGAGGGCACCATAGGCAGTTAGTATTGCAGGCGTGCGACCGGGAGAGGAAGTTGGCAGGATAATGGGCCACTGTCCGATGGTGGTGGAAAATGTCTTGTACCAGTGGAGATGCGAAGCAGGAAAGGAGTCACAAGGAAGGCCCGGTGCCAAAGGGAATGAGACTGGGAAAGGGCAGGCTGTGAGACATGAGTGAGCTGTAAGGTGTTTAGAGAGATCTCTGTTCAGAGAAGCAGTCACATTGAGTGGTAGAGGTGAGGTAAAGTTTGAGATTCCTTTTGAAGGGTCCAAGTGTAGTAGAGGAAAGTGCTTCTTTATTGAGGGAATTGAACCATTGAGCGGCTCTATAGATAAAGGACTGCTGACCCATGGAGGTACGACATCTAGGAACCTGAAAGGTTAGAGGTTGGGCACCACGTGTTTGTTGAGTGCCACTGTAGGTAGTAAGGAGTGAGCTAACACCAGGTGGCATGAGACCGAGGAGAATCTTGTTGGTAAGTAAGCAGGTCTGGTATTGTCTTCTGCTGAGTAGGGGTAGCCAGCTGGCCTGTGCATAGAGGTCACAGGTGTGAGTTTGTCGGGCCACACCCATTAGTAGTCTACAGGCTTTGTTGAGGGAAACTGAGATCCTGCGGAGGGCACTTGTTGAGGCAAAGCCATAGATGGCAAGGCTGTAGTCGATGATAGAGGTGACAGTGCTGTAGATGGCTAGTTTGAGGGCATCTGCAGGCATACAGTGCTTGTGTTTGTGTAGTAGTCCAATCTGTATATTGGCAGTCTTGGCAACAGTGTCAATATGCCGAGTGTAGGAGAGGGTACTATCCAGGGTAATACCAAGGTACTTGAACTCCTTGACATGTTCAAGTGGGTTCCCAGCGTGGTTCTTGATGGTGAGGGACAGAGAGTTGTGCCTGCTCCATCGGTTACAGAAGGACATGGCTTTAGTCTTGCTGTGGTTCAGGACAAGTTTATGAGAATTGAACCAGTCTTCGTGCGCTTGAAGTCGAGCTGCAGCTGGGATTCAAGGACTGTAATGTCATGGTGGCTGGAAAACAGGACTGCATCGTCTGTGTATAGTAATATTTTTGGTGGCAGGCACTGGGAGATTGTTGATGAAGAGGAGAAGAGTAGAGGGCCCAGAATAGACCCCTTGGGGACTCCGGAGCAGACCGGTTTCTCATCTGAAGAGATCCCTGCAATCCTTACACATTGGATCCGGTTATCAAGGTAGCTGGTGAACCATGGAAGGGCATCACTGGAGATCCGAATGGAGGACAGTTGCTTGAGCAGTAAGGGGTGGTTAACTGTGTCGAATGCCTTGGTAAGGTCTATAAATACTGCCCCTCCACAACCTTTACACTTTACACAACCAACATTCATTTCTTCTGTCAGAGAAATCTTTTCTCTGAAACCTGATTCTAACTGGTTTCGGTGGAGGCAGAGAGGGTTTTAGCTGCCATGAAGGCATGCTTTTCCCTTTCTGTGTTGCCACGCCCACCCTATTTGCTCTCAGAGCAGGTCTGCTCTTGGCATAGCGGTCCAAGAGTTCAGCAGCCTCTTGCACTGTTTTAGGATCTCAGTCCTCTAGCCAGGTTTTTAGCTCTGCTGGGCATGCCCAATAAAACTGTTCTAATAAAATCACATTTTCAATTTTATCAGCAGAGTTTGCCTCAATTCCTTCCCACCAACATTTTAAAAACTGATGTTGTTTCATGGCTAGCTCCTCATAGCTCATATCAAGGCTTCTCCTGAGCTTACGGAATTTAGCTCTGCATGATTCAGCAGTCAAGTCAAACTTTTTTAACAGTGCAGCTTTAAGTTTGCTGTAATCATCACTGTCCTCATTGTCCATTTGACCCAATGCATCCCGAGCTTTCCTGGTAAGTAGCGGGGATAGCTGGAAGCTCCAGGACTCTCTAGGAATTTTAGCCTGAATACAAACTTTTTCAAAAGAATTTAAAAAGGCATCCATATCCTCCCCCTCTTTAAATCTGGCTATTAATTTGGAATTCAATTTGTAACCCAGTCCTGCAGTCCCAGTTAAACCCAAGCCACTTACCTGCTCAGGTGCTGCTGGTTGGAGTTGTAACTTCTCCAGTTCATGTTGCCTCTGGCACTCCTCTCTCTTCTCCTCTGCAGCTCGCTGATGCTCACGCTCCTCATGGTCTGCGTCTTTCTGTTCTTGCTCTCTCTCTTCTCCTAGAACTCCAGCTGCATCCTGCACAACTCAATTTGCAGCCTGAGCACCCCTGGATTCAGGATACTGATGACCTTCCCCTGATGCTGTGGCCCTTCACTGGCAGTGGCCATGTTACCCTCCTCATCGGATCTGGACACTGCACTGGCCGCTAGCCCTGCCACACTCGAGGTTTGGTCATTTCCAGTCATGGTCCGTGACTCCCTGCTCTGGGTATCTGCTACCATCAGGGCATCTATGAGGTTCTGCTTTTTGGCTGTCGCCTCAAACGGGACTCCTCTGTCCCCGCACAACTGCTTTAAGTAATCTACAGTGTGCCTGCTGTAGTCGGAAGCCATCTTCTTCCCTGACTACTGCTACTCTGACTTGCACTTTAGACAAAAAAATAAAACAGGTAGGAACTTTACTGTACACCAAGTGATATAGTTATATTTCCTTTTTAAAATAAAACTCTGCCTTTTTCTTTCTTTGCAAGTGAGCTAACGGTCTCAAGCTGAAACGCTGAACAATAAAAGCTTGTGATACCAAAATTTATGCCACTGCTGCTAACCAATCTGTCACAAACCCACTCAGCAGGTCAGCCCTCTACTCTCAAAGTGCCAACCTCTGAGCGCAGTCTTGTGAACAGTTTAACAGAACAAGGTAACCCTCTTGTCTGTTTTTGTGGGTTTGAATCAACCTTTGGTCTCAAGTCTTGGAGGGATTCAAACTGTGAACCTTTTGCTAGCTTACCCAATGCACAGGCTCAGATAATTCTGTCTTCGGGGGACCAGATATCTTTGCCTACAGGCACCTAACCAGCTGTACAGAAATGAACCCTTAAAAACTGTAATAAAATGCCTCAGATTATTCTTACCTTTTTCCAGTTTGGTATCACAATTCAAGCTTATGCCCAGTGTCTGCTGTAACCATATATACTCTATTTGCAAAGGAAAGAAATCAAAGACAGACCAAGTAAGCTCTAAAAAGAGTTTTACTAAAATAGATAATAATATGTAAAACATACAATACAGAACTATTATATCACAAGACATACAATTTCTTTTAAAAGAACAAGGTTGTAAACAGTGCAATTCCTACTACAGTAATTAGATTTGTCTCTCTTTCTAAATACCTGCTTAAAGTGCTCACAGATGTTTCTTTGTCAGAGTCTAGATAAAAGTGTGTCTGAAATAAAACAGAATATTGTCTAACAGCTGGCTATGCCCTCCTCTTTACATGAGGTCACCTAGCTCCTCCCTGTCAGAATGTATATAAATAAATATATAAAAAAAGGATGTCTTTTCCAAGTATTAAATTTTGCAACCTCAGCATAATTCATGTTCTTCAAATGACTCTCTTTAATCTTATGCTGCATCCTCTCTCACACAGGCTTCAAAGGAGCATCTACAGCTTTGCACCCGTGTATAATAACCTGAGTTTCCCTTCAAACGTCATAAAATGGATATGATCTTCCCTCTTAGCAACTACAGCAACAACTAACTCAAACAGGAGATCCTTGATTAAGGCCTGGTCTGTAATTAGCTCATGGCTTTCATCTTTTAGCAGAGACCGGGGCGGGGGGGGGTGAGTGAGGTCATTCGAAGAGCTCCAGATTTCTCAGCAGAGATGATCAGTAATATATTTTTATATAAAAAAAAAGATACAGCACTCAGAACTGGCTGTCCATGTCACAGGGGGAATTCCACATTTTTGGGAGGTGGTGAGAGTAACTGGATTGGCCGATTTGGGTGGATCTGTGGGGGACAACCAGAGTACGGGAGTCGGTTGAGCTAAGGGAATGGGAGGGGGGTGTTATAAAGGAGGGGGTGAGGTAGGAAGGGAGCTCACCCAACCGGTGCTTGGAGGTGAATTTAGCACAGTGGGAGAGTCACCTGTTTGTAAGAGTGGGGAAGGATAGGGCATAATAAGGATCACAGTGATGGGTGTGGGGGATGGGCATCCAGGCAAAGCAGCAGAAGGAATTGAAGAGGATGTCCAGTCTGGTTAGGGAGGACTTAGTGGCAGTACCATCGACCATGGCACAGTAGTCGAAAATGGGCAGTATCTTCTGAACAAGTTCATGCCTAGCCGTAGGAGGGATGCTACTATGGTTCCTGAAAAGGGCTTCAAGCTTGAGGTGCAATTTTTTCTGGATAGTGTCAATATGTCCAGAGAAGTTTAGGTGTTGGTCCAGCCAAACTGCTAAGCACCTGAAGGAGGATGTGTTCTCAAGTAAAGTCCCCTCAAGGGTGTGAAAAGTGGGTAGGGAAGGAAGCCTACTAGCCAGTACAACCACTGACAGAACTGGCACTGCCCCCCCAACTACGTGCCCCCCCTTCCAGGCCTGTCACTGTGTGCGGTATTACTGGTAATAATCATCACCTCACCAGACAGCCTGGTCACTATTCCAGCTCGCTGTACTCACCCACCCTCTCCCTGTTAATCCACCTCGCCCCGCCGCTATGCTACAAAATGCATGGGCCGAATAGTAGGCTCAAGCCAAAAATTAGCTTAAAATATTTAAACACTTCCTACTAAGGCTAGCTGTACTGCTTCTCTTATCAGGTAACATCCACCCAAACCCCGGCCCTGGTGCAGCAGCACCAACATGGATCTAACTCTGGAATACTAAAGCTAGCATCAATCAATATTTGAAGCCTCCTGGCCAAATATGACGCTCTCCAAGTCTGGGTCACCCAGCACAGACCGGATGTGCTATCGGTGGTAGTGACCTGGCTTACCCCTAAAACCCCTTTTTAAGCACAGGTTGGGTAAAAGGGGTGGGGGATGTCCTATCAAAAACAAGTTCCTAGCATTCAAGCCATATAGCAGGACGCAGCTTTTATTTCAAAGCATCTTTATTGTTAAAACAGCCTAACATGTTTTAGAGTTACCTCCTTTCTCAAAGGCTGAAATTCAAATGGAACACACACCCTTTATACCAATGTGCAGTAAATTAGATAATTAAAAACAGCTTAATTCCATTACAATTACCACAAGTGTAATTTACCAAACTCTCCACAACAAAGTTAAAAAACATTGTTTCCTTCTTTATTACACAATTGCTCAATAAATACTCAAAAGGAGTTTCAGTATTTTGAAAACCAAAAATGTGTATAAAAACGGATAAAAAATTATAAAACTAACATAAAAAAACAAAAAGCAAAAAAATTGTTATGGGGAGAGATAAGAAAATGTTTGGATCAGAACACCTATAGAAGCATAATATAGTGTATGGTGGAATGCGGTTGTGTATGGAAATCCATATACCACAAAAAGTTGTTCTGCTGCAGTAGTGACATCCTCACTAACGCAGAACAACTTTTTGTTCTGCGTTAGTGAGGATGGTCATAATACAAGGGGCTACAACAGACGTCCTGATTCGTCCCTTGCTGTGTGAGGGGGCACGCAAGTGTGCTGGGAAGCGACAGTTGTGAATCGACAGCCTCGGCAGAACCGAGTGAAAATATGGAAAAGTGAGTCTCTTTTTGTCTTTTTCGGGGCACCATACACTGCTGTAAGAATAGTATATGGTTACCCATATTACAAGCAGGTTATTCAGATAATGTCGAGCTTGGAGACCCTCAAGCTTTGCTCTCGAGGTCATCAGTCAGCATTGTATCCACTCGGTGGAAGAATAGCCTTGTAGTGTATGGGTAACCATACACTATCCTATATATTAACAAACAATGGGGCTTGGTCAAAAGCAACGTATATTCAAACAGTCAATTGCATCCTATACTTAAGCCACCAGGCTTAAATATTATCTTTTTCATTTTAAGTAAGAATGAATGGCCAATTGTGTATTCAAGCCTGGTTGTTGTGCAGCTTTTAAGGACAAAATCCCAAAATTCTCTCTAATGGACAGGAGGTTTTTAAAGTCACCTCCCTGTGCATTTTTATTAACTTTATCAATAGCAATGAATTTAAAATCATGCTGTTTTCTGTCTGCATTTTCTACAATATGTAGGGCTGTAGCATATATCTCCTCTTGCTATTACCCTCACGTGTTCTCTAATTCTCTCTTTAAATCTTTGCTTAGTTTTTCCAACATAAAAAGAGCCACATTTACAGGTGGCTAGATAAATGATGCCTTCTGTATTGCATGTAATGCATTGTCTCATCTCATATATACGTGGGGCATTGGCAGTGGAGAAATGCTTAGTTTCTAAAACAAATCTGCAGGCTACACATCTCTTGCATGTAAAACTACCAGTGGGTCTAGTTATCCAGGTCTCAGGACATATTTCTATATAGTGGCTTTGTATCAACAGGTCTCTTAAAGACTGTGCTCTTTTATAGCACAACCTTGATGGAGCTTTACATAGTTCCCTTAACTTAGGTACTACCAACAATGTCTGCCAATGTCTCCTTAATATTATCTCTAATTCTCTGGCTTGTGCTAACTATGTTGTGGTATAATTAAATCTATTCTTCTCACTATGGCGTTTTTTCTTTTTTCTTTTTAGCAGTTCCTCTCTTTCTGTCAGTTCTGCCCTAAGTCTAGCCTGTGATATTTTATGTATATTATACCCTCTTTCTACAAGTCGCTCAGTTAAATCGTCAGCTCCAATCTTAAAAAAAGTTTCTGTTGAACAATTTCTCTTTGTTCTCAGAAACTGACCCAGTGGAATATTGCTAGCAACATGCGGTGGGTAACAACTACCCGCAAGAAGCAGGGTATTGCCATCCGTGACTTTTCTGTAAATATCACTCTGGACTTGTTCCTTATCATCCTTCATAATACTCGTATCTAAATAAGTCACCTTGGTCTGACTGCTTTGAAAAGTAAATCTCAGATGTTTTGAGGTACCATGGAGGAATAGCAAAAATTCTTCAAAACTAGTTAGAGTCCCCTGCCAGACAACGAACACATCGTCTATATATAGTTTCCAAACAATTAATTGTTTCTTGAATTTATTTATTCGTTCATTAAAAATAAATTGTTCCTCTCAGTGCCCCACGTACAAATTAGCTACCGAGGGGGCACAAGTTGCCCCCATGGCTGTACCTTTGACCTGAAGAAATAGATCTTTATCAAACAAGAAAACATTCTTAGTTAAAACAAATTCCAACAATTTTAGTAAAAAGTCACCTCAGGAATACAGTACAGGGGCATGCCCCCCCATTGGACACTGGGAAAACCATCCTGACGCTGGCCATACGACTACTCCTAGGGCCCAATAGTAAAACTGTCACTGTAGTCTCTGTCTACATCCTCCCTCAAAACCAAGCCAGTGGCATCAATGTGGCTACTGAATATTTGACCAGTCTACAACAAAATACTTAAGTGGTGCTTCTAGGCAATTTTAACATGAATTGACTTGTCCCTGTAGCTGACCCCATCAAGGATGCCATCTCCTCTATCACTGCTGTGCAAATGGTTGATTCCCCTATCAGAGTTTACTGCCAGACTGACTCCAGTACGCTGATAGATTTTATAATTACCAACTGCCCTGAAAGAATGGCGGGCACCACAGTCCTCCCTGACGTGATTAGCGACCTTTCCCCCAGTCCTTTGCCTCTGGTCGAACAAAGCTCTTAAACTACCTGGAAAAACAGTAACACATCATGTCTTAAAGCTTGGGGAGCTCATACATCTCAAGGCCTCCCTGTAACAAACAGACTGGACCCCTATCAATGCTGCTCAAAATGTGAGCAAGCCCCAGACTATTTCATTGCTACATTTAACGCAATCTGTGATAACTATGCCCCTATAAAAAAGTGGAAGATGAAGGGCTTAGTCAATCCTTGGATTACTCCAACCCTCCTAAATCTCATGGCCAACAGAGATAACCTCTGGCATCCTGCTCGGGCCACTGGCAAGCAAGCTGAACTGCAGCAATACAGAGCTGCTAGGAATGCCTGTACCAGGGAGGTTTGGCTAACGTAAATCAACCACTTGAAAGAGGAGCTCACAATTCCTTGGGAGGGACAGCAGGCAATTCTGGAGTAACATCAAAGACATTACAGGCAATTCCAATAAGTCATCCCCCTCTGTGTTGGAGATAAATGGGGTAGTCACCCAGGACCCCAAGCTCATTGCCCACACTTTCAACTTGGCCTTCTCTGACCTGAGTGGTATACTTCCCCCTGACTTCCTCAAAGTACCAGACAACTCAACTGACACCAGGAACTGTGACACCCCTCTAGGTCATCCCCCTTTCCACTTTAAGACAGTTTCCCAGATAGAGGCTAAAAAGTACCAGCTAAAGGTGCTCAGAAAGTCTAGGTTTAGTAGTGACTCACTAGACCTTAAGCTCATTAGTCAAGCCATTGATGAAGTCCTAACACCTCTCACAAAGTTATTAAATAAGTCACTATGCCTTGGCCAGTTCCCCAGCAGTGGAAAGCAGCCAAGGTTATGCCTGTACATAAAAGTGGTAACCGTGCCCAGCACACTAGTTACTGCCAAATCTCAATCCTCCCTACCCCGTGAAGGTGCTTGAACGTATTGTGGCAGATCAACTAAACAAGCACCTAGAGAAGTTCCAATGCTCACAACAGCATGGATTCTGGAAGGCGCATAGCACCACCACTGCCTTGCTTAAGTACACCTTCTTTATACATGATGCCCTTGACAGAGGACAGCTTGTGGGGGTGATTTATATTGACCTCACAAAAGCTTTCAACGTGATCAACCACACCCTCCTCTTAAATGCCCTCTGTGAGACTGGCCTATCAAATGATGCAGTTGGATGGTTTTGTAGTTACCTTAGAAGTATGTCCCAATGAGTCAAATTAAGTGGCATCTTATCTGATAGCAGGCAAGTGTTATGCGGTGTCCCCCAAGGCTCGATCTTGGGCCTATTACTCTTTAGCCTCTTCCTCAATAACCTTCCCATGGCATGCTCCAATAATATGTTGCTATATGCAGATGAGGCCATCATTTATACCAGTCTACCTGACCCACTTTCCTTTGAAACACAGCTCCAGGTTAGTTTCTCTGACATTGAGGCCTGGTTTAAAAAACATAGGCTGCTAATGAATTACAAGAAGATCAAGACCATGCTCTTCTCTAGGCCACACAAAAGGTATAAATCATACAAACCAACCTTACTGAACAATGAAGGCTCACCGCTTGAACAAGTCCCAAATTTCAAGTACCTTGGGATCACGCTGGATGCCTCCCTCTCTTATGGTACACACGCAGACCTTGTTGCAAGGGCAGTTAATTACAGGCTAGGTCATAATAAGTTCAATTCTAACTATCATTGACTATGGCTTAGTTGTTTAACAAGCAGCCACGGACACCACACTTAAAGGGATCTGCACAGCCCTCAAAAAGGTATGCTGGTTGATTACTGGAGCTCATAGGCTAATGCATACTTGCGATCTGTATACACAGATCAGCTGGTTAAACCTGAAGGGCAGAATCACCTATCAGATCTGCCTTCTGGCAAAAAAAATCAGTCTTGGCCAGTCTGCCCATCGCTCAGAAATACCTAATCCGTGCAGCTAGCTGGCAGTATAGCCTAGAGGTTAGAGTAACGAGCTGTGAACGAGCTTGGTATATGCAGCAGGCCAGACCTTGGTTTTAATCTCACAACCTCCACTTGCATACTGTGTGACTCTGAACAAGTCACTTAACTGCCCAGTGCTCCCAGATCACCCCTGAAAACAGACACTTGTGCCTAGTGGGCCTTACCCAGTTACCAAAGACTAAAATAAAAAAATAAAAACCCCTACCAAACTCAGGGCATATCTAAACTGGTGTATCAAGATCCTTCTTGGCGCACCTCCCAGGTGCAGTGTTGCTTTTCATACAGGGCGCTCTGCTGGCTAAATAACCTCCCCACTGGTATTTGGGAAGAGCCCAGGATTGGCCCTTTTAAATGTAATCTTGGGAAACATCTCTCTGCACTTAGTAGTATGACTGCCAACTACATGTTGCTCCTCTCCCTACATGGCACCTTTCCACTTCTTCCCACCCCCCTTAACACCCCTCCCGTTTTACTCACTTCTCCCTCACCCCTTCACCTTGCCCCCCTTATACCTCAACCCCCTCCTCTCACTGTCTCCCTTCCTCCCACCCACCTACTTTTGATACTGCTCCACCACCACCACTACTACCCTGCCCTCTCAACCCCTCCTCTACCCCCACCGCTATGGTATGCAATGTGGCCTCACCCTACCTACCCCACCCACTCTCCCCTACTTCCCACCCTCTTATAAGTGTCTGTCGTTTCCTTCTCCCATCATACTGTACACCTCACCCCCCCCGCCCTCTAACAATGCCTACATCCGGCAGCATCATTTTTTTACTATTACCTTACTATTGTCTTGCTCTTTTTATTGGTTATGTTTTTCACAGAATGTATGAATTTGTGTCCACACCTCCACGTTCCTTATCCCCCCTGATCTAACTTGTTTTTTTACCACGTTTTAGTGCACTTAGGCTATTCCTCTGAATGCATCGACATGACAGTATTCTACCCTACCTCAATTGCATTTATCTTGTTGTTATCGAATTGTATGCCAAAATTATTGTTTTTTCATGCCATTATATTCATATGTTTTTCTGATGTGGAACTTTTGTAAAAGAGCCTCTGGTTCAAATGTATCGTAATCCGAGATATAAATAAATAAAAATAAAATACTACAAAAGTAAGGGTATGAAGGAAATCATTGTTTAATGCCAAATTCATTTTCACCCATATGAGGAAATAAAATGACATATATAACACATTATAGATTGAGGGAGTACACCCAACCAATCGGAGCACTACTTTCCCCAGCACGTGAAACACTTTTATTCTGTGAAGAGCGTCTCACACACAGATGCCCTGGAAATGGGCATGTTCCGGGAACAAATATATTATTGATTGCACTCGATCAATAATATGTTAATATGTCCCCTGTCGCCACTCATTCCTCTATAAGAGTGATTTAACTTGGCTTCAGCTGGAACTAAAACAGCTCCACGTCGCTGTTCTCACTCCAGCCAAACACCCATGAAACCACTGTTATATAGCAATGAGTGGCTCCAGGGGGCATATTAACATATATAACTTAGCAACTAAAGGCAGCATTTGTTTTTTTCTCTCTCTTTCACATTAAAAAAAAAGGAAATGTGACAAAAAATCTAAAATTCAATGAGGAACTGCTTAAATCAGGTATTTAATAAAAAATGAAGCTTCAATAAGTAATACTAATTTCTGGATGGGGTAATGATATAGTTGTATAGAGTGAATGCAATGTGAGAGGTTTGATAAAAACTGTGACTATAGTGATTAGAGAATAATGCATATGCAGATGTGTGTTATGAGGTTTTTTACACACCCAAGGTATATGATGATCCATAAACCTCGAGAGTCAAGCTCGAGAGGTTTATGAGATTATTACACACCAAGGGTGTGTTAAAAAAAACAAACTCATGACATACACACCTGCATGTGTTTTATTTTTTATAACTGGTGCAGGGTGTTTGGTTTTTACCAGACACTGTTTGTTGTAAATTTCATAAGACTAATGCAGTACAACTGCAGTGAAGTCGAGGCTCCGAGCCTTGAGATTGGCACTAACAAAATAGCATTGGTGATCATGTAAGCCATGTTTATTTTTTCAGATATTTAAATTGATATAACCAGTAGAAAGAAGCCCCCAAGCAGCACCGTTGCACTCTTGTCTCTCTACTTGGTTGTACCATCCTCACATCCATACACAGGGCAAGATTAATCAGATTGGATGGTGAGAGTGGAGGCAACCTAAAGTAAGGCCTTTTTTTTTTATTATTTATTGAGAGCAACACTAGAAAAAGCCTGTTGATTGGTGCCACGGTGCCTGCTTCAGACTGTTGGAAAGTTCCCTTATGACATAGTGCCGGGAAAAAGACATCAATGTTTTTTTCCCCCGCTTGTGGTGAGTGAGTGAGACAGAGGAGCACGAGCCTGCAAAAGCCGTAATAACTTGGTGTGATGTCACACCGGGTTATTACGGCTTATGAAAACTTCACGGAACGAGTTGATTTTGGGAGTCACCAGTTATTCTATAGAGAATACTGTACTCCTAACTGTGAGGAACAAACAGTAATTCCACACTGAGTTAGTGTGGTGACATCATAGGCATGAGGGCAAAGCTTGAGTGCCTTTATGATGTCACCATACTAATGAGGTGTACAATCCCAGCTTGTACCTTACAGCTGGGATACCTTATTGTATATAGTGCAAGAGGAGCCTGTTTCAGAAACACATATCTTCAATATTTGTTTCCCTGTAGCTTCTCTAACCATTTGTATGATATTCCCTGATGTGTTTTTTAGTACTGTGTGAGAGGCTTACTGAGTGCTCCTGGAGAGCCATTCGTGTAGCACTGGTAAGGACTGCTTGATAGCAGCTGTGGGATTGAGCTCACATTCGGTGGTGACTTGGGTGGAGAATGGAGCTTATTACCGCAGTGGTGCAAATAAATAATTCACGTCCTAGAATGTGAATTATTTCTTTGGAATGTTAATTACAAGCTTTCAGAGCTTTCATTGAAACGCGCTCATTGCGTACTATGTGTGAAAATCAAATAGAAGAAAACAGATATGTCTCACACTGTATAGTAAGCTGATGCATAAGTATAAATACAAATGGGAAATATAATGGCTTGAAACATTTATATAGAGGTAGTTATAGAGAGTGGGAATCTGACTAAGTTTAAAAATAGCTAGACAGCCAGCCTTTTAAAAATGGTATCTATGGGCTATACCTGTTGAAAAGCAGCAGGCCATGTTGATGGCTCTGCCTTCTACTGTCCATACTTTCCTAAATTCCTATATGTAAAATACTCAGTTTATACATGTTTCAGATATGTGTTTATATTTAGGCACCACAGTACACCTTGGAGAAAGAGGCATTCAGGGGCTATGAAATATGTAAGGGAATAACATATGACATGGCATGGTTTATTGAGAATTCATGCACCCCGGTGTGTTGTGATGCATGAGGCTGCAGGCCGAGTGCCTTCAACCACCAGGTGCATTCATTTTCAGTAAACCCATGCCATATTCTATGTCATTCCACTTATAAAATGGGTACTACCTTGGAACATAAAAAGAAATACACAGAATCATGTTTTAGACAAAGAAACATGAAAATTGCATGTTGATTTTTGCTAAAGTAGTCCTATCTACTGGGACTACATTTCATTTACTGGTTTTATTTAGGTATTTTGACTTGTAGTGGATTCTATAGCTGTAGTTTTGTGTTAGTCTGGTAGTTTTGTAGTTCACCTGTCTGGCTGCCCTCCCCAAAAACCTGATTGCTGTGTTTAATTTGTTCAAGGAATAGAGCATGGAACAAAGAGCAAGGGTGGCTTCCATAGCTGTAGTCTTAGCACCTGCACTGTGTAAAAGCTAAGTGGAGAATGTGCAGCTTCATTTAGATACAGTGCGAGAGAGAGAGAGAGAGAGAGAGCGGCAGACAAGGGTATGTCATCTTCTGTTAACTGAAAGCAGCCACAGCACTGTGATTCTGACATTTAGCAAGAATATATCATGGACAAAAGCAAATTTTTATTTAAAAGAAATTATTTTCAATGAGAGGTATTCTACTTTCGGATGCGGGCAGTAGTCAACTGGTACACAGTACAAGCAGCAGACAGTGAGTAGGTTCGGTTCAAATAATGAACTGAGTGGAGCTGCTACATTGGGAGGTGTGTGTGTGTTTTTTTTGTTTTGTTTTCTCAGTCGGGACTGAATCAGGGACTGCAGTTGAGCGCTGATTGTCGGGATCAATCAGCTTTTACCGAGAAGCACAAAATGGCTGTCAAAATTTTTTTTAAAAGAACATTCAGTGCCAACTCATGAACCGATGTCTGATGGGGCCAGGTACCGAGATGACAGTACTTCAATTGAGAATTAATGCATGGTCACCTGATATGCTTTAGCCAATGATATTTCTACTTTCTTCCTACTCATTCCTACCCATTTTATAATGTTTCTTTTCATTCAAGGTGGTTGTAATCTGGAAAAGAAAAATAAAATTAATTTATTTTAAGGAGTTGAGCATCAGTCAATTCTGAAATTATTGGTGATGTGATAGATTCCAACAACAACTATTTGGCCCCATTTAAGGAACACAGGGCATCCTGGAACAGTTGTTATATAACAGCTCTTTTTGAACATCAGTTTTCTTATGACCAAGATTAACTAGCATGCAACTTGACCCTGCCTTTTACCTCCTAGGACACTGGGAACATCAGTGCTAACTCCAGGATGCAAAACTCAAGCACTACTGTAAGTGCTGCAGACAAAATTAAATGGATTTGAAAACAGACATGAGCAGCAGGGATCAATACTGGGGGTTGTAAAGGCATATATAATGAAGTATATCAAAAAGTTTAACAAGAATTGTTACTATAAAAGGCATGTATTAGTTAAAAAGAGCTAACTGATCTGCTGTTCAGAAGTAAATGTTACTTTTAAACAGATCCTGTTCAACTAGTTTCATATCATTACAAAACAAACTCTGGTCAGAGCCGATATGGCTGCACCGAGCATTTATGAGCACCACTGAAGCATGCCGTACAGCAAGATGGTGGTGGTGAAATTGCACATGTGCGATGGTCGCGCGCATGCACATTCTGCTTCATTGCCACCATCTTGTGCATGGCAGTCGTCACTTCTGGAAGAAAAAGAAGATCTTACTTCGAGAGGATTCCTGCAGTAGGTCTTCACATATAGGACTGAGCCCCCTAGCTTCAGAACCACATGGCAAACTTCTAGCTAGCAATACATAGCGGAGGACCGCCCCTGGTGTCACATTACGGGACGTTGGCATAACAGTATATAAGGGGCAGTCCCCACTCCTGCCCTCCAGTTCTTTCCTGCCATCATCCTGCATTCATCGGACCTTGCGGTGAATTTAGCTACAGTTGACTGCCATTTTCTTAAAGAGGGACTCTGGTCAAAAGTGCTACATTGCAGAATTAGAATAGGCATACCCCCCAATAAATCTCATACCAAGCATTAGGTTTCTGTGTTACTTCATTTTAAAGATATGGGCTATTTTGTAACCCTGATTTCACTACCTGTTCAAAAAAGCCAGTTTCACTGAAGAGGTGCTGATGATGTCACCTCCTGAACTCACAGTCTAGCCCTCCCTGTCAGCAAGTTTATAGGACCTGTTTCTCCAAAGTTAAAAGATCATTCTGTAATGGCTTTCACAAGTAAAACAGACAGCAGCATTCTAAAAACAGTGCTATAGAATCTATGCGTTTCAGGTTTTGTAACAAAGTTGACAAATTTTAATTTTAATGCCTTTTTGGTGTGGTTCATTTCTCCAGAGTTGCAGGATGCTGAGTCAGCATGCCTCCAGGCTGCTGATACCATGTGAAGTGTTACTCTGCAGTGCCTATTTGGAAGTTGTATTGCTACAAGTGTTGCAATGTTGGTAACTGCATTGCTGTTTGTCAGTGTCTGCTTTACAATAAGTTTTAATAGCGGGCCTTATATATGTTTATTCCTACTGGGGGTGGAAGCATTAGCCCTGGTAAAACAATCATTGTAATGTGGGGTACAACGCAGATAAGCCTGAATATAGCTCAAGTAACAGCCTGTCAATGAGAAAACAGAAAATGAGCTCTGCTCAACTGAGTATCCCATTCATTCATGCTTTGATGATGAATAAAATATTGAGTGAGTGATTAAGCATTGAGCTGTCTACTGCATAGAAACTTTTAGTAAGGTTTCAAAATAGCACTACCTCTCCCACCCCCATTTACAGGGTGATGGAATAATTGATTTAAAGTGCCATGCTGAGAAATCACCTCAATTGAATGATAGGTGTGAATGATCACAGCCTTTCACCACATCAGAGATATCCAGTCTGCAAATCTCATATTAGTGTGCTGTGACTTAACATCCAGCAACCCAGGAGAACAGGACCACAACAAAAAAGCACCAAAAACAAAACTATCTTTGTCAATTTTGTCACAAAACCTGAAACACACATAGGTTTTGAAGCAATGTTTATTGAATGGTGCTGCCTATTTTACTGGAGAAAACCATTTGCACATAGTTTTTAAACTTTGGAGAAGCAGGTCCTGTAAGATTGCTGACAGGGAGGGCTAGACTGTGAGTTCAGGAGATGACATCATCAGTCCCTCTTCACTGAAACTGACTTTTTTGAACAGGCAGAGAATTTAGGGTTGTAAAATGATTTATAACTTTTAAACAAAATGACTTAGGGATCCCAGTTTTGGCATGAGGGTGATTGGGGCTATGTTGAACCATATTCTGAATTTATTGATGCCAGTAATTTATGACCGTAGTCCCTCTTTAAGTATGTTCAAATTTTTTTCAATTTCTCTTACAAAACTTTTGTTGCATGTCTTTGCGCAGAATCAAGAAGTGCTCACAGTGCGGCACTCAGATCCCGCACAGGGATGATCACTCCCCCTTCCTCTTCTGCTTGAGCCCCAAAACACTGGGTGGCAGACTGCAATATCTGCCAATCCTTTAATCAGGCCACGCGTGTCAGGTACCAGAAGGCTCTTGATGCCCATCTTTTGAAGAAATGCCTTGCATCAATGGAAAAGGAGCTTCAGGAGCTGTGGGAACATTCCTCTTCACCCACCTCTGAGTGCAAAAAAAAAAGAAGGAGAAGCACCGGGAATGGGAACAGTCTCCCTCTACCCAGCGTCACCAGGCAGCTGACGCCACTTCAGGTGGGGTCTCCACCGCGATAAGTACTCCTCCTCCTGGGTCTCCATCCACCCTGGCAGATCAGTCACCTTTTCCCCCTCCTGCCTCAGTCAGTTGGCAGCAAAGGTGTTCCTCTCGAGGATTTTTTTCTCAGGGCCTGTCAAAAGCTCTTTGGCTGATAAGTCTCCCTCCGGCTCCACTGCCGGGTCCACGGCCTCGGAAGATAAGCCAGACTCCAGCTCCTCTGTGGTCCACTCGACCACGACTGATTAGTCGGATGCCGGCTCCCCCGATGACCCCTCAGTCGAGGCCGATCAGGCGGTCCCTGATGTGACTTCTCTTCCAAGCAGACCAGAGTCTTCTGATTCAGACTCTGACTCCGACTCTGCCAGTCATTCGGAGCCCCATTCTCTGATAGAACTGCAACCTAAGGAGTCTTCCAAATCTCTGCCAGAGGATCCATCATTTGCGGAACTCCTCAGATCCATCCAGTTAGACTTAACCAATGCAGACCCCCTTCCCATCCCATCATGGAGGGGACCGCATGATGACTTAATGTCTACAATATGGCAACAGCCATCCTCTATACCTGCAGTCTCTAAAAAGGCCAACAGGACCTATCATCCCCTGGAAGGGGCAAGCCACCTCACAAGTCAACCTAAGGCTAACTCCATAGTCATCACTGAGGCCCACGATAAGTCAGCTCAACCAAAGCATCTGAGTGCCTCCCCTTCGGACAAAGAGTCCAAACAGATGGACCAATACAGCTGCAAGGTCTACACTTCATCCACCTGCCCCATTCAGTCACTTAATTACATGGCCCACATGGTGTCCTTACAAAAGTCGGCTTTATCCGACTTAGAAAAGGAACTACAAGCTATTCCAGATGAGGAACTCAGAAGTAAGCTTTTGGAAAAGGTGAGACTCAACAAGTCATCCTGCCGAAATGCACTGTGTGCTACCTATGATTCAGTGGATTCAGAGACCCAATGCACAGCTTCAGGTGTTTGCCTGAGACGTCTGGCTTGGCTCTGGCTTGTGGGACTGGCTCAAGACATCCAACCACTCTTCTGGACGCCCCCTTCAGGGGTTCCATCCTGTTTGATAGTGACGCAAAGGATATCATAATGGAGCTACAAGAGAGTGGCAGATCCCTAAGGGACGTTTGCTCCATGTATTGCTTGAGCCGAAAACTCAGGCAGCCTTTTTCACCCACAGAAAAGGTGGAATAGGTAGAACCAGGGCAGATGCCAGGGTAAGCACTGCACCACTGGTTCTGGTGCCCAGACCCCTCAGGCAAAAGGCCACTGCAGGTAGTAAAGTGGCCCTTCCCTCTGCCTCCTGACTCAAGGGGACCTCCTCCCGTGCTTCCTGAGGAACTGGTGGGGGGAGAAGGTTCGCCCTTCACCTAGAAGGGTGGAAGGCAATAGCTGCAGATGCTTTGGTACTCCAGCTCATCGCAAGAGGGCACTCAATTGAGTTCCTGGACAGACAACCCTCTGGGCAGGTCTCATTACCCATCAGGCCAACAACAGCTCATTCAGCAGGAAATCCAGGTTCTATTGGAAAAGTCAGCCATAGAGAGGGTTCCTCTTGGGCAGATAGGAAGGGGATATTACTCTCATTTCTTCCTAGTACCCAAAAAGACAGGAGATCTGAGGCCCATCCTAGATGTCAGCCTGCTCAACCTCTTTGTAGAATACAAGAGGTTCTGCATGCTTACTCTCCAGAGACTCCTACCTCTGCTCCAACAGAACCAATGGCTGTGCTTGCTGGACATGCAGGATGCTTACCTGCGCATACCTATCCTCCAGGCCCACCACTATTTCCTGAGGTTCACCTTTCAAGAGAACCACTATCAGTTCAAGGCCCTTCCTTCTGGCCTCTTTTGGCACCTTGGGTGTTTACCAAGTGCCTGACAGTGGTAGCTGCAGCCTTGCGCTGCAAGTTGATTTACATATTCCCTTACCTGGATGACTGGCTGTTGTCGGCACTGTCTCAGGACAGTCTGGTGGATTCTCTTTCCACCTCCCTGGACCTCTTTTCCAGACTTGGCATTACTGTGTACTATCCCAAGTCTCAACTCTCACCCTCTCAGCACCTCCAATTCATTGGGGCTGTGCTGGATATGGTCCAGGGCAGGGTCTTTTTACCTTCGGACAGGGCAGAAACTCTGATTCAACAAGCTGCGTATGTGTCCGGCTCCCTTTGGACCACAGTGCGCTCCATCCTTTGCCAGTTGGGTTTCATGTCTCCTGCTATCCCCACAGTTCTGTTGGCCAGACTGCATATGAGGGTGACCCAATGGACCCTCGGGGTCCAGTGGGACCAACATTCGGACAACATGGACCACAGGGGCCTGGTCTCCGGCTGCATGAAGAGGGATCTCCTCTGGTGGCAGGAGCTGTACAACCTGTCCTCGGGGGCTCCCTTTCATCCCCCATCCCCTTTCATGACCCTCATGATGGACGCCTTGGGTCTAGATTGGTGAGCCCACCTGGGAGACCATCAGACTCAAGGAGATGGTCTCCACAAGAGGAACATTTGCACATAAACATTCTGGAGATGAGAGCTGTCCTCTATGTTCTCCAAGCATTTCAGTCCCTCTTATAGTTGGGAACACTCCTAATCCAGACCGACAACACAGCCACGGTCTGGTACATCAGCAAACAGGGAGGCATCCGATCATATCCCCTCTGCAGGGAGGCGATGCAGGTGTGGTACTGGGCAGTCCAGTATGGCCTATCTCTGACAGCTGTCCATGTCCTGGGAGTTCACAATGTCCTGGTGGACAGTCTCAGCCACACAGTCGCATGGGCTCATGAGTGGGAGCTCAAGCAGGAAGTAGCAGAAGACCTCTTCGATCAGTGGGGACATCCAGAAATAGACTTATCCACCTCCCCATCCAACACAAATCTACCTAGCTTTTGCTCGCTCGTTCCCAGGCATGGTGTTTTTTGGTTAGACACACTGTCTCTCTTGGACAGGGAGGTTTCTGTGCGCCTTCCCTCCCTTTTCAGTTCTTCAGTAGGTTCTGTTGAAGCTTCAAGCAGAGGGCACTCACATGATTCTCATAGCTCCCCTCTAGCTTTGGCAGATTTGGTTCTCACTGCTGCAGCAGCTGGCATTGGAACCCCCAGTACTGCTACCTCTCCTCCATGACCTTCTGTCTCGAAAACGAAACAGTGTGGTGCTTACCAGGCTCAGGTCTCTTCACTTGCATGCATGGCACCTTTGAATATGAGCTCTCACATTTCGGTGTCTCCTCTGGAGTCACCCAAGTTTTAGTGGAGGACAGAAAACCCTCCCCCAGGTCTATGTATGCTGTGAGATGGAAGAGATTCTTTATCTGGGCCATGGCCAAGGGCCTGAACCCATTCTCTTGCTCAGTGCCCCAGGTCCTTGAGTACCTGTTGCACTTGTCTGACTCAGGCCTCAGTTACTCATCTCTGAAGGTCCACCTTTCTGCAGTTTCTGCCTATCACCTTCTGGTGGAGGGCAAAACCCTTGCGAAGTTGGAGGTCTCCAAAACTTTTCTTAACTCATTGCCTCCACAGGAGCATTCTGAAGTTGTAGCACTTGTCTCCTGTATGCTGTTAACAGTTAATCCTGGACCTTTCTAAGTAAAATCAAGCCATAATTGGCATGCCACAAACAAATGCTAATAGCACAAAAACCGTAAGTGCTAGAAACAAAGTACGAGTGCAAAACTGTTCAGCATAAAATTACCTTTCCAATAGTCGTATTTATAAAATGGGCATGAAAATATAAGCTCACTGATTGGCTAGAAAATCAGTGTCATATGTGTATTACACATAGAAAAAAAAAGGGCAGTCAGAAATCAATACTCTGAATTAGAATGTTCAGTACTGAACATGCCAAACATAGAATGTTCACAAAGGCTCAGTTAGCCATCTTGTTATCCCATTAAGCACCCTGCATACAAACATGTCAACGAGTCTGTCAATTTCAATATTAGCTTAACTGAAGAGGAGCTAGAGGAAATATTTAGAAATGAAACTAACATAGAAGAAGCCAGCATTCCTTGTCAAAAGCTGCCGATTATAACAGCGATCCTCCGAGAACCGCAGTGAGTAGCAAGTCACAGCTGTCAGATTCAAAAGCAGTGGCGGGAAAAAGCAGGCACCAGTTTGTAAATGAAAATGCTTTAAACGAAATTTGAGGACTCCCGGAACGAAATAAAGGTTGCACTTGAAAGGGAACTATTTCCCCTTGCGTATGGACACTAATCAAATAAAGCAATATTTGAATGCAAAAACTGAATTTCCTTTTTTTTTTATTTCTATTGCAATTTCTCCATTTTATAAGCGCAATAAGACCCTCCGGGGTATGAGTATAACATATATTACCGCACGGCTGTGGCTGAAGTAACTCGGCCTGTCGGCCTCGTGACTTACAACGCCCCAGCCGTGCGGTAATATATGTTCTACTCATACCCCGTCGTATCTTATTGCTTACGCAACGTATACCAGGTAATTTATTTTTATTTCTGTGCTGGTCGAAACAGCAAAACAAAATATTTTTTCAGCTAAAAAATGCACCGTAAACCTTTTTTGGGGGGAAATATGTAACATATCAACACCAAATTAAGCATCCAGACATTAGATGTAATTTTAATAATTTGTTTGTAAAACAAACAGCTATTTCTGTAGAATTAAACATAATTTTTTTTCCCATTTGAGTCAAGATGCGTTAGTGAGGTTTGAGGGACAAATCTGAACCATACACACCATACCATAAACAAATGCATGTAACTCCTAAAGTATACATGATACACACAATGTATCAGTGGCAAAGCTGTTGCACACAAAATTGTCTTTCCAATGCTTCTATGTAATCAACTGTACTCAATTCAGTTTTTGTTTTATACTGGCTGAGATACCCAGAACGTATGTTTTTTCAAAGTGCTTAGGTGGTTCTAGATGGACAAAATGTCATAAACAAATATGAATAACTCCTAAAGTGAACATGATACACACAAAGTGTCAGTGGCAAAGTTGTTCAGCACAACATTACCTTTCTAATGGTACTATGCAGTCAATTCTCTTGCCTCTCAGAATCCAAGCAATGACCCTCTTGACTCCAAGATACTCCGCCTTACGCTGGATGTCATGCTTATCCCCCTCACGCTTATCATAAACAAATCCTTATGCCTAGGCCAATTCCCAGATGCCTGGAAGCACGCTGAAGTAACCCCCATCCACAAGTCTGGGGACCGTATACTGCCTAATAACTATAGGCCCATCTCCATCCTCCCCCATCCAAAGCTTTAGAAAAATAGTAAACACACAGCTCACGAATACCTAACTAACATAACCTTCTATGTCCGAGCAACATGGGTTTCTGTCCCGCCATAGCACATCCACTGCCCTTCTGGAATTCTCCCACCACATACACTCTGCACTTGACAAGGTCAGCTTGCAGGTCGGTTTCATAGACCTATCCAAGGCTTTCGACACTGTGTGCCACCCCCTGCTATTAAACTCCTAAGCCAACTGGGATTCTCATCCGACCCCTGAACTGGTTCTCAAGTTACCTACACAACAGGTCCCAAAGAGTCAAGCTAAATGGGACCCTCTCCTCCAACCTACCGTACTCTCTGGGTCCCACAAGGCTCCATCCTTGACCGACCCTTTCAGCCTATTCCTGAACACCCTCCCTAGCTCCTGTTCCAACAAAATACTACTCTATGCTGATGATGCAGTAATCCTAGCATCACACCCTGACCCACTCCCACTCCAAGTCATGCTGCAAAGCGCCTTCCTCCAAGCCAAAATGGTTCAATAACCATCGACTAGTCCTGAATCTGATGAAAACAAAGTCCATGCTATTCTCACATCGCAAAACAGCACCAAGGACTCTCCCTTACATCACCACCAGCATGCCCCTCCCACTTGAACAGGTAACATCCTATAAGTACCTGGGCATCACCTTTGACTCGGCCTTACTTTCCACGCCACCTAAAAGCCCTGTCATCAGCCATGAACTCCAGGATCGGGCTTTCTACTGCCACAAAGATTGCCTCCTAACCCGCCTTAAAACTAGCCATCACCCATCGGTATTATCGCTGGCCGACTATGGACTTAATTTCACGCCATGGCCGACCCCACCTTATCTAGTCCAGACCTCTATTAACAAAGCCTGTAGGCTCCTTTACCGGTGCCCATAGCAGAACTCACACCTGTCTGCTATACTCCTACCACAAAATACTCACTCTTGAGGAAAGACTGAAATATCATACCTGCCTGCTGGCCAAAAATCCATATCAGGTCTCTGCCTCCAGGGTCTCTGGACCCCTGCAGCTGGCTGCCGGTCCTTGCCAACCCGTAACTCCACCGCTGCCACCTTCATAGTTCCCAGAGCAAGGACCTCTCGCTGCCAAAGATCCTTCCATCCTTAGCCCGCCTTGGTTCAACTCCTTCCTGAGGCTATCACTAAGATCCCAGGGATTGGCCGTTTCAAATCGCCCTCCGCCAACATATTATTGACAGCCGATGTTGTAAATGCTTGTAGTTGCCCTAAACCTGTCTCGCTTAGCCTTTAGGTCCCCTAGACTACTGGTTTGGTACTGCATAACAGACTGTGACTAGATGTTTACTTAAAAGATGTATCTGTTGCTATATAACAATGCGTGTAACTCAACATATGTTCGTACCTGTACAATTACTGCCTGTAATCTCCACGTGTGTATTTATGTATCTCACCCGTACGTCATCCCTGTCCTAACCTCACTTAATTGTTGTCTCCCCCCTCCAAATGATGAGGTACCTTTGTAAACGAGTCCCTGACTCAAAGGTTGTAAAACTGATCTCTTCAATAAATAAATAAAAATTCTGGCTGGCAAGTAATATTAAAACATGTGAGTGACTTCTCCAGACAAACAGGTCACACAGGAAGTCTGTAGGTGACTTCTGTAGGCGTTCTGGAACACACTGCAGTTAGAGTTGCTGACTCCTACAGGCGTTTCTAGGAGGCAGTGAGTTAAGGGGATCCTCCACCTTAAACCTCCGGTCCATAATCCGGTTCCCTCCAGGACTTAAAAGTTTATTTTAGAGAAATTTACTTTGCCCTCTTTTGAGCCAGCAGCAAGTTGTGACATGTGCTATTTGTCCTGGAAAGCACTCTTTTTAGTTATGATTACCTCACCTCAAAGGATTTCAGAGCTTCAGGCCCCTTTTGCAAGGAGTCTTATTTGATTTTCCACAGAGACCAGGTGGCTCTGTGAACTAACCCCTTCTTTCTTCCGAAAGTAGTCTCAAAATTTATGTCGAACCAGGATGTCCAACTGCTGGTCTTCTTCCCTGAGTATTTCGATGGTGGGAATACCTTTTGCATGCTCTGGATGTGCACAGGAATATCTCTCAGACCAAGGAGGTGCACAAATCTGACCAGTTGTTTGTGGCTTTTGCACCCAGATGTCAGGGTATGGTAGGGCCATTTCTAAACAGGGCTTATCTAAATGATTGGCTAATTGCATCTCATTCATTTTTCAAAAGTACGAGAAGTCCCTTCCGGGAAGTGAAAGCCACTTGACCCATGGCATGGCTGTCGATGGCCTCTTTAAGTGAATGTATCCACGCTGATATTTTCAGCGCGCCATTGCTTTTGGTCCATACTTTCACCAAGCATTACAGTCTGGACATTGCCTTTAGACATAGAACTGGTTTTGGTCTTGCGGTCCTTCAAGGCCTCTTGTCCTAAACAGCTTACTAGTTGGCAGACGGTTTCTCCTCCTGGGCCTCAGTCTCCGACTTCTTTTTCTTGACTGCTTAGTATTCAGTCCTATGTGTGAAGACCTACTGCAGAAACCCTCTCGAAGTAAGATATTACAGTTACGTAAGAACTTACCATAACAGTAGATCTTCGAGAGAGGTTCCTGCAGTAGGTCACCTTTTCCTCCCACCTTCCCCTAAATCCTGTTTTTCTCTTTCCAGGGGTTTTTATCAGTAGCTCCAGGTTCTAGGAGTTTTTTCTCCTCTCTCCCGTTTCCCCTTCTTGGGGTCTTCCGGCAGGAGAACTAGAGGGTGGGCATGGGGACCACTCCCCTATATACTGTCACACTGATGTCCCGTCATGTGATGCTGGGGGTGGTCCCCAGCTATGTATTGCAAGCTAGACATTTGCCATGCAGTTATGCAGTCCTATATGTGAAGACCTACTGCAGGAAACTCTCTAACAGATCTACTGTTATGGTAAGTTCTTACGTAACTGCAAGTTCCCCCGAAGTGGGTTTGTTTATACGGCCAGCAGAGGGGAAGTGCTGCATAAATCCACCACTGAAAACTGTGCCACAGTACTGTGAAAGCACACTGGACAGCAGTCTGGTCACAGTCCTCCACAGTGCTCTACTAAGATCATGTGTTGCCATAACGACTGCAGAGCTCTGCCCCCAACAGCTGTAAAAAAAAGGGGGAAAACAGTAGATGCTGCATATTTAGAGCCCAGTTCGTAGAGTATCCGTGCCCCCTTTATGGTACATAGACCATCAGTCAGCCATATAAATCATAACATTGACATTACAGAGGGCCCATCTCTGCATGACAACTTTCTTGCTTGGATCCATGCTTGATTTTCGCTAGACCAAATGTAATAATGCCCGGAAGTAGATATTGCCAGTCTATTCTGGCATCCTGGAATGGTTGTCTATGGCAGGGACAGATTTATTGTGTAGAGTCTAAATGATCTTGAGCAGAGGGGTGTTGCAGTAGTAGCCAAATCTCACAAAGAGCCATATTTCAAGGTGAGAGAGCAGAGTTTCCCAGCTGTCTGGCATCCTACAGAGGTTGGGTGCAGAGACAGTGTGTTACTTTCCACCCTTTGCATGCTACATTTCATGTTCTGCACTGTCTGGTGACATGGCAGCCCAGTCAAGCCATACAACACTTTGTTCTGTGTAGTACAGAAACTCAATATCTGCAGGACTGGACAGTCACCTACTTTCCCTCTTATCCTGCCACTAGATACAAGGCTAGATTAACCATAGGGTAGATGGGGCAGTTGCCCTGGGCCCCTGGGTTTGAGGGGCCACCTGAGTTTCCTTTTTTCCCTGTCTTCCCTGATCCCCTGTACTTTGTCAGACTAAACCTCAGAAGGGTGGGGAGCACTCCAGGAATAATCATCTGTTTGTCCTGCCATCCCAAAACAGCTTGCTATTTGATGCTTTTTTGTCTCCCCATGGATGTTCTGCAGTACAGGAAGCATGTTTACAGAGGTGCTGAGTCTGACGTGTATGCTCTTCTAGCAAATCACAGGGCTCCAATACGGTCAGTTGATGTTTGCATCCCCGCCTAACTGGACCTGAACTTTTCTGCCCCCCCATCCCGCTGAATCCCACCGTCGATAGATCGCATCACTTGCATCTGCCAGACCCACAGTCCACTGCTGTGCCAGTCAGCTGCTGCTCTAAAACTGTAAATCTTTAATTTAAACATAAATAAAAGAGTTAAACATAAACAGCAGCAGCAATGCAAGCAGCTGTTTATTCAGGCAAAGCAGTGCAAAAATGCCCAGTTTGGAGTCAGAGAGACTGAGAGGATGATTGTACAGTCAGTCGGAGGAGGCAAGGAGTGCGCGCAGAGCAGACCCAATCCAGCCAGACCACCAGTGCCTTGCCTTCAGAAATTTGTACTTGACTTTAGGTAGGTAAAAAATAATCATTGAGGTGAACAACTGAATATTTGTTATTTAAAATTGGTAATGATGTGATTGAGGGGAATGGGAAGGGATGTGTGTACACCATGGCGATTAGGGACTGGGCAATGGTAAATACACCAAGGTGATGGGATGCTACAAGTACACCAAAATGATGGAGTAGGCTGTGAGTACACCAAGGTGAAGAGGGAGGTTGTGGGTACTGGGTACACCAAGGTGACTGAGTAGGGAGACTAAGTACACCTCTTTGGGGGTGAGACTGAGTGTACAGTACAGCAAACTGAGGTGAGATTGTGAGGGAAATTGTAATTATATCAAGGTGATGGGGGAGGCTGTAAGTACACCAAAGTACTGGGGGAGGATGTTAGTATGCCAAAGAGAAGCTGAGTACACCAAGGTAATGGAGGAGGCTGTAAGTAAATCAAAGTGATGGGGGAGGATGCGACTATACCAAGGTGATTTGAGAGGATGTGATTACACTAATGTGTTGTGAATGCTATGAGTAAACCAAGGTTATTAGGGAAGGTTTTGAGTACATTAATGTGATGGGGGAAATGCATGTATGCCAAAGTTGAGAGACTGCGAGTACACTAACATAATGGGGGAAGCTCTGAGTACACAAAGGTGATGAGTACAGCTGTGAGTACACCAAGTCGATTGGGAGGATGTGACTACACCAAGATGATGGGATGCCTCTGAGTATCCCTCTGTGATGGAATAGGTTGTGAGTACATCAGGGTGATGGAGAAGGGCTTGAGTACACCAAAATGATGTGGTGGCTGTGAGTATAGTAAAGTAACAGAGATGACCTGACTATACCTGGGTGATTTGAGAGGATGTGAATAAAGCAAAATGGTTACTAGGCTGTGAGTATCCTAGTAAGATGAGGGATTCTGTGAGTACATCTAGGTGATATAGTTGTCTGTGAGTACACCAAAGTGATGAGTGAAGCTGTCAGAACACCCTTGTCATGGAAGGGAAGGATGTTAATACATGAATGTGATGGAAAGGATGTGAGTACACCATGGTGATAGGAGAAGCTATGAGTACACCAAGGTTATGGGAGAGGATCTAAGTACACAATGGTCATGGGGATGATGTGAGTACACTAGTGCAATAAAGTGGATGTGAGTACACTAGTGTAATGGGAGAGGAGGTTCGTATACTAGTGTAATGGGAAGGATGTGAGTGCTAGTGTAATGGGAAGGATGTGAGTGCACTAGTGTTATGTGAGGATGTGTACATTGGTATAATTTGGAAGAAGTGAGTACAGTGGTTCGGCATCGGCAGTCCGACTCCATCATCAGCACTTTACTTTTGTGTAGTGTAGACTAACAGTTACTAAATTACTAAACAAAATATTTGTACAACCTTTTGCAGGACCTGCCAAACAGCACCAAATTGTTACAATCTCTGATAGAGAAGAAACTTGTATAATTTGCATGTAATATAAGGCTGTGGTTGCTGGCTATAGTGTTTGGAGCAGTTCAGATGACTTGTGGCTTTATTTACTGGCAGGCACCCTAAATAGCAACAAGTTCACTTTGCTAACCTTGCCATGTATTATACCGTAAATTGATATCTGCGATAAATTAATTTGTTTGTATGTCATGTCTAATAACACTTCTAATAATATAACATGACTGAAGTGACTGTATTGCAACTACTGTTGATGTGAGATGTTGGTGTGGAGGGGCCAGTAATGCATGGCTGTGCTTGAGTGCGGACACTCAGGTTGAATGTACTCCAGCCTTCCAACTTCAAACAATAAATTTCTATTTCCACCTCAAGAATAGCATTTAGAATAGCTGAGAAACCCCTCCAAATGCATTTTAAGGCATCAAAAACTGTTCAGCTTTCGGGGGTCTAGGCTGCCCCTGAATCCCTGGTCTATTGATTAAGTCACAGGGGACCCCACAATTCAAAAAATTGCCCACGGCACCGCAACTTGTTATTCTGGCCCTGACTGGGTACTCCATAGGAATACAAGGAGGTGATTAGTCTGTCAAAATCACAAACCTGTGAGTGCAGACCTTACTAGGTCATGTCAGAGGGGAAGATTCATAAAATAGTGTTATTTTAAAATCCGACTTCAAACCATCAAATCAGATTCTTGGTAAAAATGCAGCACTGCTTTACAAGACTACTTTTGATCAGGAAAAAAAAAACAATTATTTGTGTTTTAAATTAACCATGAGAATGTATGTGTGATGTTGAGCACCATGAGAATGTACAGTATGTGTGATGTTAAGCATGGAAGGAAGTCCGTATAGTGAGGCAGATGCTAAGTTGGGTAGGATCACCCTGCCTAGGTAAATAAAATGTGCAAAAAAAAAAAAAAAAGAGAAAGAAAGAAAGGTTTCTACTGAACATGAAGTGTTGACATTAGTCTACTGTTGACTGCAGATACATGAACTTAAAGGGGACATGAAGTTCTAAGAAAAATGCATTTCCAAAGAATTACTAATCATCAGCTGCTGTGCCAAGTTTTCTGAAAATACACTGCTCGTAAACCTGGACCTGTCCTTGCTAGCCTTTACTAAACTGTTCTGTAAACATCAAAGATAATGTTACATTTCAGTCATGGCAAAACATTGTATTGCTAGCCTATGTGGCACAGGCTCTGCGATTAATGAAATAATGGCAAGGCAAGGGCAAGACAAGGCAAGGCAAAAGGACGCCCATCCCGGAGGCTCTGGGCACCATACATTAATCAAATAAAAACAACACAACACAATACAATCAATAAAATATACAATTCCAAACAATTAAAACATAATTTACTACACAATTTGTTTCATTCTTAATAAGTTAAACAATATAAACTATAAAACATAGTCAGGGAATGCCTGATCGAATAAAAATGTCTTTAGTCGGGCCTTAAAAACCTCAACAGACGGGGCCTCCCTAACAACTATAGGAAGCGAATTCCACAGGACGGGAGCGGCGACACTAAATGCTCTGTCACCAGCAGTTCTTAACCTCATCCTGGGAATCACAAGGAGGCCCCGAGAAGAGGAATGCAGGGAACGGACCGAGACAGCAGGTGTGAGAAGGTCATTCAGGTAGCCAGGGCCCAGGCCATGTAGGGCCTTAAAGGTGAGCAAACCCACCTTAAAGAGGACCCTCCACCATAACCGGCAGCCAGTTCAGATGACGTAGCACCGGGGTACTGTGACAGTATTTAGATTGTCCTGGCAACAACCTCGCCGCTGCATTCTGCACCAACTGCAGTCGGCGCAGGGTGCCCCCAGAGACCCCGAGATATACTGCATTACAGTAGTCAAGCCTGGACGTCACAAAGGCATGCACCAAAGTGGGGAGGTCCAGAGACAGAACTAAGGGCTTGATCCTGGCGATATTCCTCAGATGATAAAAACTAGTATGTACCACGGAAGACACCTGAAATTCAAGCGTCAAACCGCTGTCAAGAATAACACCCAGATCATGCACCCTAGAGGAGGCCTTCAATGTTACAGAGCCAAGACAAAGTCCTGTCTCTGCACCAGAGGCCAACCTATCACGTCCTCTGTTCGACTCCACCACCAGTACCTCCGTCTTACTGGGGTTAAGTCACAACCAACTGGAGGTCATCCAGTCATTGATTTCAGCAAGGCAGCTGTTAAGCACTTCTACTGCACAAGATTTTCCAGGGGCAAAGGAAAAGTACAGCTGGGTATCATCAGCATTGCAGTGAAAACCCATGCTGTACTTCCTAATGAGCTCTCCCAGGGGTAGCATATACACGGCAAATAACATCGGTGACAAGACCGAACCCTGGGGAACTCCGCACAACAGGTGGTCAGGGGAGGAGGAGAAATTCCCCATCACTACCCTCTGCCTCCTGTTGGATAAAAAAGACTCAAACCAGCGGATGACAGAGCCGGCAAGTCCACAGAATTCCCTTAGGTGGTCAGTAACACTCGATGGTCCACCATGTCAAATGCTGAGGAGAGATCGAGGAGAACAAGAATTGTCCCCTTCCCTCGATCTCAAGCCCTAAGGAAGTCATTGTGCACCTGAACTAGTGCAGTTTCTGTGCTGTGCCTTGCACAAAACCCAGACTGGAATGGTTCATAAAGATTATGGGCCACGAGATGCTCCTCAAGCTGAAGCGCCACCACCTTCTCAACAGTCTCACCTAAAAATGGAAGACTGGAGATAGGACGGTAATTTGCCTTGACGTCAGGGTCCAACGATAGTTTTTTCAGAAGGGGCCTCACCAATGCCTCCTTCAAGACATCAGGAAAGACCCCCTCCGACAAGGAACACCGGACAATCAAGGCAAACTCCGGGCCGACAGAGTCAACACATCTCATTAAGAAATGATTTGGCACCGGGTCCAGTTCACAAAAGGTGTGCCAAAGCCTAGAAGCAATCTCAATGACCTCAGCAACCTCCACCAGTTTAAACTCACCCCAAACAGATGGAAAGCTCTTCGGAAGCCCATGGCAACCACTGTCGACCAGATTCTGGTCCACTGGCGGAACCCCCTGCCTGATGGCAGACACCCTGTCCGAGAAGAACAGAGCAAATCCATTGCACAATGCATTCGAAAAAGCTACCTTCAGCTGTAGACAGGCAGGGTGAAGAAGCCTGTCCACAGTCCGAAAGAGCACAGTTGGTCGGTTCCTCCCGGAAGCAATCTCCCTGGACAGGAATTCTGCCTTCTTATGGTTGATTGCACCCGGTATGCACCATAGTGCATACGCAGGGCCAGTTTGTCCGCCCCCAGGCCAGACTTCCGTCAGCAGAGCTCCAATCTCTGACCCAGAGTCTTCATCTCCTTGAGCTCCCCATCAAACCAAGGGGACCTCAAGTGAGAAGACCTGGGTCATACACGGACTGGTGCGAGGGAGTCAAGCGCACCAGAAAGCACCCTATTATAGATGTCCACTACTGTGCACACACACCCCACATGCATTGTCCACACTAGATAGGTCAGCCACCGCCAAAAAACCCTCGGGGGTAAGCCCCCTCAAAGGGCGGTAGCTGACCATCTCTGCAGGGGGAGGGCTACCGGTGGGGGCCCGAACTGGAACTTCACCATGCAATGATCAGACCAAATGACCCTTTCAACACTGAGACTATTTATCTCAAGCTCCAGCGAGAACACCAAATCCAGCATGTGGCCACCTTGATGAATTGCGGAAGATACTCCCTGCACGAAGCCCAGAGAAGACATCATCTGGAGGAAATTATGACCCAGCCAAGAAGATTCATCCTCAGCCCAAACATTGAAGTCCCCCAGCACTAAACATCTGGGGGCCTCCAATGTTTCACTGACGATGAAATCGGCCACTTCCTGCAGGAAATCTCCTGTCGCCCTGGCAGGGCAATAAATCAGGAGGACCAAGCAACCTGTGCCTGGTCCCCCACGGATGGCCACACACTCAAATGAATGTGGTGTTCTCACTGGGTGCACGATGAAGCCCAGCTCAGATTTAAAACAGATGGCTACCCCCCCACCCCTGCATTCCACTCTGGGGCAGTGCACTACAGTATACCTGGACGGGATGGTAGCCTCTAAAACTGGGCCAGCATCATCACCAATCTAGGTCTCCGTAATGCAAGCCAGATCGGCCAGAGAAACCAAGTCCGCTATAATTGCAGTCTTGTTTCTGACCGATCTGGCATTGCAAAGCACCGCCTCAGGAGATTAGTGGACAATGCAGCCCTACTGGCTACCTGCCCACTCGGTCTGGTGGGAACCCTGGTGACAGGAACTAAACATGTAGGGCCTCTCCCCAAGTCCGATATAATCCCAGAGCACCTCCTGCACCCCACCACCCTGATCCTACCACCCATAGTGCATGGGGCACCCAGCCTCGATCGAATCCTATGACTTCTCCCAATTCAACCTCCCTACAGCACCTAGCTGTAGTATCTGATACTGGAGGACTGAAAAAGGGCCGAAGATCAAACAGCTGGGATGCCCCATACACTATCCTAGCCCAACCCAGGTTTACATGCATTCCCAGACACATCCTCCCCAACTACGTAATCCCAAAAACAGAACAAAACTCAATCAAACACAAAAACACACACACACACACAAATCAAAACACTAATAAACCCCCCGAAACAATCCCCTAAACAAAACTCTAAATAAAATCTTCAAAAGGAATTCAAGAAAACTACAAATCAAATAAAAATGCCAATACACAGAATGGCACAGTCACTTTCTATTCAAAATTTTCAACGTTTTTCGGCAGTCAAATTCCCAAGAGAAGTCCAAAATATAATCCTCAAGAAGTCCCGACACTGCTCTCACCAGCCGCTGGGACCTCTAAAAAGATCCCAGAAATTTCTTAGGCCCCACAATCAATAAGTCCATAGCGGCCCAAGTCCCGAAAAGCAATCCGCAGATGAATATCCTGAATGGCACTCTCACTGCCAATAGGAAGATCTTTCAACAGTCATTAAAACCACAGAGGTTCTCTCACTGCCTCTGAAGTAAAAATTCAATTCATATGCAGCAAATCAATTCCCAATAAGTTATTTATTTAGAGATCAAAACTTGCTTTCAGAAAGTCAGGGCAGAAAGAAAAAAAACCTCCACTACTCACCCCACAAGGGAAATACCCCGAGCTATGGAGCCGCAACCTTGGACCCCAGCTGGAGCCCGCTAAAAAGAAGGCTCCCCTGAGAGACCTAGAGACCGCCGATAGCACATGCACTGTTCATTAGACGTGTATCGGCACCCCCTGTAGCAGCCCCAATACACACACAGGCACCCCTCAAAGGATGAGTAGAAGCGGAATACTAAATGCCCAGATCGTCCTCACTTCAGTGAAGCATTACAAGTCCGCTAATTAAAAGCAGCATGGTAAACATAAACTCACCAACATAGCATGTCAGCAGTACCTTGAAACAGTTCAAAAACACTACTGTCCAACAACCACAAAGTACTTATCTCACAGTGTGACTCCTCAGTGCTTATCCTCCTCCTCCAATGGAATGTCTTCCTGGTTCACTTTCTGGGCTCACTTTCTGGGCTAAACAGATGTTCAGGTCAAAAAACCAGTAGTCTCCTCCTCGGTCCCACCAGTCTGTCAGTGGGAACAGTAGCAGCACCCCAAATACAGTGCAGAATCCAATACAGAGCAAAATCTGCAACACACGCCCACCTGACACAGCAAACACCTGAGCGGGAATGCAGATCCAATCACGCCTACCTTCCAGGTCCAAACAACCGGCACTGCTCCTCACCGGTCTCCCGATCCGCCGACAGGACCACAGCAACCCCCAGACTAGATGACACAAACGAGACGAAACGGGGTTCAATAACAGTTCTGACAACAGCCCCAGTCTCAGTACAGGACCGATGTCCAGGACCAGGAATCATCAGACAATAATACTTAGCAAAGTGTATGATATCATGGGATATCATCTCGCCTTGATGTGTCATGAGGCATGAGACTGTGTGTCCAGTGACTTCAACCACTAGAAAAGGGATGATTTCTTATTATATCACACATCTTGGATTGTATTATTGTAATTTCATATTTGAATTAACAAAAAAATGAAAACGTTAGTTGTAAAATTGTTTTTTAGATTGTTGTTGATTGATGGCAGACATACTTGTGTACTGCTGGCCTACTTTCAGACTGGAATAAGTACTAACATAAGAACCCAGTTAAATTTGTTCTTAGGCAATCCAATTTGAGGATTTTGACCATACTTTTCTTAATTTAAAAATAATACGCAGCCGACCCGTCGGCGCAGCAGTTGGATTTCCACCTGCGACTATGGCAACCTGGGTTCGGGAACAGACTTGGGTCACTGGAGGGCCTCCAGGGGTAGAAGGATGAAGCATCAGGGAACAGCTCTCCTTCTCCAGGGGGAGGGTGGGGATGTGCACTGGCACCTGCTGACCCCTGGCGGAGGCTGAGGACACAGTAGAACGTCGGGCTCAGTGCACAAATGGAGTGGCAGATGTTGGCGTCAGTCTTAACGTCAGGATGTCACTCCCCCAAGAAAACCAGGGAAAATGCTTCCTGGCTGGCCGGATGACAGTTTTCAGCCCTCCGCTGCCACCGAACCCATGACTGGCACACCTCAGCCACACCCTGGGCCAAGTACAGAGTGCGCTGGCCGGCCCCACCGGTGCCTTCCGCCTCGGAGGAGGGGGACTCGTCCAGCCAAGGGATACGCCGGGTTACCCAGGGGAGCCGCAATATGAGGTAAGTGGCTGGTGTGGGGATGGGCAGGCAGTCGGGAAGGGCCTAGGGGGCCTGAAGGAGTGGGCAGCCAGGGAGGTGGGGAGGCACATAAAAAAAATAATATGCAACAAGGTGAGGTATGACATTGGATATTGTAATGTCTGAAGTGCACTGTGGGCTTGCTATCAGAGCAAGAAGGCAGCTAACTGAAGCATCTTGAACATTTTAACAAGGACATGTAATTAAACACAGTGTTAGAAGTGTAGGGTCTGCAAGTTAAATTGGGACCTTCAGCCACTGCATACTGTAACGTCAACCACAGAAGAATCTGGGCACTCACCCCACAGTAACAAGGCTCCAGGCAACTTTTAGGTAGAAAAGTATTTTATTATTCACATCACTGCAAAATGACAAACTGATTATAGGTTCACCCCTGGCAAAAACAGGGCCCACCAGGGGTGAGCCTATACCCCATTTGTCATTTTGCCGTGATGCGAATAATAAAATACTTTTCTACTTTAAAGCTACCTGGAGCCTTGTTACTGCGGGGTGAGTGCCCAAATTCTTCTGTGGTTGGATTGAGCCATACTCGTGGAGCACCATCTTCCTTGTGTGTACATGAAAGGTTTTGTTCCATACTGTAAAGGCACAATACTTAAGGAGCACTACAGTCATAATTTGCACAAAAAAAGAAAACATTTTGCAGTGTTTTTTTTGTGTGTAGTCCTAGTGTGTATTTTTCTGTGTTTGCATGTTAGAATTTGTTTTCTAAATTTGCCTACAACTTTTATAGTCCCTGGAGCTCTCCATGTTTGTATCATTTTTTGCCTTTCCTTTTCCCACAGTGACTCATTCCATGTGACAGTGATGTGTCCAAGACCATTGTTTCAGTAAGTGAAGCCTTAATAATGTCTGCAGCAGCAATCTGCTGTTAGGAGCCTGCTGTGCTTCCCTTAGCTACTTTTTTTTTAACTTCATCTTGTTTATTGGTATCTCTTAAATACACTACAACTGCTCAATTTCCAGAAGGAAAAGAAAAAATCAATCAGGTACAGGTCTAATGTTCTCAGATACAATAATGTACATTAATACAAAACTTCGGTTAACATGAACAATGCCTTCCATTCTTAAAAACTAGTCTGAGACATAGTAAAGAATTTAAACAAGGGTCTACATTGCTTGAAGCCCATGGCTTCTATATGATGGATACAGTTTTTGCAGTGTAAACTCAGGCTCTGTCCCAGTCACCGAGTGAATGGTCTCCAGTAGAAAAGTCGCAAATTGTCCCAGATGCTGTCCTAAAACTTGGAATGCTATTAAAGCTAAAGGGAATAATAATAGACAAGAGGAACAAACATAACATATATATGCATAGTAGTAATTTGTCCTATATGAAGTGTTCAAGTTTACATAACAATAGATATTCAACTTCACCTTCATCTCCCCCCACCACCAAAATCATAGGTGTTATGGTCAACCATCTCTGGCCCTTAATCCCTCAATTAAGTAGTCCCCTCCTCCTCTCTCTCCAGATCCACCTCTTCCCTCCATGCCTCCCTCCAGGTCTGCCAGGGTCACCATATCTCCAAGAATCTTTCTTTCCTTAGGTGTAGTGTATAGGTAATGATTTCTAAACGTTCTATTTCCTCCACCTTAGAGATCCATTGCCTCACAGATGGGGGTCAGGGGTTAACCATTTAATTATGATACATTTTAGGGCCGCAACCCTCAGCATCTGGCACAGTTCTATTAATTTCTGTTTTTTTAGAAGATAGACTGGGGAGGCCTAGCAACAGGTCTTGAAAAGTAAAGGGGAGAGATATTCCACCCACCTGTTCCAGAATTCCGTGAATACGGTGCCAAAACTGCTGTAGCCTGCTACACCCCCAAAAATATGGTAGTGTGCTCCCCAAAGTTCCTCACACATATGCCAGCAGGCTGATGTAGCCTGTGGATTAAAGTGCTGGGTGACCACTGGAGTCCTAAAGAAACGCACCAAGACTTTCCAGTTAAACTCCCACCAGACAGTTGCTGATGTCACTTGCCAACCTCTTTGGAGTCTACAAGACCAATCTTTCCTTAACATGACTTCATTGATTTCTACTTCCCACCGTTCTCTGATTTCTTCTAGTGCCTGAGATCCTGGTTGAGAGGTGAGGACTGTATATAGGATGGACAAGTACCTCAGCTTATCATTAATTCTAATAGAGTCCCACCAGTAAGTCTCCAGATGTGTTAGTTTTCTACTGATCTTCTGAAAGTTATCCCTAGTTTTAATAAAGTGTCAGGTTTGGAGGAATCTATAGAAATCTTCCCTGCAAAGTGAGAAGCGGTCCTTAAGGGTAGCATAAAGGAGGCATTCTGTACTATCCATCATTTGCTTAAAGGTGGTAAGACCTTTAAGTTCCCAGTAAGCGTATCCATGATCCAACGTGGGGGGAATAAAACTATCTACATACCTGATCGGAGAAAGAGGGCCTAGGGTGTTCAGGATGTGTGTTATTGCCTTAACTAATTAACTCTTTTTAATCCAGCCTTTTTGTTTTCAATGTATTATTTGTGTATGGGTCCAACCAGCAGGAGAAAATGTTTTGTTTTTAAAGCTTTTTGTTTTATCAAATTACACATAGCCATAAAAAGCACATGATCGCCCCAGGTTATCAATGCTATAATTATTGACAACTCTAGCTGTGTCCTTAAAGCCTAGTTTAGTCAAGTATCCCTCAGCACAGAGAACTGTACCAGTTAAAGCAGAAGGAATTGGGGAAGACAGTCAAAATAGCAAAGGCCCAAACTGAGGAAAAGACAGCCAATTTGGTTAAGAAGAGGGATAAAACCTTTTATAGGTACATTAGGGAGCAAAGAAAGACCAGGGAGGGATAGTGAGGCTAAATAAAGGGAGGGTGGGTGGGCAGAGGGTGACAGTGAAAAGCAAGGACACTGAACAAATACTTCTGCTCAGTATTCACTAAAGAAGAGGAGGGGGAGGTTCCTAATACAGTAAACAGAAGCACTCTGGATAGAGGGGGTTGATACCAGTCCATTCACAGAAGAAAGAGTTCTGAAAGAATTGTTAAAACTGAAGGTGGACAAAGCAATGGGACCTGACAGGATTCGCCCCAGAATTGTAAAAGAACTAAGGGGAGAACTAGTGATACCACTGACTACCCTTTTTAACAAATCATGGAAGGATGGTGTGGTACCTAAGCACTGGAGGAGGGTGGATATGATTCCCCTTCAAAAAAGTAAGAGTAAAGCAGAGGCAGGAAACTACAGACCTGTTAGTTTGACCTCAGTGGTAGAGAAAATGATGGAATTACTTCTGAAAGGAAGAATTGTTGAGTACCTAGAGGCCGGCGGGGCACAGGACCCAAGGCAGCATGGATTCCCAGCGGAAAGGTAATGTCAGACTAATCTAATAGATTTCTTTGACTGGGTGACCAAAGTAGTAGACCAGGGAAGGGCTTTGGACATGGTCTACCTAGGCATTAGCAAGGTATTTGACACAGTCCCACACAAAAGATTAATAAACGAGGGGGGGCGCTGTGGAGCCTGAGCAATATGGCTGCAGGAATGTGAAACTCCTTAAAATGAGTAAACAAAACATTGTTTTATACCACTTACAAGTGCGGAGAAATATCTATAAACCACTTTTGTGGACTTTGGAACATCTCTAGAGTAAAAATGGGGAATCCAAAAAAGGATAAGCAAGCTGGAGAGGGCACAAAAAGTAAAAGTTCTTCAACTACACCAGTCACGCAGTCAGTGCAAGGCCGCATTCTTCCGGAGCCAAATAGTGAAGGAGAGGAGACCCTACAGACGTTAGGGCACAAGATGAATCAAATGCTGGCTTCAATGACTGGACTATCTGACCGCTTCGATGCCCTAACAAATAGGGTCACCATACTGGAGACAGATGCTGGATCGACAAAAACGGAGGCATACGAGACTGAGACAATCAGAGGCAGCTTTAGGCACCACAGCGACTTTGGTGAAGGAGAACGTGCATTTGCAGGCCTGGCTTGAGAATTTAGAAAATCAAGTTAGAGCCACTAACCTCAGGGTCATTGGGATGCCGGAAGGAGCTGAGGGGGATCACCTCATTTTGTTTTCAAAAGAATGGCTCGAACAACATCTTGGTCAGCCTCTATTGGACAGGACTTGGGCTATTCAGAAGGCTTACAGGGTGGCCTTTCAGAGTAGGCCCACTAACACTGAGGCACCATGAGTGATACACGCAGTGTTGGATAATATGGGAACTAGAGACTTAATCCTAACAGTAGCCAGACAAAAGTGCACACTGTTGCAAGATGGACAGAGGGTTTCTCTCTTTCCCGATCTAAGTTACGCGACCCGCCAGAAAAAGAAATGCTTTAAAGAGGGACTCTGTTCAAAAGTGCTACATTGCAGAATTAGAATAAGCATACCCCCAATAAATCTCATACCAAACATTAGGTTTCTGTGTTACTTCATTTTAAAGATATGGGCTATTTTGTAACCCTGATTTCACTACCTGTTCAAAAAAGCCAGTTTCACTGAAGAGGTGCTGATGATGTCACCTCCTGAACTCACAGTCTAGCCCTCCCTGTCAGCAAGCTTATAGGACCTGTTTCTCCAAAGTTAAAAGATCATTCTACAATGGTTTTCACAAGTACAACAGACAGCACCATTCTAAAAATAGTGCTATAGAATCTATGCGTTTCAGGTTTTGTAACAAAGTTGACAAATTTGAATTTTAAAGCCTTTTTGGTGTGGTTCATTTCTCCAGAGTTGCAGGATGCTGAGTCAGCATGCCTCTAGGCTGCTGATACCATGTGAAGTGTTACTCTGCAGTGCCTATTTAGAAGTTGTATTGCTGCAAGTGTTGCAGTGTTGGTAACTGCATTGCTGTTTGTCAGTGTCTGCTTTACAATAAGTTTTAATAGGGGGGCCTTATATGTGTTTATTCCTACTGGGGGTGGAAGCATTAGCCCTGGTAAAACAATCATTGTAATGTGGAGTACAACGCAGATGAGCCTGAATATAGCTCAAGTAACAGCCTGTCAATGAGAAAACAGAAAATGAGCTCTGCTCAACTGAGTATCCCATTCATTCATGCTTTGATGATGAATAAAATATTGAGTGAGTGAGTGAGTGAGTGAGCATTGAGCTGGCTACTGCATAGAAACCTTTAGTAAGGTTTCAAAATAGCACTACCTCTCCCACCCCCATTTACAGGGTGATGGAATAATTGATTTAAAGTGCCATGCTGAGAAATCACCTCAATTGAATGATAGGTGTGAATGATCACAGCCTTTCACCACATCAGAGATATCCAGTCTGCAAATATCATATTAGTGTGCTGTGACTTAACATTCCGCAACCCAGGAGAACAGGACCATAACAAAAAAGCACCAAAAACAAAACTATGACTTTGTCAATTTTGTTACAAAACCTGAAACACACATAGGTTTTGGAGCAATATTTATTGAATGGTACTGCCTATTTTACTGGAGAAAACCATTTGCACATAGTTTTTAAATTTTGGAGAAGCAGGTCCTGTAAGGTTGCTGACACGGAGGGCTAGACTGTGAGTTCAGGAGATGACATCATCAGCCCCTCTTCACTGAAACTGACTTTTTTGAACAGGCAGAGAATTTAGGGTTGTAAAATGATTTATAACTTTTAAACAAAATGACTTAGGGATCCCAGTTTTGGCATGAGGGTGATTGGGGCTATGTTGAACCATATTCTGAATTTATTGATGCCAGTAATTTATGACCGTAGTCCCTCTTTAATGGTATCCGTGTGTTGATCCATGAAGCTGGTATTGTGCACAACATGCTATTCCCTGCCAGGCTCCGACTGCTGTACGAGCAGAAGGTCTGCATTTTTTCAGATGTTGCGGAGGCCCTGAAATGGACTCAAAAACATGTCCAGCCATTAAGATGGAGACGAGAGCCCTCTCAATCTATATCAGAGGACGAGGAAGGAGAAGACATATATAGAAACATAGAATTTGATGGCAGATAAGAACCGCTTGGCCCACCCAGTGTGCCCATTTCCCTACCTAATGGATAAGCTGCAGATCCTAGTTAACCAACAGCCTACTTCTTCCTACCCCCAACCCCTAGAATTGCCTTATGACTGTCCCATGCATTCTTGAATTCCACCACTGTTTTTGACTCCACAACCTCCTCCAGAAGGCCGTTTCATGCATCCACAACCCTCTCTGTGAAAAAATACTTCCTTACATTACCTCTGAGCCGTCCCTCCTCTATCTTCAAATTGTGCCCCCTTGTTCTCACATATAGTGAGAGACACTGGGTTTATTTTTTTTTATACTTTATTTTATTGAGTCATTTTTCTCTTTTTTACAGGTACAGAGTTATTACATTCTTATATCAACAATGTGATAGCTGTACAGAGACATTTGATGATTTCTACTAAATTGTCACCAGTTGATATCACTCGTGTTACATAATCTCATATATCAAACACTGCAATTTCCCATTTATATCTAACAGAATCAGGTTTCTAGCTGAATGACATTCAATTATTTGGAGAATAGACTCTGATAAACCCATTAGTTTAAAACAGTATTTAAGCTAATTATAACCATTGAATAAAAATTAAGGATAAAAACTAAAATAAATAAAAACGTTTATAATAACTGTGTCAGCTGTCTACTTCTTTACTATATAATGAATGTCTTACTACTGTGGGGGTTAACAAAACTAATTCAGTGAGAGCAGAAGGGTTTATGGCTTAGGTGAATATGTATAATCTCTACAGGGTATGGGAATAAGAGGAGAAAAGTGCCCTCTCTGAGTTTATGCGTTGGTTCTCAAATCCCATCTGGTCCATCAGTTCTGGTAGATTGTGGCTCTATTTTGCAGATTATGAGTTAGTTGCTCAAATTTTTGTATATAGCTTATAATGTTGAGCCAATCTTCTACTGTAGGGGGAGTTGGTTGTAACCATTTTTTGGCTATGTTCTTATAGGCCGCTGTCAGGAGGATGGACCAGAGATATTGGGGATATTTCCCTTTTAAGTCTGTAGGGCGTAGGCCCAGCAAAAAGTTCTCTGGGCTTGGGAGTTCCAGCAGGTTAAGTACATTTTTAATTTGCTGGGAGATTGAGCTCTAGAAGGTTTGGATTTTGGGACACTGCAAGAATATGTGAGCATGGGATGCCTCTGTGGTTCCACATAATCTCCAGCAAGAAGGTGTAGTTCCTGGATTACACCTGGCTAGTAATTTAGGCACCAGAAAGTATCTGGTATGGACCTTCCATATGTATTCCTGCCACCCTAGGGAGATTGTTGTGGACCAGGTCATGAGCCATATTTTGGGCCAGATAGTCTGCAGAAGAGGGATTCCCAGATCCCGCTCCCATCTAATTTTTAATGAATTGGAAGCATGGACCTGTTGCGATAGTAAAAACTTGTAAAGTTTAGAAATTGCATGGTCACTTTCTGTGGAAGTCCATATTTGGATAAAAGGGGAGTTGTCCTCAGGGCTTTGATATTTAGAGGTTTGAAGTCTGAATTGCAGGTTTGTAAAGTCCCTGATTTGAAGATAATAGATTGTCATTTGGGGTCCAGGAAAATTTGGTTTGAGCTTCAGAAAAGGAGATTGCTGCATTTTGTCGAATTAATTGCCAAGGAGCCTGAAAGCCTTGGGATATTTGAATAGTATACCAGGCAGTTACTCTAGCGGGAGAGGGGGGGGAGTCAGGGTTTGTTATAAACCATGTATATTTCCAGTTGTGGATATTGTATCTTCTCTGGGGGGAACCTCATTTCCACCCTTCAAGAACTGAGTTTGTGCTGTCTGGTAAGTTTGTTAATTGTTTTTTGAATTGGGTAGCAGAAAACAGGACTGCTGCAGGGGAAAGTGGTTGAGGTCTTAATAGGTCCATCTGCTTCCAATGTGCTGTATAATGTGGGTTCCCCCAGAGAAGAGCTAGCCTCATCTGCAAGGAGCTCCAATAGTATTGCAAGTTTGGGAGTGCTACGCCCCAGATCTTTAGGTTGCATTAGGAGCTGGGATTAAGTCTCGTTTTCTTCCTTGCCATAGAAAATGTACAAAGGTTTCTGGGTTTAAAATAATATGTACAGGCAAAGCTGTATGTTTAGCTTCCATAACTGTTTATTCTTAATATTGTTCCTGTTTTTTTTTTTTTTTAAAGGCGGCATTGTAGGCTTTGTGAGACTACAGGAGATAGCTGGTAATAATATGGGCCAAAATTGGGGTCATCTTGAAATAATCTCCTAGGCTCAGAGTAGATATTTTACAGCACTAGTTTATTTTATTGTTGATTACTAATCTAAGACTGGATATGCTGTTATAAAACAGTGTTTGATAAGTGGGCCTTATACACAGGTCCTAACTATAATGCCATTTATATAGTACCTTTTTGGTACCTCTTATATTGATTAAGCACGCAATCTTACTTCTTAAGTATGAATAAGTAAACAACCTGGTAAGACTGTTTAGTTTAGGTCCTATGAAAATGTTGATTATATAGGGTTTATGCTTGAATTGGACACCAATAATTGGGAAAGATTGGCTATGGTTCCCACTGTGCAAGATGCGTGGAATCTATTCTACAAATATTTTATGACTATCTGTAATCATTTTGCCCCATTAGATATAGGAGCATTAAATGAAATAACTCTCTTTGGTACAAAGGACCACTTATTAAGTTGAACAGACAGAAAGATAAAGTATGGAGAGCTGCTAAAAACTCTAATAAGGAAGTTGATTGGGTTAAATTTAAACAAATTCTAAATAAGTATACCTTTGCACTTAGGAATAGTAGGCAAGAATACTTCAACAAAGAACTGACATCTAATTTATCTGGGAACCCTAGTGAGTTCTGGAAAATTTTGAAAAAGGTAAATGAGGTCCAAGTTATGGACTTTCCTGAGACTTTTGAAATAAATAACAGAATACCATTAGGTCCACAAGTAGTGAATAGTTTCAACAATTATTTTGTTACAATGGGCACATCATCTCTTTCTCAAAATCCCAATAAGGTTTCTGTACTTAATTTGCCCCAAGAGGCTACTGATCAGTTACCCAATGGTTTTGAATTTGATTTAATAACTCCAATAGATATACAAAGATAATTGTTAAAAATTAAAACAAAAAAGCTGGAGGATTAGATGAAATTCCTAGTATTTTACTTAAATATGCAGCTCCAGTCATTTTGCATCTTTTAGCGTTTGTTTTTAATAAGGTTATCAGAGATGAGCAATTCCCAGATATTTGGATCAAAATTGAACATAGAAAATTATAGACCAATCTCTTTGTTGCCAGTTGTAGCGAAGATATTTGAAAAATTAATAGGAACACAAATGCAAACATTTTTAGAAGTAGGTGGGATTATGAACAAACATCAATCTGGGTTTAGACCACAACATGGTACTATTACGGCTTTAATAAAAGTGACGGGGGATATCACCAGAGCTCTGGACAGGGGGATGTCGGTGGGGGCAATTTTTGTTGATTTGTCAAAAGCATTTGACACCTTGGACCATGACATCCTCCTGTCCAGATTAAAAAATCTGGGGTTATCTATGCAGGTGGTGCGATTATTTCCCAAGTGCTTGAGTGGTAGAAAACAACAGGTGGTTGTGAATGATTGTGCGTCAGAATTTAGAACTATTATTTCAGGGGTGCCCCAAGGATCTATTTTGGGACCTGGTTCTTTTTAATTTATATATGAATAGTCTTAATTTGTCTCATTTGGGGGTTGATTGGCATCTATATGCTGATGATACCATTGTCTATTCAGAGGGTACATCTATTTAAGAAATTGAAACTACATTACAGGTGGCATTTTCAGAGCTTCAGCATTTTTATCTGGATTCTAAACTTGTTTTGAACCCACAGAAGACACAGGTAGTATTATTCTCAAGGGATAGAGGAACTAGGACCATGAATGCCCCTTTAGGGATCAGGACTTTGTATGGTGTCCCGCTCCAGCAAACCCAGAACTATAAGTATTTAGGATTGTACTTGGATAGTGCTATGAAATGGAATACACATGTGGACTATGTAATAAAAAAGGTGGGAAGTCACCTGGGGGCCTTATATAGAATTAAAGGATGTATGTCTGAGCATATTAGGAAATATGTTGCCACAACACTAGTTCTTCCACTAAGGCTGGAGCTAGCAGAGCCATTATCAGAACTCTTTAGTGAGTCTCTGAGCACAGGAGCGGTCCCAGAAGACTAGAGAAGGGCTCATGTAATCCCGTTCCACAAGAGTGGTAGCAGGGAGGAGGCAGGGAATTACAGACCAGTCAGTCTTACCTCAGTAGTGAGCAAGATTATGGAGACACTTCTTAAGGAAAGGATAGTGCAACACCTGGAATCCATAGGAGCACAGGATCCAAGACATCTTGGGTTTACAAAAGGAAGGTCCCGCCAAACTAATCTCATAGATTTCTTTGGCTGGGTAACCAGAGTGGTGGACCAAGGGGGAGCAGTTGATGTTGCCTACCTTGACTTCAGCAAAGCTTTCGATACTGTTCCACATAGAAGATTGATTAATAAGCTGGGTAGGCTCGGGGTGGGTCAGACTTTGCTCAATTGGGTGGCAAACTGGTTGACAGGCAGAAAACAGAGAGTGGAGGTAAACGGTATACAGTCAGAAGAGATGCAAGTCACAAGTGGGGTACCTCAGGGATCAGTCCTGGGGCTAGTCCTCTTCAATATCTTCATCAGTGACATTGCAGATGGACTGGAGGGTAAGGTTTGTCTGTTTGCAGATGATACCAAGATCTGCAACAGAGTAGATGATCCAGATGGGGTGGGCAGAATGAGAAGAGATCTGGATAAACTAGCAAAATGGTCAGAAGAGTGGCAACTGGGGTTTAATGCAAAGAAATGCAAGATCATGCACATAGGGAAGAGAAACCCTGAAGCCACCTTTAGGCTGGGAGGGGAGTTGCTGGCATTCACAAGGGAAGAAAGAGACTTGAGCATCATCATCACCGATGACTTGAAATCATTCAAGCAGACCACTAAAGCAGTAGGTAAGGCTAGAGGGATGTTGGAGTGTATTAGTAGGGGTATCACAAGTCGGAAGAGGGAGGTACTAATCCCTCTTTACAAGGCACTGGTTAGACCCCATCTGGAGTACTGCTTGCAGTATTGGAGGCCACACCTTCACAAGGACATTAACCAAATTGAGGCAGTCCAGAGAAGAGCAACCAAAATGGTGCAGGGACTGCATCAGAAAACATATGAGGACAGATTAACTGAGCTCAATATGTATACCCTAGAGCAAAGGAGGGAGAGAGGTGATATGATTGAAACATTCAAACACCTTAAGGGCATTAACAAGGTGAAACAGTCTAACATGTTTCAATATAAGAAAAATAGCAGGACAAGAGGACACAGCATGAGATTAGAGGAGGTCATTACAGTGTAATGAGGGAAGTTCTTTTTCACAGACAGGGTGGTGGATGCATGGAATGGCCTACCTCAGGAAGTGGTGGATATGAATACAGTGCAGGGCTTCAAACAGGCATGGGATAGGCATAAGGGAGCAATACAGATGAGTATGAATAGATAGGCCATTGGCAGAGCAAAGGCCAATGGCACATTCATAAGGTAAAAAAAGAAATGGGCAGACTGGATGGGCCTTGCGGTCCTTATCTAACATCAACTTCTAAGTTTCAATGTTTCTATCATTGCTTACTTAATATGTATACCCTTGAGGAAAGGAAGGAGAATAGGGACATGATAGAAATGTTCAAATACCTCAAGGGAATCAACAAAGTCCAAGAGGGTAGCATCTTTCAGAAAAAGAGATGTGCAAGAACAAGGGGGCACAATTTGAAGATAGAGGGGGGATGGCTTAGGGGCAACGTGAGGAAGTATTTTTTCACAGAGAGGGTGATGGACACATGGAACAGCCTTCCTGAGGAGGTCATGGGGTCAAAAACAGTGGGGGAATTCAAGAATGCATGGGACAGGCATAAAGCAATTCTAGTGGGGGTTAGGAAGAAGAAGTAGGCTGTTGGTTAACTAGGATCTGCAGCTTATCCAGTAGTTTGGGAAATGGGCAGACTGGGTGGGCCAAGTGGTCCTTATCTGCCATTAATGTCTATGTTTCCAAGATGTTTGCCAGACTGTAAATGTAGCCTTTATTAGTGCTCACTGGACAAGAAAAGGCACTTAAAATCACAGTTGTACCATTTTAAACTTGACACTAAACCAGCACTTGCTGAATTAATGGTCACAGATGCATCACTGTCACATGACACAGGATGAATTTTATAGAAAAAGGAAAGCCAATGAAAATTCAAACATGGGGTCTCCAGGGGACATAAAACTAGTAGGCAAATTAAGACAAAACTCCTAACAGCAAACAAGGGAATGGACACAATATGACTACACTCAGAAATCAAAACACTCCGAACAGTTTATTTATTTGTAAATTTTAACTGTAGTGCCCCATTAGCACTGTGCTGGACTGAATTCATGGAAATACAGGTGAAAATTCTCTCTGTAACTAGCTGGGGTTGATCGTCGTTAATTGGTGGATTGGGTTTAAAGGGACACTGTCAAACCTTTTTGCATCATATTAATTTTAGGTAAAACCACACATTTTATGATTGCTTACCTTCTCTAAAATTAATTGATGTTGCTGTGTTTTTATCTGCCTCCTTGCTTATCGGAACTGAAATGCATGGTAATGAATAGCTATACCTAGTCTTGTTTTGCCTCAAATCATTGAACTTCTCTTATTGCATACTTCCTGAACATCAGAAATACCCTCAAACAGTGCAGCCACTCATGATACCATAGTCTCCTCTACTCCCACTGCATAATGAGTGACTAGTTAGTGTTGGTGGTGTTCCAGAGTCCAGTAAAGATGCAGTGGGAACTGGTCAAGAAACGTAAACAAACATGTTTTGGTGTAGTAACAACAGCATGGCGGGCACTCAATTTTTCACTTTTTAAAAGAAAAACAGACTGAGTCAAATTACCAGCTGGATTAACAGTTTCTGTAGAATGTGAACAATCATAAAATGTGTTTTTTAAATGAATAACACTTTGAGGCCTAAGGGGGTTGTCAGTGTCCCTTTAAGCAGAAGTGAAACAGTTGTCTGATTTTAGATTTAATTTAAACTGTGAGCTTGCTATTGGAGCAAGGAGGCAGCTAGACCATTTTTCACCTTGAGGGGTAAATAAATACTATATTAGAAGTAAATGGTCTGCAAGTGAAACTTGGATCAGTAGTCGGGGCATAAAGGCACAATAATTAAAGGAGAACAGTCAGCACTGAGTGTCACAACCAAGTGTGAGGCTCGTTTCAATTTGTGCTTTGTGTGCAAATACACATTTTGCTTATTGTTTACAGCAGTATAGTAAATTGCATCAGACTGGTTCTTTTGACTTCCAAGCTGACCTGTTCCATAACTACAGTTGCAGCCATTGACAACCACAGGATGCAAAACCTGCAAGTTTTAATGTGCAACAGGAAGGGAATATGTAGCAACTTCAAATTGTACCTAACTGATCAAGTTATACATAGATGCCTATCAGAATTTCAGTCAAATTTAAAAATGCAAAAGTACTATTTAATCTGTTTTAAATATTTTGTTTTCTCTTTCCCCCAGCAAATTCAATTTACAAATCTCCAAACACCAGATAAGCTTAACTCGCACATAATTAAAAGATAAGAAATAATATAAATATAGTGTATAGGAGAGGGCTATCACCGATGGAATTCAGTGAATTCCCAGTGTTCAAACAACATGAAGTCTTGCTGTATTCTGACTATTACAGTTAGGTCCTGCCTTTCAACTGCCCCGGAGAACAAACGGTTAACTTTTCTATGCCTTGCATAGAATGTTCATCACAAGCTTGGTTGAAGGCCCTTTCTGTTGTTGTTTAAACTGCAACCGTCAGATTTTTTACTCCACCTCACTGAACAGTCGCTCTGGAGATTTCTCCTGCTGCTCAGTTCAAAAGTTGGTTGAAATGTCGGTTTTCGGTCGGTTTCTACCGAATTGTTGTTTCTGCATAGTCGGTTCAAGTCTTTGTCTGTGGTACCGTGAGTACTAGACAGGTTTTTGTTCTGTTTTCTGTGTGGAACTTGTAAACTATGGATTGGTTAGGCTGAACCAATCAATTTGAGGTAAAAAACTTGTGCTTTACTTCTGAGTGTGGTTACCGGTCCATATCGGTTCTAAAAAAAACGGATTTAATTACAGTTTTTTCCAAGACCCGTGACACGGTCAGGAACCGATAGGGGAGTCTTGCCTGGCAGATTGCCAAAAAACCGGTACGTTTTTGGTTAGGTTGGCCATGTCTGAGAAACCCAAGGAAAAAAAAAAATGGGCCCACTGGGTTTCAACACTGCAGTGTGTGTGGGGAGGTCTTTGCTAAGGCTGATCCCCACACCACCTGTGTTTAGTGTCTGGGATTTGACCACCTCGATTCAGACTGCCAAATTTGCAAGAATTTTCCCAGATCTACCCTGGAAAAGAGATTAGGTAGACTGAGGAAAAGGGAGGGCGAGAAGTCTGCTGATCTGGATGGCCAGTCCAGTTTGGTTCCGACCGAACCAGAAGGAGTGCCCTCTGACCAGGGTGATACTTCTTTGGGCAAAAGGAGAGCCGATTCCGAGGAGTCGGTTCTGACAAAAAGAAAAAGAAAAGACAAATTGACCGGTTCGGACCCAGAATCTCATACTCCGACTGCCGATGAGATAGCCAAGGCGATTAGGATTGTGCAATCGCTTAGTTTGGTTCTGACCGAACCGGCACCATCTGGCAGGGGCTGGTTCAGTCGGTTCCCCCGGTTCCGGATTATACTTTGGAAGAATTTTATGAACCGGAGTTTGAGGAGGAGGGACAGTATGAGGATGATTATGGTGATGGTGAAAGTCTGGATGTGCCTATTGATTCGGACATCTCCCCAGACAGACCTTCAGGTGTTTCTCCTCCTAGGCTTTCTGAGTCCCCTTCATACTACATGTTCTACAGAAAGGTGGCTGATACCCTCCAGCTTCCTGTGGAGGAGGCAGTAGAGGATCAGGCAGAGCCTGATTATGTTGAAATGATGGACATCCCAGAGTCCAGGAGACTGTCTATTCCCCCCCACAAATCTTTTGGGAAACAGACACAAAAAATTCTTAAGTCTCCTAATTCTATACCTCCTGTGGACAGATGAATGGACAAGAGGTACACTCTCTCAGGCTCAGACACAGAGTACCTTTTTCAGCAATGCAGCCATGTTGGGGTTGTACAGGCTGCTGCCTGTGATAAGGCAAACATTCCCTTGGCATCACACCCCACAGGCAAGGACTCCAGGAAGATTGATGCCATGGCAAAGAAACAATACATGGCAGCATCTTTGGGACTCAGGCAGGCTAACTATATAGCCTATACAGCCAGGTACCAGAAGTCCAGGTGGGACACTGTACTGGCACTGGCTAAATAGGCTCCCGCCCAGCCTGCCAAGGAGCTGGAGCAGGTGGCTGCAGAGGGGATTGAGGCATCGAAAGTACAGTTTCATGCTGCTGTGGACTCCAATGATGTATCTATCATCAAGAGTCATGGCTACATCTGTGGCACTTCGGAGAATGGCTTGGTTCAGATGTACTAGCCTCTCACAGGATACCCAGGCTAAGGCCATGGATTTTCCTGTAATTGGTAATTCTCTGTTTCGGGAGCAGACAGAGAACTACATGAAGAAAATGGACGAATACAGGACCACTTACAGGAGTGCTTAGGCCAAAGAAAGGCGAGCAACTTCTCAAAGGCAGCAGTCCAGGGGCAGGGGCAGGCCTTTCCAAAGGCCTTTTTACCAAGCTCAGGCCTCCTCTTCTTCCTTTTCGCAGAGGGGGTTCTTTAGAGGGAGAGGCAGAAGGGGGACGAGCAGGCCTGCATCCACCCCTCAGCCTGTAGCCCCTGCCAAGCAGACACCCTGATGGGTCTGCCCGGGTCGATTCTCCTATACCAGTAGGGGGCAGGTTGGCTTACTTTGTCCAGGACTGGATGTCTCTTACATTAGACAAGTGGGTCCTGGAAGTAGTAAGGCAGGGACTAGTTCTCAGCTTCAAAAAATTTCCCAAGATGAGAGCCGGATCTTTTCCACCTGCAAATCTCTCAGAGACCCTTGCCCTAGAGGCAGAGGTTTCTTCTCTCCTAGCTCTCAGAGCTATAGAGAGAGTTCCCACCCTACACAGGGGCAAAGGATTGTACTCCAGGTACTTCCTAAGCCCCAAAAAGACAGGAAAGTAGTGACCCATCCTGGACCTAAGATATCTAAACAAACATCTTTTAAAGCCAAAGTTCAAAATGGTAACTCTGGGAATTATCCTTCCCTCTCTAAGGCCAGGGGACTGGCTAGCCTCCCTGGACCTCAAAGATGCCTACTTTCACATTCCCATCAGGTGCTCCCACAGAAAGTACCTCAGATTCGAGTTGCCCTCAGGTCACTATCAATTCAGAGCAATGCCCTTTGGCCTAACATCATCCCCAAGGGTCTTCACAAAGTGTCTGGCAGTAGTTGTTGCCTTCCTAAGAAAACAAAAGATCTCCATTTTCCTATACTTGGACGACTGGCTCATAGTAGGTCAGTCTCCAGACCAAGTCAGGTCACACCTGCAAGTGACCCAGCAAGTGCTTACTTCCTTAGAATTCCTTCTCAACCTACCAAAGTCAGTTCCCGAACCAGTGCAGCTCCTCATCTTTGTAGGTGCAGAACTGGATACGGTAAGGGCAAGAGCCTTCCTTTCCCTGGAAAGGGCAAGGACTCTTATGGAACTGGCCTGTTCATTCACCCTTCAGGTGTCTCGACCAGCAAGGCATTTCCTTCAGCTACTGGGCCACATGGCAGCCTCCACAGCAGTGGTCCAGGGAGCAAGATTCCAAATGAGGGACATTCAGTTCCACTTAAGAGCCTTTTGGTCCCAAAGAAAGGATTCCCTTACCAAACTAATCCCAGTGACTCAAACCCTGATCCAAGCCTTGCAATGGTGGCAGGATCAGGACAATTTGAGACATGGAGTTCCATTTGTCACTCAGTCTCATTCAGTGATACTCACCACAGATGCTTCCCTGCTGGGCTGGGGAGCTCATTTGGGGGATCTTACCACCCAAGGACTGTGGTCTCCTCAGGAATCTCTGCTTTACATCAATCTCTTGGAACTCAGAGCAGTGTTTCTGGCACTGCAAGCTTTTTCCAAATCTGTACAGAACAAGGTGGTTCAGGTCAGAACAGACAACACCACCACCATGTGGTACATCAAAACAAGGAAGCACTCGTCTATGGCCTTGTGCACAGAAGCAATGAAGTTGTGGTCCCTGGCCTATTCCCTGCAAACCTCTCTGATAGCAGTTCACCTCCCAGGGAAGGACAATGTCCTAGCAGATGCTCTCAGTAGGATATCCCAGGGCCATCACGAATGGACCCTAGATCCCCTAGTTTTGAAAGTGATTTTCTCAAGATGGGGCACTCCAGAGATAGATCTTTTTGCAGCCCCAGACAATCACCAACTTCCTCTCTTTTGTTGCAGACCCCCAGTCTTGGGCTCAGTCCCCTGGATGCTCTGATTCTGGACTGGGAAGGGAAATTTCTGTATGCTTTTCCCACCTTCCCTCTCCTGTTCAGGGTGTTAGACAAGATAAGGTCGCAACCATGCAAAGTGATTCTGATTGCTCCAGACTGGGCCAGACAGCCATGGTATCCCTTGTTGCTGTCCCTAGCAGTCCACCTTCCCCTGTCTCTTCCCAGGAATTACAACCTGTTAACATCCTCTCAGGAGAGGATTTGGTTCCCGAATCTTCAGTCTCTCAATCTCAAGGATTGGTTCTTGAAGAGTTAGAGTTTGCAGATCTGCATCTTTCCCAAGGGTTCTGGATATCCTTAAGGCTTCTCGAAAGCCTTCCGCCAGAAAGACTTACAACTCCAGATGGAAAAGATTCAGCATTTGGTGTTCTAAGAAGAATATTTCTCCAGACTCTGCTGAATTGCCTACGGTTCTGGATTATATGGTCCATCTTAATGGCCTAGGCCTCAGACCAGCTACCCTCAAGGTACACTTGGCAGCTGTTTCTGCTTTCCTGTCAGTAGGCAAGCCTTCCTCTCTGTCATCCCATCCTGTATTCTGTAAGTTTTTCAAGGGATTGCTTCACACCAATCCCTCCTTTAGGGATTCTGCTCCTGCTTGGGACCTTAATGTTTGTATTGCTCAGCTTATGCAACCCCCCTTTGAGTCTTTGTCCTCAGCAGAGCTTAAGTACTTGACTTGGAAAACTGTGTTTTTGGTAGCCATTACTTCTGCCAGACGTATCAGTGAATTGTAAGCCCTGTCAGTGGAATCTGATTTCATCTCTTTTCACAGAGATAAAGTGGTCCTTAGAACTAATAGAAAGTTCTTACCTAAAGTGGTTTCGGATTTCCACCTCAACCAGTCTATATCTCTCCCTGTTTTCTTCACTGACCATTCCTCCTCGGGAGACAGGAGGCTACACAATTTGGATGTTAAAAGGGCCCTTAGCTACTACATAGAACGTACCAAGGGTCACAGGTTTGAATCCCTCCAGTTGTTCCTCACCTATGGAGAAGTTGGTAAAGGTAAACCTGCCACTAAGAGATCTATTGCCAGGTGGATTGTTTCTTGTATACAATTCTGCTATGAAAAACTGGGTAGAACCCCACCCTCAGGCCTGAGGGCTCATTCCACAAGAGGTACAGCTGTTTCCCTGGTTGTTGCCAGGGATATTCCTCTCTTAGAAATGTATCAAGCAACCACCTGGAAAACAGTCCATACTTTCACCAAGCATTACTCTCTGGATATCCAGGCTAGAAGTGATGCTCGGTTTGGCACATCAGTACTTCAGAGCCTATTCCCAAAGTAGGTTCTGTCCCTCCTCCATGGAGGTACTGCTTGGTAGTCTGCAATAGTCAGAATACAGCAAGACTTCATGTTGTTTTAAAAAAAAATTACTCACCTTAGTAACTATGTTTCTTCTAGTGGAGTCTTACTGTATTCTGACCCCCCGTCTCCCCTCTCAGAACCTAGTTTTTGGGATGTAGGTGGGCAGGAGCAGTGTTGGCACCCTGGGGGTGTCCTTTTACACCCTCTTTTTTGTTTGGGTGGAATGTTGTGTTTTGGATGTGTTTTTGTTTTGGAGTTTCCTGACTTGAGTCTTCCTTTGAAACCAAAAACATTATATATGTATTTGCCAGTTGGCTAGTAAAAATGTTACAGTTTCCACACAGAACACCTAGTAAGTTTTTGCTCGAAAAGATCTGACGGTTGCAGTTTAAACAACAACAGACAGGGGCTTCAACCGAGCTCGTGATGAACGTTCTATGCAAGGCATAGAAAAGTTAACCATTTGTTCTCCGGGGCAGTTGAAAGGCAGGGCCTAACTGCAATAGTCAGAATACAGCAAGACTCCACTAGAAGAAACATAATTACTAAGATGAGTAATTTTTTCTTATTGTACCATCGTTGTGACACCAAACAGTTGTACCATCCTGAGTACGTCACCATGATGGTACAACAACTTAAAATGCCCTCAGGCTCCTGTTTCCCTGACAGCTGATGATCGCTCGTTATTCTCCCTTAGAAGCATCTGACAATTTTTAATTTTAAACCAGCAATGAGCGATGGCTGCTGCTGCTCTTTTTTTTGAAACCTTTTGCTTCAGATAGGCACTAGTTCATCAATGAGCAGTAAAACTGGTACAGGTAAAAAAAGTGCAAGAGGACATACAGATATTTCTTAATTTAGCAGGCACACATAGTGGAAGCCCGAAACAGTCCCTAATCACAGCATTCAGGACATCAAGGACAGCATTCATGAAATATAAGGAAACACAGAAGAAGCAGGACAGAGAACTTTATCAGTTAAAGCAGAAAGAGGCTGGGAAGGCAGTCAGAATAGCAAAGGCCCAAACCGAGGAAAGGATAGCCAATTCTGTTAAGAAGGGGGATAAGACCTTTTATAGGTACATTAGGGAGCGAAGAAAGACCAAAGGAGGGATACTGAAGCTTAATAAAGGGGAGGGAATGTGGGTAGAGGGTGACAGTGAAAAAGCAGGGATACTGAACGAATATTTCTGCTCAGTATTCACAAAGGAAGAGGAGGGGGAGTTACCTAAACCAAACAAGAGAAACACTCTGAAGACGGGCTCATAACAGTCCATTTACAGAAGAAAGGGTTCTGAAAGAACTAATAAAATTGAAGGTGGACAAAGCAGTGGGGCCTGATGGGGTTCACTCAAGAATTCTAAAAGAACTAAGGGTAGAACTAGTGACACCGCTGACTACTCTGTTTAACAAATCATGGGAGGATGGGGTGGTACCCGAGGACTGGAGGAGGGCAGATGTGATTCCTCTTCACAAAAGTGGGAGCAAGACAGAGGCAGGAAACTACAGACCAGTTAGTTTGACCTCAGTGGTAGGGAAAATGATGGAATCACTTCTGAAGGAAAGAATTGTTGAGTACCTAGAGGCCAGTGAGGCACAGGACCCAAGGCAGCATGGATTCACGATGGGACGGTCGTGTCAGACGAATCTAATAGATTTCTTTGACTGGGTTACCAAAGTAGTAGACCAGGGAGGGGGCTGTGGACATGGCCTACCTAGATTTTAGCAAGGCATTTGATACAGTCCCACACAAAAGATTAATACACAAGATAGCCAGCCTTGGAGTGGGTCCCAGGGTGGTAGCCTGGATAAAAAATTGGCTAGACAACAGGACTCAAAGGGTAGTAGTAAATGGAGTACACAGTGACGAAAGGAGGGTTACTAGCGGGGTACCGCAGGGTTCAGTACTGGGACTGGTCCTTTTTTAATGTCTTTATAAGTGACATTGCAGAGGAACTGGAAGGAAAAGTATGTCTCTTTGCAGATGACACAAAGATCTGCAACACGGATGATACACAAGATGGAGTGGAAAGGATGAGAAGGGACTTGGCAAGGTTGGAGGAATGGTCAAATGTATGGCAGCTCAGATTCAATGCAAAGAAGTGCAAGGTAATGCACATGGGGAACAAAACCCTGGGAAGCGTAATGGGGGGGTGAGATACTGACAACAGTAAAATAGAAAGGGACCTGGGGGTAATTATATCAGATGACCTAAAGGTGGGCAAGCAATGTGAGAAGGCAGTAAGGAAGGCTGGGGGATACTGGGATGTATAGGAAGAGGCATCAATAGTAGAAAACAGGAAGTTGTTATCCTCTGTACAGACAGTTGGTGAGACCCCATCTGAGTACTGTGTGCAGTTCTGGAGACCCCATCTCCATAAAGACATAGACAGAGTGGAGGCTGTCCAGAGGAGGGCAACTCAAATGGTGCAGGGTCTGCACCAGAAGACATATGAAGAAAGACTAAAGGAGCTTAATATGTATACCCTTGAGGAAAGAAGGGAGAGAGGGACATGATAGAAACTTTCAAGTACCTCAAGGGAATTAACAAAGTCCAAGAGGTAGCATCTTCCAGAAAAGAGATGTGCAAGAACAAGGGGCAAAATTTGAAGATAGAAGGGGATGGCTCAGAGGTAATGTGAGGAAGTATTTTTCACTGAGAGGGTTGTGGATGCATGGAACAGCCTCCTGAAGAGGTCGGGTCAAGAACAGTGGGGGACTTCAAGAATGCATGGGACAGGCATAGGGCAGTCCTAGTGGGGGGTAGGAGGAATTAAGCTGTTGGTTAACTAGGATCTGCAGCTTATCTGTTAGGTAGGAAAATGGGCAGACTAGGTGGGCCAAGCGGTCCTTATCTGCTGTCAAATTCTATGTTTCTATGTTAATCGATACCCTAAATAAAGCTTTATCTCCTCTCTGTTCAAAGTGGGCGATCCCAACTTTTTAAACTGTGCAGCGTCGCCCAATTGCACTGCTAGGCTCCTCCCTCTGCAGACTGCATGATGTGGCTAATGAGACCAGAAGAAGGAGCGGTGGAAGCCGTCAGCATAACCATCAGAACGGACAGCTGCACTGGTCCTTTTGTTACAGAGGTATCCTGACTTCCCATTCAGGGAAATGCTACAGAAGTGCTCCGTTGTTGTTGAACTGGTGCCCATACACTTTACAAGACAATGTATGGACAGCAGTTAACAACAGCACAGAGTTCATTTCTTCAGGTTGTCCTGACAATGGAAAATCTTGAGTTGTGCTCTCGAGATTTACTAGGTTTTCATGACAACCTCTCAAAGTGAACACAGCGCTGTTGTTAAATGCTACCCATGCATTATCCTCTATGTCAAGAATACTGATTCTGCCTGTTCGAACAATGAAAACACTGAAAGTCAACTACAAATAAACTAAGAATGGAAATTGGATTTAATGGTGTATAGCCTCAAAGCATAACCCGTTCTATTTTAATATATGTTGCATTTGTTTATATGTATTTTGTATGCAGTTATTTTATGTTATATGTGAAAACTTAGATATGTATACAGCACAACTCTGAAAATAAGGCTTCTTGGTCCTAAAGTTTTTTATTCTATCAAAATAAAGATTTTTACTACTACTACTACATGGTCAGAGAATTCCAGGTATTTCGTGATGTTTCTAAAAATACTGTTTCTGGTGGCCATAAAGCAGTACTGCAGGCAGGCAGGGATTTTGCTTGAGATAGCACAGAAATTTCTGAAAATATCTGCCCATGGCAATGGGCTCCACTGTACAAATCCCAGAATCCCCTGCAGTTGATGTTAGAGCAGGGCTGTAGCAGTAAGAGATTCAATAGCCTGCAGTGCTTGTTAGAGATTTTATAAGATCAGATCAGATGTTTGCAAGTCCTGTTGTTCTCCCAGGTCCAAGTACAGTCTTCTGTTGCTGTACATAGCCCTGGGAGGACAGCAAGACCAACAAATAAAAGATCAGAGCTGATAAAAACCCTTAACATACACTGCAGGCTATTGAATTGATTGACTTGACCGCTGCTGCAGCCCTGCTCTGATGCCATCTGCAAGGGATTTGGGGATTTCTCATTACAGAAAATGTCAGCTTGGAAGTCAACATAAGCAGTATGATGCAATCTGCTATGCTGTAGTAAACGGTAAAAAAAATGTTTTTGAGCACAACGTGCAAACTGAGACCAGCACCACACTTGGATGTGGGAGCTCTTAGTGCTGGCTGTTCTTCTTTAACAGTGCGCTAGCCTGAGTGCAAGTGAAAACAGGTGAAAATTGTTCCTGCAATTACCTGGGGGGATTGCTGTTAGTTGGTGGGTTGGGCTTAGGCAGAAGTGAAGCAGTTGTCTGCATTTTGACTTCACTTCTGTTAAACTGAGAGCTTGGTACATATCAGGGTAAGTATGCAGCTGACTGAGACAGCTAGAATGTTTTTAACCAGGATGGGTAAGTAGACACTAGATTACTGGTCTCTGATCCAGTTGTCTGTACCAGCCAAGCAAGTGAGAGGACAGGAGCATCCAGTAAGTGGATAAGAGGCATAAAATGACTCTGACCCAAGCATCCCATAGCATGAGTTCCCCAGAGCAGAACTGTGACATTTACTAACTCATTCCTTCCTATTGACGCCATATGGTGTCATAAAAAAAATACCTCTTTTTCCTGATGACGCCATATGGCGTCCTAAATCATATGCTGTAGTGCCTGATGACGCCAATTGGCGTCCAGATCTTTCTCTTGGTGCAGCTCAAGCATTTGTTTACATTTGATGAATTGAGTTGTACCAGCTAATAGGGGACATCATACCCTTATTGGTTTTACCTAATATAATATGCGCTCCCATTGGCTATTTTTGAGAAAAATGTTTTAATACAAAAAAATTAATAAATTTACTATTTTTGCATGTGCTGTGAAAATGTATTATGTTTATTCTGCCATTAGTTTGTATTGTAACAACAAATCCTCTTGTTTTAGTGTAACATGTTAAGCTGATCAGGTTGACACTACAATTAATTTCATAACTTATTTTTTTTTTTATTCGAGCAATCCGATTGGCCGTCACCACTTTGGAGTATTTTTTTGTCTTTTGGGGTATTTTTCTACAATAACATGCTGTCACTGATATCATGATTGTTATAACTATTAGTCCATTTATACCACTAAGTGAGCTGAATATTTCTGTATTTAAAAATCGAGCTCTGTGATTGGTCGGATTTTCTGACATCATCAGTTCTGAATTTAATTGGTATAAAGGGATTGTCTTAGATGCAGGCATCATCCCCTGATGAAGCCTTAGTTGTCGAAGCACCAGGGAACCTGCACGCAGATCTTTTGTTGTGCCTGCCACTGTTCTATTCAATGTGTGTGCCTGAAACGTTAGACTAAATCCTTATTTAGCATTCAAGCAAGGGCTCGTATTTTTTTACAACCATCACTGGAGGGAAAGTGGCTTTCTGGGCTCTGCAGTGTACAGTGATTTTTCTTTTTTTATGTTTTTAGTTAGGGGTCGCAGCCCTCACCTACACCTGCCCTAGCTCTGTAGTGCATCACCGTTTGGTCATATTGATCCTCACTGTTGCCATGCTTGTTCTATGCTTATTGTACACATCACTATTTCCATTAACCAGTCAGAGCACACACTGGGGTAGGAAGAGCATGGTGACTGGAAACTTATTTTCAAGATGGAGGTGCTGCGCTCATCCTAAAATACTCACTTCATTTCCGTGTCAAAACCTCGATTTGTAATCTGTATTTACTTTATTTGTTTTTATTTTTATTTATGATAAAAGTTTTCATAGTTGTTACTTTGTTCATTTTGGGATAATTTCTGGTCATCCTCTGTGATCACATCTTATGGATCCATCTGGCATTCCTGATGAGGGAGAGTGTTTCTTGTGCATGTACTAGGTGAGGTCACATGAATTCAGCACCTTTTGTTACTTTTTAAAGAGTTTATGTTCAGATTATGGCTATGTTAAAATCTATGTGGCATGTTGCTCCCTGCGTTATGGATGATAAGTGGGTTAGGGTCAGTAGCATGTTTGTCTCATGCTCTGCACTTGAGTTTTCTCCCTAATACACAGTTGCCGATTGTTTAAAATGAAGAAATAATGGTGATGCCTTCAACTTATCTGGCATCAGTCTAGCCCCAATCTCTGATGCATTATAAAGGCCAAATCAGTTTTGAATCCCTCCACAGTCACTGGTGTTGTCCATCGACTCATATGACTTTGTTCCAGACTCAACCTCTGATGCACTGTAAAGTATTCTTCAGGTTCAAATCCCTCCACAGCCACTTGTAAGATCTGTCTCCTTATCATGTCTCAGTCGAGCCCCAAACTGTAGTGAACAGTGAAGTGCATTTCAGGTTCAGATCCCTCCACAGCTGATGGTGTTGTCCATCGACTTACCATGCATCAGTCCAGACCAATCCCATAATGCACTGTGAAGTGCATTTGATATTCAAAACCCTCCACATCGACTGGTGTAGCCCATCAATTCATATGACATCAGTTCAGCCCCAGTCTCTGATGCACTGTAAAGTATTCTTCAGGCTCAGGTCCCTCCACAACCACTTGTAAAATCTCATGCTTAAATCTCTCCACAGCCACTTGTAAAATATCTCCTTATTATGCATCCATCGAGCTCCAAACTGTAGTGAACAGTGAAGTGCATTTCAGGTTCAGATCCCTTCACAGCCAATGGTGTTGCCCATTGACTGATCTGGTGTCAGTCCAGCCCCAACCTCTACTGCACTGTAAAGTGCTGTTCAGGTTCAAATCCCACCAGTGTCACTGATTTAGTCCATCTGTTCATCAGTCTTCAGTCCAACCTTTATCTCTGATACTCTGTAATGTGCATTACTGATATGGATCCCTCCTCAGTCACCATGGTGTAGTCCATTGTGCACATCAAGATTCATTCCAACACTACCCTCAGAGGCACTGTAATGTTCTATTCAAGTTTGAATCACTCCACAACCACTTTAGTCTCTTGTGCTCATAATGCTTAAGACCATCCTCTACCTCTGATGCTCTGTGATGTGATCAGTGCCAGTGTATGACTTATACAGTCCATTCAAATGAAACATAGCACATCAGTACACATGTGCACCAATGAGCATCACTCCATGGTGCAGGCATACCACACTCCTTCCCACCCACACAGTGCGCCATATCGAATGTTGCAACATATCACATATGTACGTAGGCAAAGCGCAGGACATAGCACATAGTACATAACCTGTACAGGTGCCCATGTCGTCACCATGTATGTGTACCCACAATGTTTCTGCATGGGATATGAACACCATTACCAGGTGCAGGCAGCCCCACCTGCTTCCCTACAACTGAGTACATTCTAAGGATGGGTGCCAAATTATGACACAAAATGACTGCAGTGCCTATAAGCATCATTTCCTGGTATAGGCACACCCACCCTTCCCTATGACACAGTATACCCAAATTACCAGTGTCTTTTCAGCAATTTCATCATCCTATAATGATACCATAATGTATCTATGGTGTCTGTTAGCACCATTATTACATGCATACAGCCCCTCTCATTTCCCCAGAACACATGAAGTGCATCTGAGCATGTATTATGAATGCAGGACCCCCACCACCACCACTAACACACAGTGCTTCATCATATAGTCATTCCCTCACCTTAAACCATCCCATAATACAACCCCCAAAAAATAAACTATGCCAGGAAATTAAATAATACACATATTTATGTAACATGATGTTTACTGAAAGACTGTGAACCTTTACATGAACAACATCATGCTTCATTTACAGTGTGATAAAGCAAACAGCACAAATAAAATACAGTTTCCTATACTTATTATGGGATTTTACTACAAAAATAAAATAAAATAGTTTCTTTCAATGAAATTACACATTTTAACTACAGCACATATGCAATTAATCACAGAGAGACCTCCAGCACTAAAAAATGTATCCATTTCCTGTGACAGCTCACTGACCTACACTGGAAGTTTTCTTCCTATTTACATCACTTGACCTCACAAAGCACTTCCTTCCTGCATCACTTCCTGATATGTCCTAAGGTAATGTGTAAATATGTTCTTACTAAACTAGGGGAAAAACAAACAAAAAAATGATTATTAGATTCATAAACTAAAATCAGTGAGTAAGAAGAATTAAACATTGCAAAAATTCCAACTAGTGGAGTGGAACAAAAAACTCAAACTGTAATAACAGGAGATTCAGATATTGATTTCTGACTAAAAAATGGTAAAAAAAAACTTGCAAAATTTATATTTAGACAATGACATGTTTATTGTATATTTTTAACAATTTTAGTCAACAATTTTACAGACATTTAATATTTTTGTATGACTAAGTAAACAGAGCATAATTATATTTAGATAAAATCATTAGAATTTATTAAAAAATGAAAACAACCTTACACAACATTAAATCCAGTTAAATAGACATTACCAAACCTCACTCATTTTCAAAAACTTTTTGTCCTGAAAAACTTTTCTTTTTACAGTTTTAAAATTGGATGTATGGTTTTTAAGATACGTAGGTTTAAGCACAGTGTGTTTGTATGAATGCTGCAGATCTAAAACCCCTTCAGGCACACAGGTGTTCTAGCAGCAGGCAGAGGGTACCTGAACATTCTAAGTGACAATAGGATAGAATGAGCTAAGAGTAGATCTCGCACTCCTGCTGTCGGGCACTCATGCAAGCATTCAATTACATGAGTGACCTAAAGCAGGAGTGTGGCATTTTCCAAGAGACATCTGTAGGAAGACCACAGGACTGCAGGGGACTATAATAGAGGAGCCTGGAAGGAGAGGCACCAAGGGAGAATGGATGTACCAGGAGTAAAGTAAAAGGAGAAAAAAGGTAGAAGTGAAGTGGAGAGATCTGGAAAAGTAAGCAAAGAGGATGTAAGAAGGCACCATCATAGTTGTGTTTATAGAATCATAGAATCCTGCTGGCAGAAAAGGACCATTCAGCCCATTGAGTCTGCCTGAAAGAGATAACCCACCCCCTCCTGCCCTTTTACCTCCCAGCCCACTGTCCTCTCTCACCACCCCTGCCTAGTCCCATGTAGTTATCTCATGCCCTTTTGAATTTCTCCACTGTATCCACTTCCATTATCCATTCCGGCAAGCTATTCCATGGCCCTACCACCCTTTGTGAGAAGTTAATCCCCCTTACACACACACACCCGAAATCTGCCCCCCTCCAGCTTGAGTGCATGACCTCTGGTAGTTTATTTTCGCTCAGTCTGAAGATGCTGTCCCCTTTAACCTTATTTATTCCCTTCATGTATTTAAAGGTTTCCACCATGTCCCCACTTTCCCTTCTCATCTGCAGTGTATACAGACCAAGCTCCTCCAGTCTCTCCCCTTATGGCCTCCCTCGCATCCCCCTGGATCATCTTGGTCACACTTCTCTGGACCCTTTCCAGCCTATCCTTGTTACATTGCAAATGGGGCCTCCAGAATTGAACTCTGTACTCCACCTGTGGTCAGACCAGTGTTTTGTACAGCAGCATGATCACCTCCCTCCTCCTACTTGTAGCCCCTCCCAATGCATGCCAACATTTTTGTTGCCTTACCATTTGCTCGTTCATGCTGGTTCCTAACCTTTAAAGTGCAAGCGATCCAAATTCCCAGGTCCTTTTCTTGTTCGGTGACCTACAGTGTCTCCTGCCCCAAGGCAGTAATTAGCTCTTGGATTATTTCACCCTATGTGCATTATTTTGCACTTTTTTGCATTGAATTGCAATTGCCACTTTTCTGCCCACTCCTCCAGCCTGGCTGGATCCTGCCTCATTTTCTCCACCTCATCCAGAGTGTCCACACTTTTATAGACGTTCGTGTCAACCATGAACAGACACACCTTTCCATTTAGACCCTCTGCTTAATCCCCCACATAAACATTGAGCAGTATGGGACCCAACACTGATCCCTGGGGTACCCCGCTCATCATCTCTAGTTCCCTGGAGTGCTTTCCATTAACCACCACTCTCTGAGTCCTTCCTCCCAGCCAATCCTCCACCCACTTTGTAAGCTTAACCCACTTTGTAAACTTAGCTCCCACACCCAAATTGTCTAATTTGCTTACCAACCTTCTATGGGGGACAGAGTCAAACGCCTTCCTGAAATTCAGGTAGACCACATCCACCACTTCCCCCTGATCATACACCTCTGTTACACCCTCGAAGAATGCTGTCAAGTTGGTCTGACAAGACCTACTACCAGTGAACCCATGTTGGTTGTCATAAATTAGCCCTTTTTCCTCTAGGTGTCTTACCAGTCTCTCCTTTATGAGGGCTTCCATCAGCTTGCCTACCATGGAGGTGAGAATGACTGGGTGGTATTTGCCTGGGTCATCCTTTCTCCCCCCTCCTTGTATAGCGGTACCACATCTGCCCTCTTCCAGTCTCCTGGGACCCTCCCAGATTCGAAGGATATATTAAACAGCTTGGCCTGTACTCCCTGAGTACCCTTGCATGTACCTGATCTGGTCCCATAGCCTTGTCAGTTTTTATTTTTCCCAGCTCTAACACTCTCTCCTCTGTGAAGGGACCCTTGTCCACCTCCTTGCCTACGCTACACATTCTACCCAATACCAGCCCACTACCTTCCTTCTCGGCCATGAACACTGATGTGAAGTATTCATTGAGTAGGGTCGCCTTTTCCTCATCCCCTTCAACTATTTTGCCCCCTTCCCTTTAAGACTTGGAATCCCCTGCCTGCTTTTCCTCTTGTCACTCACATACCTGTAGAATTTTTTGTCTCCCCTTTTCACCTCCCTAGCTATTTTCTCCTCCGTGCATGCTTTTGCCCTCTTAACTGTTTCTCCCACTTCCCTGAGCTTTTCCTTATAGACTGCCCTTTCCTCTAACCTCTGTGACCTTTTGCAGGCTTTAAACACATTTTGTTCTCCCTGATGGCCTCCTTGACCCCCTCCATGAACCACAGGAGTTTTCTTCCCCTTTTGCATTTGCTAATTTTATGGATGCATTACTCCATGGCCTTCAAAATTCCTTCCTTTATTGCCCCCCCACAGCTGCTCTGCATCCTCTAGGTGGTGAATCCCTTCAAGTTCCCTCCTTAAGATGTCGTTCATCCTCCCAATATTTGCCCTCCAGAAGTCGAGCACCTTGGTGGCTGGCCTGCCTGATTCTGACCCTGCCCGGATAGAGAACCTAACCATTCAGTGGTCACTGTCTCCCAAGGTTTCCCCCACCTCTACCTTCCCCCATACTGTCCCCGTTGGTCAATACAACATTGAGTGTTGCCTCCCCCCCAGTAGGTTTAATGACCAGCGGGTTTAGGAACGCAACCTGCATGGATTCTAGCAGGTCCCTGCTTTTTTCTGAGGTGGCCGATGGGGTTTGCCAATCCACATCGGGTAGGTTCAGATCCACAACCACTAGGATCTCCCCCTTGCTGGCCTTCTCCTGTATGTCCCTAGTAATTTCTCTATCCACTTCCTCACTCTGATGCAATGGTCTGTAGACCACCCCTATCCTTAGTTTTAGTGATGTACTAAAAAAAATGTGGGGTAAGTAAAAATTAATTTGTATAGCTTGCTACATAAGGGGTTTCTAGAAACCCCCTATTTTGGGTAACATAAGTTGCTTGTAAAACAGGCTATGTAAGGTGTCCTAGAAAACCCCTATCTAGTGTACTGCAATACTGCATACTGCAGATGTGCTTTGTGTAGTAGGGGGACAGACAATATACTGACTACACAATGCTTCTTTCAGTCCTACATACACAGAAGGATGCAGGGGGACACATAGGAGGGATGCAAAGGAAGTGCAGGGGGTGTGGGACAGTGGCGGACCAGAGGGTGCTTTGGGAGTTCAACCACTGTCTCAGTTGTAGGAGGTTCTAGGCCATGAAGGCAGACCTGGATGCCACAAGAACACAAATAGGAAAGAGGGTACACCAAAGAAAACCAAAAATACTTGAAGTCAAATCTAGTGAATGCTCAGAGATTTATTCTCTTCTACGTGTTCTGAAGTTTTTCGTTGAGTCAGATGTAGTTTGGAAGCATATCTATGTTTTGCATCTACATATTTAATATTCAACAGTGAAGCTTGGTGCTATTTATGAAGTCCAGTTGTGACTTATCATTTGTATTTTGGTGCTTCCACAGCAACTTATTATATCTACCAGCCTGAACTTTTTATATTTTCAAGAATTGTTACTATTGGAAGTATTCAATGCACTTTATGTAACACTGCACCTTTAAGAATTGGCCTTTAAAATGAAGAGCCGTTGTACTGATTGCCCCTCCCCCTGACAAAGAGTTCACAAGGACCCGAAGCACTGGGGTTCCATATTTTCTTTGTTTCTGTGCACTGAATAAATCACTGAGCATTTACTAGATTTGACTTCAAGTATTTCGGTTTTCCTTTGTGCTCCCTCTTTCCTATTTGTGCTGTTGTGTTTCTTGCGTACACCATTTCAGCCCGATCACCACTGGCCTTTTCTCCTCTGGATGCCACAAGGGCTAAATATGCTGCTTGAGGGTTGCAAGCCAGAGAAGGAGACTGGATAATGGTGAAAAGAGAGGAATGGAATAAAGGGGAAGCGAAAGCTAAGCATTTGGAACCAGGACCATGTACAAGTAATTGGTTTGCCCTGTTACATCAGGAGGAACCCCAGTCTACCCTCACAAGGGAAGATGGGACCAGCATGCCCAACAGGCAGCCACAGTGGAGAACATACCAGAGGTTAGTGTGAACCCCAAACCAGACAAGAGAAAGTTACATGTAGTGGGGGACTCAGTTGGGGGCACTGGAAGGGACTTGAGTCTCACACCTCATGGTAAAGAGGTAATCTGTTGCTTCCCTGGGGTGACAGCAGGCAAACTTATAACCAGGGTGGGGGTACTCGTTTTATAGGGCGAAGGAATTCTGGATCTGATTGTGCACATGAGCATGAATGAAACAAAGAAACAGATTTTTGTCAGCAGAAAAGCACCTTTAGGTCCATCCAGTCTTCCCCTTCTCCCTGCCTATTCTATCACCTCTGACCCTGGTTGGTCATAGGTGTCACTCCCCCCCCTCCCGGTTACTCTACCTTATATGCCCCTGTGTCTATTCCATGCATGCTTGAATCTCCTCACAGTCTTTGCCCCCACTACCTCCACTGGCAGGCTATTCAAGTCATCCACCACCTTTTCTATGCAGAAGTATTTCTGCACATCTCTCCTAAACTTTCTCCCTCTTAGCTTCATTGCATGCCTCTTTGTTTTACTGCTTTCTTTTCTCTGAAATAGACCCTCCACTTGCACCTTGTTCACTCCTGTGAGATACTTGTGGGTTTCAATTATGTCCCCTCTTGCTGTCCTCTCTTCTAGGGAGTACGTGTTGAGTTCCTGCAGCCTTTCTTCATATGGCTTCTCATGCAACCCCTTCTCCATTTTGGTTGCCCTTGTCTGTACTGCCTCCATCCAGTGTCCTTGCAGTGGTGAGGCAGCACTGGACACAGTACTGCAGAAGGGGGGCCAATGATCTGAGCAAGAGTAGTATGGAGCAGGTAAAGACAGACTTCTGCACTCTGGGAAGGATAGCAAATGAGAGAGCAGGAGTGGCTACATACAAACATACGACATTGCCGGCAGAAAAGGCCCAAAGGACTATCAAGTCAGCCCGAGTGTGCAACTCACAATTTAATACTCCTGCAGCTGCCCCCCACTCAATCCTCTCCTTTCATCCCCTCTCCTAGGCCTCTCCCCCATTATGTTCTTGTCTGTCCTTACCCTACCCCTGACTGTATCCCATCCTTGCTTAAAACTGTTGATTGTCCTCAGTTTGATTAACTTCTGCGGCAGGTCATTCCATCCCACCACCACTCTCTCTGTGAAGTAGTGCCTCCTAATCTCCCTCCTGAACCTCCCCCGTCCAGCTTCAGACTGTGCCCCCTTGTGACCCGTCCCCCCCTTTAAGCAGAACAATCCTCCTGTACTGACCTTGTTTATACCCTTTAAGTATTTAAAGGTCTCTATCATGTCCGGCCCATTCCCTTCTGTCCTCCAGGGAGTACACGTCAAGCTCCATCACCCTTTCCTCATATGGCATCTCCCTTAGCCCTATGATCATTTTTGTTGCCCTATGCTGTACCCCCTTCAGTGATCTTATATCCTTCTTGAGGTAAGGGCATCAGTACTGCACACAGTACTCCAAGTGTGGTCCTCACCAGTGATCTATACAAGGGCAGGATGATCTTCTCCTTCCTGAAGGTGAAACCCCTGGCAATGCACCTCATCATCTGATTTGCCCTTGCTGCTGCCCTTCTACACTGTGCCGATACCTTCATGTCCACTGTGACTAGTACCCCCAGGTCCCTCTCCTCCTCTGAAGCTGATACCTGAGCTCCCCCCCAGTCAGTAGCTGGTCCTGGGGTTTCTGGCTCCAAGGTGCATGACTTTGCACTTCTTAGCACTAAACTCCCGACTGCCACTCCTCTGACCAGTGCTCGGGTTTAGCTAGATCCTCCGTGAGTGCCTGCCTCCCTTCCTCACTGTCCACTTTTGCACAAATCTTAATGTCATCGGCGAACAGGCTGATCTTACTCTTGACCCCCTCTGCTATGTCCCCTATGAAGACATTGAATAAAACAGGGCTGAGCACTGAACCCTGTGGTACACCACTAGTTACGGGTCTTGACTTGGATGTCTCCCCCCTTTCAACTACCCACTGCTGTCTGCCGTGAATCTAGTTCTTAATCCACCCCACTAGTTTCTCCCTTACTCCTAGGTCATTCAGCTTGCCCAATAACCTCCCGTGTGGCACCAAGTCAAAAGCTTTGCTGAAGTCCAGATACAGGACATCCACAGCATGGCCCTTGTCAACTGCCTGGTGACCCAATCAAAGAAGTTTATTAGGTTAGTCTGGCAAGATCTTCCCGAGACAAGTCCAAGCTGTCTCTCATCCTGTATTCCATTACTATCCAGAAAGGTTATCAGCCTCTCCATCAGAATGATCTCCAACAACTTCCCCACTATAGACTTCAAGCTTGCCGGTCTGTAATTGTCTAATTCATCCTTGGGCCCACTCTTGTGGCGGGGCACCATATGAGCCATCCTTCAGTCTCTGGGCACATTCCCCATCTCCAAGGAGGTGTTAAAAACAGGTCTGCCAGTTCCTTCAGGACCCTTGGATGTACACCATCTGGTCCCAGTGCCTTGTCTACCCACAAGGCTTTAAGATAGACAGATAGATAAAAACTGTATTTTTATACAGGAAATACTTATCATTAGGATTATGCAATCCTGTTCTCAAGATAGTCCTGTGTATGACTCACTAAGTTACATCTAAACATATAACAAATAGTATAACACAAAATAAATACAAAATACATACAATACAGAATAAACAATCCAAAAACCCCATTAAAACATAAATACAAAAGAGAAAAATACAGAATTACACAATGAAACACCCCATCCAAACAATCATATACAATACACTCTCTTTTACAAAGTTTCAGAATTTTATTTTTAAAAGTCGTGTGGTCTTCTAAAGATCTTATTGGAGGAGGTAAAATATTCCATACCTTAGCTGCCTGACTTTTAATTGAACTATTACCATGTTTATTATAAATTTTTATAGAGCAGACTCTATGTCTATGCACAGATCTTAGTAACTCATACCTTCCTTTACTAACTTTAGGAAAAAGTATTTGTGTAATATAATGTTCAGGATAAAATGTCTTATATTTACGTATCAATATTAACCAATTTTTTTGAGAAATCATTTCTAAAGGCTGCCAATTCAATCTTTTAAACATATCACAGTGATGGGTTCAATATGAACACTGCAGAACATATCTAGCTATTCTATGTTGCACCTTATCCAATCTACTCAACTGATATTTACTCGCTGTTCTATAAATAAAATCCCTATACATCAGGGTTGGCATAATCAACTGTTCGGCCACTTTTTTCCTATCCTTAAGTTGTAAACATTTAGTGGTTCATCTTATAGCTCCTAATTTCTTGGTCACACTTTTTATATTGTTATTTATGTGAGTGTCAAAAGTCATCAAAGAATCAAAAGTTACCCCAAATAACAGTAACTATCCACCTGTTCTATAAGTTTATTTGTATGTGTAACAATGTGAATCTGTGATTTTAGTTTCTTATTTGAAAAATACACCAATTTAGTTTTTTTTTACATTCATCAAAAGCCTTGACCTGGTGAGCCACTCCCCCACCCTGGCAAAATCTATTTGAAGTTTTTGTTGAAGATCCAAAACAGAACTTCCAGAGGTGACAATCGCAATATCATCTGCATACAGTCTTATGGCTGAATGCCTTACCACCTAGGGAAGGTCATTATTAAATAAGAGGAATAACAGTGGTCCTAAAATCGACCCCTGTGGAACTCCTCTACTAACATTTCTAGATGTAGACAATGTCTGTGAGACCTCTACCCTCTGAGTACGTCCTGTTAAATAAGATTTTATCCAATTTCTTGGCCCATCAATTATACCTATATCTTTTAATTTATCTAGTAGTAGGGAGTGGCTCACCAGGTCAAAGGCCTTAGACAGGTCCACAAATATAACAGCTGTTTCCATCCCCAAATTTAAGGAAGTACAAACCATATTTTTAAACTCTAACAATGCCGTGGTTGTAGAATGGCCCTTTCTAAACCCTGATTGATGGGGTGTCAACAGTCCATATTTGTCCAAGTGTTCGGAAATCTGCCTATTAACACATTTCTCCAAACACTTAGACAAAATAGAGAGTAGAGCTATAGGCCGATAATTATTCAGTTCTGCAGTATCACCCGCTTTGTGAATTGGAATAATCTTACTTTCTCTCCAGGACATGGGAAAATATTTGGACTGTAGACTCCAATTAAAGATATAAGTTACAATTGGTGCCACAATATCTGCCGCTAACTTAAGAAATCTACCCTCAATTTCATCTAGACCTACTGATTTATGAACATTTATAGACCTCAATTCTCTATGTACTTCTGATATTTTCAAAGCCTTAAATCTAAATGGTGGTAAACAAGATGAATTTTCTGATTGTGTAGGCATATCACCATGTGTAGAACCTCCCAACTCATTACACCCTGGTAAGTCTATAAAGAAGTTATTCAGGGCCTCAGAAGTACTTTCTGGTTTATCAACCACATTTGCCCCAATCTGTAGATTTAAATTTGATTGTGCTCCATTTTTACCTGGCTTTGTTAAGTAGTTTATAGTATGCCAAAATTTATCTGGATCTGAATTACAATCCATCTTGTTTCTATAATATTGTGCCCTAGTCTTCTTTATAAGCTGTTTACATGCATTACGCTTAACTTTAAACAACTCCCAATCAGAAACTGATTTAGATTTTAAAGCCTTTTTCCACAACCTGTTTTTTACTCTAATGTTTTTCAAAATCTTTTCATTAATCCATGATAACCGTGCAAGTTTATCACAAGATTTAACTTTTGGTGCATGAGTATCATAAATTGTACGAAAAGTAGTAGAAAAATATTCCACTGCCTGGTCCAATTCTGGTGCTAACTTACATCTTTCCCAATTCTCATTTGCTATATTCTGCAGAAATCTCTGTTTAGAGAAATTCCGCATATCTCTTTTCTTATTATTGTTTGGTCGTTACACCAAACACCGAGTCTGATTAGTTACCACAGCCCATATTGGATTATGGTCACTAAGATACGGGGGTAAAATTCCCAGAGCTTCAATAACTATAGAAGAATTTGTAAATATCAAATCCAATATAGTTCCTTCTGTCCTAGTATTAGTATACCTAGTTGGTGTTTTAATATGCGGCATTAGTCCCAGAGTTGAAGCTATCTCCTTTAATTTCCTACCTCTAGACTTAAACCAATCACAGTTCATGTCTCCAATTAAGATTAAAGACCTATCCCTTATACAACCACATATCTTGTTTAATACTTCCTCAATAAATACCAGACTTGATTTAGGAGGAGAATACACCACTGCAAAAGGTAACTTAAATTTATCCACATATACAACCAAGATTTCAATATTATGCTCACTTTCCTTTAAGAGAAGTTCCACGTAACCTACTTCATTTTTAACATAAAACATTACCCCCCAACCCTTTTATCTCTATCTGATCTAAACAAATTGGTAGTTAGGTAAAGTTAACTCACTGTCCCCAATCTTGTTTGATAACCAAGTCTCTCTCAATCCTATTACAGCTGGATCTTGTTCAACTGCCAATAAGGCAAGATGATCAGTTTTTAGTGCCACACTACGAGCATTATCATGCATTACTTTACATATATTGTTTGTTGGGCCAGGATTCAATTCTATATCTCCTCCCAAAATCATCAACATTATAAAGCAAGCCCCCTTACAATCAGGTTCTATCCTTATTGAGTTAGTAAGAGGAATCTTAATACTGTTGAAATAATCAAATATCCCCAATTTCTAGTAAAAACATTCCTTCTGGTTGATTTCAGCTGCTTCTCTGAAACTAATTTTGACCAATGTGCATCTATTTTATTTGTATTCACTCTAGTAATAGAGGCAAATATCAGAAAACAGAGTAGCACTGAACTACTTAACATATTAAATACAATCATTTTCAATAACATCAAATATGATTTAAGTAAAACAACCTTAACTCAGACCCACTTAAAAATGTTTTACTTCTTTATTCCAGTATTGCAGGGCATGGCATGCGTGGTAAGTCAAATTTCAAATTAAACCAAAGTTTACAAACAAGTAACAACACTCTTACTTATAATAATGAAAACACTTACCATGCACGTCCCAAACCCCACGCGATATTCAAATATTCCCGCTACTAAAAATGAGATCTACTACAGAATGCACCAAAAGCTTATCATAAAATATTTCTTCCGAGTGGCGCAGCCACTCACGCTCGCGCCACCACTTTTGCTCGGCTGGCGGTGCGGGCTTTTGAAGTGCGTTAGCCCACCTCTTCTGCTCGCTTACTGGTTATTGGCCTCCCCAGCCCCACACACCAGAATGCTCACAGAGTCCCAAAACAGCAGTCCTGCTTCTTTGATGTTACAACTGGGCAAAATTATCATCAGGCAACACACTGCAGCCCAAAACCCCAGCTCAGATATAATAAGCCTTTTAGAACCCTGTCCTCCTGGATGACCCCATCTGTTACCTCTGCAACCCCCACCCCTCCCTTCTTTCCCTTGTGGTATTGGGCCATCCTTTTCTTTTGTGAACACTGATCAAGTACCCATTGAGTGCCTCTGCCTGGTTCTCCCTTTTCTGCCCACCCCTTGATTCTAACAATCTCATCCCTACAACACTTCTCCCTTATATATTTGAAGAACTCCTCTCTGATCCCCTGAGCCAATCTGAGCTCCCTTGCTGCTTTGGCTGCCCTGGCCGCCCTACTCACTACCCTAGATGCTTTTGAATACACCTTGTTGTCCTCCTCCTGCTCAAATTTCTTGAATCTGTTGAAGCTAATCTCTCTTTCCTCACCTTCCCCTCCACTTTCCTGCAGACCCAGCTAGGTTTTTTTGACCCAGACTGCTTACTCTGAGACTTGGCACATGTGTTCGTGGCCTCATTCAGACCCTTCTTTATGACTGACCAGCATCCATCCCTGGGCTAATTCCAGCAAGATGCCCCTCTAGGATGCTACCCATCCTGGCAAAATCTGCCTTCCTGAAGTCTACCTCCCTTGTCCTGGTCTTAGCCAGCTCCCTTCCTGTGTTGAGGAAGAACCACACTGAGTGGTGGTCGCTTCTTGCTAGTGGGTCCCACACGGCCATATCCTGGACTTGGTCATCATTTGTAAACACAATATCCAATATGTTCCACTCCCTGGTGGGCTTCATCACTCCCTGCTCTATGTAGCTGTCCTGAATAACCTCAAGCAGTATCTTTTCCCTGGCATTTGTGGTAGTCACGGTCTGCCAGTCAGTCCCAGGTAGGTTGAAGTCACCCTCTACAGTCGTACTCCTTTTGCCACTTACCTTCCTGATTTGCTCCCCTAGCTTCCTGTCAATCTCCTCATTTTATGAGGGTGGCCTATACATGGGGTTTTGGAGCATTACCATATGGCTTCTGGCCTCCCCACTTCCTCCTTCTCCCGGTACACAGTATCCCATCCTTAACTCATTGCCTCCACTGGCTTACTCTGAGATTACAGCACTTGCCTCCTGAATCTCCTGTATACTTTTAACAGTGAATCCTGGGCCTTTCTAAGCAAAATCAAGCCATAGTCAGCATGTTGCAAACAAATGCTAATAGTTCAATAACTGTACATGTTAGACATAAAGTATGAGTGGCAGAGTTATTCAGCACAAAATTGCCTTTCCAATGGTGGCATGCATGTGATAATAAGTAATTTTGTTTTTTTTCTATGCTGGTCGAAAGAGCAAACTAAATATTTTTTTCACTAAAAAAGGGCAACATAAGCCATTTTTTGTTGGAAAATATGTAAAATATCAACACTAAATTAAGCATACAGACATTAGATGGTGTTTTAATATTATGTTAGTTAAAAAAAAGATATCTTTTTACTATGAAACGTAATTTTTCCCCATTTTAGTCAAGGTGCTTTGGTGAGATTTGAGGGCTGAATCTCAACCACACACACCATATCATAAACAAATGCATATAACTCCAAAAGTATACATTTTTTTTTTTTGTCTTTATGACGCCTTCCTAGCTGCCAGCCACCCGGTAGTATCGACCCGGTCATGGGCCACAGCTTCCACTCCCCAAATCGGCCTTGGGCTCTCCAATACCCCGTGGCTTACCCACCACGGTGGGGCTGCGAGCGGGCAAGGCATACCGCCAGACACTGGGAATTGGTGGGAGGCTGGCCTGGGAGCTAATCAGGCTGCGCGGCTTCATTGAGGGTGGCTGGCAGCCGTCCTTTTTCTGTTTTTTTCTCCGGGGAGGCAGGGTCGTGCAATGACGTCAGACGTCCGGCCCGCCTCCAAGCACGCTTGAGCCAGTAGCTGTGCAACTCCCGGCCTCTGCTAGGTGTCACTGGTGCTCCGGACGCCATCCCACCCTCCCCCCTGGAGAAGGAGAGCAGTCCCTGGGATGCTCCATCCTTCTCCCCCCGGCCGGCCCTTCCAGTGATCCGAGTCCGTTCCCAAACCTGGGTCACCGGCGTCGCATGCGGAAATCCAACCGCTGCGCCGACGGGCCGAACTCCAAAAGTATACATGATACACACACAAAGTATCAGCATGAAAGTTGATTAGCACAAAAATGCCTTTCCAATGGTGCTATGCAACCAGTTGTAATCAGTACAGTTTTTATTTTATACCTGCTGAAGTGCCACAAAAGTGAATTTTATTCAAGCTGCTTAGGTGAATCTTGATGGAAAACATGTCAGCCACACACAATACCATAAACAAATGTGAATAACTCCTAAAGTATACATGATATACACAAAATATCAGTGGCAAAGTTGTTCAGCACAAAATTACCTTCCCAATGGTGGTATGCAAATAATAATGTCATTTTTTTTAAGCTGGTTGAAACAGCAAAAAAAAAATTTTTTCACTAAAACAGGCAACTTTAAGCCATACACACCATACCATAAACAAATGCAAATAACTCCTAAAGTATACATGATATGCACAAAATATCAGTGACAGAGTTGTTCAGCATAAAATTACCTTTCAACGAGTGCTATGCAGTCAAATATATATTATATTCTGTTATACTATATATTAAAATATATAAATGACTTCTCCAGACATTGCTTGGGCACACTGGGAGTCAGTAGCCGACTTCTGCAGATGTCCTCAAGACACACTAGTGTTTTTTTACTGACGACTACAGGCGTCTGCTAGGAGACAATGAGTTAACATAAGTAGCCACCCCTCCTCCTCCTCTTCCCCCTCCCTGTCTTTGCGGTACACCTTGTATACAGGGATTGTGAGATCCCAGTCATGGTATTGGGTGGCCCAGGTTTCCGAGATGGTGGCAATATCTACCTCCCCTTCAGCCATCATTGCCTGAAATCCTGCTACCTTGTTTGCCAAGCTCCTAGCATTCAAAAATACAACAGTCCACCTTGTGCCTTGCCCCTCCTCTACCCGTCTCTCCCCTCTACTTATATTCCTTGTTATATTCCACTCCCTCCCTCTCTTTCTGAGGGGTGAGGCCTTCCTATCCCCCCTGTTAGGTGACACCTTTTTGTAGTCCGCCTCTGTCCCCCTCCTCAATTTAAAGTTATTTTAGTTATAATGTAATTCTCCAGCCCCTGTTTCAAAGTCCTTTTAGCCTCTGTGCTGAGATGCAGCCTATCCTGTGCATAGACCCTCTTCTTATTCCATATCTCGCACGACTCCCCTGCTACCCCATACCCCAATTTTGCACACCACCACCCCCAGCCACCTGTTGAACTCCTCTATTCTTAGTTTCCTAGTGGTGCTTGCCTTAGGTACTGGGAGTACCTCCAAGAATGCCACTGATCTGCCCACCTCCATGCAGATTCTTCATACCTCCCTGAACCTCTCCTGCACTTCTTCCACCGTACTCCTCTCCAGGTAATTTGTACCTAGATGCACCACAATATTAAGTTTATCTCCAGCCCTCTCCACACATTTCTGAATGAACTGTCCTACCCTTCTTGCTATCATACCTGGCATATACTCCACCCAGGCCTGGCTTTTCCTGACTCCCTTACCTCCCCCATCTCACTCCCTTGAGCATTGAATCCCCAAGTATGACTACTCTTTCCCCCGTCTGCTGCCCTGCCCTCCTGTTATGCCCTACCTTGGTCCCATTTCCTTCAGTGTCTTCTCCTGTAATTCCCTGTCCCTTCCTCCCTCCATTCCCCCCGACTGCACCTCCACCTGTGCTCTTCCTCCTCCATCCTTTCTGTGCTCCTTCCCCAGCCAATCCTGCTCCCCTCAACTTCTTTTACCTCCCCTCTGTGCCCCTTTCTTTTTTGTATTATCTTCTTTTCTCCCCTCGTGCCTCGCAACCCACCACTCTTTTGGGCTGCCTAGGTCCCATCCACTCCACCTGTCCCTTCCTGAGCCATCCAACCTCAAATTGCAGCCATCCCTGGGGTAACCTGGGATGTAACCCTTTGCGGGTGGATCCCCTCCTCCGAGGGAAGGCACGGAGAGCACCCTGCACATACTTGGACAGGGGTGCTGCTGAGGTGAAGGGTCTCCTTCAGGGCATCGGCAGCAGTGGTGGACCGGCAGCCGTCATCCGGTTGGTTGCAAAGTGGATTTTCCGCTTTTCTACTGTTCCTTCCTACATACATCTGCAGAGCTTCTGGTCTCCACCAGAGGCCGCTGCAGTGTGACATCGACCCACAACCCACCCCAGGAGAGGAGAGCAGTCCTACGGATGCTCAATCCTCTCCTTCCCCTGTCAACCCCCAGCATCCCGAGTCCATTCCCGAACCCAGGTCACTGGCATGGTTTGAGGTTAGGCGCCAGTGCCTCAACCCTCTACGCCACCAGGCTGGCATGTGCCCCTTTCTTAATGTCTTCTTCTACCTTTATTGGCCCCTCCCTTGTTAGTGGGCCCTTGACAATCCCCCTTTGCTTCTGTGCATCCACCAATTTCTGTCCTACTGTCTTTCCCTTCTCCTGGCACACTATATGTTTCCCATCCCTTGTGCTCCACCTTTCCCTGATCTATGTTGCCTCCCCATCCTCCTGCTTCCTTTCCTCAGCCAGCACTGCATACCTATTCCTGGTCCCCTGCCCATGCCCTCCCCTGAAATCCTTCCCTGCCCCTGTTTACCCTGGGTATGTTGCCTAACCCTTCTCCCTCTACTCTTGTTCCCTACCACCCACCAACTCCCCTTCCCCTTTGGCCACTGCTTCTTGCTGAGTTGGTGCTCCTGTCTCCATTGTCTGAACTCCTTGTTTTGGTCTGTGGGAACCTGGTATATCCTGTGAAGGAGCCCTTCATGTCCCCCTTAGCTCTCCCAAGTCATATCTTCTTCCTGTCAACAGCTTCCAATTCATGCATTCTATTTCCTGCCTAAGCAGTCTGAACTGCCTGCTCACTGGACACCCCCCACTCTCCATAAGGTCCCCGAGAAAACTGCTGCTTCACACTCATTGTAGCTCACTACCCTCCCAGCCTTACTGAGCCCCCTACCCAAGTCATACCCACCCCCCACAGTCATCTGCCTGCCTGTGTTCACCAGCCTCCACATCCTTTCTGTATCCCTTGGTTACTAGTGCCCTATTTTTTCCCCCTTTCCCTCTATTGCTCACTTTCCCTTGTGCACCTCTCTAAGTCTTTACTTGCTTGGCATGGCCTGTGGCCTCCCTGCGGATGCCCTGCAGACACTACTCGAGATGCTACACTCCTGTGTCATGGCACTCATGCATCAGGGTCGCTCATGCGAGGGGTTGCTTGGCCTCCTAGGGAATAAAAACAGAACACTGTGGCTTGATTGGGCTGCCAGGAGTCACCTGGTGCCTGGTGTCCTCCTTTGTTCTCCACCTCCCTCTTCCTCTCTCTGCTCAGCGTCCTCTCCCCTCTCCTTCTGTCCCCAAACAAGTATAAACTTTACAGCATTTCCCCCACACCACACACTGAAACCCAGCACACAGTACAGAATATATTGAGCAAATGAAACTTGGTACTTCCCCCGAGTCCCGACTCCATCTTCTGCTCGGCGGTGGCCTTCTGAGGAGCAGATTACAACTATGGCGCCTTATGTACCGTAGCACTCCGTGGCCCGATTGACCTTCCTGGAGTCACCTGGTGCCTGGCATCCTCCTTTGCTCTCCCCCTCCCTCTTCCTCCCTCTGCTGGGCATCCTCCCTCCTCCCCTTCTGTCCCCAAACAAGTATAAACTTTACAGCATTTCCCCCACACCATACACTGAAACCCGGCACACAGTACAGAATATAATGAGCAAATAAAACTTGATACTTCCCTGGAGTCCCGACTCCATCTTCCGTTCAGCAGCGGCCTCTCTTAGATGCTACCATAGCCATACCTAAATTAGATTGGGCAGTTCCTTGTGTTCTAATTCAATGCATGGCTAAAGTGATGGTACAGGGAGGAAGGATTTCAGTTACTTGGGGACTGGAGCATTACTTGGAGTGATTGGAGGCTGTTCAAAGGGGACTCCATGCATCCCAACCAAGAGGGCAGAAGGGTGCTGGGAGCTCATTGGATATAACACATAGCTAGATTAAATTTGCCTAGGAGTCAGCATGGCAAGGAACATAACACATGTTAGAACCAACAAAATCCAGGAGAAAAAAACAGAGAGGCAGGACCAGTTTCTAAAGGATGGTAAGCAACAATGCACGGAGTCTAGGCAACAAAATGACAGAAATACAGGCGTTGGTCCAAGGAGACTTGACCTACTGGCTATCACCAAGACATGGCCAACCTTGAACCACAAGTAGAACATGACCACACCAGAAAAGTCACCGTTCAGGACTGAACAAAGGGTAAAGTTGGTAGGGGGTGGCATTGTACGTAAAGGAGGTAACACAGGCAAAGGAAATGGAAAATCTGGGAGACTCAGATAAGCTGGAAGCCCTGCAGGTAAGTTAGGGTAGTTGGATGCTCTGGCAAAAAAATAAAAATAAAAAAACCTCAACATGATAATCGGCTTTACAAATTCTTTAGAAATGTATTCCATAATATCTCGACATTTTGCTATGTAAGGCTTTTTTAAGGGACCATTCTATGAATGAAATTAAATATTAACTACAACTCTCTTTATGAACAGTCTGTATTGAAATAATCAACATTTTATATATACATATATATATATATATATATATATATATATATATATATATATATATCATATCCCCTATAGTTAGGGTGGATTAGCCTGCTTAATGTTACACCTCAAATTTTGAACATTAAAATCTTTGGCTCCCTTTGGCCAAATGAGCTGAAATTTTGTATATGTTGTCTAGGAAGCAAGGTCTTGATGTGTGATGGCAGCTTGTGGGGTTTCCAAGATACCCATGTGTCATGTGCCGGGCTGAGATCAATTACTAGATGTCCTCCAGCTGTTTGCGACTGAACCCGGACAAGATGGAGGTACTGGTGATTGAGCCAGGTCACAGACGTGATGGGAGTGCCTCCAGAGTGGGTACAGGATTGTTTCTGGGATCAGCTCCATTGATGGCTTCTCCTAAGGTATGGGATCTTGGCATTATCCTGAATAACAGAGTGATGCTTGAAGCTCAGGAGTCATCAGTGGTCAGAAGTTGTTTTTTACCACTTGAGAAATATCACCAGGATTAAGCCCCTAATTCTGCCTGAAGACCTGCTGTCACTGGTGCATGCCTTGGTTACATCAAGGCTTGATTACTGTAATGCTCCATACTTTGAGGTCACTGGAGGGACCCTCCGCCAGCTGCAGCTGGTGGTTGCTGATGGACCTGGCTAGGTCCAGTCACATGATCCCAGTTCTATGGGCTCTGCATTGGCTGCCTGTCAGCTGGAGGATCATCTTCAAGGTAGGCTTGCTCACCTATTAGGCCCTATATGGGCTGGGCCCTGGCTATCTGGCTGATCTCCTCACAGCTGCCTCCTCAGTCCATTCCCTCCGCTCCTCGACTACGGTCCTCCTAGCTGTTTCTAGGGTGAGATTAAAAACATCAGGCAACCGTGCCTTTAGTGTTACTGGGCCTGCCCTATGGAATACTTTCCCAGCTGCTGTTAGGGAGGCCCCAACAGTTGAGCCTTTTAAAAAGGGTCTGAAGGCTCATTTGTTTGGTTTGGCTTTCCCCGATGAAGGCAAGTGACCAGTATTAGTCCATCTGTACTTTAATTATCCTGAGATTTATTTGTTTTACATATTTACTGATTTGTATATGGTATTTATAGTTCGTATGTGTGGTATTTCTTGTTTGACCCTGCCTGTTTTTATGTAAGGTGCCCAGAGCCCCAGTGATTGGGCACCATATAAATAAAATTGCCTTGCCTTCCCATTTTAAGAAAAAAACTAAATATTTTCCTATATGTAACATTGTTTTTGTTTGCTCTTGCCTACCGCCTACATGGGAAAGAATTGTTGCCCCAAACTTGCAAGAGATGTGTGTCATGTCCAAAAGTATTGCCTTTGACAGGTCCAGTGAAAAAATTTCAAGGAGTTCCAGAGTTGTTAGGCTTTAAATTTTAGTGTTTTTTGACCTATGCAAGCACAGTATGATTTGTAGGATAACGTTTTGTGGCAAAAGCAAAAAATTGATTCCGCAAATGCCCATTTTGATTTTGGGCCACTTGTTTGGCACAGCACCAAACATTTTGTTTGTGACATTGCAACCACCATCTTGTTGATTATTTCCACAAACTGACAAGTGTGGAAAATAAATACAAATGCTAAGATTTTTAAAAACAGACATCAGAACCTAGCTAAATGGGACCTGTTAAGCTAGATTCTGATGTTTATTTTTCAACATTGTGCCCAATTATATGCTTTCTGGGCACCCAAAATCCCAGGTGCCCAGCTTAGTGAGAGAAGCACTTCCCCGGTGTTCTCTGTATGAGAACACTGGGAATTTTTTGACTTCTACAGCCGCAGCTGAAGTCATGCTTCCGGCTGCAGTGTTAGCTGTGAGCCACACCTTTCCTTGTGTCTAGTGGCATCCCCCCACACCCACTGATTGCTGTCTCCTAATTATTTTTTTTTCATCCCTGGTGTCTAGGGGAACCCTCCACCTTCCAATCGCCTTCCCCCTATATTTTGATATTATTTATTGATATCATCTGACACCGGGATGTCCTCCCCTGATGTCAGATGCCCCCCAGACCCTTGTTTTATCACAGTACCAACATTGGGGGCCCAATCCCTGTGTTGGCATCCCCCCAGCAGTGTGGGGCACTGGGGAGCCCACTCTGTGTCCCCAAAAAGGTTTTTTCCCCTACAAAAGCAAACCGTCCCACAACATCTTTTTTTTTAAACCCTGAAATAAAGAAAAACATCCCTCGTTGTCCCGGCTGTCCCCTTCCCCTGACCCTCCCCTCCCACTGAGCATCCACCACCCATACACCCCCTTACCCTGTGCTTGCCACCGGAGGTCATACGCTGTCATCTTCTGTAGACCGGGGCATGTCTGCAATCTTCAAAGCTGAGCTGCAAACTGATGAATCAAAGTAAGTGCCGTATAATATATTTCTTTTTTTTTATTATTATTTAAGTGTTTATGCTCCTTTGGCCTGCTGGCAGGCTTTCTATCCCCACCAGTCTCCAGTCGCTGCCTTGCACCCCCCAGAACCCTAGATCCTGTATCCCTCTTAAATTACCCCCCCCTGAGGTGGGGCAGAAGGGGAGAGGTCTGTCCTCCCCCCAAGCACATATCTGGAGCTGGCCTGAGAGCTCTGTGAGGCCACGGCGCCGGAGTACCTGAAGGGCTTCCATGAAGCCAGCAGCTGATTTTCCTCTTTTCTGTAGTCCCTCCCTCCTCATGGCCATGAATGTGTGTGTGTGTCATGATGCCATGCTACCTGTTTCCCTGGCTCTGGCGCTACCCCCCATTCTCCACTGGGGGAGCAGCCAAGGAGTGGGACAACATACCCACCCTTCCCCCGGGAGAGCAGAGCTGTCATCAGATGCTCGATCCTCTCCCTCCTCTGCCAATGCCCAGTGGCCTGTGCTCATTCTTGAACATGGGTCATCAGCGTGGTGTGAGGTGTGGTGTCCATCTCAACCTTCAGTGCCACCGGGCTGACCATATAATATATTTCAGTAGTGTTTTGAACTTATGTTCATAACTTTAACATTTTAAGATACTTTTTAGCAAATTTTCAACATGGCCTTTTTGGGACCCCACCTCATGAACACTGCCACTGTCATTTCGTTAATCGGGCTCAGAAGGTGATTTCACGGTTGCTGCGTGAAATCACCTTTTGGGATGGAATAACGAAATGTCATCATCAGTGTTCATGAGGTGGGGTTCCAAAAATGGCATGTTGAAAATTTGGTGAAAAAAATTCCTAAAAATGCCCCCGTTATGAGCGTTCATTGACATTTTTCTACACATGTGCATAACTTTGGTAATTTTAAATATTTTGACCCCAAATTTTCAACATAGCCATTTTTTCATGCCATCTCATGACCAATACAGCTGTCATTTTTCACATCCTGTATGAAACGTGTTTTTGCACATGTGGCACAGAATGAGGTTTTGGCACAGATTTGAAAATTTTCACCTATGCGGCTTATAAGGTGAGGTCATAAGAATACTATGTTGAAAATTTGGGGTCAAAATGTGAAAAAATGCCAAAGTTATGACCCTTCATTGTGAGTTCTCTACGCCCACTCATAACACTGGAAATTTTTTGAGCCCAGATTGCCAACATAACCTTCTTATTACCCCACTTCATGTATATCACAACTGTCATTTTTCAAATCTTGCCCAAAATGTGTTTTGCACCTGTGACGTGGAATGGCGTTGCAGTTGTGCAGAGTTATGGTACGGCAGGGATTTGAAAATGTTCTGTACTAGGTACATGAGATGGGGTAACAAGATGCCTATGCTGACAATTTGGCCACTGTTATCCTATAAATATAATCACAGGGCCCATACTGTACATACAGTATACGCATCTATGGAGGGATTGGCGCGCAGGATCCAAAGGATTCTGTGCTCGCAGAGTAACGTAAGGATACAATTACACCATCTCAAAAAGTAAGGAAATAAATTGCAATAAAACCTGCAATAATGCTCTAGTTAGGGTTAAAGCCACAAAAGTAGGGAAATGTGGCATTAGGGTTTCCAACCCTAACAACCCACCCTGATCCTGCACACACTAAAAGTCATTAGGGGTGTGCCTTGGGGTCGTCAGTCCTAATGCTCACCTTAGTCTCCTATACTGTACCCATCTCAGCTTATTTACTTATGGAATGGGGTGAGCATTAGGGCTGATGACCTCAAGGCATCCCCGATAACTGTTGTTATGTGCAGGGTTGGATGTTAGGGTTGGATACCCTAATTCCACATTTCCCATACTTTTGTGGCTTTAACTAACTAAACGATAATATGATCTTTGCAATATATATATATATATATATATATATATATATATATATACACATATACTGTGTTTATATAGATATATAGCGAGAGAGAGAGAGACGCAATAGCACCCCTATAGTTTGGGCTGAGTAGCATGTTTAATTTTTTTTTTACAATTCTGTTTCTTCTCCTCCTGACCTGAACTCTCTCGGGCTACTTCGCTGTCCATTGTCGCTCTACCACCCACTGTGTACTCCACCATCTTCAGAGACATTACGACTTCCCAGGGACTCAGGGGGGCTACTGCCCTGAGGAGATCAAAGGGGCAGTGGCGGCAAACCAGCATTGGGCATGTGGCGATGGTGGCACTGGAGGAGCCATCATCTATCTGGTGGGAGGGGCTTTTTCTGCTTAGTATGTGTGCCCCCCCTTGCATGGTGCATGTCCTGATTGGCGCGCAGCAACCCTGCTGACGTCGGGCCACGCCAGCTTACGTGCTGTCTAGTGTTCAGCAGTGCCCCCGGTCTCCACCAGGGGCTGCTCACACACCGGACACCTCAGAGGCCTCCCCCCAGGATAGGAGAGCAGCCCAGTGGGCGCTCAATCTGATCCCGCCCCTGCTGACCCCTGGCACCTGAGCTCAATCCAGAACCCAGGTCACCGGCGTGGCACAAGGTGTGGCATCCAGCGTCTCAACCCTCAGTGCCACTGTGCTGGCTTATGTTTAATGTTAAACCTCATATTTTGCACATTAATATCTTTGGCTCTGTTTGACGGAATGAGCTGAAATTTTGTTTGTGTTGTCTAGGAGGCAAAGTCTTGATGTGTGGACATTTTTGGGATGGCAGCTTGTGTGGTTTCTGAGATCTGCATGTGTCATTTTTAGGGGAAAAAAAGCAATTTTTTCCTATATTTAACGTTTTTTTTTTTTGCTGCTAGTCTGCAGCCTGCATGGAAAGGAATTGTTGCCCCGAACTTGCAGGGGACATGTGTCATGTCCCAAGGTAATGCCTTTGACAGGTTTGGTGAAATAATATTAAAGGGTTCCCAAGTATGAAGGCTTTAAAATCTACAATTTTCTGACCTGCGCAGTAGGGTTTGTCAGATAACGCTCTTCAGTGAAAGTAAAAATTTGATGCCGTAACTGACCCTTTTTGCTTTTACTCCACTTGCTTGGCACAGTACTAAACATTTTAAGTGCTGTGCCAACCGACATCTTGTTACTTTTTCCCACAAACTAACAAATGTGGAAAACACATGAAAATAAATGGATTTCAAAAAACAAGCATCAGAACCTAACTAAAGGGGACCCTTTCAGCTAGTTTCTGATGTTTGTTTTTTAAAATTATGCCCACAAATAACTTTTTTCAGCATGCAAAATCTCAGGTGCCCAGCTTAGCGAAAGGAGTGCTTCCACTGAGTTCTCTGTATGAGAACAGCAGGGATTTCCTCACTTCTGCAGATGCAGCTGAACAGGTGCTGCCGGCTGTAGAGTGAGCTGTGAGCCACCCTTTTCCCTGGTGACTTGTGGCACTAGCCACTCACCAATCACCATCCCCATTATTGAAAATGTATTCCCTGGTGCCTAGTGGCACCACCCACCCACTGATTAATTGCCGTCCCTTTACTGAAGATTTATTCCCTGGTGTCTAGTGGCACCCACCCACCCTCTCATCGCTGTCCCTGTTACTGAATATTTATTCCCTGGTGTCTGTTGGCTCCCCCACCCTATGATCACTGTCTGTGTTACTGAATACTTATTCCCTCGTGTTTAGTGGCACCCCAACCACCCACCAATCGATCGCCATCCCGATTACTGTATATTTATTCCCTCGTGTCTAGTCCCCCCACCACCAATCGATCACCATCCCTGTTACTGAATATTTATTTCCTGGTGTCTAGTTGTACCCCCCACCCTCAGATCACCATCCCCATTACTGAATATTTATTCCCTTGTGTCTAGTGGCACCCCCCACCCACCGATTGAGCACCATTCTCATTACTGAATATTTATTCTTGTGGGGAAACCACTCTCTGGTTTTATTTCTTATGTAGTATGCAGACAGAGAGAAGGCAGGGGTACCTCAGCTCAGCATGGCAAGATAAAATGTGATGCTTTTGCCTGACAGATGGAGGTGGTTACCTTGTTGTGGTAGTCAGGCTTGATCATAATTCAGCTGGATGATGAGACTAAGAACCCCTCCAAAATGTATAACAAGTAAGAACAGTGGAGTTTTTTTTTTTTTAAATTGCAGGCTTTAAAGCAGCAGTGTGTGTGTGTGTGGGGGCATTGATACCTTAACTATATGCTTTTGTTTGGTCACACACCAGTGGCCTCCCTACAAATTTTACTAAGATGCATTGTAAATGCAGGGGTTGAGCTTGCCAAACCCTTATATCGATTTGAATGCAGGAGAATTGTGGCCTTCTTCTAACTGGAGAGCACCCCAGTAAACACCTGTGAGCCTCTTATTGGTCAGAGTACACTACATAAGTAATAAAGGCAGAGAGTAGTTTCCCCACAAGACAGAGAGAAGACAGGGGGACCTCAGCTCAGAATGGCAAGATAAAATATGATGCTTTTTCCTGACTGATGAAGGTGGTCACCTTGTTGTGGTGGTCACCTTGTTGTGGTGGTCAGGCTTGATCATAATTCAGCTGGAAGATGAGACTAAGAACCCATTCAAAAGGTAGGTATAACAATTAAGAACACTGGAGTTATTTACAAAAATTGCAGGTTTTAAAGTAGCAGACTGTGGGGGGAGGGGCACTGGTACCTTAACTACATGCTTTCAACTCTTAACACCCCACCCCCACCCTGCACACACCAACAGGCATTGGAAATGTGCCTTCAGGTCTTCAGCCCTAATGCTCACCCCATTCCATAAGTAAATAAGCTGAGATGGGCACAGTATAGGAGAATGGGGTGAGCATTGCAGCTGATGACGAGCACACCTTGTTTGTGTGTGCAAGGAAAGGAGTGAGGTGGTGTTGAAACCCTAACACCACATTTCCCTACCTTTGTTGCTTTAACCCTTACTAGAGCATTAACAATGTTTTTTTTTTTTTTTTACAATTTATGTCCTTACTTTTTGAGATAGTATAATCGTATCCTTATTTACTCCCATCCCTCCATAGATGCATGTATGTATGTAACTATGTAGTCATTGGCCCAGATATTCAAAAGGGTTACGCACGGTGCAACAGTGTTGCGCCATGTGCAACCCACTGATGCACCCCAGCACGATATTCAAAAGGGAAAAGTGTGCTGCACAAATCCCGATGCGCTAGAACGCATCAGTAATGTATGCAGGCACAGGTAGGGCGGGCGTGGCCATGCATAACCTGCACAGCCCGATATTCAGCCCAGGATGTGCAGAGCCATGCATGCGAAACCCCTACCTGTGCCAGCACAAAGTTAAGCCAAAAAAAAAAAGGAACAACTGATGGCCACCCACAGGTGAGCTGCAGCATTGCAGGGCCCAACACGGCAGCTGCCACCTGTGGGTGGCCACCCGAGTTCCGTCTGCACCTGGCGGCGCCCCCCCATGCCTGATCATGGGCATCTGTTTAAATAAAAAAAAAACGTCCAATATCCCTGGTGGTCCAGTGGACCGCTATGTACCCAATCGTGGGCATGTGTTATAATAAAAAAGACTTCCTCGTCCAATAGCCCTGGTGGTCCGGTGGACCGATTGCTGCCCAATCAGGGGCATCTGTTTAAATAACTCCCCCTGGCCAATATCCCTGGTGATCCAGTGGACCACACTCTGCCTGATCGCAGGCATCTGTAAAACATAAAACATCCTATTACCCTGGTGGTCTAGGGTACCTCCTCCCCACCCACCCACTGACCCCACTGCCTGCTTCTCCCCGGTCTGCCGGTAGGCAGCAACCACCTGCCTACCACCCGACTGACACCTTGGTAAGGCTGCACGCCCATTGGTTCTGGCGGCGTGAGCCAATAGGTGTGCAATATACTACCACATTCCAGATATGAATGATTTCATTCACATATCTGGAATAATATGTCCTGACTGTAAACTTCATGCCCATTAGCTCACCTTTCCTTGAACCAATGGGTGTGCAGCTACCGAGGTGTCAGTTGAGTGGAGCGGCCGGCTGGCAGGTGGTGGGTGCTGCCACCTGCCGGCGGCCGGGGGAGTGGGGTGGTGGGGCTCAGTGGGTGGGTGGGAGGAGTACCCAGACCACCAGAGTAATAGGACATTTATGTTTTACAGATGCCTGCTGATGGATAGAAATGCGTCCACTGGACCACCAGGGATATTAGCCAAGAGCAGTTATTAAACAGATGCCCACGATCAGGCAGCAATCAGTCCACTGGACCACCAGGGCTATTGGATGAGGAAGTCTTTTTTATTATAACACATGCCCGCGATCAGGCACATAGCGGTCAACTGGACCACCAGGGCTATTGGATGAGGAAGTCTTTTTTATTATAACACATGCCCACGATCGGGCACATAGCGGTCCACTGGACCACCAGGGATATTGGACGAGGAAGTCTTTTTTATTATAACACATGCCCGCGATCGGGCTGCAGGGGGCGTCGGTCCCCAACGGCTGCTGCCTGGCAGGGCGAAAGGCGAAAGTCATTGGGGATCATCACACCTGCATGCTAATGGGATGCAAATGGGGCCATAATGACATGCAAATGGCCCCATGTGCACCTTGCATAAATTATGGCTCCATTTGCATGTCCCCTTTTGAATATCGAAGGTGCTGTGAATGGCGCAATGGCACTTGTGCTAGCGCATCTCCATGCTCCACTCTGGCTACTTGTGCTGGCGCAGTGCCACTGTGCCATGCACAGTGGGGGTGGCCAGGGTGCGATATTCAAAGCTGCTGAGCCATAGCGCAGCTCCGTTGAATATCACCCAGGCCACACCCCTTCGCAGCCAAGTTGAGCTGCGCCCAGGCTTGCGCCACAGCCTGGCGCAGTTTGAATATCCGGGCCACTGGGTGTAGAATTTAAGTAGTCACAAAGGAAATTAAAACACAATACAGGGAGGCTGGACACAGAGTATGTGGGTGTGTGTCACTAGATACCAGTGAAAATAAAACAAAATATGGGGGAACGTGATCAGAGGGTAGGGAATGTCACTAGATACCACAGAAAATCTTACAAAATATGGGGGACAATACCAGAGGGAGGGGTTGCCAGTAGATACCAGGGAATTATAAAGCAATATGTGGATGCTGGTCCGGGTGGGGGGTGCCACTAGATAGTAGGTAATTCAAGCAAAATTGGGGAGTTAACAAGTGGCTGTTTTCAGGGGTGACTCGGGAACATGGGGAGTGGTAAAGCAGCTTATTCAGTCACACAGTATGCAGGTGGAGGTTTTGGAGCTCAAACCCAGGTCTGCTAGATGTACCAGGCTCATTTACAGCTTGTTACTCTGAACTCTAGGCTATACTGCCAGTACATAAATGCATGCAATGTGCCCCAGCATAACAGTAAGTGATATTTATATAAGTCTATCTGTGCTTTCTTCATGTTGGTTCATTGTTTGGCTAAGGTGCCATTTTGTTTTATTTTTAAGCAAAAAACAAGATGACGACACAACTAGTGGTATTTTAAATGCATGAGCATTAATTGAAAACCTGCAACCTGTTTTTCTGATCAAGCTGTTTTTTACCAGTCTTACTTATAAATGATCAGTAAATTATATTTTACCCTGCAGTTTTTTTTAATCACGCTGTTTTTTTTTTACTAATCGACCTTGACCTGTGTTGTACAACATTGCAATCTGTGGTGATATCAACAGATTGCATCTTAATACACGACATGTGCTGACACCATTGGATGGAGAGGTGGGGGTCTAAGAGCAGTGAGCCACCATTTCCATGCTGTCTAGTGGCACCCATCCCCCACATGGCCTTCCTGCAAATGTGTAGCATACCCAAGTGCAAGTGCTGACAGTGGGGGATCGAAAACAGGAATGACTAGGGGAACCCCCCTTGTAGTGGATCGTTTGCCCCGCTGTTCATCACCATGTATGTACCATGAATTTTTATGTAAAGTTAATTCCTTTCCCTGGTGTCTAGTGGCCCCCCCAATCGCGGTCCCCATAACATTTTGTTTCCCTAGTTTCTAGTGGCATCCCCTCCCATCCAATCTCGGTCCCTGGAGAGAGACTGGTTGCAAAAATTTGGAGCTACATCCTCCTAGGGTGATTAGGTTGGTTTTAAACCATGTACTAAGCATGGGAACAACAGCAATAAGGATACCAGTACAAAATGCAGCCCGAGCCAGGGCAACAGCAATCAGTGGCAAAGCTGGAAGAAAGATGCCAGTACCAGCACCGGACACAAGAATATCAGCAATCTGAGTACTAGTACAAACTTAAGACAGAGCCACCACAGCATCACAGCATCAACCACAAAAAAAAACAGCAACAAAAAGGAAGAAAGGTGACATCACCTGCAGTACAGGTCATAAAAGCAGCAAGAAGCACACCAGGGCAACATTAAGGGATAACATTGGGGAGGAGGGACTAATAATCTCCACAATCTCCACTTACATATACTGTGTGATCCTGAGAGAGTAACATAACCTCCATATGTTTAATTCTCTTCTGTGCTGCATAAGCAAAGGAGCTTTAACTCTGCATGCCTTGTATAATACAGTATATACTTAGTTACTCTTACTGTTGCTGTCTTTAGCTTGCAATTGGGCTAATATGGCTAATTAAATGAAAATGTTTTTTCCAGACTCCAGAAACTGTGGCACTTTTGGTGTTTGGTCTGTCACTAAAGGACCCCTTACATTCTCTGTAGTCTGCCAAACCCATCTGCTGCTGCTGGTGAGGACCCCATCTGGACCGTGCGAATAGCTGGATGGACGCATAAAATAAAGAATACAGGTTTATTCTCTGCAGTAGATGTTCTCTTCATGGAGACAAGCCCCAGACTAACTGATTCTCTGACTGACAGACTTACACAGCACTGCTAGGCAGTGCAACAAATTGCTACATACAGGTTCTAAGTGCTTTTAAAGGGGCAGCAGCTAACATTAAACCCATGCTTAATGTGTACTTCACATCACTCCCGGGTTCATGAAAAAGAGTACCACTCAAACAAGCAATAACACTGTAAACAGTTTCTAAGTAAGTATTAAGGCAAATGGAAAAAAACATTTTTAAGCATTTCAAGGCATTACACTTCACAAAACAGTACTCCACTGGGTGGGGTGGGGGGGTGGGGATCTGGGTTACACTGGGAACAGTCAGAGTAGCACCAGAGAGAAGGAAACACAATAGTACTTGAGGCTTGGTCATGCCTCAAGCGCTAAAGTGTGGGGGGAGGAAAAGGGAAGAGAGGGAAGGGTAGGAGTAGGAGGATACCTAGAATGCAGGCCAAAACTTTAATAATGGTTGCATAACAATAACAAACACATGGAACTATCTAATGGCATTCCTGAAAAAAAGATGTTAATGCAGGTATGCAATACCATAGCAACAGGTGTAATGAGATAGGTACAAGAAGACATTTACTGCAAAACAGTTCATCCAGAAAATATCACAGTAGAAGAATTAGTCCAAACACACCAAGTCTGGTTCACAAAGTTCAAGACCTCCGTCGACTTTTCCGGTCAGTGGGAATGGAGGCATGTGTAGATTGCACTAGTTCCTGACAGGACGAGGTCAAGTCATCAAAAGTGACCCAGGAGTTCTTCCCACTGTCAAATCCGCACCACTTGGCTCTGTCGGTCAGATATTTAGACTGTGCTGGGCAGTGGTGCAAGCCTGAGCGCAGCGCAACTGGGCTGCGCTGGGGCAAGGACCAGGACCAGGTGATATTCAAAGGTGATGCACCATGGCGCAGCACCATTGCATATGGCAAGGTCTGCGCACATACTGTGCATGGCGCAGTGGCACTGCGTTAGCAAAAGCCACAGATAGGGAGCACGGGGATGCGCCAGCGCAAGTGCAGTTGTGCTAGGTGCATCCCCAGCGATTTTCAGGGGGCATGCAAATGAGGCCATAATATATGCAAGGTGCAAATGGAGCCATTTGCATGTCATTATGGCCCCATTTGCATGCCTTGCACAGGGCAGCCTGGCAACTTGTGCCTGGCGCCTTGCACAGCATGACATGGACAGTGGGGATCCCGAGGCATCCTCCACCCCATAGCTACGATCGCTGGCGTATGTGTACAATGTAATCCCTGGTAGTCTAGTGGCCCCCACAGTCCCCGATTCTACAAAAAATGTCAATACCACCGTCCCTGGTGGTCTAGTGGAACCCCACCGTTGCCATGATCATGATAAATGTACATTAAAATAGCCCTGGTAGTCTAGTGGACCCCCTCCTCCTGGGTTCCCAATCTCAGTACAGCTCCCAGGCGTAATTCCTGGTAATCCAGTGGCACCCCCACCACTCCACCACCATGGGACCCTCGCCCACCCGCTCCCCCATCATCAGTGGGCAGCTGCATCCACCCGCTCACCCCACAGCTAGTAATGGAACCAGTGAACCAGAGGTGGCTATCTCTGCAAAGCAGTGTGCAAAAGTTGGAAATTAGTGTCCAAAAGGTGGATAAGCAGAAAAGGGCAAAATTCAGCAGAAGGGCAGACAGCAAGGAGAACCAGGGATAAATGACAACCAAGGAAGGGCTGGAGTAAAACAGTGAAGCAGTCTAGGAGGTCAAATCATGGAAAGCCATGTGTGCAAATGCCAGGAGCCTTAGCAACAAGATGGAAGATCTGGAGGCTGTCATGGTACAGTCAGACCTGGACATTGTGGCCATCACTGAAACCTGGTGTAATGATAACCATGACTGGGAGATGGCCATACCTGGCTACAACATATTCAGAAGAGACAGAGCAGGCAGGAAGGAGGAGGAGTGGCACTGTATGTGAAAAATGACATAAGGGCCACACAGATCCAGGAGGAACAAAATGGGGAGAATACTGTGGGTTAAGCTAGAAAGGAAAATGAGGCAGCCATCCGCACAGGTGTGGTCTATAGACCACCAGCCCAGGAGGAAGAAACAGATAGGGAGCTGATGCTAGCCATCCAAAGGATGGCTGACAAGAGTGAGTAGTACTGGTTGGAGACTTCAATATACCAGATGTGGACTGGAGCATCCCAGCAGCAGCATCAACTAGGAGCAGATTTATCCTGGACTCCCTTCAGGGTGCCTTCCTCAAGCAACTGGTCATGGAACCAACTCTGCAGAAGGCAATACTGGACCTTGTGCTCACAAACAGGGACAGTGTGATGGGGGTAACAGTGGGGAGCACCTGGGAAACAGTGACCACCAGTCATTGTGGTTTGAAATCACAGAAAGAGCAGAACCAAACCACACAAAAACACGTATCCTGGATTTTAAGGGGCAGACTTTGGGAAAATGGGGAGATGCTTGAAAGAGGCATTAAGGGAATGGGACAGGAATCAGGGATTGAGGAACAGTGGGCAGTATTTAAAATGGGATTATAAGAACAACAGAATTATGCATTAAGCAGGTTAGAAGAGGAAAAGAAAGAGGAGACCATTATGGTTTCCAAAGAGGTAGCAAAAGAAAGAGCCAAAAGACTGCATTCAGGCAATACAAAAGACACAGGCAGAAGGGGATAGGGAGAAGTACCAGGAGAAACAAAGGGAGGCAGGGAAGTCAGTAAGGAAGCCAAAGCTCAGACAGAAGAACACATTGCAAAATCAGTGGTTAAAGGGGACAAAACCTTTTACAGGTACATAAGTGAAAAAAGAAAAGACAAAGGGAGGATAGTTAGACTGAAGGGGAGGATGGGCAGCGTGGAGGATGACAGCAGTAAAGCTGACATACTGAACAGGTATTTCTGCTCAGTCTTTACTAAGGAAGAGGGGGTAATGGGTCTGAAGGGTACAAGGGGTGAGAATGGTGCAGCAATGGACACAAGTCCCTTTACGAGAAAGGTCCTGAAGGAACTGGAAGTAATAAGAGTTGACAAAGCAATGGGGCCAGATGGGGTGCACCCCAGGTCCTTAAAGAACTAAAGAGGTGGTGGCTGAACCTCTGGCTATCCTGTTCAGCCAATCACTGGAAACAGGGAGGTACCCAAAGACTGGAGGACAGCAGATGTAGTCCCTTATACAAAAGTGGAACAAAGAGGAAGCAGGGAACTACAGGCCAGTCAGCCTCACCTCGGTAGTGGGAAAGATCATGGAAGCACTACTGAAGGAGAGATTGGTGGAACATCTGGTTGTCAATGGACTACAGGACCCAAGGCAGCATGGTTTCACCAGGGGAGGTCATGTCAGACCAACCTCATTGAATTTTTGACTGGGTGACTAGGGAGGTGGATCAGGGAGGGCAGTGGACATGGCCTATCTGGACTTCAACAAGGCCTTTGACACTGTGCCACATAGAAGACTATTACACAAACTGGGGAATATGGGTGTGGGCAGGACAGTAGTGTGGTGGGTGAGGTAACTGGCTGGGTGGCAGGACACAGAGGGTGGTGGTAAATGGCTGTCACTCCACAGGGGAAGAGTGACCAGTGGGGTACCACAGGGATCAGTGCGGGACCGGTCCTATTCAACATCTTCATCAGTGACATTGCACAGGATATAGAAGGCAGAATTTCACTGTTAGCTGATGACACAAAGCTCTGTAACAGAGTAGACACACCAGAGGTGTAGACAGAATGAGAAGGACCTGCAGAAACTTGAAGAATGGTCAAGGGTTTGGCAGTTGAAATTCAATGCAAAGAAGTGCAAGATAATGCATATAGGGCACAAAAACCTGGCACAATATATCAGTTGAGGGGTGAGGATATAGCATGCACCAAGCAGGAAAGGGATCTTGGGGTTGTCATCTCTGATGATCTCAAGTAGGAAACAGTGTGACAAGGCATCAGGTAAAGCAAATAGGATGCTGGGATGTATAGGCAGGGCATCACCAGCAGGAAAAGGAGGTCATTATTCCGCTATACAAGACACTAGTGAGGCCCCACCTGGAGTACAGTGTACAGTTCTGGAGACCATACCTACGTAAGGACATAGACAGGGTAGAGAAGGTGCAGAGGAGGCAACAAAGATGGTGCATGGGTTGCATCAGAAATCCTATGAAGACAGGTTGAAGGAACTGAACATGTACTCCCTGGAGGAGAGGAGGAGAGGATATGATAGAGACATACAAGTATCTTACAGGGAGGAACAGGGTGCAGGAAAACACTATTTTTAAGCGAAAAGATGTTTCAGGACTAGGGCATGGGATGAAGTTGGAGGGAGGCGATTCAGAGAAACATGAGAAAGAATTTCTTCACGACGAATGTGGTGGACAAGTGGAACACCCTGCCAGAGGAAGTGGTGGGGTCTGAAACAATCACGGGATTTAAGAATGCATGGGATAGACATAAAGGAATTCTAGAGGTCAGAGGTAAGGGGAAATAGACTTCTAGGAAAACAAACTGAACTTACAAGCGCAAATGGGCAGACTAGGTGGGCCATAGGCCCTTATCTGCCGACACTGTCTATGTATCTATGTATACCGCCTGGCCGCCTGCCAAATGATAGGTGCAGTATGGGCTGCAAGCCCATTGGTCCCCTATGTGGACAACTGGGCTTGCAGGGCACTATGAGACAGTCCCAATATGTGAATGAATCATTCACACATATATGGACTGTTAGTACAATGTGCCCTGTAAGCCCATTAGTTACCACAGGGGATGGGCTTACAGCCCATACTATTCTGTCATTCAATCTGGCCGGGTGAGTGCTCTGAAATGAGATACAGCTGCCGCCACATTGATGGGGGGTGAGGTGGGTTAGGGGTCCTGTGTAGGTGGGAGTGGTGAGGGGTGCCACTGGATCACCAGGAAATTACGTGTGGGCGCTGTACTGTGATGGGGGACCTGGGAGGGAAGGGGTACCACTGGACTACCAGGGACTGGTACCTAACACATCCACCATGATCGGGGACTTGGGTGGGAGGGAGGTCCACTAGACTACCAGAGAATGTTGTATCCTAAATTTACATTGATCACAGCAACAGGCGGGGAGAGGGTTCCACTAGACCACCTGGGACAGTCATAGTAACATGTATCGGGGCATCGGGTGGGAGGGGGGACCACTAAACCACCAGGGATGGACATGGATAATATATCTTGGGGAATCAGGGGGGCCACTAGACTGCCAGGGATGTTGCTGTATACGTTTACCGGCAATCGCGGCTATGGGCTGGGGATCCGGGTCAGTGTATGCTTGTGAATGGTGTTCTGGGTGGGCCGGTGGCCACCCAAGGCTGGGCTGCTGTGTTGCACTCTGCAGTACTGCAGCCTGCCTTTGGGTGGCTGGGAGTTGCTCCTACTCTGCAAGGGCTCAGCTTTCAACCCCCCATGTGGTGCAATGCAGGCTGAATATCGGGATGTGCCGCATATGCGTGGGCACTCCCCCTGCATCTGCGCTGCATACCATTACATTGTGCCCTGGTGCATCAGGAGTTGCCCTACGCTGGGCAGCCTTTTCATTATCCTGCCGGGGCACAATGCAGAGTTGCGCCAGCACAACTCTGTTTCACCAGGTGCAACCCCTTTGAATATCCCGGCCTGTAAGTTCAGGATCCATTGTCGGACTTCTTTCTTAAGATCTTCTCGATCTGGTATACTGATGTGTGTACAGGAGAGTCCTGAGAAGAAGAAGAAGAAGAAGAAGAAGAAGGTCGAGAAGAAGAGGGAGTCCCAGGCAAATCATCTGGCAAAATGGAATCTGGCTGGAGAGTGTCAGGAGTGGGAAGATCTGTAGGAACTAGTTGCAAGTTGTCTGGAGGGATCTCGGCTTCAGCGAGGATGGCAGGCTCAAGTGTAGCTTCATTGTTAGGTGGACTGGGGTTGTCTGGAAGGTTGTTACTCAGGTACCCATGTTTCAGTCGGTTTATGTGGACTTTGTTGTATACCAGCTTTCCATCTGACTTGCGTCGCAGATGAACGTGTACAGAAGGAAGCTTTTCCATGATGTAGAAGGAACCAGTCTAGGGACAAAGCAGTTTCTTGGTGGTGCCCAGAACAAGGACAGGTCGGTACGTATACACAATGTCACCAACAGTGAATGAAGGCTCATGCAACTTGGCTGTGGGCATTTTCTGCATTGCAGATTTTCTCTGGTCCAATGTGATGATTGCAACATGTCTGGCAAGCTCAACCTGTTCCAGCATTGGAATAATGAAAGAAGAAGCTGACTTAGGAACTTCTGTCAGTGAGATATCCCTGTCCAGTGGAGTTCTTGGGTGGTGTCCATGGACTAAGAAGAATGGTGTGTACTCTGTACTGTCGACACAAGGGCTGGTATATTGGCAGTGTCAGTGGCTCAGTAGGTAGCACACTCGCCTCTGAGGCCGGGAGATCAGAGGGCTGTGGGTTCATTTTCCACATCTGGCACTTGGGTTAATATCCCAGTACTGACACTGTAATGCAGCATGAGAGGGGTGCTGCATTTCTGAGGTGCCGTCTTTCGGATGAGATGTTAAACCGAGGTCCCATCTGCCTGGATTGGTGGTAGTTCAGGTGGATGTTAAAGATCCCATGGCGCTTATCGAAAAGAGTAGGGGAATTTCCCCGGTGTCCTGGCCAAATTTCCCTTATTCACTAAAAATACCACCAACAGCTTAATCTGGTTCAAGGTCAGTTGGAATTCATCTGTATCCCCCTCCCCCCGGGTCGTGCCTGAAAATAGGCAAGATTTGTCTAGTGCACTTACCCGGTCAACAAAAGCTAAATAAATAAATAAATAGGCAAATTGCACATAGGGGACAAAATGATGCCGAGTGTCGTAAGTCTCATCCAGGTACTTGGAAAGTGTGCTGAGAATGGTAGACATCAATCTTTCACTCTGTCCATTGCATTGTGGATGGTAACTTGTGGTATGTGTCTTTATTATGTCGAGAAGTTTGCTTGTTTCTCGGACAATGGTGGAAAGGCAGTTAGTGCCTCTGTCTGCATGTAGGTATGATGGGGTACCGTGACAACAAATAACAGTGTTGAGAAAGGCATTTGCCACAGTGGCAGTTTTAATGTCTTTTAGGGGGATGAGTTTCAAATACTTTGTTAGGTAGTCCACAAAAGCAAGAATGTATTTGTTGCCAGAGTCAGAGCATGTTGGTAAGGGCTCAAGAATATCAGTGCTGACTCTTTGAAAGGTTCAGTGGCTACAGGCATTGAAATGATGTGTGCCTTTGTCGGTTTGGCAGGAGGCTTTCTTTGGGAGCAGGGCTGGCACGGTTTTACAAATCGGACAATATCCCTGTTCATGTGAGGCCAGAAGAAGTGAAGCCTTGTCTTTTTGTGAGTTCTGTGTATTCCCATATGACCTCCAGAAAGTGGAGAGGCATGAATGGAGAGAGAGAAGAACTTGATTAATTAGAGAGGCTGGCACAACTAGCTGTACATGCGTTATATCCGTGTGATGACCCTTGTCTTCCTTGGTCCAAATGTGAAAAAGCACACATCGTCATTGAGGCAAGTATTACGAAGCAAAGGAAAGTACATCTTGGCGATGCTTCTTTTGCTGCGGTAAGGTTCCAGACTCTAAGTAGGTGATTATGTCCATAAATTGAGTGTCAGTTCTTTGTTGCGTTTTAACAGTTGCCAGGGACAGATCATTTGTAGAGGAGATGAGAAGCTCTTCAGCTACTTGCAGTAACTGAGGATCTGTGTGTCTTTCTGTAGAAGTGGTTGGCAGCAGCAAAGCAACTTGAGATGTTGTAGGAGTGTCCACAGGAAGCACATCCATGGTGTGGAAAGGAAGAGCTTGTAAGCAGGATTCTTCATCTGTTGAGGAGGATGCGAAGGGATATCATCTGTGGCTTACACCATCGGCATTTGAGTGAACTCGACCTGGTCTGTACTGAATTTCAGACTTGTAACTCTGTAACATGGCGATCGATCGGGCGAACTTGCCTACTGGCTCCTTCATTTCGAATAACCACCTAAAGGCAGAGTGATCAACGATAGCTGTAAAAGAGGAGTAGCGAATGTAGCAGTCAAATTTCTTTACGGCAAATACCATGACTAGACATTCTTTTTCTGTGATGCCATAGTTCTGCTCAGCTGAAGAAAGAAAGCGCCTGGCATAGGAGACAACTCATTCTGTTCGGTCTTGAATTTGACAGAGCACAGCACCCACAGCAAAGGAACTAGCATTTGAGTAGAGTTTGAAGGGTTGGTCGAACCTTGGGTAGGCCAAAACTGGAGAAGAAATTAGGTTTTGTTTTAAGGTTTCAAATGCCTCTTTACATTCGGAAGTCTAATTATAGTCCCATCCCTTTTTGGTGAGGGCATACAGTGGAACTGCGATCTTGGCATAGTTGCAAATGAACTTTCAGTAGTAGCCAGACAAGCCCAGGAAAGCTCAAAGGTCTTTGAGATTGTTAGGTTCTGGATAGTCTTTGACTGCTGAGAGCTTGTCTGGATCTGGAGAGATGCCTTGAGAACTAACCACATGTCCCAGGTAATGAATTTGATGCTGTGCAAAACAACAGTTTTCTGGGTGAAGTTTGAGATTGGCTTGTCTGAGATGTTTGAACACTTCTTTGAGACGTTGGTGGTGCTCTGGAAAAGTTTTGCTGAAGACAATCACATCGTCCAGGTAGACCAGGCAAGATTTCCAAGACAACCCACATAGTACAGCTTCCATAATGCGTTGAAATGTGGCTGGACTGTTCCAAAGACCCATAGGCAGATATTTGAATTGGAAAAGTCCCCAGTGGCAGTGCCATGCTGTGTATGGACGAGAAGCTGGATCTATGGAAACTTGATAGAAACCACTCTGAAGGTCTAGAGTGGTGAAGTAAGCAGGACTGGCCGCACCAAGACTCTCTAAGGCATCTTTGGTTGTAGGCAAGGGTTGAGCATCCTGCACTGTGTAGGCACTGAGTTTTCTGTAGTCTACTACAAAGTGATACCCTTTGTCCTTCTTTACCACCAGCAGGCAAGGTGCACCCCAGGGACTTGTAAACTCTTTGACAATGTCTTGTTCAACCATGTCTTTGATTATGTCCTCTAGGACTTGTTTCTGTTTTTGTCCCACTTTGTAGGCTCACTGATGGATTGGCTTCTGGCTGGGCTGCACTTCGATGGTGTGTTGCAGGATATCGCAGCATCCGAGCTCGTTATCTGGACCTACGAAGACATCCGGGTAATTCTCTAGAAATTTCAGATGTTGTTGCTTTTCTGTTGGAGATGCTGGAAGTTTTGAAGAGGATAGTTACTGACTGAGGGGTAATTCTGTTGAAGCTTGAGTGGTTGTGATAGTATTGACAGGAATAGAGTTGGTGGAACCAGGCTGAGGTACTTGTATGAGATGGAGCTAGTCTCCTAATGACAAGCAGACAAACTTTCTGATGTTGGCACCCTTTGAAATGACCACAGGCTCATCTGTGAAGTTGCAGCATTTCTGGAAAACTGTGCCACCATGCACCGCCGATAAGGTGTTTCCTGGAAGGAGACCTGACGAATGCAGCACAGGGGATCCCATGATGATGCCAAAAACACCTTGTGAAAGTTGTTCACCTCAAATCTTAGCAATCAGAACCATCTCTGACTGAGGAGACACAGTGACCGAGTCTATAGCTGCGAGTTGCCTCTGAGAATCTAGTGACAATTTGTTTGAGACAAAGTCTAGGATGGCTTTGTGAGCTTTGAGGAAGTCCAGGCCAAGAATTATTGCAGGTTGAAGATCAGGCACTATGTAAAACTTGACAGTAGCTTGCTGTGAGCCAAATTGGAGCTTGAGATGGAACACACCTGTGATGGGTACTGTATCTGCACTTGTTGTGATAATGTACATTAGGTTAGCTGGAGAGACATTAGGTACGTGACAAATAGCTTGGTTGTTCAGAATACTGATGTTGATAACTGATATTTCTGCTCCAGTGTCGACCAAGGCATGCATGGACCAATCTCCGATAGTGACAGGTACATAGTTTGCTAGGAGAGGTGATTAGATGACAGGTACCTTTGCCCTTGGAAGGGAGAGGGCACCAGAGTTCGCAGTTGGAGGATGCATTTTGTTTGAGTTATGAGAGTCAGAGGGGAGGTCAGTTGCTGTGTTCCCCTGATCCTGAAAGTATCTGCAGTTATCTTGCTGATTGTGCAGCGGTTGGTGCCTTTGGTTCACTTGATTTCTATTCTACTTTAGCTTTCAGCAGACAGCAGCAGTGTGTCCTCTGAATCCACACCACTGGCATGTCACAGGCTCATGTGAGGGAGTAGATGGATCAAGTCACTGTTGAAATGGTTGAAGAGCATTGACAGAGGTAGCAGAAGAAGCAGTTGAGCTGAGGTGCAGACTATTGACAGTTGTGGTGAGCATCTCGATCATTGATTGCTGCTGCTGAACACATGTTGTGAGTGCAGCTAACTGTGATGACTTAGGTGCTTGTACAATAGTGGTGGCCTGGGACATTAATATGGACTCTTGTGCAAGTCGTGCAGCTTGGATTGTGTCCATCCAGGCTGTTGGTTTCTATTGAATTACATAAAGATGGAGTTGAGGAAGCAGTCACTAGACAAATATTGTGATTTGCTCTTTCTCAGGTTTCTGCAGACATTTGCAGTGAGACTCGATGTCCACTATGAAGGCTTCAAGAGATTCCGAGGGTTGCATGATGCATTCCCACAGTTGCTGCTGGTGAGGACTCCATATGGACCATGCAAATAACTTGATGGATGCGTAAAATAAAGAATAAAGGTTTATTCTCTGCAGTAGATGTTCTCTTCATAGGGACAAGCCCTAGATTAACTGATTCTCTGACTGACAGGCATACACAGCTCTGCCAGGCAGTGCAACAAATTGTTACATGCAGGTTCTAAGTGCTCTTAAAGGATCAGAAGCTAACAACATCAAGCCCCATGCTTAATGTGTACTTCATAAAACCAATGGAAGTCTAAATATGTGTCTGATCAATACCACCAGCATTACAACCACTTAAACATTCAGCCTGCACTCACTTCACCTGAACTTAACACTCCCTTGTGCAGCCAAGTAAACTATATTGGGTGCTCACTCTAAGGTTTTTTAACCAATTGCACTACTTCTCAGTAAATTACAGCCACAAAATACTTGTGAATGGTTATTTGCATAATTCAAACTGTTTTTTATTGCTCAAACTTCGACATTATCCCAAAAATTGTTGTAATTCAAAACCTGCATACCTTTATTTTTTCACCAAACCATCCAAAGACATATCCTTGGCATAGGTGCTATCATCCCTGAAAATCTAGTGAAGAACTTTAATACTGTCTAAGCTGTAGGTGAGAGCAAAAATCCCCCATGTTAAGTATAGAGGGAAAAAAAAGTTTTTTCCCACTTTTTTGACGCTCCATATCTCGAAAACAGTACAAGATGCCCTCATGAAACTTTCCACATCTTGAGACTCTGACAGCCTGATCATATTTGCCAAAGTTTCTGCTAAATCTTTAAACAATGGCAAAGTTATTAGGGTGCAAAATATTGGGTTTAACATTAAACAGCCTGCTCAACCTTAACTGCTACAGCACCACTGTAATATAGATACATAGATATTATAGTAGCACTGTTGCACTCCTATGGATAGGGTTAAATCTTTACTTCTATGTTAAGCTCAAAATTGTACACTTTACCGTTTAAGTGATTCGGATTAAATTGTGTGTGCAGCATCAATGACTGAAGATCTCTTAAAGTGCCAAGTTTCAATCCGGTCAGATGTGTGGGTGTGGAAATACTGAGTGTCACAAAATATGTAAATTACTGTTTTTGGTAAAATTCTTTGTTACACTGCTGAGCAAATATGGCTTGGGATTTTGGTCTGAATTTTTATGGTAGAAATTTCTTGGGTCACAGATGTGCCTTTTTCAAGATTTGGTGAAAAAATATTAATCCATTCAAAAGTTATTAAATTTAAAAATTTCCCAATATTTTCAATAGGAAAAATTAGATGTTCACCTTGAAAAAGGATTCTTGGTCACAAATGGGCAATCCTTTATTGTAAATGGCCAATCCTTTGTTGCCAATGAGGAATTTTTTTTTGTGCTGTTTGCACTTTAATAACTTCACAAACATTCAACCCATTTGCATGAAATTAAGCAGGTGCCATCAGGGAATGAAGATCTCTTGATATGCAAATTGTCGTTGTGGTCAGATGTGTGGGTGCAGAGACACAGAGTGTTAAATGTCATGATCCTATAGTTAGGGTTCAACCTTCACGTCTATGTTAAACTTGATTATAAAATGGGCAAGTAAAATCCTTAATTTTAATTGGCTATTAGCCGTGCATTAGAAGTGCCTAATGCACGGCAAATAACAAGTGCTGGCAATCCATAGTAAATCCAGAAAGAAAATCAAGGAGCAAAAAGAATGTTCATTTCTTGATCGAATCATAACGCCCACCATGTTTTTGTCTTGCAAACCGGAACATCAAAGTCAGGTAAGGACACAGGTCAGAGTCACCCCACATAAATCCCAAACTCACCACAGCTTGTGTTAGTTTCACTTGATCCATAAATAAAATGAACAACATGCCATCAAACTCACAATTTGACTGAGCTAGCAGCCATTCAACCATTGTAAGTTTAACGCGTCTCTCTTTCTCTCTGCCACAACAGCACGTCTCTTGGGAGCCGTAATGACATTAAAAAGAAATCTCTATAACTCCGACTGTAGTAATGAAATGAGAAATTACTTTTGTCACTGTCTCTCCTCTCCGTCATCCCCCGATTGTTCTCCTCGGACTTTTAAACATACCTACAAACAACGCTGCTCTTCCGGTCTGTTCGGAGATTATTTAAAACCATCACTGCCTTTGAAGCCAGATTCCGTTTACGCTGTCAGCGTGTGTGTGTGTATGGGCATGAGACGGGACTCTCCATTATGTATTAAAGTAGCTGTCTTTTAAATTGTACTTTCTTTTAAATTTTCAATCACGGCTCGCTCCATAGCCCATTAGCTAACCTGCTGTCTTCCTCGTCCTTCAGTCCACAGACAGTCCCATCTCGCGCCCACACACACATACACACATGCTGAAAGCAAACGGACTCTGGCTTCAACGGCAGTGAAGCTCAAAATCTGCAGATTAAATAGAAAATGTGGATCAGTAGCTGGTGTGACACCCTTTATCTTTAAAATCACTCACCAGCATTTCAAACACTGTGCTTGTTTCTTTCAAGGCAGTGATGGTTTTAAATCATCTCCAAACAGACTGGAAGAGCAGAGCTGTTGTAGGAATGTTTAAAAGTCCGAGGAGAACAATCAGGAGACGACGGAGAGGAGAGACAGTGGCAAAAGTAATTTCTCATTTTGTTACTACAGTCAGAGTTATACAAGATTTCTTTTTAATGTCATTATGGCTCCCGAGAGACATGCTAACTGGAGAACATTTTGAATGTTTTTTTAATGGTTGTTGTATAAAAACTATAGTTATGCAATTGCAGCTTTACAGGCGGAAGGACTATTTTACCTAAAAATTCACACAACATGTAACTTTATTTTGTATTAAACTTCAGAATTTTGATTGTCACAGTTATGACAAATACAGGTTCCCATTTTATAAGCGCAATAAGACACTCCGGGGGTGTGCATTAGACATTTCTAATGTACGGTCAGGGACTAAACGCACCCGGCCTGCGGCCTCATGCCTTATTATGCCCCTGACCGTGCGTTAGAAATGTCTAATGCACACCCCCTCATGTCTTATTGCTTACACATTTGCACTTTAATATCTTCCCAAGTATTCAACTAATTTGAATGAAATGCACCAGCAAGGACCAATGATCTTTTAATCTGCCAAGTTTCATTACAGTCAGATGTGTGGGTGCGGAAATACAGAGTGTCAAAAAATGTTACACCACTGTGCAAATATTGCTTGGGATTTTGGTTTTAGATTTTTATGGTAGAAAGGTCTTGGGTCACGGATGTGCCTTTGGAAGATTTGGAGAAAAAATATTAAGCCACTCAAAAGTTTTAGTTTTAAAATTTCCTATTATTTTCAATGGGAAAAGTTTGATGCGAGCCTCAAAACAGGATTCTGTGTCACAAATGAGTAAGCCATTGTTGCAAATGGGGAATCTTTTTTTGTGCTGCCACCGTGTTTTTTCTTAGCAAGACATATAAATAAAAAACAAGAAAAAAAGATGTTTTTTGAAGTAACCAACACATATGTTCTATTAATCAGGACCCATTCTATGTGATTCTAGTGCTATTTTTTTTATAAATCACTAGGAAATGTGTTTTTTTAACATGCTGGAATCTTTTTTCACAGATTTGTGAAAAAAGAATCACGAAACAGGATCCTGTTTCGCAATTTGGAAAAAGGAATTTTCTTTTTTCGAAATTTTAAAAAAAGAATGTGAAACAGGATTCTGTTTCACAGTTTGTGAAAAAGGATTTTTATCTTTCACAAATTGTAAAAAAAAAGAAAACTCTAAAAATTGTCCTGTTTAGCAATTTTTAAAAAAAGAATAGTTATAGTTGTTTTTTTTTATCACTTCACAGTGAAGCAGCGGCTTGGAATTTTGTTTTAAAATTATCAGGGTACTAAGGGCTTGCTCCATGGATGTGCCTTTTGCTGGTTTGGTGAAAGCAGATTACTTTGCTCTGAAGTTCTAGGTCTTTAAATTTTCCTTTGTTTTCCATATACCATAGTAATGTGAGGTGTATGCAGTCGTTTCTTTGTTAATCCACTGTGAAGTCATGGCTTCCAATTTTTTTATGAAAATTTCAGAGTACAGAGGGCTTGCCCTATAGATGTGCCTTTTGCTGGCTAGGTGAAGAGATGTTCATTTGGTGCAGAGTTATGCCATTTTCAAATTTTCCTGTGATTCCTATAGAATAACATTGCAATGTGAGGTCTTTCTTTGGTACTGTGCAGCATGGGACGGGAGACAACCACAGTATCTTTAAAATTATGGATGGGACTCCCCTATGCAAATATGGGTACTGCTGTGGACTGATAAGAGTGCAAGGCTTGGAGGGCCCTGTACTCCCACAGGGAAATAAGGATATGATTACAATATCTCAAAAATTATGGATGGATACTGACCAGGGCCCAGAGGGCCCTGTGCTCCCACACTCAAACATGGATACCATTATGGACTGATGTGAGGGCCCTGTGCTCCTACAGGGAAATAAGGATGCAGTTACAATATCTTAAAAAGTATGCATGGATTGGGCCCTACACTACTACAGGTGAATAAGGATATTATACTATCTCAGAAAGTTAGGAACGTGTTTGCAAAAAAAACATTGTTAATGCACTAGTTAGGGTTCTAACATCAAAAGCAAGGACATATGTTAGGGTTTTTAACCCTAATACCCCACCCCCACCCTGCAGGCAGCAACTGGCGTGAGGTGTGCATTGGGGTTGTCAACCCTAAAATTATCATATGCTGTACCCATCTCAGCTTATTTACTCATGGAATGGGGTGAACTTTAGGGTTGGCAACCCCAAGGCACACCCAATGCCTGTTCCTACCTGCAGGGTGGGAGTGGGGTGTTAGGGATGGAAACCCTAACAGGACAGTTCCCTACTTTTGATGCTGAAACCTTAACTAGTGCATTAACAAAGTTTTTTGCAAAGGACACAGATATATGGGGGTGAGGTCGGGCCCTATAGTTATGATTAAAGATCACGTGCAACGGTTTTTACATATTGTGAAAAGCTTAAATTCAAGTCCCTGTGTCATACGGACATACATACAAATATACGAAGAAGTCAGCGGTAGAAGGCCATTTGGTCTGTTTAGTCTGTTTGTATTGTAGGGTCCACAGCTTGAGCTACTGTCCCTGGCCCCCATCCCCACTCCTCCCATCCTTCCTACCCATGATTCTTATTTTTCCCTTGCCTGTCCCAGCCTCTTTTGAAACTACCCACTGTCTTCAACAAGATCACCTCTTCTGGCACCGCATTTCAAGTATCCACCACCCTCTCTGTGAAGAAGTACTTTCTGACCTCTCTCCTAAACCTCCCCCCTCCAGCTTAAGACAGTGCTCTGTCATGTTATGGTTGCCACTCAGCTTACAGACCCTTTTCATCCACCTTTTTTTTTTTTTCTTTCAAATTCTATTTTTTCCTCCCCTCCATGACCCCACCGAACTCTCTCTGGTGACTGCCCAGTCCTCGGACTCTACCTCCCTTGCATGACCTGACTCGTCTCCTCCCCCCCAGCACCAGGCATCCCCCAGGTCTACCCTCTGGGGAAGGGTTGCCCCCACCCAGGGCGCTCTTTCTTATAGGGTTGAGCACTGGGCTGGGGAAGAGTAGGACCAAGGAGAGAGCTGCGTCCAACTTCCGGGAGTGTGGTCCTTGGGTGGGAGGCACCATCACCTATCATTGGGAGGAGGGGGGTATTTACTTAGGTAGTTCCCCTGTGGAGCCTGGCTGTCAAGGCAACATACTGCCATGCCTCCACCCCCAGGTATATGCCACGACAATGCTTTTGGCTCCCCCTAGCTGCCGCCAGAGGTCGCTCCTTGAGTGATCATTCTCACCATCCCTTCCCAGGAAGAGACAGCAGTCCTCCGGATGCTCAATCTCCACCCTCCCCTGCCTACCCCCAGTTCCCCGGGCTCGTTCCCGAACCTGGGTTGCTGGCGTGGTGTGAGGTGTGGCATCCAGCGCCTCAATCCTGAGCTCCACCAGGCCGATGCCCTTCTCATCCACCTTATTTATCCTTTTCAAGTGCCTGAAGGTCCCAGTCATGTCCTCTCTCTCTCTTCTTTCCTTCAGGTAGTACATGGTCAGTGCCCTCAACCTCTTCTTGTGTGCCTTATCTTGTTGACCCTCTATCATCTATGCAGCCCTCCTCTGGACCTTCTCCAGCAGGTTAATGTCCTTTTTGAGGTGTGGGCACCAGTACTGAACTCAATACTCTAGATGTGGCCTCACTAGTGACCTGTATAAGGGTAGTATAACCTCCTGTCTCCTACTACTGAGCACCCTATCTATGCATCCCAGCAACTTGTTTGCCCTTGCTGCTGCTTTCTTGCAATATGTGGAGTGATTTGGGTCACTAGTGAGCCTTCTCCTCCTGTGATGCAGATGTTTGGACTCTACCCAGGTAGTAATCTGTCCTGGGATTCTTGGCTCCAGTGTGCATAACTGCATTTCTTGGCATTGAAGTCAAGCTACCAGAACCTGGACCACCTCCCCAGCTTTTCAAGATCATCCTTTAGGTCCTGTATCCGTTCAGCTGTGTCCACTCACCCGCAAAGATTGGTGTCATCTACAAATGGACACGTTTTACCTTTAATGCCATCCCAGTGTCATTGATGATGACACTGAACAACACCAGCCCCAGCACTGAGCCCTGTGGGACCCCACTGGTGACCTCTCTGGTACCAGATAACTCTCCTCGCACAACCACCTTCTGGGTTCTATCCCACAGCCAGTTTTCCACCCATCTGGTCATCTTATCCCCAACCCCGAGGTCTGCCAACTTCCTGATCAACTTTTTGTGGGGCACAAGGTCTTGCTGAAATTCAGATAGAGGATGTCTACTGCTTGGCCTCTGTCTATGGTGCTAGTATCCCAGTCAAAGAAGTAAATCAGATTTGTTTGACATGACCCACCCAATGAATCTGTGCTGCCTCACATCCTGGACACCATGCTTCTCTAGATATTCCACCAACCTTTCTTTAAGTATAGTCTTCATGGGCTTGCACATGATTGAGGTCAGACTGACTGGTATGTAATTCCCTGGGTCATTCTTGGGACTACTTTTGTGGAGGCGCGCCACATGTGCTGTTCTTCAGTCCTGTGGTACCACACCTGACTCCAGTAAACTATTAAATAAGCCTACCAGTGGCCCTGCCAGCTCCTCAGCCAGTTCCCTTAGTATCCTTGGATGTACTCTGTCCAGGCTTGGTGAGTTGTCCACTTTCAATGCTAGCAGCTCCTCCCTCATGCTATCATCCTCTATCACAGCATCTGTGCCCCCCCCCACTTGCTCCTCTTCTCCCTTCTGAAGGCACTAGTCCATCCTTCTCCCCGGTGAAGATGGAACAGAAGTATTCATTTAGTATCTCTGCTTTTTCCCATTATCCTTCACCCACTCCTCCCCTTCCTTAAGCCTAACAATCCCATCCTTCTTGTCCCTTTCTCACTTGTATAGTGAAAGAAGACACTCCACCCCTTCTTAATTCCTTCAGCTATCTGCAGTTCCTTAGCCCAAACTGTGGAACAGGGTGCAGCAGCAGTGCCTGTTTGGGACAAGGGACATGGGTAGCAGAGTGTAGCAAAGGATCTGGCTTTTGTGGCAGGGGGCAGCAGGGAGAAGCTGCCCCAACTGTGAAAGCAGGGGACAGGGTGGAGCAAATATCCCAACTCATGTGGCAAATGGCAGCATGGTACAGCAACCCTAACTGTGGAGGCATGAGGCTCTCGGGCACAGCAGGCCAGAGCAGTCTTGACTGTGTAGACAGGAGCAGGGTTCTGCAGCCTTGGCTGTGGTGACAGAGATGGAGGATAGCATGGTGCTGCACCCTGTTGCCTCCTGCAGAAAGAGTTGAGGTTGCTGCACCCTGAACCCCTCTGTACCCCACCCCCACAGTCAGGGCTAATGCACCTTGTTTCCCCCTATTCTTATCTCCATAGTCAGGGCTGCTGTGCTCTTCCACGCACTAGAATCCCAGGTCCACAGCCTGCACAGTTAGGGCTGCTGCACCATGCTGCCACTTGCCACAAGAGTCAGGGCATTTGCTGCACCCTGTCCCCTGCCTCCACAGTTAAGGCACTTGCACCCTGCTGCCCCCCTGCCACCAGAGTCAGATCCTTTGCTATACCTTGCTGTCCATGTCCCTAGTCCCAAACAGAAGTGGCTGCTGCACCCTGTCCCACAGTTTGGGCTGTTATACCCTGATGCCTTCCCCTTCTCCTGCCCAAACAGTCAGGGCTGCTGCACCCTGCACCCTCTTTCCTCACCCAATAACACAAGATGAAAGTATTTTTCCATGTTTTATTTTGAGCAGTTTGGGAAGTGTAGCAAAGTATCTGACTCTGGTAGGAGGTAGCAACATAATGCAATAACCCTAACTGCAGAGGCAAGGGGCTCTATGGTGCAGCAGGGCACACTGGTGGCAGGGGACAGAGGACAGCATAGTGCAGAAGCCTTGACTGTGAGGGCAGGACACAGGTGGGCATTGGGGTACAGCAGCCCTAATTGTGGCACAGGGTGCATGTGGTGCAGCAGCCCAGCCCATATGGGGCAATGGAAGTGCATTGCACGGTGCAGCAGCCCCAACTGTGGAGGCAGAAGTTTATGGGACTCTAGGGTGTAACACAGCACAGCAGCCCTGACTGTGGAGACAGGATCAGGGGCAACAGGGTGCCATAGCCCTGACTGTGGGGATGGGGACAGAGGGCAGCAGGTTGCAGCAGACCTGACTGTTCATGCAGGAGATAGGGGTGGCATCAAGGTACAGTACAGCAGCCCAAACTGTGGGACAGGGTGTGCAGCTATGCCTGTTTGGGACAAGGGATGTGGGCAGCAGGGTGTAGCAAAGAATCTGACTCTGCTGGCAGGTGGGCAGTAGGGTGCAACTGCCTCAACTGTGGAGGCATGCAACAGGGTGCAGCAAATACCCTAACTCTTGCAGCAAGTAGCAGCATGGTGCAGCAGCCCTAACTGTGGAGGCATGAGGCTCTAAGGCACAGCAGGCCACAGCAACCCCAACTGTGTAGACAGGAGCAGGGTGCAGCAGCCCTGGCTGTGGTGACAGGGGACGGAGGACAGCATGGTGCAGAAGCCTCAACTGTGGGGTAGGACACAGGGGGGCATCAGGGTACAGCAGCCCTGAGTGTGAAACAGGGTGTGCATGGTACAGCAGCCCTGCCCATTTGGGACAATGAAAGTGGGTAGCAGGATGCAGCAAAAGTCCAGCCTCTGGTGGTCTAGGGCAACATGGTGCAGCAGGCCCCAACTGTGTAGGCAGGGAACCTGGGACTCTAGGGCTTAGTGGAGCACAGCAGCCCTGACTGTGGAGACAGGAACAGGGTGCAACAGATGCAGCATCCCTGACCATGAGGGGTGAGGGAGAGAGGGCCACAGGGTGCAGCATCACCAAGCGTTCAGGCAGGGTGCAGCAGCCCTGATTCTTTAGGCAGAGGATGGAGGCAGCAGGGTACACAATCCCTGACTGTGTGGGAGGTGACAGTGGGCAGCAGAGTGCAGCAGCCTTGAATGTGGAATAGAATGCAGGGGGCTTATGGGGCAGGGGACAGGTGGCAGCAGAGTGCAGCTGCCTCAACTGTGCGGCAGAGACACGGTGCATCAGGAGGCCATATAGTGTTTCTAGGTATGCACATACATGATGTATTTTCACACAGAAACCACCAAAGAACTGAAATGTGTGAGTTTATTGCAGTTTATCTTTTTATTCAGATTTTAAAAAATTAAAAAATAAAGGTAAACAACTTTCATATACAAGGTGTAGTGACAAAATTGTAGAATACAGCATATCAGCATGTAAAAGACATGAGTATCTCTTCTAACCATGCGATATCCTATAAAGAATTATTGTGTATAAATCAGACCAATCGGGAATGGTAGTATTTATACAAATAATGGTATTTAGAATTAGGAAAAGTTGCAATGAGAGTAGAAAGAGAGGAATTGTAGGTCATAATTAGGTGCATAACATGAAGTAAAGGATACCTTTTACTGTATACCATGGGAGGAAGAATAGTATAACGTTCAGAAGATTAACAGTAACATTACCCTTAATACTAACAAAGGAAGGAAAACAGCAGAAGAGTCAAACTGAAGAGAGACAACAACATTTGTAAATTGTCAAATTACAAATTACATTACATTTTATATGGCTAGACATTAATTAACAATGTATACTAGAAAAATTTAAGTATTTAAGGTAGTCCTTCCAACACCTATCATATTCATTTAGTCGGTCTGAAGCAATGTAAGTTATCCATTCAAAAGAGGCATATTGAGAAAGGTTCTTGAGAATATCTGAGAAATTAGGTATAGTAGTGGATTTCCAATGCATTAAAATGAGACGTTTTACTTGAAGAAATGGTATGTTTAGCCATCTGTGTTAAGCTTTTCATATTATGTTATTGGGGGAAATAAAAATTCCTAATAAAAATTATTTAGGGTCAAATATGAAGCTGTGACCAATCACCTCAGATGCAAATTGATGAATATTATGCCAGAGTTTATTTATAGGATCACAGTTCCATAAAATATGAAGCAAGTCTTCGTTAGGTGAGCTGCAGTACCAGCAGTTGTTATTGTTTAGAAGGCCAATATGCTGTAATACTGATGGTGTCCTATACCATAAGTAAAGGATTTTAGTCAGTATAAGTGAACTGCGTACATCCTTAAAAGTTTTATGGCATAGGAGCCAGCAACTGTGCCATTGTGAATCAGTTATATATAATTTAAGAGCAAGCACCAATTGTTTTTTGCTGTTATAGATTGATCTGGTAAACTATCTCTCATATCTTTATGTATAATACTAGTCAAGTTAGATGATGTATTAATCCATTGGAAAATATGATGGTCATATAGGGATTGTGTAAATAGGTGATGGAAACAAGCATTGCATGGACAGAATAGTTGTAAATATTTCCAAAAGTCATGTTTGGGTAAGTCCCACTTACCATGAAGATCTGAGAAAAGTCTTGGTTTTAAGGTGTTTTTTTTTTCTAGAATATCACCAATAAAAAATATACCATTATTTTTCCACGTAAGACAAAAAATTGGATGGTTCTTGAGAGAGATGTCATGGTTGCCCCATATAGGAGTGTAAAAGAGAGGGATTGGATTAGATTTTAGGTGTTTGTGGATCAGTTTCCAGTAATATATTGATGAAGCAATAGTAGGAGTAGGGTGGGTTCTTAAATTAGAGAGTCAGATGTTATAGATATAGGAAGTGGGAACATTGCCTAGACATAACCAGGCTTCCATTTTGACCCACAATGGAGTTTTGGATGTTGGTTTACAAAACCAACTAATGGTTTGGGCTGCATGAAAGGCCCATAGGTAGGTTAGAAACCAAGGAAGCCCAAAGTGGCCTCCAGACCAGTGTGAACAGAGTTTAGTGCAATGAACCTTGGAATTTTCCCATCCCATATAAAATTACCAATTAACTTATCAAGTTTAACCAAGAAATTGGAGGGGAGAATTAGAGGGATATTAGCAAAGAGACAAAGTATCTTGGAAGTCATAAACATCTTAATGGCAGCTATTATCCCAGTAAAAGAAAGATTAAGTAGTTTCAACATATCTAGTATGGTCTTAATATTAGTTAGTAAAGGGGTGAGATTTGCATCCCATATTTTTTCTAGTTTTGGGGTGATTTTAATATCAAGGTATGAGAGGCCTTGTGGTGCCCAGCAAAAACCCAGAGTTGTATTCATGAAAAGTTTGCAGTAGTCATTTAAGGGCAGTGTTTCTGATTTGTTATAATTTAAGGCTAATCCAGAAAGTGTGGTAAATCTATTAAGTATGTTAACTAATGGTTGCCCTGCCTCTTCAAGGTTTTCTAACAGGATTAAGAGACCGTCCGCATAAGATAGAGAGGTATACTGGAAGTTACCAATGAGAATCCCTTTAATGTTATTAGGTTGACGAAGATAAGCAGTTAGGGGTTCCATAGCAAGGATAAACAACGAGGGTGATAAAGGGCAACCTTACCTAGTGCCTCTTGCTAATTGAAAAGATGAAGAAAGAGTAGAGTTGGTGAGAATTCTAGCTCACGGCATAGTATATAGTAGTTTAATCCAAGAGCAGAAATTCCCAGTGATACCAAAATGAAGTAAGACTTGGTATAAGTATTTCTAGTTTAAAGAATCAAAAGCTTTTTCAAAATCAATGGCGATGGCAGCTGCAGGTGATTTAGCTTTATAAATTAAGTTCAATAGGGAACGTAAATGGTCTAAACCAGATCTGTTTTTAATGAAGCCAGCTTGAGATCTATGAACTAATTTTGAGACTAGTGTCTCCAAGTGAAAAGTTCAAAGTTTGCCAAAAATTTACCGTCTGTATTAAGCAATGAAATTGGTCTACAACTAGATGGGAGGGAAGGATCTTTGTCTTTTTTGGGAAGTACGGTTATAGTAGCTTCGGTCATTGTGGGAGGGAGTTTACCTGTTTGTGTAGCTTCCAAAAAGACATTGAAAAGCAAAGCGCAGAGTGTGTCTGAAAGTGATTTATAAAAGTCAACAGGGAAGCCGTCTCCACCTGGAGATTTACCAGATTTTAAAGAAAATAACTCTCTATGAATTTCTTGCTAGGTAAAAGGTTCATCCAAAAGATCCATATCCTGATTAGAAAGATGTAGGTGTAATTATTCTAGGAAATGGTGTATGTGGATACTAGGTACAGGGCTGGGATAAGCATATAATTACTTATAAAAGGAAGTCATAATATGATTGATAGAAGAACTGTCAGTATGGGTTTGGCCAAGATGATCTTTAAGGCCAGAAATGTGCCTTTCCATCTGTTGGACTTTTAATTGATATGATAATAGCTTGCCACATTTATCACCATGTTCCCAGAATTTATGTTTAAATTTGAATAAGGCTAATTCAGTTTTACGGGATATAAGCTTGTTGATTTTTTATTCGAAGTTGTAATATTTCTAGGTGGAGAGGGGAGTTAGGATTAGGTTTAATAATTTAAAAATATTGGTTTTCTTTATTTTTAGTTGCTTTTCCAGGTCAGCTAATTGTTGTTTGCTTAACTTTTCCTATGAGCTGCATAACTTATGATTTTTCCACAAATCGTAGCTTTAAAAGCTTCCCAGACTGTACTCATAGAGATATCAGAGGGGTCATTAAAGGAGAGGAATTCTTATATTTTTTATTTTTTTTATTTATTTTAGTCTTTGGTAACTGGGTAAGTCCCACTAGGCACAACTGCTTGTTTTCAGGGGCGACCTGGGAGCACTGGGTGGTTAAGTGACTTGTTCAGAGTCACACAGTATGCAAGTGGCAGGAATTCTAGGTCTTTAATAATGGATCTAGACACCATGACGAAGATTTAGAAGGTGGAGGGCCCCCAGAGAAGGTGTCTGGAGAATGATATGAAATCATTATCGGTAAAATGGAAGCCTTGATCACTTTTTCAGTTATAGAGGAGGATGCGAACCAGTAATTGATTCGACTATAGGATTTATGGAGTGAGGAATAAAATGTAAAATCTCGATCCCGGGGATAATAGAGTCTGATAAGACAAAGTCTTTCATAAGTAATGAAAGAGCATTAATGCTTCTAGGATGCACATCCAGAAAGGTATTACTTCTATTTAAGTGAGCTCCCAATGCAAGATTAAAGTCACCTCCCAGTAATATAGGAGAGTTGTATGTATTGTTTGACATAATTTGTTGGGCTAAATTATGGAAGAGTTCAAGAGTATCAGAGTTGGGGGCATAAACATTAACCAGCATTAGAGAACCTAATGGGGAGTTAAGTAAAGCTATTACCCATCTGCCCTCTGTGTCACAGATAGTTTTTATAGGGGACCAGTTAAGGTTTTTATGTAGCAATATTGCCACCCCTTGTTTCTTAGAGGAGAAAGATGACACATATATTTGACCAACCCAATCCCGTCTAAGCCTGTTGATGTCCTCTGCTAATAGCTTAGTTTCTTGTAAGAAAGCAATCTTTGCCTTGTGTTTTTTAAGATGTGAGAGAATTTGTTTGCACTTGCAAGGTGAGTTGAGTCCCTTCACGTTCCAGGTATATAGTAGTAAATCATTCATGGTAACAGAATAAAGAAAATGGCAAATCTAACCAGAAGGACTTAGGGAAGCTAAGGCAGAGGACAACACAGGATCAAAAAGGGGAGAAATTGAATATGTAAAGGTGGGCAGGACCAGAAAAATATTGTAATTAGAAAATGTTAAATATTGATAGCCCTTATGTTTCTCGAACATACATTGTATAAAAGAAAATATTAAGCACATTAACAATTGTCTATCCTATAATAATACTATAAACAATAATGAGACACCTTTGATGTGTAGGGAGATATGAATCTGTACAGAAGCACTAAGAGACTCTCTCACAACACAACTGGGCATGCAAAGGAATAAGTAATCCTTAAGAGAGCAAACTACAATTGTAGACCTATCTATAGCTCTAAGTTATTAAGTTTATGAGATTGTATAAGAAAGATTATTTTACAAGTTACAAGAGGAAGAGAATATACTGATCCCAAGGGGAGCCAGAGTCACAACTTCATCTGTAATCGAACAAATAAGCAGAAAAAAAGGTAACTGACAATTACCTAATCCATGTTAAGTAAATAGTTGGATGTAATAGTAAATAGGTAGGCCGACCTATTTAGTTAACTGTAATATGATATGGATGCCTGAGACACAATGCCATTGCACTGAATCAGTAGATTCAAATTGTGTTTTTACAACAGGATATATATATATATATATATATATATAGTAATTAAATCTGAGGCAAACATATTGAATGTACGCATCTATCCTGATGGTGCATCAGATTGACCACATAGCCAAAATTGGACATACTGTATTACTTGTGAAATTGGATTGTGTCTGGTATAATAATTATACCCTAAACACACAGATTGGCTGTGTATAAAATGAATTAATTAGTCAGGCTTCTAGGGTTCTGGTGCCATTGAAACAGGCACAGAGCTAAAATGATATCAGCCATACTATTCAAACATTACCTGTTAGGGATGTATTCTGGGGTGACTGGGTCTATGAGACAGGCCCTGTGAGCCCCAGTCATTGAGAGATATGACATTGTATTTATGATATCCCTCTGGTACCTAGGCTTTGAGCAGTGCTATACCTATAAATGTTTTTATATAGTAAATATTATATATTGCTGTATGTACCAAATAGCTCGAAAATAGCCTGTATCAAATAGTGGGTGGCTGTGTTAAGCTGTTACAGGGCCAATAAAAAAAATATATATATATATATATATATATATATATTTACTGAGGAGAAGGAGATGGGGTGGTAGACAAAGACCAAATAATATTCCATTAAGATGTAATATATCAGAGGTACATGGGCCTATGTATATGTTTCAGATAATTTCTTATAGGGAAACATTGCTGCATGATTCTTATATTGAGATCATCTGAGGCACCAAGAGTAGTATGCACTCGAGTGAAGATAATTAAAGAAAAACAAAACAGAAGAAGGAATTAAAAAAAATATTATTGCCAATCGGATTTAATGCTGATCTCTGAGTATATGTGAAAAAAGTAAAGCATTGTGAAATCCCATTAGAAAAAACTACCAAAAGGAGCTGTCAGAGGTTGTATTGCTCTAACCACAAGCACAGCTTTACCGATTCAGTACCTGCTGGGAGCGATAATAATGGATATTATAATATTAGTTGTACTTTAAGGTAAGGTTAACCCTAGTCTCGGCACCACAAAACTAGGTCTGGCTCAATACAAGATGGCAGCTTGATTTCTTCTCTCCAAGAGGGCTTCCAGTTATCAACCTTCATCTACAGTCATCCAGGTTACTACCATGTGCCAACCTCTGGGCTTTAATCTAGCTAACCTTACTGCATGGTTCCTGTAAGTTATTATTTAATTTTAACCAAGATTAGCGCCTACCCGACTCTCTGTGGGCCTGCAACCATGGCTGAATTCTCTCCACAATCCACCTCTCTCTCCAGAGTCAAATCAATGTTCCAAAAGTTCATCTCTCATATGAATAAACTAAAAATTGCAACACAACAAAATACAGCCACGCTGAAACCGCTTGATCTCTGACTCTCAACTACTGAATCTAAAGCCACACAAAATGAAAGTTCTATCCATGATTTGCGAGCCACTATCAGGGAACAGGATCGGGTCATCAAAAACTTACAAACCAAGCTAGACAATATAGGAAATCGGAACCGCAGGAATAACCTACATTTTTCTGGATTCCCTGAAGGGGCTGAACTCGGAGACACTAATGCCTTTCTACTGCATGTCTTGCCCACTATGCTGCAAATACCTCCTGACCATGGTCTAATTATTGAGTGCTCACACTGTTCTTTAGGCCCAAGACCAGGCCCTGATCAAAAACTCAGACCAATTTTGGCGAGGTTCTTCAACTTTACCCACAACGAGTTAATTCTAAGAAGAGCAAGGGAGATTGGAGACCTTATGTGGCAAGATTAGCACATTTCGATCTACAGAGACTTTTCAAAAGAGCTTTCTATAAAGAGACCAGCCTTTACTCCCATTAAGCAAATTCTCCATCAAAAAGGCATTGCATTTGCTTTGAGATAGAAGAAGAAGAAGAATCAGCATTTATATAGTGCTTTTCATACATCCAAAGCGCTTTACAAGCAATGCTAGACTGGTAGTGAAGTGACTGAATGTGTGGTGGCGGCCATATCGCACATCATCACCCACACACAGCCTGGATAATTGCATGAACCGGTTTATGGGAAGGGGAATGTTGGCCAGGACACCTGAAATGTTCCCTACTCTTTGCGAAGAGTGCCCTGGGTTCTTTTACTTCCACCTGGACACCCACCAGGACAACACCAGGATGGGTAGAAGGGACCTCGGTTTAATGTCTCATCTGAAAGGCGGCACACCCCAGCAGTACAGCACCCCCCAATACTACACTCGGATGCCAGCGATTTTTAGGTGCAAGTCCAATCCCGGTGTGGGACAAGAACCTACATTCCTTGTGGTCCAGAGGTGGATGTGCTACCAACTGAGCCATGCTGACACCCAGATACTCTGCAGTTATGCGACTTTCCCTGTGTAATTCTACAAAGGATTTTAACTCTCCTAAAGCACTTTCTGCTTTTCTTAGCAACTTGCATCAAGATATTGCCTTATCTGACAGTGATGGCATGGCTCGGCCTCCTAAAGTGAATGCCCTTGCTCAGAGCAATGTCTGTGCTGGTTTGAGTGTCAGAGAATCTGGAGGTCTCTGTTAAACCTACTAAACGGAGGTCTCTGTTAAACCTACTAATAATGCAGTTACTGCTCTTTCCCCTCAGACACTCAACTAGAATTCAAGAGAAAAATGCATTGGGTCCTTGTTCTGTGAAAAATTCCTGTTGCACTATGGAGGAGTCCATCAGCATGGCAATCTCTCCAAATGTGGTCTCCCATTTCAGCTTCCCCATTCTGCTAAGCAACAAGTTTGCTCCTCTGCATGATGTCTCTCACTCCTCACAAGAAGATCTCCTCCAGGAAGACCCTGCACTACAGCCTGTCGACTCCATTACCCTGGAATCTGGTACTATTTCTGTGGACTCTTCCTGGGCCGATGTTGTCACCAGCTCACCAGTTAAATCCCTAGAACCACCTAAAAAGAAGCTCATGGGCAAGTCTAAGAACAGAATCCCCACAGCTTTCCCTGGGGCTCACAGGAATAATGCTACTTGACTTTTGCTAACTCTTCACACAGAGAAGGAAATGTGTGAGTTTAGACAGTACATGTGCTTGAAATAGTTGAGTGTGACAGGCACATGCTTGTCAGTCTGACATGAAAAAAAAATTCTTTATGTATTTGTGAAGGCCACATGAATGACAAACTATATGTATGAACACAAGTTAGATTTATTTTATATTCAGTAAACAACCCTGTGTTATATAATTAGAAAAAATCAGAGTTTTGATGAGAAAGAACTGTCAGCTGTGATACAGATAAACTAATTTCTCACAGAGAAAGATTTCCACTATTTCAGTTCAGCAGTGATACTCAAATAATGAATGTTTTATAAGAAGAGACTGATAGATTTTAAGCTAATTTATCTAAACACAAACCAGAGATTGGGTTTATAAGAAACCTGGACAGAAAACCATTAACTCTACAGATTGCTGCTCTGATTGGGAATCTGAAGCATGAAGATACTCCGAAATGATGTAATTGCTCTCCAAGCCTGATTGAGAGGGACAGCAATAACTCCACTGTTTTTAGCCACTGTAGAACAAGTTAACAAATGCTGATTTAAAGAAAACCACAAAACCAAACTGCATGAAATTTTCAGGAAACACTAATCATGACATAGGGACTTGAATTCAGGGTTTTTCAAGCTTTCATTAACTATATGTAAAAACCATTGCACATGATCTTTAAATTTTCATTTCTGTGTTAAACCGAAATGCTTGCACTTTAATAACTTTGCAACCGTTTATGTGATTCACATACAATTTTGCATGAACCTTCAGGGACCATAGGTCTCTTGAAATGGTAAGTTTTGTTTTGGTCAGATATGCAGGTGCGGAGATATGTAGTGTAAAATAAATATGTAAATTATCACTTTTTTGTCACTTTTTTGGTCACCGTATTGTGTGGAATTATGATCTGAAATGTTTAGGGTACATAGGTCTTGGATCACAACAGTGCCTTTTGAAGGTTTGGTGAAAAAATATTAATCCTTTCCAAAGTTATTAAATTTTAAAGTTTCCATTTAAGTCCTATGAGAAAAGTTAGATGTGAGGCTCAAAATAGGATTCTTGACTGCAAATCCAGAATCCTCTTTCACAAACATGGAATCCTAGTTCATGCTGCTGCCATCTTGTTTTTGGTTAACGAGGCAAACATACTTATATTTCTAAAATTATACATGGCTTTTGTAAACACCAACAGTTGTGTTTACCTAATCGGGGCCCAAGGAATAACATTCTGGGGTCGGTATTTTGAAAAAAATGTGGAGAAATGCATTAATTTTACCTGCAAAAATCCTTTGCCGCAAATTGTGGAAAACACTGATTAACTGATGGTCGGTGCACTCACCCCTTTGAGGAATACCACAAATGCTGCTAGCTTTTTAAGGCAAAAGCATGTTTATTGTAGCCACAGCCCCAGGTTCATAGATGCCAAGGAACGTCTTACATTTCACACCCTTCGGTGCTTCATCAGAGATAGCCATTCACATAACAGTCAATTATTTATACATCCAAAAAATTAAAAAAAAGTGTTGGACCAATCACAGCACATTATGCATTAATCAATCAATGATGTCACTTACTATATGGCATTTCATTCAAAAAAATTTTGTAAACATAATACACTTTGCCATCTAGTGGATACTACTTGTAATTACAATCTATCAAAACTGCTATATAATGCATACACATACATATAAAAAGAAAAAAGTTTTATGTATAAACATTTAATAAATTTCTTAAATGTTGACTTCCACTGTTCATAATAAATTCTTCACAAAGTACGTGATCATGATCCCTTCCATTACTGTAGACACGTAGCACCTAAAAAATACATATATAGAGAGAGACACGTCAAATCATGATCTTGTATAACATCACTGTTATTATAGAGAAGGAAAGGGGAAGAAGGGGGGAAGGGGACAAGGAAGAGAAGATGGTTAGAGTTAAAGAAGGAAACAATTTGAGGGAAAATCATGTTAAATTGTATAACAAAACCATTCAGAGTCTTTTTACTTCTTTTTTAACAGGAATGGTGTTACTTCAAATTTACTGTTTATGCCTGGTGGTTTTAATGCACCCAACTTATAGATCTATTCTTGTTCTCTGCAGTTCAATTCATTCTGTAGATTCCCTCCCCTTGTGTTAATATTGATACAGTCAGTTCCCATAGCAGTGACCTTGTGTAAGGACCTATCACTTTGTGAATTAATGTGCACTGCCATGGCATAACTGATGTTATTATTCCTAATGGCTAGAATGTGTTCATTAATTCTAAAATTAAATGACCTCTTGGTTCTGCCTATGTAGAATTTGCCACAGGAGCAAGATAACAAGTAAACAACTGCTTTAGTATTACAATTGATCTCCCCTTTTATTCTTTCATATGCCCCTGTTTTTTGATTGACAAATTATTTTGCTTTTGTAACAATGTGGCATGTGCTACACTTTCCACATGGCTTACATCCCCATCTATTTACATCTTGGGAAGTTGCCTCTCTCTTTGGTAAATAACTATGAACTAACCTATCCCTGAGGTTAATACCCCTCTCATAAGAAATCCGTAATGGTTTCTCAAACAGCATTTGTAGCTGTGGTGTCCCACTCAGTATTGGCAAATTATTTTTAACAATGTCCACCACTTGTTTTGACCATCCCCCAAAGGTAGTAACAAAAGTCATGCATTGTTCTCCTTTTCCTTTAACTTTAGGTGTCAATAAAGTATGTCTTGTTAACGTATCAGTGTGTTGTTTTGCTCTAGTTACAACTTTGTCACTGTAACCCCTATCTAGCAGCCTGTTCTCTAATTCTTTTGCTCTCTTTGAAAACAGAGTATCATTCCCACAATTTCTACGAACTCTGATAAACTGTCTCTTTGGTAAATTCTGGATGGTATGGCCTGGATGACAACTATGAGCATGTAACAAGCTGTTCCTGTCAGTGTTTTTTTTTTTGTACATATCTGTCAAAATTGAGCCATCCCCCATCTTATGAATCATTAGATCCAAAAAATTAATGCTGTATATATCAACATGTACTTTGAATCTGAGATTGGGGTTAGTTGCTTCCAAGAACTGTACAAAGTATATTAACTCTTTTTCATCACTTTTCCATTCTAAATATATGTCATCAATAAAACACTTAAATATATATATCTTGTCTCTGTATGGATTATAATGTTCATCAAATGCATATTTATCTTCCCATTCACCCAAGTAAAAGTTTGCCAAACTTGGAACTAATGTTGCCCTCATCACTGTTCCTTTTAGCTGCTGGTAGTTTTTTCCTTCGAACATGAACACACTGTTTTTGAGAACTATTTCTGTCATATTAAACAGGAGATTAATTTTTGGCTGTGAAATCTCAGTTTTGGTAAGCAAGTAATATTCAATGGCTGCAAGGCCCCCTTCTTGGGGAATGTTAGTGTACAGAGATTCAAAATCCAAACTAACCAGTAACCATTCATCCTCCAGCTGTACACCATTTAAAATGTTCAACAAGTGTCCTGTATCCCTAAGGTGACTGTGAAGCTGAGGAACCAAGGAGCAAATATAGGAATTTACATATTTAGAAATGGGCTCAGTGAACCAACCTATCCCTGAAATAATGAGACGCCCAGGAGGTTCTGTAGAATTTTTGTGGATTTTAGGCAATGTATAGATTGCAGGCTTTTTAGGTGAAGCAACAGAAAGATAATGCAGTTCATCTTGAGAAATCAGATCATTATAAAATGCATCAAGAAGGAAAGCCTCAATGTTCTTTTGAATTTCAGATGTGGGGTCAAAGGTCAAGAATTTATAGAAATGATTATCTGATAGTTGCCTGTAAATATCCTGGGCATATTTATCTCCATCTTGTATCACTATAGAACTCCCTTATCTGCAGGTTTTATCACAATTTCTTGGTCATGCATTAAAGCTTTCAGTCCTTCTCTTTCCTCCCTGGAGAAGTTACTGAATGGCATAGTCAGTGGTGTTCTATATAATTTGGATAGATCTTTAATGCAACAATCTAAATAAGTGCTAACACTCAGGCATGGGGAGGGCAGAAAGTAGAAGGGGGTCTAAAAGGATTTCTATAAATTTTTTCAGTCTCATTTATACTATTCGGAGATATCCGACTCTCTCCATCATTACCAATAACACTATCGCTTTTGTTTGCAAAAAATACTTTTAAATTAAGTTTTCTAATAAATTTGTTAATATCAACAAAAGCATCAAACTCTGTTAGTCTATTGGTTGGGATAAATGACAGTCCTTTACACAATACCTTTTTCGCTGTGTCTGTGAGGATTTTACTGGAGATGTTAATCACAGTGAGTATCTATTCAGTGTCCCTTGTACCTGATGTCTGATACCGCACCCTCTTGCTCTTCCTCTTCCCCTCCTCTTCTTCTACATCCTCTTCTTAGTTCCCCTCTTTCTTCTACTGGGAACTGGAATCTTGTGGAAAACTTTTACGGCAAAACAGAATCCTTTTTCACAATTTGTGAAGCAGGATTGTCTTTTTCCACAAATTGCGAAAAACGAAGCTTGGACAAGGTTTCTTTTTTGCAATTTGCGAAAAAAGAAATTTTATATATCTGTTTCTTTGTCACTTCATAACAAAGAAAAGGTTAGGAATGTTGAGCTAAAATGTTCAGGGTACAAAGGGCTTGCCCCACAGATATGTTTTTTGGCGGTTTCATGAAAATATATTGCCTTGGCTTGGAGTTCTGCACATTAAAATTTTCATTGATTTCCCATAGGATAACATTGTACTGGGAGGTCTGTAAGTCATTTCTTTGTCACTACGATGTAAAGAGAGTTTGCAATATTGCTCTGAAATTTCCAGGATACAAGATGCATGTGCCACCGATGTGCTTTTTAGTGGTTTCAAGGAAATACATTAATGTGGTGTCAAGTTGCACAGCTTTCCAATTTTGTTGTGTTTTCTATAGGATAAGATTGTAATGTGAGGTGTTTTTTGATGCTGTACACTATGGGATAGGAACTGCCCTGCGCTCCCACAGAAAAATAAGGATACAATTAGAAGTTCTCCACTTTTTCAAAAAGTAAGGATGTTCTTTGCACAAAACTTCATTAATGCATCAGTTAGGGTTAAAGCAACAAAAATTTGGTGTTAGTGTTTCTAACTCCAACACCCCACCCTACATACACTAACAGGCATCGTGGGTGTTCCATGGGATTGTTAGCCCTAATGCTCACCCAATTCTCCTATACTGTACCCCTCTCAGCTTATTTGCTTATAGAATGGGGTGAACATTAAGGATGACAACCCCAAGGCACACCCCCAGTGCCTGTTGGTGTGTAGGGTGGGGGTGGATGTTAAGGTTAGAAACCCTAACACCATATTTCCAAACTTTTGTTGCTTTAACCTTTTGCAAAGAATATATATATATATATATGTATATATATGTGTGTGTGTGTAGTTTTTTGTAAGATACTAGTGCGGTAGCGCCAGTATAGTTAGGGTTCATTAAGCATGTGTAGTGTTAAACCTCAAATTTTGCACCTTAATAACTTTGCCACCGTATGGTGGATTTGCCTGAAATTGTGCATGCACAGTCTGGTTCCACAGATCTCTGGATCTGGCAAGTTGTGTTATGGTCGGATATATGGATGCGGAGCTACAGAACACCAGAAAAATGCAAAACAACTGACTTTTTGCATGGTTCTTTGCTCGTGCCCACAGCCAGCACAATTTGTCCATATGGTCCAAAATCTTCAGGAAAGATGCAGTCTGGGTCACCAATGTGCCTTTTGAAAATGTGTGTAAAAATATTAAACCATTCAAAAGTTACTCAAAAAAAAAAATTCCCATTATAGTCAATGGGAGAAAAATATATGTGCATCACAAAAGTTTCACAAATGCACTTTTACTTTTGCAGATGACTCTTTTACTTTCGTGCTTCGGCCATCTTGTTTTCAGTTAGTGAGAAAGAAAAATGCCTGGTGTTTAAATCTGGGACCCTCTAGGTAAACACTGACTGTTATGTTTACCTAGTCGGGTCCTGGGGATGCCGGCCCTATCCTTTTTTGGGGGTAAACCCCCCCAAAAATGCCATATGAAACATTGGGGAAAAAATACTTTCACAAATCACAAAAGAAACAGCTGAAATATTTTGCAAATGTGAAAGTTTCGTGCTACTTTTTGTGAAATTTTCGTGATTTGAGAAAGTATTTTAAAAACATGCAAATCTTTGCCATCCTCCTGCAACAAAACGGTTGGATCTTTTGGGCTAAAATTTGCAGGGTGGAAAGCTCTGGTCACACAAATGTGCCCTTTGGTGGTTTGGTGCCAAAACATTCAAGGGGAAAAAAGTTACAGCATTCTGAAGTTGAGAAATTTCCCATAGGATAGCACTGTGGCATCTGTTATGCCTTTTGGCGCCGTATTTTGAAAATGAAGAGAGATACAAAGTTTTCACTACAGGCAACTTAGTTCACCTATAAGTGAACTAAGCTGAAGAAACAAGTTTGGGAATCATAGATGACACCTGCAGTGGAATTTTTTTCCTACTTGCTACGGTTACAGAGATATTGGGAAAAACATGTTCAAAGGGTTCCAAGGGTGCCTTTTCAGTGCTTTTCAGCACCCATATCTCGAAAACTAGTCAAGATACAGATTTTTTGCTCTCCGCAGCTTAGTCCACCTTTGGGTAGCAGCTGTGGAGGTTTTGAAATCATGATTACAACTGCAGTGGAATTTCTTCCATAGTTGCTACAGTTACTGAGATATTGCCAAATTAATGTTACAAGGGTTACTTTTCATAACTATAGGGCTGCGGTATGTCCGTATTTATGTGTAAGTGGGAGCGCAGGTCCCAGAGGGCCCTGTGCTCCCACTTATGCATATCATTATGCAACAATGGGTGGCGTGAGGGGAGTGCAGGACCTGGAGGGCCCGTGCTCCCACAACCACTTACCAGCTACATTACACTTTCTCAAAAAGAAGGGAAAGTCATTGCAAAAAAACTATGTTAATGCATCAGTTAGGGTTTTTATTAAAGCGTAAAAAGTTGGGAAATTTGACGTTAGGATTACCAACCCTATCACCCCACACCCCCATCCTCCACAGGCCAACAGGTGTCAAGGTGTACCTTGGAGTCATTGGGCCTAACTCTCACCCCATTCTCCTATACTGAATTATCTCATCTCATTTACACATGGAATGGGGTGAGAGTCAGGGCCAATGACTCCAAGGCACACCACGATGCCTGTTGGTTTGTGGAGGGTGGGGGGTGTGCAGTGGTAGGATTGGTAACCCTAACGTCAAATTTCAGCTTTTAACACTTTAATAAAAACCCTAACTGATGCATTAATGTATTTTTTTGGCAATGAATATATATATATATATATATATATATATATATATAGAGAGAGAGAGAGAGAGAGAGAGAGACAGAGAAAGACTTATTTGTGTATGTGGGGGTATGTGTGATTTTGTATGTCATATATGTGTATGCAATAGGCATGAACACAAAAGTCATTATATAAGTGCTGATGTTGAGTTACTGTGTACATAAAGTTTGTTTATGTACATAGTAGACACATTGTCAGCATTTATGCACGTAGTAGACACCTCTTGATACATTTATGTACATAGAAGCCATGTCATCATGATGTGTCTCTCCCCCCTGATGGTTCTACTTTCAACTGCTTTTACAGTACTTTCACTTTAAACAACCAGCCACTGCTTCCCACAGCATCTGCTGCTACTACATTCCTCCTGTATCCTCCAAAAACACTACACAATAACATAACACCAACAAACCTGTAAAAGTGAAAGCCATGCCAGACCCACTTCACTTGCTCACACCATTCCCGCCTTCATTGTTATAGTCCTCAAGCTGCACCCTCATTTCTTTGCAGCAAATAAGCAATTTTTTAAATAAATAACTATATATTCCTGTATTCGTCATTCTTTCACTCCCACAGCATGTCTCTTACCAGAGTCTGAAAACTGCACCCACTCCCTATCTACAATTAACACCCACTCCTACTGCCAACTTGCTCTTTAGGTCCCAAAATTCTTGCTCTGCAGCCCAACTGTTTCTTTAAATAAATAGAAAAAATGCAGGCAAGTTTCCTAATGCGCAGCTGGGAAGTTGTTGGCAAAACAACATCAGTCACCCACTTGGCAAAAGGTGAAACCTTAACTGGGATAGTGGTACTGTTAAGCAGTTTGAGCCTCTGCTTGCTAACCTTGCCCTGACCCAGCTCATCCAGGAACCAACTAGGCAGACAGCAAATGGATCCTCCAGCACCTTACTGGACTGGATCATGTCTAACCGTCCTGACAGGATCTCATCAGTGGGTACATTATCTGACTCCATCTCTGACCACTCACGGTTTCTGTGTATGGAAAATTCCCACCCCCAAAATTCCACACAAAATTATGCATGTCAGAAACTACTCTAGATTCGATACTGAGGAGTTCCTGGAAGACCTAAGTTACTGACTGGTCTGGGATGTATGGTGCCACTGACCCCTCGGCAGCAACCTATTATTTCCTCTCCACCTTTGGGGCCTTGCAAGACAAGCATGCTCCCAAGGTCACCTGTAGGGTGACGGGGTCCATTACCCTCTGGTTAAATGGGAATCTCCTAGCCCAGATGTGGGAGAGAGAGATAAGTGTTGGGCTCATTCCAAAGGTACCAGTGATCCCATGATTATTCAAAGGTACAGACACCTCAGGAACAAGTGCAAAAAGGCCATCAGGGCAGCAAAGAGTGACTTCTGCAAGTCTGCCCTTCTAAGCTCTGCCAGTAATCCCAGGAGGTTCTGGAGAGATACTAAATCCCTTGTCAGCGGATCCTCCCATCTGGGGGTTACGGACATGGTCATAAATGGAGTCTCCTGCAATAATCCCCATACTATTACCAACTCCCTAAATCATCACTTCTCTGACCTCTCTGCCTTCACAACCTTCTTCTCACCTGATGAGGCTCTGTCCCACCCCTTACCTCCACTCAGCTGGAGGGTCACCCTCCTCGTCAAATGTTCCACCTCAGGGCTGTATAAGTTCAGGACTTGCAGAAACGCCTAGCTGGCCTCTCCCAGTACTCCAGTCCTGGCCTAGACAACCTGGAGCCTAAACTCCTTAAGCTTGGTGCTACACACATTGCCTCACTAGTAGCCTTTATCTTCAACCTATCCCTTGGTCTGGGGACCATCCCAGACATCTGGAAAAAGGCGAGGATTGTCCCTGTACTGAAGCAAGGAAATTCCAAACTATCTGACAATTATCGACCGATTGCCATTCTCCCAACCCTTAGCAAGCTCCTTGAAAAGGTAGTGGCTGAGCAGCTTTCGGAATATATCCACTCTCATGAACTTCGTCCCCAGCCCAGCATTGTAAGGGACACAGCACCACCACAGCCTTAATCTCAGTTACATCAAGTATCCGGACAGCCATGGACCAGGGCAAACTCTCTGGTGCAATATTTATCGACCTGTCCAAAGCCTTTGACCTCGTTGACCACAAACTGCTTGGTGCACAGTTGTGGTCATTTGGCCTCTCCCCCCCATGCCATGAAATGGCTAATGGGTTATCTGCATGGCAGAAAGCAGTGTACCTGCTTCAATAAAGTCCTCTCCGAGCCCCTACCGGTGACCTCCGGAGTGCCTCAAGGCTCGGTACTGGGTCCCCTCCTCTTCTCCCTCTTCATCAATCAACTACCCACAGTTACTACCAGCTGTAACACCACCATGTATGCAGATGATCTGGTAATCCTGGCTCACTCCCAGAATGCCACTGCCCTAAACCAAAACTTGACCGATGACTTTAACAGGGTATTGTCATGGGTTACTAGTCACAAGCTGGTCCTGAACCTGAAAAAGACACAGGCTATGCTCTTTGGCTCAATGGCTAAAATCAAAGCCTTATCGGCCTGCTTACACGTCACCAGCGCAGATGGATCCTCACTACCCATAGTGAGCTCCATCAAATATCTGAGGTAACACTTGACCCCAATTTGACATGGGTAATCATATCCTTAACATCTGCAGGGCGGCAAACGCAAACTGGGTCTGGCCTATAGGGCCAAGAATAACCTTACACCACAGCCAGGCTGCCCCAGCTGGCGAGGTGTGCCCTTCCTCCCCAGCTATGGGCTGCACCTATTTGCTTGCTCTCCAAAGACACATCTCACCTGGTGGTACACTGCTTACAATAACATTTGTCATTTTGCCTTGGCTGCCCCCCTGACTCACCCACCATTGTGAGCTATATGAGAAACTCTGCTGGCTCTCACCAGCTAGATACCTTGATTTTGGTTTGGGATGCCTCTCTGGGAAAGTGATCAGAACTAGCACCCCCAGGGGCTGGCCTGGCTTCTGCCTAAACTGAATCCCACCCCCTACCAACTTAGGTCTCTCACATCAGGGATGCTCAAAGTCCCTCCTACCCTGACCCTCATGGGGGATCGGGACTTTGCCCTAAGTGTGCCCAGACTCTGGAATTCACTGCCTGTGGATATCTGAGCAGCCCCCTCCTATCTGAGTTTTCGAAATTCCTTGTGGGGTTTCCTAAAACTAGCATCAGAGTGTGACTGCCCCAAACCTCCCTAGAGTAAAGTGTCAAACTGTTTTGTCTGAACCTCCCCAGGGTGTCTCCATTGAATTCCTGGAGATATTTTCCCCACTGTATCAATGACTTCTGACTACTCCTGTCTAAAAAGCCTTGGGCATTTTTACACCCATTATTGCTCCACGGTCATAGGCTAACCATGACATATTGCACCTTGGTCACTTTGGTAGAAACTTGTTATACCAAGTGTTTCTGTTTCTGTCTAACATGTGCATATTTAGAAAAATGTGATGAGCTGTATATACCAGTCCACGATCCAACTAGCCTAAGGGGTGTATACGATAATGTTATAAGTTATATTATGACCAATCCAGTCCTTGAGCTATGCTCCACTCCTATGTATGATGACCTGTATATATCTGTCAGTTGAGCTAGCTAGTCTAGAGTGTATAATCTGAAATGTGCTTACTACTGTATGTTTCCCCTAGCGTCAAATGATGTATTTCCCACATGTTTGTTTACTGTGACAAAAAACTGTACTCTGTTTGCCATGTCTCCTTGACTGTTGTTCCTCATGTTGTACTCTCCCGGGTCGTTCCTGAAAATAGGCATAATACTTGTCTAGTGTACTTACCCGGTAAACAAAAGCTAAATAAATAAATAAATAAACACTGAAGCACCTCTTCCTCATTCTTGTTCCCACAACACGCTTGCTCCTTTCAGTCCTGGGGCTCACAAGACATGGGCACTGTAGCTGCAGTTTAAACTTAAAAAATGTTTTTTTGGTTTTAACAAACGGTGTCCCCAACCGCACATTGAGCCTCAGCAAGTCACTAGTGTCACACTAGTACCTCACTGGCCTGCTTTCTAAGATGTGCTGCCATTTTTTTTTTATTATGCTATTCTCAACCTGACTGCCAATCAAAACACATGCCAAGGATGTTGTTTGCGTCAGGAAGTTGCAGCACCCCTAGCAACCACCTAGCTAAGCAGAACGACACAAGGAAAATCACCAAAAAGTCCATTAAATTTTACAAAATAAAAAATAAACACTTTAAAACAAATCTCCTTGCACTACCCTAAAGGATCCCTATTGCATAAACTGAATATGCAGCAGAGAACCTGTGGAATAAATTATTTTATTTTCTCTTGAGCTGTTTGACCTTGGGCACATCACTCGTGGCTTATCCAACTCCTGAGGTTACCCAAGGTCAAGCAGCTCTAATGAGAATAAATCATTTATTCCACATGTTCCTGCTGCATATCTCATTGAACTTTTTCCTGTAGTGGTAGTTAGCAATTATTTCCTGTATGCCCTTTCCCTTTAAACACAATTGTGATCAAAACTAACAGTTACCAGCCAAATATAAAATAAATGATGGGTAAGTGTGTTACACAAGGAAATAGATACCCATCAAGTGGATAACCAGACCATAAAGCCCTTCAGGCTCATGTCTTTATGATGTGGTTAGCCCCCGTGATGGACTTATTTCCTTGTATACCATAGTCATGGGGAGGGGCATGGGGGTGGGGGATGTTTGGTGGTAGCAGTTCAGGAGGAGGGGCAGGACAGGTGGTAAGCTGTAATGGTTGTGAGGCAGCCATCTTCTTGGGGATTGCATGGAGGGCAGGGGGATGTATGGTATGAAGGCAGATAGGGCAACTCAGAGAAGAGGTTTAAGGCTGAGAAGGGATGGGTGGGGTTGGGGAAACACCTGGTGCCAAGTGACCTAAGGAGGGCTCCCCCAGGCATCGCAGCAGGTGAGCAAAGGGGAAAACAAGGGGAGAGGATACATAGGGCTAACTCAACAACCACTCAGGAGCAGTTCAGACCTGAGGCCGATATGTGGAATGTGGTCAAGAATAGGGGGAAGATGGGAACAGGGGCAGAGTATGTATTTATTTAATTTTGTTGACTGGGTGAGCCTACTGGGCCCAAATGTTTCCTTTTTCAGAGGCGACTCAGATTTAGTTACACAGAAACCTGTAGGATACAGGGTACATCAATGATACATACTGATGACATAAATAGTTTTAGAATAATAACTGTCGGACAGTAGCTGTAAGACAATCACAAAAATTCCCTATGACTTTCCCTCTAGTTGAGTATATATAGGTAGCTGTATTCACATAGGTTCAAAACAGTGGGAGGCTACAAACTTTTACAATAATGGTATCACAAGTTACTAAAGACACACACACACATAGGGTAAAAGGATACAGCTGCCCTTTACTTATTGTTCAGTTCAAGTAGAAGTAGGGTCATCTCTGGCACAAGCATGAATTATTTTCCATTAGGTATGCCTTAAGCCTTTTTCTGAAGGAGACCTGGGTACTGGCATTATGCAACTGGTCAGGAAGGCTGTTCCATAGGGTCGGGGCAGCGTGGGAGAAGTACTTGTTTCCAGCTGTGGTCTTTACCCTGGGAGCCTCTAGGAGCCTTTGGGAAGAGGTTCAGAGAATCCTGTCTGGGCGCTTGGTTGCTATTAACCCTACTAGGCCTGCCAGGCTGGAGCCATTTATTAGTTTGTAGGTGGTGCACAGGAGAGGGTATTGGAGCCATTGGGAAAAAGATGGTCAGTTTAGGGAGTCAAGCACCTCGCAGTGATGACGCCTCAGGTTGGATTTGGTTGCAAACTGAGCTGTCTTGTTGTATAGTATTTGCACCCTTCCCAGTTCCCTTCCAGAGAGGGGCTATATAACTGGGGCTGCCTAGGTCAGTGTGGGGAGGAGGAAGCTATTTGCGATTGCTTCCCTGGTTTCGGGGAGGATTTGGGAATTCATCTTGTACAGTAGACCTAGCTTTTGATGTATCACTGTGGTGACATGGTCCACATGGCATTTGAGAGTGAGACCTTGATCCAGTACAAGGCCCAAGTATCTGAAGGAGCTCACGACTTCTATGGGCCTGCCTGCTGCGGACACTAGTGGGAGCAAATGGGTCCTGTCTGAGCCTAAGGTTCTGGGACCATACAACATAGCTTTCATTTTCTTATCATTTAACAGTAGCCTGTTATCCAACAGCCACTTTTTAGGGTTGCCAAGTCCTCCTGTAGCTGATACCCAAGGGTCGGCGCACTGCCAGAGGATCTGTACAACATAGCATCGTTGACGTAATAAATTACTGAACTGCCCCCACAGTTATTGCTGAGGTCATTTACAAACAGGGTAAACAGGAGTGCCCCAAGATAGAACCTTGGGGTACCCCCTTCGTAATGCTAAGTTGATCAGATATGGTTGCCTGCCACTTAACCTGCTGGGTCCAGTGGGACGGGTAACTTCTGAACCAGATCAGGGAGTGTTGGAAATTATAACTAGCTTCTATGGAAGGAAGTTACAGGGAGGGGCAGCAGGAGAAGCTCGGGACAAAGGGAAGGATTATAGAAACAGATTCTCAGTGCTGACTAACCTAGAGGATGGGGGAGTCAGAGAGAAGCTGGGAGAGGACAGTAGTAGTAAAGGCAGGGGGCAAGTGAAGAGGCAGGAAGCAAGGTCAGTATACCGGATGGCAGCAGTGGTGGGGGTAGGGTAGGAGGGGTAGCAGATTCAGGAAGGGGGAGGAGCAGATAGGGAATGGTAAAGGAGAGGTGCAGCCAGCCTGGGCAGGAGTAGTATGAAGAAGGGGGAGGGATGGAAGGTATTGGAAAAGCAAGGATCAAGTGAGACACTGGGGATTAGTGGCAAGGGGGGGTGTTAGGCTAGGAGAGGGGGAAGTAGATTCAGAAAGGAGAGGGTGAGCAGGTAGGAAATGGTAAGGGTGTGGATGAAGATAGCCCAGGTAGGAGTAGTATGGAGGAGCAGGGGGACCGAGGGTAGGGGAAAAGCAGGGATTGAATGAGACACTGAGGCCCAAAGGCATAGAATAAGGGGAAGGGGATTGGGCCTGGGAGCAGAGGATTGGCAAGTATCAAGGAGGTGAGCAGGAAAAGGGTGTGAGGGTTATTATTCTGGGGGACTCAATCAATCAATCAATCAATCAAAATCTTTATTTATTCAGGTGGACATCATTGAGCAAAGCTCATTTACAAGATGGACCTGATAGGTCAAGGATCAAATTGAAGGTACAGTAGCAGATATATACAGAACGCTTGTATTTAAACAGATACAGTAATATAAACATATATACAAATGAAGGATAAAGGTTGCTATAACCTAACAGGACAAGGTAGGATACAATAAAAGTACACTAGAAGAAACCAGAATGTCCAAGTCCCAATAGAGGAGCCAAAGCAAGCACATAACACAGGGTAACCGTATTACAGGCTCAGGGCAAACTAAAGCAGACAAACAGATATAATGATTGATGACTGCAAAAATGATGATAAACAGCCTCTGATTGACATGGAGGGGCTGGTGGGAGATTCAGATAGGGGCTAAGGCTACTAGTAGTAGGAGGTATGGAGGAGTGGTTGGGTAGAAGTAAGTGCCAGGAGTTGGTGTGGAGGTCTTGGTCAGGGGAAGCAAAGCTGTAAAAAAGGTATGATAGGGGGCTGAGATACAAAATAAGGGGGCTGCGAGGGAGGGAAAAACTAAGGGGATGATTTATGGAAGAGCTGTCAATAATAATTGCTGACTGAAAGGGGGAGGGTTGTGAATATGACTGGACTAGGCCTTGTGGTAGCAGTTGCATTTCTCTGGGAAGAGACTTACGTAGAGCTTTTTAAAGGATGCTAGAGGTATAAAGTTGGTCAACTTTAGGGTCTTCTGTAGAGAATTCCATGCCATTGCTAGAGAGTAGCTGATTGCAGACCTCCCATGCCGGGTGTAGGCTTTGGGTAACTTAAACGTGATAGTGTTGTTAGCCTAGGGCATAGGACCTAGCTGTGGCCAGTGTAAAGCAGTCTAAAATATAGGATGGAAGTTAATTAGACAAAGCTTTGTATATCCATAGTGCAGCATTTCTGTTCCTTCTGAGGTGTAGGGATGTCCAACCAACTGCAGCATAGAGAGAGCAATGATGAGTGTTGAATGGCAGATCTGTAATAAACCTTAGTGCTCTGTGATACAAGGTATCCAATTTGCTTAAATAGGAAATAGGACAGTGACCATAAAGGAAGTCTGCATAGTCGATAAGTGAAAGAAATGAGGCCTGGATTAGTCTCAGCTTTGAGTCTCTGGTTAGAAAATGTTTAACTCTGAAGAATAGGCCGAGCCTCTGGCAAAGTTTTTTCAGAAGTTCTTCAATATGGTGAGTGTAGTCAAGCCTGCTATCAATCCACACCCCTAAATATTTGAATTTATCTACATAGTCCAGGCTTTCTCCAAGGATGGTGGATAATTGGGGAAGATTGCTTGGTGAGGAGGTGTTAGTATAGTTATTAGTGGAGAAGGACATAGCTTTTGTCTTCTTTGCATTTAAGAGGAGTTTTTTCTCAAGTAGTTGGTGCTGCAAAAGGGAGAATTCTGTTTGTAAAATTTCACAGGCCATTGCAGGCGATGGGTTACTGACATATAAAACAGTGTCATCTGCAAAGAGGTGAACATTGGCTTTGGTGAGATTAGAGTCAATGTTGTTAATGTAAATGGCAAAAAGGATAGGGCCCAGGATAGATCCTTGAGGAACTCCTCTTAGAAGTGGTTTTAATGAGGATAGGTCACCTTCAGCTTTCACCTGCTGCGTTCTATCAGTGAGGTAACATCTGAACCACTTAAGAGAGGGTGGGTCTAAGCCTATGGAGTGCAGTGAAGAGAGTAGCAGCTCATGATCCACGGTGTTGAACGCTTTGCTTAGATCAAGGAATACAGCAAAGACACTGCTCTTTTTGTCTAGCTCAGTTTGCCAGTCATTTATGACTTTGGCCAGTGCAGAGATGGTGCTGTGCCTGGCCCTAAATCCAGATTGAGCAGGATTTAAGAGATTATTAACTTCAAGGTAGTCTCTTAATTGGATGCTCACTAATTTCTCTAGCATCGTGGAAAGCACTGGAAGAATGGATATGGGCCTGTAGTTGTTGAGGTCCATGGGGTCCCCTGATTTTAGGAGGGGAAACACTTGGGCTATTTTCCACATCTAAGGAATAGAGCCAGAGGTTAATGATAGATTAAAAAGATGTGTTACGGGAACTGCAAGCACATGAATTGCAATTTTTAGAAAATAGGGGTCAAGAGAGTCTGCACCTGCGCTTTTTTTAGTGTCCAATTGTAGCATTAGGTCCTCTACTTGCTTCAGTAAAACTGGTTTGAAGGAGAAGGAAGAATCAGCCCTCTGAACCTCAGTAGACTGGGAGTTTAGTTGTGCCCGCAGTAGATTAGCTGGAGAGGTGTCAAAAGCAAGGCCAGCTGTTGTGAAATGATTATTGAACGCATCCAGTACTTCTTATTTATCAGAGATAGCAACCTTATTAAGGTGCACTTGAGATGGCAGAGAGGTGCTAGAGTCCTGCCCTAAGATCCCTTGATGGTGCCCCAGAATCTAGTAGGATTGTGGTAAGAGGCGTCAAGTTCAGCCATATAGAAAGCAGCCTTAGCATCCCTTACTTTTTTGGTGCAGCTATTTCTGGCTTTCCTGAACAGCATCCAGTCATTTGGTTCCTTACTCTTCCTTGCCAGTTTCCATAGCTTATCTCTCCAACAGTGCAGATTTAAGGTCGGCTGAAAACCAGCGGCAAGATTTGCTTTTTGTTCTAACACTAGTGATTGGTGCATGAGTGTTAAGGGCACCTATGATTATGCTATTTAACACCTGATGTGCTTTTCCACAGAATCGTGAAGGTAGAACTCCTGCCAGCATGCAGAGTGGCTTAGGTCATGGAGATATCCCTCAATATTAAGGTTTTTCTTGGATCTTCTCAGAAGGAATTTTGCTGGGTTAGCTGGTTTGCTGGATGATCTTATTCCTGCAATGAGACAGTGGTCACTTATGTCACTGAATAGCACTCCAGTATGTGAGAATAGGTGGGGTTTGTTTACCAACATGATGTCAAGTAGGGTGCTACTACTACTATTTTTTAAAATGATTCTTGTTGGTTCATTTATCAGTTGTGTAAGCCCATGTGTATCACAGAATGATACTAGAAGTGCAGCTGTCTTGGAGAGCCAGTTTAGGTTTAGATCACCTAGGATTATGATTTCTTCAGGGCCCGGTTTGATTAGGTTCCCCAGGTGGGTTAAGAGCTTGTGGTCAGCAGAGGGGGGCCTATAGCAGCCAACTAGTTGAAAAGCTGCCGTGTTGGGGAGAGTTATTTTAAGGGATATACATTTGAACTCTTTGGACAATGATGTTGCACTAAGGCAAGATGCAGATATATTTGACTTTACATAAATAGCTACACCACCACCCCTTGTCAGGAGATCTGCTCTGAATATTTGGTAGTTGGGTAGATTTACCTCCCTGTCTGTTGCTGCAGGTTTGAGCCATGTCTCGGATATTACAAGAAAGTCTGGCAAAGTATGGGCGACTCAGGCTTGTATTAATGAAAGCTTTTTCAGGAGGCTGCATGCATTGATATGAAGGAAGCTTAGTCCTTTGATGGAGGCTAGATCTGCTGGGGAGGTGATGCCCTCTGGAGGGCCTGGATTGATTTCAACATTACCAATACATATCAGCAGAAAGAATAAGAGTTTCATAAGGGCTTCAAAAGACAGGAAGAGGGGACTGTCTTTGGGCCTTCTCTTCTTGCTCGGTGGCCACTGCTTTGAGGTGATCCACTTGGGGTTGAGACTTGGTATCCTGTCACAGAGTGCTAATTTGGTGGGCAGGTGTAAGGGGGAACTGTAGACCCAATAATGGAGCATCGAGCATAATAAGTACATGACAGGTTGCGTCCCTTTTTGGGGGTTACCCCACTGATTATGATGTAACATCGGTAGGGCATATGTGAGGATCCGGTCAACATCTGCTGGAGGTGTAACAGAGAGGCTAGGCTGGTGGGCCGCATTATTCAGTGTGGTATGGATCGGAATGACTTCATCCTCAATGAACACCACAATTGAGAGAGAGAGAAACAGTAAGAGGAGTCTTCCCATTTTGAATGCGGCAATTAGTGGTTATCTACAATGAGAACAGGAGAAGGACTGCTGAGCAGGTGGCACCACAGGGCCACTGACAGATTATTGGTTAGAATATTGCTGTGGGCAGGAGGTAAGAAATTTGGCGGAATATGCCTATAAAGGTAACACACGGGGAGGGCGGTGGGCAAAATTTTGGCGGCTTTCCTGCACCTTCCGGATATCTCTCCTGGCTTCCTGGTCCCCTTGGTCGGCCTTGCGGTCACCGACCACCCACTGAGAGCGTAGCCCCGGCGCTCACTGGGTGCTTGAGGGCAGGGAAGGCTTGACTGGAGGGAGACACAGGAAAGCACAGTCAAATAAAGAAAATAGCAGAAATCAAGTGATTCTGCAAGCAGTGAGAATTAATTTACACAACAAAAGGCTTGGGGGGGTTCAGCGCCTTAGCATCTGGCCCACTAGAAATCCCACCAAAAGGCTGTAAATCACATTTCACTTTAAAAGTTAACAGAATCCTTGGATATTTTAACAAAACAGGAGAACAGCTCTTTTTAGACAGTTTAGTCCAGAAAAAAACACACAAACCCCGACCAGCTTCAGCAGTGTAAAGTTAATACAGAAATCTATGGAGCAGGAGGACCAATCGGCTGCAAGGCTCAGTCAGCGCTCACCTCCTGATTGGCCGCGGCTTTCCTGTACCTTCCTGGCTGTGTCTCCCGGCCTCCTGGTCCCCTTGGTCGGTCTTGTGGTCGCTGACCGCCCGCTGGCGGAGTGTAGCCCCGGCGCTCACTGGGTGCTAGAGGGCAGGGAAGGCTTGACTTCCTGGCTGTATCTCCTGGCCTCCTGGTCCCCTTGGTCGGCCTTGCGGTCGCCGACTGCCTGCTGGCGGAGCGTAGCCCCGGTGCTCACTGGATGCTTGAGGGCAGGGAAGGCTTGACTTCCTGGCTGTCTCTCCCTGCCTCCTGGTCCCCTTGGTCGGCCTTGCGGTCACCGACCGTCCACTGGCGGAGCGTAGCCCCAGCGCTCACTGGGTGCTTGAGGGCAGGGAAGGCTTGACTTCCTGGCTGTCTCTCCTGGCCTCCTGGTCCCCTTGGTCAGCCTTGCAGTCACCAATCGCCCACTGGCGGAGCGTAGCCCCGGCACTCACTAGGTGCTTGAGGGCAGGGAAGGCTTGACTTCCTGGCTGTCTCTCCTGGCCTCCTGGTCCCCTTGGTCAGCCTTGCGGTCACCGACCACCCGCTGGCGGAGTGTAGCCCCGGCGCTCACTGGGTGCTTGAGGGCAGGGAAGACTTGACTCAGTACTGAAGAGAGTAAGATGGGGTGGCAGGGGCACCAGGAAAAGCCACATATGGGTGGAATGTATGCCGGGTATGACAGCAGAGAGAGTAGGACAGTTTATCACTAGTTATGTGGAGAGGATAGAGGAGAAACCTCATATTGTGGTGCATCTGGGTACAAAGGACCTGGAGGGGAGAAGGGTAGAAGAGGTGCAGGAGAGATTCAGGGAAGTAGGAAGGTTATGTAGTAAAGAGGGAAGGTCAGTTGCTTTCTCTGAGATTCTTCCAGTACCAAGAGCTAGTACTGCCAGGAAGCAAAGAATTACAGAATTCAGTGAATGGCTGGGTGAATGGTGCGTGTCCATAGGTTATGGACTGGTGGGGGGATGGGGTAGGATGTGGGTGAACAAGAACCTGTATGCACTGGATAGGTTGCACTTGAGTAAGGAAGGCTCAGGGGTCCTAAAGCAAAAGCTGGGGATGTACATAGAAGCTAGGTGTAATTTAAACTAGGTAAGGGGGAGGTGATGAGTTGGGCAGCAAACAGTGCCACCAGGTGAGGGAGTCCATTAGGCCTTCCCCATACCTAGGCAGGAGGGGAAGCAGTGTAATTTAAAAAGGGGATGGGATAAGGGTGAGGGGAAAGGCAAGGAGGTAAAGGGATCATACCGGAGGGTGGTCTCATTGAATGCAGGGAGCCTGGGTAACAATGCAGTAGAATTGCAGGCACTGATGGTGGAAGGGGAGGTGGACATAGCTGCCATCACTGAGACATGGACCACCCAGTACCAGGACTGGGACCTAGTGATCCCTGGGTACACATTGTACTATAGTGACAGAGAAAAAGGGAAAGGGTGAGGAGTGGCTATCTAAGTAAGGGAAGGGATATTGCGCAACAGGAAGAAAGGGTAGGAGGGCAGGGCTGAAGCCTTATGGGTGCAACTCCAGAACTCAAACAGTAGAGCGGTTAGATTGGGGGTTTTGTATAGGCCACCCTCTCAAAATGTGGAGATTGACAGGAAGCGGGGGGAGAAAATAAGGAGGCTTAGTGGGTAAAGGCATTACTGTAGTGGTTTGGGACTTCAGTCTGCCAGGGGTAGATTGGAATGCCCCAGCTACCTCAAGTGCCAGGGAACAGGTCCTCCTGTAGGCCTTCCAGGATGGCTTCCTGATGCAGAGGGTAACAGAGCCAGCCAGGGAGGGGAATATTCTGGACCTGGTGCTCATGGATAGTGAACATGTCCAGGACGTAGGGGTGGAAGACCCCCTGGCAGAAAGCGACCACTGCACAGTGTGATTCTCCCTCAGTCTAGGAAAAGAGGTAGCCAGAACAAACACAAAGGTAGTGGACTTCAAAAGGGCAGACCTTGTCTGGATGGGAAGCATACCGAAAGGACACCTCCCCAGCATCCACCCAGACATGGATGTTGAGCAGAAATGGACCATCATCATCATCATGAGGGGATTGTATTAATGTGTTACTGTATTAAGGCAGTACACTGAGGGGATTGTAGTAATGTGTTACTGATGGGGGGAGAGTTGAGTGGAGGTGCAGTAAGAGGAAGGAGGGATCAGGGAAGGAGGAAGGAGGTGATGGGGCACCACTGTGGAGTTATCAAGCAAAAGGTCTGCAGTGTTGGCAGAGGAAGAAGAAGGGGAGGTATCGGAGCTGCAAGAGAGGGGAAGAAGGGTAGGGAAGGTCCAAGAGGCAGGAATTACAATGGGAAACAGAGATAGGAGAGGAAGGGTAGGGTAGAAGAGGAGGGAGAGGTGGGTAACAGGAGGAGAGGCAATGGGGGAACGATGCAAGGAACACAAAAGGTGCAGATAAGGGATGTAAGGAAGGAGGCAGCAGGGTTCCTGGGGGAGTGGACAGGGACACAGTGGGGGGGGTCAGGATCAGAATGATGGGGGGGTGTTGGTGCTGGGGGACTCCATACTGAAGGGGATCAGATGGGGAGGAAGAGGGAGAAGACACAGTTGTATCTGGGTCGAGGCAGTTCTAAGGTTGACTGCAGACAGGGTGGGGCAGGCACTCAAGTGCAAAAGCAGAGGAAGGATGAAACCACACATGGTGGTGCATGTGGGAACAAACAACTTGGCCGAGGTAACAGTGGAGGTGGCAAACGGGAGGTTCGAGGAACTGGGTAGGCAGTGTAATGAGGTGGTGGTGTCGGTGGCATTCTCTGAGGTGCTACTGGTACCATGTGGAAGTACAGGGAGAAAAAAAAGGAAAGAGGAGTTCAGTGGTTGGCTGAGGGATTGGTGCTGAACTAGGAAATATGGACTGGTGTCAGACTAGGGCAGTACCTGGGACAACAGTGACCTATACACAGGGGACAGGTTACATTTGAGCAAGGAGGGGAAGAGCATACTCAAACAAGGAATGGAGGGGTATATTTCAACAAGGGTGGATTTAAACTAGGAAGGGGGGGTGGCGAGGGGACCATTGTTAGAAACAATGTCTGGAAAGGGGAGCACAGGGTGTTCACCCCCTAGTTAGAGGTGAAGGCAGTAAGGAGGGGGCACAGAGAGGACCAAATGGGGGGAAGAGGAATGGTAAGGTTGGGGAGGCAACAGGCTTGGAAGATGGTCTCACTGAATGCAAGAAGCCTAAGATGTAGAACTGTGGAGTTGCAGACTCTCATAGTGGTGGAATTGGTGGACATAGCAGCCATCACGGAAACATGGGCCACCCAATACCAGGACTGGGATATGATGATCCCCAGGGTACAGACTGTTTAGAAAGGATAGGGCCAAGGGGAATAGGGGGGTGGCGATCTATGTGAGGGAGGGGATTAAGTGCGTAAGGTGAGGAGGGGAGGACAAAAGTTCTGTGGAGGCAGTGGGTGTGAGGAATAGGACACTGAGGATGGGGGTAGTGTACAGACCACCATCACAGGGTTGTGACCTGGATGGGAACTGGCAGATCAAATTCGAAAGGTAAGCAGGAAGGGAAGCATGGTGGTGGTGGGGGATTTCAACCTACCGGGGGTGGATTGGAGCACACCTGCCACCATGAGTACAAGAGAGGGGGTCCTGTTGGAAGCTTTTCAGGCCACTTCTTGACACAGCTAGTACAGGGACTGACATGGCTGGAAAGGACTTTGGACCTTGTACTGGATAATGGGGAATTTGTAAGGAACCTAGAAGTGGGGGAACTGCTTGCTGGGAGTGACCACTACTCCGTGTGGTTCATGCTAAACATAGGGAGGGACACAAGGAGCACAAGTACAAGGGTGGTTTAGTTTGGCGGGGGAACTTTAGGATGATGGGGGAAATTCTGAGCAAGCACCTGGCAGACATCCAACAACACATGGATGCAGATCAGAAATGGAATATAATAAGGGGAGGGCTGGAGGAGGCAACAGAGACCTGTCAGTCCTGTACTAGGAAGAAAAACAAGAAGTGCAGGGCAAAGAAACCCAGTTGGCCATCACCGGAGGTCAGGGAAAGGGTGAGAACCAAGAGGGCAGCATTTCGGAAGTATAGGAAATTGGGAAAGGGAGAAGATAAAGATGTACACAGGGAAAAGTCTAGGGAGGTCACCAGACTGGTTGGGGGGGCCAAAGTGTCTAGAGAGCTGAGACTGGCACAGGGGATCAAAAGAAGAGAAAAAGACTTCCATTACATAAATGAGAAAAGAAGAAGCAAAGACCAGCTTGTGAGGATCAAGAAAGAAGTGGGGTGGGTGGAGAAGGGGGTGGAGCAGGCAAAGGCACTGAACAAGTACTTCTGCTCTGTGTTCATGCAGGAGGAGGGGGGGCAAATACCTCGGGAAAGTGGGGTGGATAAGGGGGGAGATGACAGATGTAGGGATTACAGAGAGCAGGATGCTGGAGGGGTTGAGGGCATTATGAGTGGACAAAGCACTTGGGCCGGATGGCATTCACCCTTGAGTACTGAGGGAGCTGGCAGAGGTCCTTGCAGGGCCACAGGCAGACCTGTTCCATACCTCCCTGGACACAGGATGTGTACCACAGGACTGGACAATGGCCCATGTGCTGCCCATCCATAAAAGTGGGCCAAATTATGAACCACGGAACTACAGGCCAGTGAGCTTCACCTCGATCATGGGCAAACTCATAGAGACCATCTTAAAAGAGGAGCTTGTGAGCTTCTTGGAGGCAAATGGTATCCAGGACGACCAGCAACATGAGTTTGTCATGGGCAGATCATTCCAGACAAACCTGGTCGAGTTCTATGACTGGCTAACAACATGAGAATTGGACAAGGGCCATGCTGTGGATGTCCTGTACTTGGACTTCAGTAAGGCCTTTGATTCAATGCCACATGGGAAATTGGGGGGAATCTGGAGTATGTGGGGGCAGGACCAAAAATGGTGACCTGGATCAAGAACTTGGCTGAAAGGGAGACAGCAAGGGGTGGTGGTAGGGGAGGAACTCTCATCGCTGAGAGCGGTGACGAGTGGGGTACCACAGGGATCCATGCTGGGACCAGTACTGTTCAGGATTTTCATTGCAGATATCTTGAATGGGATCCGGAGCAAAATCAGTCTGTTTGCAGATGATACCAAGATGAGAGCTGTGGTAGATGACAAGGAGGGGGGAAGGGTTTGCAGGAGGACCTGAATAAGCTGCAGGAGTGGGTGGGTAAATTTTATTTATTTATTTATTGAAATGTTTCACCAGGAAGGCACACTGAGCAACAAGTTGCTTGTCTCCCGGTGCGACCTGGTTGGGGGGGTACAATTGGATGAAGAATTAGACATACAGTTTAACATTTAACATATCCAATAAATTAAACATTCAGTTACATTTATAACAAGACATACAGTTAAAAAATATCATAAATAATCATACAGTCGCATTTGTGACATAACCTACAATTAAATATATATCATACCTGTGAAATATGCATTTAATTACAAGTGGCATATCTGAGGAACATAGTACATAGTGGTGAAGTGAGAGGAGAGCGTGCTGAGAAGCAGGCTTGGGGGGGTGGAAGGTTTATTTATTTATTTTTTTTATACTTCATCTTTATTGACACAAGCATGCTCCATACAGATCCAAAGAATAAACATATGCCAATGTAAATATCCACAATAATGATACAGCAACCAGTACCTGAGTGAGGCCCGTTACCAATACAGGGGCCACTCTCAATAGATCTTAAAATCTGTTAATCATATTATTCAGATTAATGAAATACAAAAGCAAATGTCCTGCAATACTACTACTGCTTTATCCAAGATATTAAAAAAAACATACATAGTATAAACTACTGCTTCCCTCCCAATGGTATAGGCTCAACATCCTCTCCCGGAAAGGATAGAATGGAAAAAAAAAGGGGTGAAAGGTTTAATAGGTGATGTGAAACATGGAAAGGGGCAGAGGCATAGGAGGACAGTTAAGGAAGATTAAAGCAAGAGCAGTTAGATGAGAGAAAGTTACATAAGGCAGAAGCAAGGGAGTAGTAGGAGGAGGAGGAGTGCCATATTTGTGTGTGGGGAAGGGGGAATTCTAGATTTGCGGGAAATGGTGGGTAAAGCCTGACTGACCGAAGAGAGTGGTATGACAGAGGACCAACAAAGTGTGAGTGTCAGAAGATCTGAGAGGAGGGGAAGAGTGAGCATGAGAGGGAGGGGGGAAGTTCTAACCAAAATTTAGAAGTGAGTTTGGCACAATGAGTGAGGCGTCTGCTGCAAGTGGTGGAAGGGACATGGTGTGGTAGAGGTCACAGTGATGAGTGCGTGATGGAGCATCAAGGGCAAATCAACAGAAGGAGTTAAATAGAGTGTCCAATCTAGTCAGGGAGGATTTGAGAGCGGCACCATAGACTTCATCACAATAGTCGAAAATGGGGAGGATCATCTTCTGTACTAGTTCATGCCGCACTGTAGGAGGATGCAACTATGGTTCCTGAATAAGGCACCAAGCTTGGGGCGCAATTTTTTCAGGATGGCGTCAATGTGGCCAAAAGAGAAGTTGAGGTGTTGGTCCAACCAAACACCAAGGTATCTGAATAAGGAGGTGTCCTCTAGGATTGTCCCATCGAGGGTATGGAAAGACGGTAATGGGTGGAGCCTGGAGAGTCTGTGCCTAGTGCCAAAGGTCATGGAGACAGTCTTTTTGGCATTTAGGAATAGCTGATTTGAGGCAAACCATAACTGAACCTGGTGGAAGTCAAGCTGAAGGGTGGTTGCTACATCGGCAGGGCATTTGCCAGAGGAAAACAGGATGGTATCCTTGGCATACATATGGATAGAGGAGGAGGGGGAGCATACTGAGGGCAAGTCATTTAGGAAGAAGAGAATGGGTCCAAGCACCAAGCCCTGTGGGACTCCTGTGGAAATAGAGAGTGGGGGGGAGAGGTAGTATCCTATCTTGACTGACTGTGTTCTGCCTGAGAGGTAAGCTCTAAACCAGTTTTGGGCAGAAACAGACAACCCAGCAGCTGTAAGGGAGTCAAGAAGTAGGGCATGGGAGACTGTGTTGAACACCTTGGCAAGGTCGACAAAGATGGCAGAGGTAATGAGGCCATTATCCATCCCAGTGAGGATGGAGTCAGTGAGCTTGAGTAGGGAGGTGGTAGTGGAGTGGTTCTTCTGAAAACCAGATTGGAATGGGGTAAAAAAGGAAGAGTCATTGAGGAAGGAAGTTAGTTGAAAGAGGACCAGGTGTTCTTGGAGTTTAGCAAGGGCAGGGAGAAGGGAGATTGGGTGAAAATGTGCAGGGGAGGAGGGGTCACCACCTTTTGGGAGAGGGAGGACCACCACATGTGTCCAGGATGAAGGAGCAGATGAGGATGAGAAGGAAAGATTTAGGATTAAGGAGAGAGGGTTAGCTAGGAAAACAAACTGAACTTACAAGCTCAAATGGGCAGACTGGGTGGGCCATAGGCCCTTATCTGCTGACACTGTCTATGTATCTATGTATCTATAGCAGAAGCTGAAAGGGAGAGGAGTTTAGGGTCAAGGTCATCCGGTGATGAGCCTTTGGAAGGATTAAGAGAGAGAAGGGCCGATAATGTTTTTTTCTGGGGAGACCACAGAAAAGGAGAAGGAAGGGTGGGCTTGGGGAGGTTGAGTGCTGGGGGTGGTAGGATGAGGAGAAGGGGGGAGCTTAGAGGGGAGTGACTTTAGAAGTGCTGTGGAGCAGGAGGTGTAATAGGAGTTAAACTCTTGAGCCACTGCACATGGTTCGGAGACCAATGAGTTGTTTATTTTAAGCACAGAGGGAGGCAGATGTGAAGGGGGGAGAGTAGGGCGTGGACCACTTTCCAGAATTTGGAGGAGGAATTGATGTTTTTGAGAAAAGATTATTTAAAATATTCAGACTTGGTAAGTCTGGTAGCTTTTGTGCAGGCATTTCTTAACATGTGATACCTGGCATGGTCTGGGGAAGCAAGGAGGCCTTATGTTTCCTCCAAGCTTTGTCTCGCTCCCTGAGACAGGTCAGTAACTGAGAGGAGACCCAGGGATGATGGTTGCCATGAACTCTAGTGTGTTTAAAAGGAGCGTAGGAGTTCCACGCAGTTAGAAATTTATCTTTAAAATAAGTGAGGGCTTGGTCAATGGAAGGGGCAAAGGCAATAGGGGACCAATCAGAGCTGGCCAGTTCATTAAGAAGGGGATTATGGTCTAAGAAGCTGAAGGAACAGAGTTGCAGAATTTTGTGAGGTGGTTTAGGTCTATGGACTTTCCTGACTATGAAGATTGGGTGATGATCACTGAGGGCATCTGGGAGGATGCCTGATTTAATGACTCAGTGGGGGTGAGAGCCCAGTCTATCAGGGAGTGGTTAAGAGTTTTATGATTTAGGCAGGTGGGTTCCAGGATGAATTGGGAGAGACTGAGGGCCGTGATGTCATTTCATGTCTTGACAGTTGTTGATGATAGCCAGTTTTGGTTAACATCACTCAGGATGTATAACTCACCTTTATGTGACAATGAATGAGAGTGAATGGCAACTGGAGTTCAATGCCAAAAAGTGCAAAGTTCTGCACTTTGGAGCCCGGAACCAGGGAAGGGATTATCACTTAAATGGGGTTCAGTTGGGTTTCTCCACAGAAGAGAAGGACCTAGGGGTGATCATAACAGGGAGCATGAACAACTGTTCAATGCAGAAGGGTGGTGGCAAAAGCCAACAAAATACTGGGGTGTATAGCTAGAGGGATCTCCTCCAGAAGTAGGGAGGTTATCCTGCCTCTGTATGGGTCACTGGACATGCCCCACCTGGAATACTGTGTGCAGTACTGGTGCCCATTCCTGAAGAAGGACATCAGATTGTTGGAGGGGGTACAGCATAGAGTTACAAAGATGATCCAGGGATTGGAGGGCAAGCCATACGAGGAAAGCCTGAGGAAGCTGAATATGTACTCTCTGGAAGAGAGGAGGGACAGGGGAGATATAATTGAGACCTTTAAGTACCTGAAGGGAATAAGCAAGACTAATACAGAGAGGATTTTCCAGAAGAGAAAGAGGAGGGACACGAGAGGACACTAAATGGGATTGGAGGGGGGTAAATTCAGGAGAGAGATGAGAAGATAGTTTTTCACCGAAAGAGTGGTGGACAAGTGGAACTCCTTGCTGGGTGAGGTAGTGACCTGCAAGACAGTAGACAGCTTCAAGAGGGGTTGGGATATGGTAAGGGTATGGGGTAATAGGATGGGGGGAAGGGAGAGGCAGCAGCATTATAAGGTGCTAGCTGCGCACTCAAGCAGACTTGATAGACTGTGAGGCCTGTTTCTGTTGGTATGTTCGTATGTTCGTATCAAGTGCCAAAGCAAAAAATCCAGGATCAAAAAAATGAGCTGGTTGAGCAAGGAGGTAATGGAGAGGGTGAGGAAAAAGAGAGCTGCCTTTAGAAGTTATAAGAGATCCAACTGACAGGATGACAGGGCAGAACATGTGAAGAAATCCAGAATGGTGAGCAACATAGTAAGGGCAGCAAAGGCTTCAAGGGAACAAAGGCTGGCACAGGGGATCAGAAAAGGGTAAGAGGATTTCTTCACATATATAAGGGAGAAGAGAGGCTGTAATGATCAGATTTTAAGGATCTAGAAAGATGGAGGGTGGGCAGAAAAGGGTGCAGGGCAGGCAGAAGCACTCAATGAGTACTTCTGTGCAGTGTTTACAAGTGAAAAGGATGAGCCTATGCCCCAGAGGAAAGGTGGGGTGGGGAGAGGGGGTTACGGATGGGGTGATCACAGTGGGCAGGGTGTTGGAGGCTCTTTGGTCCCTGTGGGTGGATAAGGTGCCAGAGCTGGACGGAGTGCATCCAATGCTCCTGAAAGAGTTTGCAGAGGTCCTGTCAGGACCACTGGCAGACTTGTTCAACACCTTCCTGGGTGCATGCCCAGTGACTGGAGGATGGCACATGTGGTGCCCCTCCACAACAGTGGACCCAGGGATGAAACAGGAAACTTCAGACTGGTGAACCTTACCACCACTGCCGTGAAGCTAATGGAGACTATCCTTAGGAGAGGCTGTGAGATTTTGGAGGAGAATGGGCTCCAGGACGACAGGCAACATAGGTTTGTCTCAGGCAGATCCTGTCAAACAATGAGTACCAATGCCCGTAGTCTGGGAAACAAGCTTCCAGAGCTAGTAGCCCTGATGGAAGAGGAACACTTGGATATTGTAGCAGTCACAGAGACATGGTACACGGAGAACCATGACTGGGATGTCAACATACCAGGGTACACAATCTACAGAAGGGACAGGGAAGGTAAAAGAGGAGGTGGAGTAGCTCTCTACATAAGGGAAGGGATTAAAGCTACAGAACTAAAAAGTAAAGGGGGAGGACAAGAGGAACTCTGGGTCACCTTGGAGACAGGGAATGGCATCACAATCTGCACAGGGGTTGTACACAGACCCCGTCTCAAAGGGAGGAAATGGACAAGAAAATGATAGAGGGCATTCTCAAAATGGCTGAAAAAGGGGAGATACTGTTGATAGGGGACCTGAATATACCAGATGTTAACTGGGTGACATGGACTGCAGCCACATCCAAGAGCAAGGTCATTCTCGATGCCCTACAGGGAGCATACCTTAGACAGCTAGTGGTGGAACCCACTCAGAAGGGAGCAATATTAGACCTGGTACCTCAAATGGAGAGAGGATCACAAACTTAGAAGTCAGTACATCTAGGAACAAGCGACCACTGCACAGTGTGCTCTACAGTAAACACAACCATGAAGACAAGCCATACAAAGACAAGGATACTGGACTTTAGAAGGGCTGACTTTGCATAATGGGTGAATACCTGAGGAATGCATTAGCAAATGGCCAGAAAGGAGGGTGGAAGAACAATGGAGAAAATCAAACTGCCATCATGGAGACAACAAGCCTTTGTGTGAAACAAATAAAGAAAACAAAGCAGAATAAAAAATCACTATGGCTCTCAAAAGAGGTGTCAGGGAAGGTTAAGGAGAAAAAGGCTGCATTCAAAAAGTATAAGGAATCACAGACGGAGCACGACAGGGAACTGTATCAATTATAGCAGAAGAATGGGAAGGCAGTCAGAAAAGCAAAGGCCCAAACCGAGGAAAAGATAGCCAACTCAGTTAAGAAGGGGGAAAAAACCTTTTATAGGTACATTAGGGAGCATAGAAAGGTTAAGGGAGGGATAGTGAATATTAATAAAGGAGAGGGGAGGTGGGCAGAGGGAGACAGTGAAAAGGCAGAGATACTGAATGAATACTTTTGCTCAGTATTCACAAAAGAAGAAGAGGAGGAGTTACCTAAACCAAACAGTAGAAGCACTCTGGATAGTGGGGTTGACACCAGTCCATTTACAGAAGAAAGAGTACTGAAAGAACTCCAAACCTCAAGGTGACAAAGCAATGGGACCTGACGGGATTCACCTAGAACTTAAAAGAGCTAAGGGAGGACCTAGTGACACCACTAACCACACTTTTAACAAATCATGGTAGGATGGGGTGGTACCTGAGGACTGGAGAGGGCAGGATGTGATTCCCTTCACAAAAGTGGAGCAAGGCAGAAGCAGGAAACTACAGACCTGTTAGTTTGACCTCAGTGGTGGGGAAAATGATGGAATCACTTCTGAAAGAAAGAATAGTTGAGTACCTAGAGGCCAAGCGGGCACAGGACCCAAAGCAGCATGGATTCACAGCAGGAAGGTCATGTCAGATGAATCTAATAGATTTCTTTGACTGGGTGACCAAAGTAATAGACCAGGGAGGGGCTGTGGATATGGCCTACCTAGACTTTAGCAAGGCATTTGACACAGTCCCGCACAAAAGATTAATAATCAGGTTAGCCAGCCTGGGTAGCAAACTGGCTGCACAACAGGACACAGAAGGTAATAGTGAATGGAACACATTCTGAAGAAAGGGGGTTACCAGTGGAGTACCTCAGGGCTCAGTATTGGGTCCAGTCCTCTTTAACGCCTTTTATAGGTGACATTGCGGAGGGTCTGAAGGAAAGGTATGCCTCTTGCGGATGACACAAAGATTTGTAACAGAGTTGATACACATGGGGGTAGAAAGGATGAGAAGGGACTTGGCAAGGTTGGAGGAATGGTCAGACGTATGGCAACTTAGATTCAATGCAAAGAAGTGCAAAGTAATGCACCTGGGAAATAAAAATCCAGGAGAAGAGTACACAATAGAAAGGGGAGGTACTAACGACAACAATAATGGAAAGAGATCTGGGTGTAGTCATATCAGATGACCTAAAGGTGGGTAAGCAATGTGAGAAGTCAGTAAGGAGAGCCAGGGGGATTCTGGGATGCATAGGGAGGGCTATCACAAGTAGAAAAAGGGAAGTGGTTATCCCTCTGTATAGACAGTTGGTGAGACTCCATCTGGAGTACTGCGTGCAGTTTTGGAGACCTCATCTACGCAAGGACATAGACAGGATGGAAGCAGTCCAGAGGAGGGCAACTAAAATGGTGCAGGGTCTACATCAGAAACCATATGAAAAGAGACAGAGAGAGCTTAATATGTATACCCTTGATGAAAGGAGGGACGGGGGGACATGATAGAAACTTTTAAGTACCTCAAGGGAATCAACAAAGTCCAGAAGGGTAGCATCTTTCAGAAAAGGGATGTGTAAGAACAAGGGGGCACAATTTAAAGTTAGAGGGGGGACGGCTCAGGGGTAATGTGAGGAAATTCTTTTTCACAGAGAGAGTGGTGGACGCATGGAACCGCCTTCCTGGAGAGGTTGTGGGGTCTAAAACAGTGGGGGAATTCAAACATGCATGGGACAGACATAAGGCAATTATAGTTGGGGGTTGCAGGAAGTAGGCTGTTGGTTAACTAGAATCTGCAGCTTATTCAATAGGTAGGGAAATGGGCAGACTGGGTGGGCCAAGTGGTCCTTATCTGCCGTCAAAGTCTATGTTTCTATGTAAACCTGGTTGACTTTTTTGATTGGGTGACGTGGGCACTTAATAGGGGCCATGTAGTGGATGTCCTTTACCTGGACTTCAGCAAGGCCTTTGACTCAGTGCCTTATGGAAGGCTAACCATCAAGTTGAATAGCATAGGAGAGGGGGGAAAACTGGTTGGGTGAGTTAAGAGCTGGTTACTAGGTAGGCAGCAGAGGGTAGTCATTGGGGGAGAACTCTCCGCGTCCAGAGCTGTAACCAGTGGGGACCCACAAGGCTCGGTGCTAGGACCGGTGCTATTTAACATCTTTATTGCTGACATATTGGATGGGATAAGGAGTAGGATTAGCCTCTTTGCAGATGACACAAAGATCTGTGCAGAGGTGGATAGTGGGGAAGGGAGTATAGTACTGCAAGAGGATTTGGCAACACTTGAACACTGGTCAGATACATGGGAACTGGGGTTCAATGCTAACAAGTGCAAAGTATTGCACTTGGGTGCCAGAAACCCTGGGAGTAGATACTGATGGGGGGGTGCAGTTATCCACTTCAGTGGAGGAGAAAGATCTGGGGCTACTAGTAACAGGGGACATGAATCACTTGGCTCAGTGTAGGAGGGCAGCGGCAAAAGCGAATAAAATGCTGTGGTGCATCGCCAGGGGAATCACCTCTAGGAGAGGGGAAGTCCTTTTGCCCTTGTATAGGTCCCTGGTGAGACCACATTTGGAGTACTGTGTGCTGTTCTGCTGCTCCTATTTGAAAAGGGACATCAAGCTACTGGAGGCGGTCCAGTGTAGGATGACAATTGATCCTTGGACTGGGGGACAAACCATATGAGGAGAGACTGAGGGAGCTCAACATGTATTTCCTGGAGGATAGAAGGGAGAGAGGGGATATGATTGAGACCTTCAAGTACTTAAAGGGCATGAACACAGTTAATGCCGAGGGTATGTTTAGATTAAAAGAGGGGAGGGACACCAGGGGACACGGTCTGAAATTAGAGGGAGAAAGTATCAGAAGGGAAATGAGGAGACACTTTTTCACGGAAAGGGTGGTGGCAGGATGGAATTGTGGTTGGTGGGCAGCTTTAAGAGGGGTGGTACAGGGTCAAAGGGAGAGTCAAACCTGAGAGGAAGCTGGGGAGGGGTGGTGACAGAGGTAGGGAGCAATAAATCAGAAGCGCAGGCAAGGGGAGGGGGTAGTTGCAGTTTAATAGACTGGGTGCTGCACACTTGAGCAGACTCGATAGACTGTAAGGCCTGTATCTGCTTGCAATTTCATATGTTCGTATGTAGTTATTCATAATTTATTCGTTATAATACATTTGGGTGGTTACTATTGGTTTTGATCCCATTTATGTTGAAAGGGAAAGGGGCATACAGGAACATAATTGCTATCCACCATATTTTCATATATCCTCTTTTTGCACAGGGGCATGGCCCAAGACCTGTAGCTTAGCCTGGGATTAAGAGGGTAGGGGTTGGGGTGGGAGGGCATTATTTATTTATTTATTTTTATTTATTTATTAATAGGATTACAAATACCTTACCTTTGAACCAAGGGTTCTTTTACAGAGGTTCTGCATCAGCAATGGGTGCAAGCAAAACAGTGGTAAGATACAATACAGGGTCAGAAGGTTAACATAGAAGTAAGCAGAGGTAAGATACAATACAGATCAGGAGATTAACTTAGTAGCAAAAGACAGTACATGTGTATAGACTAGCACAGTAGCAAATAGTCACTGGCAAATATCAATGCACAATTAACAATATGATTAATTTACAAGTTAGCCAGCCTGGGAGTGGGTCCCAAGATGACAGCCTGGGTAAAGAATTGGCTGGAGAATAGGACACAGAGAGTAATAATAAATACAGTCCACTCAGAAGAAAGGAGGGTTACTAGTGGGGTACTGCAGGGTTCAGTATTAGGACCGGTCCTCTTCAATGTCTTTATAGGCGACATTGCGGAAGGACTGGAAGGAAAAGTATGTCTCTTTGCAGATGACACAAAGAACTGTAACAGAGTTGATGCACAGGGTGGGGTGAAAAGGATGAGAAGGACTTGGCAAGGTTAGAGGAATGGTCAAATGTATGGCAGCTTAGATTCAATGCTAAGAAGTGAGTAATGCACCTGGGAAACAAAACCCAGGGAAGAGTACACAATGGGGGTGAGATACTAACAACAACAAAAATGGAAAGGGACCTGGGGTAGTCATATCAGAAGACCTAAAGATGGGCAAGCAATGTGAGAGGGCAGTAAGGAGGGTTGGGGATACTGGGATGCATAGGGAGAGGCATCACCAGTAGAAAACAGGAAGTTATTATCCTCTGTACAGACAGCTGGTGAGACCCCATCTGGAGTACTGCTGCAGTTCTGAGACCCAATCTCGCAAAGACATAGACAGGATGGAAGCTGTCCAGAGGAGGGCAATAAAATGGTGCAGGGTCTGCACTGGAAGACATATGAAGAGAGACTTAAGGAGCTTAATATGTATAGCCTCGAGGAAAGGAGGGAGAGGGGACATAATAGAAACATTCAAGTACCTCAAGGGAATCAACAAAGTCCAAGAGGGTAGCATCTTTCAAAAAAAGAGGTGTGCAAGAACAAGAGGGCACAATTTGAAGATGGGGGGTGGCTCAGAGGTAATTTAAGGAAGTATTTTTTCACAGAGAGGGTTGTGGATGCATGGAACGGCCTTCCGGAGGAGGTTGTGGAGTCAAAATCAGTGGTGGAATTCAGCATGCATGGGACAGTCATAAGGCAATTTGGGGGGTGGGGGTAAGAAGAAGTAGGCTGCTGGTTAACTAGGATCTGCAGCTTATCCATTAGGTAGGAAATGGGCAGACTGGGTGGGCCAAGCGTCCTTATCTGCCGCCAAATTCTATGTTTCTATGTTTCTATATATGCAAGACACAATACAAATAAAACCATCCTAGGGGTGACATAAGTGGATCAAGGGTGGGGATAAGAGGGAGAGTGGGAAAAGGGGGTAGGCAGTCAGGATTTGACATTGTCGTAAGTGCAAGAACAGAAAGATAAGTGCTAGGTAGTCTGGGTGGAGCAGCAAGATAGGGTGATAGGGAGGGGAGACAGGAGGAGAGGAACGGGAGAGGGTGGAATGGTGGGTGGGAGGTGAGAGGGGGTTGAATGGTAGGTGGTGGTGGGAGAGAGATGGGGAGTAGCAGGGGATGGAGGGGTGGAGGGAATTGGGGAGGGTTGCAAGGGAGGAGAGAAGAGGAGGGAGAGGTGAAACAAAGCCGCAAGCCTAGGCAGAGCAGTCACAACTACTGAGGTCAGTGAAGCGCTGGCGGAGTTTACCTTTGAATGGGCCAAGCTTGTTTTCAGCTGCAGTTTCAGGGGGAAGGTTGTTTAGCAGCAGGGGGGCCCTGGTGTGGAAAACACGTTGAGCCTGGTTGGTATGGCAGAATGGAATGATAAATGTTAGTTTGAGGGAACTGCATGTCAAATGTGCAGTGACTGTGGGCAACATTAAGGCATGAGTTGCAGGGGGTGTGAGGTTGACAAATTTTCTTCGCCAGTAGGCAGGTCTGTAGTTAAGTCTACTATTTAAATTGAGCCAGTTGGATTGCTTATAGAGATCACAGGTATGCGTATGCTTCCCTGCACCAGTGAAAAGTCTACAACATTTGTTAAGGGTTGTCTTAACTATTTTTAGGGTGTTATCAATGGCAGCTCTGTAGAAGACAAGCCCATAATCAATGATGGGTAGGACTGAGGCAGTTATGGCTACGCACATAGCTTCTTTGGTAAGACAGTGACTGTGGTGGTAGAGGACCCCAATTCTTGAGTTGACCGATTTCGAGATGTGTTGAACATGTGAGCCGAAAGACATTGTGCAATCAAAGGTAATACCAAAGTATTTAAACTCCTGCACTTGCTCAAGTGGCTGTTCAAGTTCATTATGTATGGTGAAGTTTATGGATCCGTATTTGCTGTGAGAGCTATGGAACAGCATGGACTTCATATTTTTGTAATTCATCAACAGCTTATGTTGGAGAAGCCAGGTTTCAACTAGGCTGAAGTTCATCTAAAGCACCTTGGAGAGCAAGATGGGGTCAGTGTGGGAGGAATAGAGGACTGCATCATTGGCATAGAGTATTAAGTTATTATTGCAAGCTGCAGGAAGAGTATTAATGAAAAGGCTGAAAAGTAGAGGGCCAAGGATGGAATCCTGGGGTACACCAGAGCGGAAAGGAAGGGCACTTGAGAGAGAGAGTCAACAATTTTGACTTTTTGGCTCCTTGCTGAGAGGTAGCTTTCAAACCATTTGGTTACATCATTAGATAGTCCAAGGGAGGAGAGTGAGTGAAGCAGGAGCTGGTGGTTCACAGTGTCAAATGCCTTGGTCAAATCAATGAACACCGCACCCAGTAGGTGGCCAGTGTCAATTGCCTTATGGATATGGCTGGTGAAGTCAAGCAGGGCGTGACTGGGACGTAAACATGCCAGGATACACTATCTACAGGAGGGACAGGAAGGGTAAAAGAGGAGGAGGAGTAGCTTTTTACATAAGGGAAGGAATCAAAGCAACAGAACAAAAGGGTAAACAGGGAGGAGAAGAAGCACTGTGGGTAAAGTTGAAGACGGGCGATGGCACCACAATCCGCACAGGGGTTGTATATAGACGCCCTTCTCAGGGGGAGGAAATGGACAAGGAAATGATAGAAAGTATACTTAAAATGGCAGATAAAGGGGAGATATTGCTGATGGGTGATCTGAATATGCCAGATGTTAACTGGAGTGCAGTTGTAGCAGCCACTTCTAAGAGTGGGGTTATTCTAGATGCCCTACAGGGGGCATGCCTTAGACAACTAGTATTAGAGCCCACTGAGAGGGAGCAATCTTAGACCTGGTTCTCTCAAATGGAGATGGAGAGAGTATCCAGATGTAGAAGGTAGCCATCTGGGAACTAGTGACCATCGAACAGTATGGTTCACAATAAACACAGCAATAGAGTCAAGCCATACAAAGGCAAAAGTACTGGACTTTAGGAGGGCTGACTTTACCAAAATGGGTGAGTGCCTAAGGAATGCAGGGTGGGAGGTGGGCAGAGGGTGACTGTGAAAAGGCAGAGATACTAAACAAATATTTTGCTCAGTATTTACAAATGAAGAGGGGAGGTTTCGAAGCAAACAATAGAAACACTCTGGATACAGAAGTTGATACCAGCCCATTTACAGAAGAAAGGGTTCTGAAAGAACTCTTAAAACTGAAGGTGGACAAAGCAATGGGGCCTGATGGGATTCATCCCAGAATTCTAAAGAACTAAGGTAGAACTAGTGACACCACTGACTACCTCATTAACAAATCATGGGAGGATGGGTGGTACCCGAGAACTGAGGAGGGCAGATGTGATTCCCTTCACAAAAGTGGGAGCAAGGCAGAAGCAGGAAACTACAGACCTGTTAGTTTAACCTCAGTGATAGGGAAAATGATGGAATCACTTCTGAAGGAAAGAACTGTCGAGTATCTAGAGTCCAGAGGGGCACAGGACCCAAGGCAGCATGGATTCACAGCGGGAAGGTCATGCCAGATGAATCTGATAGATTTCTTTGACTGGGTGACCACAGTAGTAGATCAGGGAGGGGCTGTGGACATGACCTACCTAGACTTTAGCAAGGCATTTGACACAGTCCCACACAAAAGATTATATATGTTAGCCAGCCTGGGAGGGGTCCCAAGATGACAGCCTGGGTAAAGAATTGGCTGGAGAATAGGACACAGAGAGTAATAGAAATGGAGTCCACTCTGAAGAAAGGGGGTTACTAGTGGGTACCGAGGTTCAGTATTAGATCGTCCTCTTCAATGTCTTTATAAGCGACATTGCAGAGGGACTGGAAGGAAAAGTATGTCTCTTTGCAGGTGACACAAAGATCTGCTACAGAGTTGATGCACAAGGTGGGGTGGAAACGATGAGAAGGGACTTGGCAAGGTCAGAGGAATGATCAAATGTATGGCAGCTTAGATTCAGTGCTAAGAAGTGCAAGGTAATGCACCTGGGAAACAAAAACCCAGGGGAAGAGTACACAATGGGGGGTGAGATACTAACAACAACAAAAATGGAAAGGGACCTGGGGGTAGTCATATCAGATGACCCAAAGGTGGGCAAGCAATGAAAGGGCGCGAGGAGGGTTGGGGGATACTGGGATGCACAGGAGAGGCATCACCAGTAGAAACAGGAAGTTATTATCCCTCTATACAGACAGCTGGTCAGACCCATCTGGAGTACTCAGGCAGTTCTGGAGACCCAGTCTCCACAAAGACATAGACAGGATGGAAGCTGTCCAGAGGAGGGCAACTAAAATGGTGCAGGGTCTGCACCGGAAGACATATGAAGAGAGACTTAAGGAGCTTAATATGTATAGCCTCAAGGAAAGGAGGGAGAGGGGGGACATGATAGAAACTTTCAAGTACCTCAAGGGAATCAACAAAGTCCAACAGGATAGCATCTTTCAAAAAAAAAGAGGTGTGCAAGAACAAGGGGGCACAATTTGAAGATAGAGGGGGGCAGCTCAGAGGTAATTTAAGGAAGTATTTTTTCACAGAGAGGGTCGGATGCATGGAACGGCCTTCCCGAGGAGGTTGTGGAGTCAAAAACGGTGAATTCAAGCATGCATGGGACAGTCATAAGGCAATTCTAGGGGGTGGGGGTAGGAAGAAGTAGGCTGCTGGTTAACTAGGATCTGCAGCTTATCCATTAGGTAGGGAAATGGGCAGACTGGGTGGGCCAAGCGGTCCTTATCTGCCATCAAATTCTGTGTTTCTATGTTAGGGCAGTGGTAGTACTATGGTCTTTTCTAAAGCTGTGTTGTTGCGGGCAGAGTAAGTTATATTTGTTGAGGTGTTCAGACAGCTGGTCAGCTACAATTCATTCCAACACCTTGGAGAGTGGTGGGAGGATAGAGATAGGGTGGTAGTTAGAGAGAGACGAGACCTATCACCGCTTTTATGAACGGGTGTGACCACTGCTGATTTCTAGAGCTGGGGGAATTGTTTATGAGGGAGTGAGAGATTCAGAAGTTTAGTGAGAGGTTGTAGGACAACGTCAAGGGAGAGAGAAGAGTTTGAGGTCAAGGATATCGCTGCTGAAATTGGCTTTGCTTAGCACTTTGTTAAGACATCTTTTAGCTTCAGACATCGATACCCTCTTAAAGTAGAACAAAGTATTACTGTGGAGATTGATTTTATTATTGAGGCAGGGCCGGGCAGAGTTGTCAAAGTAGTTGGGGGGAAGGACACTGCTAAGATCAGTAAATGCGAGATTAAAGGAGTCTGTAATTTTTTTTGGGTACTGTAAAGTGGAACCATTGACCTCAATCATAGTGGGGGAGGATTTGTTTGGTTTACCCGTGAGGCTCTTGATGTTCTCCCAGAAGGGTTTGCTATTTCTCCAGGAGTTAGTAACTTCCTGGTTGAAGAAGACTTGCTTGGCTCTGTGTATAGGTATTGTTCACTGGTTCCTAGCTGCCTTATAGAGCTGCATGTTGTGTGGTTTCCCTGAGTCCATGGCTCAGTGCCAGAGATTATCTCGGTTTCGCATCATGGAGATGAGTTCGGAGTTAATCCAGTGATTAGTAGTAGATTGAGTTTTGTATTTACATAGGTGAGGTAAAACTGTTACAAACTTTGTTTAACTGGGCAATGAAGAAGTCAAGGGATGTCCAGTCAACCATTGACACGACAGCAAGGAATTGTGGAAGCTTTCCTTTTGTTAAGATTCTTTTATAGGAAAATGAGGACTTAGGTTTAGGTGCCTTGTTTGACCAGTGGCAAATAACTGGGGAGTGATCACTGAGGGCATCTGGGAGAACTTCCGTGTTAGTGATTCTGCTGGGATGAGAGGTGAGGATCAGGTCAAGTAAGGAGCTACTACCAGACTTATAATTAAACCTAGTGGGAGAGGCGGCCATTTGAGTAATGTTTAGGGCAGCAATGGCATCCTAATATGGGTCGGCTCCTGGAGTGAGCCAATTTACATTTAGGTCACCCATTACAATTGTCTCACCATGGGAGGTACTGTTGTCCATGAAGTCTGTGATCATTTGGAAGCCTATAACATGTCCATGCGATGGGTGTATACTGATGCAACTGTGAGGGATTATTTTAACTGCTAGGATTTGAGAGTCGTTTGCAGAGGGGATAATGGGATGACTAACCCTTTAAGAGTTTCCCTTAAATAAATGGCGCAGCCACCTCCTCTCTTGGCAATTCTGTTGAGTCGGAACAGGGCATAGCCTGGAATGGATACAGCATTGTCTGGGACCTTAGGAGAGAGCCAAGTTTCGTTAAGGGCTATAACATCTGGTCTATGTTGTAACACCCAGACTTGGAGCACATCGAGTTTAGCAGGCAGACTGCAGATGTTAAGAGTCATCAGCTTGATGGAGCCTTGTTTCTTGTGTTGTTCATATGCTGAGGTAGGCGGACCGGGGTTTGGGTGTACGTTCCCAGCTAGGAGCAGGAGAAGAAGTGCAATCCTTGCAAGATGGTGAGCAAGGAGCTTGTGAGCCGAATGCCGTCTACTTCTCACAGATTTTTTAGCTGGTGTGTTACTGCAGGGAGTGAGTAATTGAAGGAGAAAGGGTACTCAGGGATGGGGAGGAGATTATTGCAGTTATTATTGAGGGAGGCTAGCATGGGAGCACAGTAGTGTGTTTTGGATGGCGGTAGGGTACACCAAGGGATATATCCCAACATAGAGTGGCGATGCTGGTAAATGAGTGGGGTACCAGTACTAGTGGAGTTGAGGGGGTATGAAAAACAGAAGTAGAGGAAGCATTAAAGAGGTGTTTTTGGACATAGTGAAAAGAGGTACAGGTGTCCAAAGCAGAGGGAAAGGAGAGAGTGCTGAGCTTATGAAGTAGGATGGTGGAGGGGAGTAGAACAGGGCTGACTGTTGGGTAAAAGGGAGTGATCCTAAAAGCACAGGCCTTGACAGAAGTAGAAGAGGGAGAGGGGCAAAGACTGATGCATTGGATTGGGTAAGTGTGCTTATAATTGGGCCCTCTATTGGCTAAATGATATAATCTGCTAATGGAAAAAAAAAAAAAGAAGAAATTTAGGTAGCAGCGAGATGAGCTCCAGGGGACTTCAAATTTCCAGGAGCTGAAGCCAGTCAGGGAGAGACAGAGTGCTGAATCTGCCTATAGTAGACCCAATTTCAGGCACCATCCACCAACAGAGTTCATAGTTAGCAAGCTGGACTGGAGCTACTTTCCTGAAGCGTACCTGGAATCTTGCTCTTGAGGACAGGCTGGGGAGTACTCTGCAACCAGCTGCACTCAGCACCAGACCGCTTGTAGTATATGGTAACTTACCCTAGTAACATTGCAGAATGGTTTAGTCCACATCCCCCTGCAGTTTTGGGCCAATAGTATGTCTGGGGTGGAAACTGGGTTTTAGAAACTGCACGAGCAGATTGTAGTAGTAGTAGTTCTGCTGAGGCCTGCTGATCTATCTAATGTATGTTTGTTGAATAAACCTCAGAGCTGTTAGAAGTTACTTATGGTGTCCAGTCATTCCTAAAACCAGCAATCCTGTAAGAAGCAACTAAAGTGAAATATTATAGGTGTCAGAAGTGAACTTGCAGTGCTGCAGTTGCAGGAAAGAAGAAAAGTTTTGCTGCCAAGAAAAGAAACAAAAAGACAGTATTTGTGAGTACCTAAAGCTTACTAAAAGACTGTATAACAAAGTATTTTTGGCAGTATGGAGCAATTTAAGCCACCTCCACCACTATTGTTGACTGGAAGTCTTGGAGAAAACTGGAGAAGGTGGGCACAGAGATTAAGTCTGTACTTCACAGCCATGGGATTAGATGATAAATCAGAGGAAATGAAAATTGCAGTCCTGCTGCACACGATCGGGGATGAGGCCCTCGAGGTGTACAATACCCTCAATATAATATATGCTGACCCACAAGCTAAAAAAGCAGCTGAGGTTATGGAAGCATTTAAGAATTACTGTGAACCAAGGAAAAACGCGGTGTTTGAGAGGCATTAGTTTTGGGTCCATCCGTTCAATGAGCACTCAGGTATAGACACGTTTATTATGGAGCTCAGGCAAAAAGCTTGGAATTGTGAGTTTAAAGAGACTGAGGACTTAATGATTCGAGATAAAATTGTCTTCAGCGTTACCGACGACAGGCTCCGAGAAAAGCTACTGGAATCCCCAGACCTCACGATGGCCAAAGCAGTGAACATATGCAGAGCCAAAGAGGTAACAAGAGCACAGGCAAAAGCGATGTCACAAGGGACTGCTGATAAGTTCATCCATGCTGTAGAACATAAATCGAGGCAGGATGGTAATACAGGCCGAAAACCAGACCGCCAGCTACCAACACATGAGACACATGCACAAAAATCAAACACGTGTGGGAGGTGTGGCAAGGGACATGCGCCCAAGGCTTGTCCAGCGTATGGACAAGAATGTCGTAAATGTGGTGGCCTCAACCATTATGCAAAAATGTGCAGGTCCAAAAAGTCCAACAAACCTCATGAGAAAATGACCAAAGGGGTAGAAGCACTAGTTGTGGGTGCTGTAAAAAGGAAACAAGAAACGGTGCGGACACAAGTACCAGATGAAGGGTGGTACACTACCTTGAAGATAATGGGACAGCCAGTTAAGTTTAAGTTGGACACTGGGGCTGAAGCCAATATACTTACTAAAGAAGTGATTGCGCTGTTTCCATGCAAGGTACAAATCAAGCCAACTAGTACTATCCTAATGGCATATGGAAGAGCACAAATTAATCCAGAAGCGGAAGTGACGTTAAAGTGTAAGACACAAGACAGAGAGGCCAATCTGCAGTTTTATGTCACTAATACATCAGAAGCTTCCCTACTGGGTCAACAGGCATGTGTCATCCTGGATCTGATTTGCAAAGTAAAGGTGCTTGAAACCAAGCCACCAAGCACAAAAGAGGAACTTCTTGCACAATATAAAACAGTGTTTGGTGGCCTAGAAGAATTCCCAGGAGTTTACCACATATATACTGACCCAAATGTTACTCCTGTGGTACATGGGTGCAGAAAAGTCCCATATACAATCACGGACAGACTAAAACAGACACTGGAACAGCTGGAGCAAATTGGGGTGATTAGCAAGGTAAGAAAACCTACAACATGGGTAAATAGCCTTGTAATTACTGAAAAGAAAAATGGTGAGATCAGGGTGTGTTTGGACCCTAGAGACTTAAATAAAGCTATCAGAAGACATCACTTCTCCATGCCCACATTGGAGGATATTCAGAGTAAGCTTGCAGGTAAAAGGTTTTACAATTCTACATGAAAAAGATGGGTACTGGCAGATCAAATTAGATGACGAATCTGCAGACCTATGTACATTCAACAGTCCATGGGGAAGGTACAAATTTCACAGACTTCCTTTTGGTATATGGTCTGCAAGTGAAGTATTCCAGCAGAGAAATGCTGAACACTTCGGGGACATACCAGGTGTTTTTGTAATAGCTGATGACATGCTTATAGCAGCAGCTACCAAGGAAGAGCATGACAATACTTTGAGAAAAGTAATGGACAGAGCAGTGGAACTCAATGTAAAGTTCAATAGTGACAAAATACAATATTTGGTGAGTGAGGTGAAATACATGGGGCACATCATAACTGAAAATGGACTATGGCCTGATGAAGCCAAAGTAGAAGCAATAGCTGAGATGCCCCCTCCTGAAGATAAAAAAGCACTACAGAGGCTGTTAGGAATGACTCGATACTTGGCGCAGTACATTCCGAATGAAGCAAACCTCACTGCACCACTAAGGCAGCTACTCAAAAAAGATGTCATGTGGCAGTGGCAGCCAGCACAGGAAGAAGCCTTACAAAAGCTGAAAGAGACTATTTCTTGTGCACCAGTATTAATATTCTTTGATCCAAAAGAGGACACTGAAATCCAAGCAGATGCATCTAAGGATGGACTAGGTGCTTGTCTACTACAAAGAAACAGACCAATAGCTTATGCATCTAGGTCATTGTCCAGTGCTGAAAGAAACTATGCACAGATAGAAAAAGAGTTGCTAGCAATTGTGTTCTCCCTACAGAAATTTCATCAGTATGTTTATGGAAGGTCAGTGAAAATACAATCAGATCACAAGCCACTACAGTCCATACTTAACAATCCAATTGGGAAAGGCTCCAGCAAGATTGCAGCGGATGCTGTTACAGATACAGAAATATGACATAGAGGTAATATATACTCCAGGCAAAGATATTCTGATTGCAGATGCTCTATCCGGGGCAGTATCAAGAAAAACCAGCAGAGGGAGACATTGATCTAAGTAGTGAAAAGGTCATATACTCAATCCAAGCAACAGAAACACTGCCTGACAGCATGTTAGAGGGACTAAAACAGGCCACACAGAGGGACAGTGATTTACAGTTGCTTAAAGAAATGCACCTCAAAGGATGGCCTAACAGGAAAAAACAAGTCAGCATCAAACTTCAGCACTATTGGCCCATGAGACACAATATATACATAGAAAATGATCTCATAATGGTGGGTAAAAGAATCATTATACCCAAAGAGCTGAGAACAGATATGCTACAAAGACTTCACACAGCACATCAAGGAATACAAAGGTTGAAGGCACAAGCCAGAGCTGTGATGTATTGGCCAGGCATGAGTCGAGAACTAGAAATGATGGTTGAAGCATGTGGACCTTGTCAGGAACTCTTACCCAGCAACCATAAAGAGCCAATGTGTCCACATGAAATACCTGATATGCCATGGTTAAAGCTTGGTGCAGACATTTTTGACTTTAGGGGACACTCCTACTTAATAGTAGTGGACTATTTTTCAAAATACCCTGAGGTTCTCAGAATGCCTGACAAGACAGCAGTTACAGTTATTGCGAAATTGAAAGCTGTATTTGCAAGACATGGAATTCCGGAAGAACTGGTAGTGGATCATGTACCATTTACAAATCATGAAATGAAGCAGTTTGCAAAGTTGTGGGAATTCAGAATGACTCATTCCAGCCCAGGATACCCACAATCTAACGGTTTAGCTGAAAGAATGATCCAGACAGTAAAAAGAATCTTTCTGAAGTCTATGCAAGGTCAGACCGATCCACATCTCGCATTGCTCAGTCTTAGAACTACACCAGTCACAGGACTGAACTTTACACTTTCTCAATTGTTAATGGGCAGAATGTTGAGGACAACATTACCAGCAAGTGCAAGGGCACTGTGACCTGAAATACCAAAGGATGCACATAACTGTCTGAAAAGACTACAGAAAAGACAGAAACAGTATTATGACAGGAATGCAGCTCCACTTACTCCATTCAGAGAAAGGGAAAGGGTATGCATAGAGACTTCTAGTGGGTGGCAACCTGCTACAGTAGAAAGAATCCGTGATGAGCCAAGATCCTATAGTGTGATTACACCTGCAGGACAGCGATACTTCAGGAACAGGAGACACCTGAGGAGAGACCGAACAGTTGCTTTGGAGGCTGAAGAGCAACAGGCAGATGAGTCAACTGAATCCATATTGTCACAAACAGTGCAATCTAGGGACAACAGCCAGGAACAGGACACTTGTCAAGAGTATGAGCAACCTGAGATGGAACCTGTTGTTTTCAATGACACTTTGCCAGAAAGTCCTGAGGCTGTACCCAGTGTGCAGTCTACTCGTATGACCAGAAGAGGGCGTTTGCTTAAAGTTCCTGAGAGGTTCAGAGATTTTGTTATGACTTTAGTCAATGGTAAAGACTTATTTCAACAAAGCTGAGTACCAGTGACTTTAGACCCTAACTCATCACAAAGTAAGACTCAACCATTATGTTAATAGTGCTTGGTAATTATTTGTCATTGATATGCAAACCGAAATCAAGGTAATTGCTTTCTTTTAGTAGAAGGGGAGATGTAGTATATGGTAACTTACCCTAGTAACATTGTAGAATGGTTTAGTCCATATCCCCCTGCAGTTTTGGGCCAATGGTATGTCTGGGGTGGAAACTGGGTTTTAGAAACTGCACGAGCAGATTGTAGTAGTAGTTCTGCTGAGGCCTGCTGATCTATCTATTGTATGTTTGTTGAATAAACGTCAGAGCTGTTAGAAGTTACTTATGGTGTCCAGTCATTCCTAAAACCAGCAATCCTGTAAGAAGCAACTAAAGTGAAATATTATACCACTAGTGCAGAAGATGGAGTCTCCCTAACACCCATTTCCATTCCTTTTGTGGCTTTGCAACTCTTAACATGTGCATTAATGTAGTTTTTTGCAATGAATGCCCTTACTTTTAAAAAAAATATAAAGCCAGATGTATAACTTTTTACATGCAGGAGATCAATCATGACTTTCTTTGCATAGGGCTCTGCAGGACGTAGAAATATAGAAACAGATTTTTGTCTTCAGAAAAGGACCACAAAGCCTACCCAATCTGCCCTAGCATTATCTACCCTATATTGTGGTAAGAGGCCCTATGTGGCCCTTCTTTCCCCTCCTGCTTTGGGTGACTTTCAATTATACCCATGTGCCTGTCCCACACATTTTTGAATCCTGTCACAGTCTCTGCCCCACCACCTTCCTAGGCAACCTGTTCCATCTATCCACTACCCTTTCCATAAATACATGCTTCCTCACCTCACAGTTGAAACCTCTCCCTATTAACTTCAGTGTGTTCCCTCTTGTAACCACACTTGTGTTCAACTTAAAAAGCTCCTCACACTCCATCCTGTTTGCCCCCTGTAGGTGTTTAGGAGTCTCAAACATGTCCCCCTCGCTGTCCTGTTCTCTAAGGGACTCTTCAGCCTTTTCTCATAAGGCTTCTCTTGCTGCCCCTGTACATATCATCTTTGTATCCTTCTTCTGCATAGCCTCCACTCTGTCAATGCCCTTTCAATAGTGAGGGCTCCAGAAATGCACACAGTACTTAAGCTGGGGGTTAACCAAAAACTTATACAAGTGTAAGGATGGGGTACCCCCACCCCCATGTCTAGGGGTAAATGGGGACACTTCTCACTAGAAAAGCACCTGTCTTATGCATGAAAACCAGTACCTTTCCTTCACCTACCACCTTGGGTCAGGGGTGATGGGTACAAGGGGCAACTTAACCATACACTGGGGCACCATTAAAATGAGACCATGCACAAACTGATAACCAGACTAGGATATGGGATCAAGTAGAATGTCTTAATTCTGCTGTCCTCCAATGTCACATCACAAGGGCATTTCCCTTGCCAACTATTGTAGATTTCCTCATATGATCACCATATTCCGCAGATCATCCTTATTCTTTTAGTTCATGTTCAGAAGAGACATCTCACAGTTGATGCTGTAACTTCCTGTAGTTAGTATACACTAACTGTAATCATAGTTAGAAATATGCATACCCTTCTTACAGTTGGTACACCTGAACAGTACCCACAGATAGAAATGAATTACCCTCCCTTTGCTGTAAAGTAGCATTTGGCTGCTACAAATTCACTGGATCCATGTCCTTTCCTTATACCCTAACCCCCCTGTTGGGGTCCCTGGAGCTGTGGGTGCTTACAAGACCTTTGGTGCAGCAGCATGTTTCCAGGCAGGGTAACCACTACCCTAGGGGCAAGTTATGCCAGCACTTTTTTTCCTGTTATCTTTTTTTACTCCCATTTTTTCCCTCATTTTTCTCCCATCCCTAATCCCGGCTGCCCGCATGTGTGGAGGCATGAGCACACTGCAGTACCAGAATGCCCTCCCACTACTTTTGCCACCCGCCGGCCTGCACTGTCCTCGGACCTCCATCCAGGGGCAGTGGAACTACGGTGGATGACAAGATAGAAACATAGAAACAAGTAGTTGACGGCAGATAAGGACCGCAAGGCCCATCCAGTCTGCCCATTTCTTTTTCTACCTTATAAATGTGCCATCGGCCTTTGCTCTGTCAGTGACCTATCTATTCATAGTCATTTGTATTGCTCCCTTATGCCTATCCCATGCCTGTTTGAAGCCCTGCACTGTATTCATAGCCACCACTTCTTGTGGTGTTTCATTCCATGCATCTACCACCTCTTTCTGTGAAAAGAATTTCCTCACATCTCCCTTAATCGGCCTCCTCTAATCTCATGCTGTGTCCTCTTGTCCTGCTATTTTTCTTATATTTAAACATGTTGACTCTTTTCACCTTGTTTATGCCCCTTAAGGTGTTTAAATGTCTCGATCATATCACCTCTCTCCCTCCTTTGCTCAAGGGTATACATATTGAGCTCCGTTAATCTGTCCTCATAAGTCTTCTGATGCAGTCCCTGCACCATTTTGGTTGCCCTTCTCTGGACTGCCTCAATTTGGTTAATGTCCTTGTGAAGGTGTGGCCTCCAATACTGCACGATTACTCCAGATGGGGCCTAACCAATGTCTTGTACAGAGGGATTATTACCTCCTCTTACATTTGTGATACCCTCTACTAATACACCCTAACACCCCTAGCCTTACCTTCTGCTTTAGAGGTCTGCTTGATGATTTTAGGTCATCAGTGATGAGATGCCCAAGTCTCTTTCTTCCTTGTGACTGCTAGCAACTCCTCCCAGCCTATAAGTGGCTTCAGGGTTTCTTCCTATGTGCATGATTTTGCACTTCTTGCATTAAATCCCAGTTGCCACTCTTCTGACCATTCTGCTAGTTTATCCAGATCTCTTCTCATTCTGCCCACCCCATCTGGATCATCTACTCTGTTGCAGATCTTGGGTGTCATCTGCAAACAGACAAGCCTTACCTCTAGTCCATCTGCGAGGTCACTAATGAAGATGTTGAATAGGACTGGCCCCAGGACTGATCCCTGAGGTACCCCACTTGTGACTTGCATCTCTTCTGACTGTATACCATTACCACCACTCTCTGTTTTCTGCCAGTCAACCAGTTTGCACACCCAGTTGACCAACTTCTGACCCACCCAGCCTACCTAGCTTATTTATCAATCTTCTATGGAACAGTGTCAAAAGCTTGCCGAAGTCAAGGCATGCCGACATCAACTGCTCCCTTGGTCCACCACCGGTTACCCAGTCAAAGAAATCTATGAGATTAGTTTGACAGGACCTTCCTTTGTAAACCCATGCTGTCTTGGATCCTGTGCCCTATGGATTCCAGGTGTTGCACTATCCTTTCCTTGAGGTGCCTCATAATCTGCACCACTACTGAGGTAAGACTGACCGGTCTGTGGTTCCCGCCTCCTCCCTGCTACCACTCTTGTGGAGTGGGATCACATGAGCCCTTCTCCAGTCTTCTGGGACCTCTCCTGTGCTCAGAGACTCACTAAACAATTCTGCTAACGGCTCTGCTAGTTCCTCCTTTAGCTCCTTAAGTACCCTGGGATGTATGCCATCAGGTCCCATTGCCTTATCCACCCTGGAGCTTAGCAAGCTCTAGGACCCTTTTCTTTTGTGAAGGAGTAGTGCTCACTCTCCCCCTGTGTCCATGATGCTGAGCTGTGGGCCCTGCCCTACCTTCTCTTCAGTAAATACTGAGCAAAGTATCTGATTTAGGATAGATGCCTTTACAGGGTCCTCCTCCTCACATGCTCCCTTTTCTCCATTAAACTAGCAATACCCCTCTGGACTTTCTGATGCCACCCGGAGAGGAGAGCTGCTCGCTGCTCAATCCTGCTTCCATCCCTCCCGTGCTGGCTCTCTGATGACCCTGGGCTCATTCTCGACCTGGGTCACCAGCTTGATGTGAAGTAAAGCATTCAGTGCCTCAGCTCTCAGCACCACTGGGCCAGCGGTGCCAGCACCTTTCTTACTGTGCACATGAGGGATAGCAGATCAGATTCTGACATATTCCTAACTTCACACTAGTTGGTTTGGCTGCACATCCCTTCCTTCTCTGGCAATGTCATTGATAGCCCTAGTAGCCCAAAGAACAGACTTTCTTGTCTGGAACCATACCGGGGACTTACTGACCTCAACTCTTGCCGGGCCTCCTCTTCCTGAAGACCCATTCATTCAGCTACCGTGCCAAGGGGTTGCACATATATTTACCTAGGATGTTCTTGTACACATGCAGAGCACCCTTAACAAATGGTTTGCTTACAAATGTCCTCTCTTTTAAGCAAACTTCAGAGTGGGAGCAGATCCAGTGGATCCCAGTGACCTCTTGATGGGTAGCCCGCCACAACTTCCTTTTGTGTGCACTGGTCTTGAGCTTCTAGTTTTTGAGGCAGGGGCCCAGGATGCCTCATCTTCTTCACTGCTCTCAAGATGTTCCTCCCTCTGATCCAGAGACCTCACTGGAGGGGACCAGTGTCGCCCAGATCTAGGGATCCTGCCATTATTCCATGGACTGGAGACCTGTTCAGCTTAGTCACAGATGGAGAGTCTGGACTCCTGCTGTTCCTTCCTTTGCCCCTTCTGGTTTGGAACTCCCTCCTGCTGCTTGCTTTCCCCTTTTATACTCTGATGCAGGCAGGGAATATGGGCAGACTAGGTGGGCCTAGCAATCCTTATCTGCTGTCAACTACTATGTTACTCTTATAGGGAGAAGGCAGGTCCATGAATAGTCATGCTGGCTTTTCCCACTTCTAGCTGAGTCCAGCCACCCACAGCACAACACTCAGATATCCTGTCTCCAAGCAGGTCCCCCCTGACAACAACTATCAGGGTCAGGCTTAACCCTATAATAACTAGACTTAAGCCGAGTGAAGAGAGAGGCTGGTTACACAGGAAGAGTATAACCTTCTTCCTTCTACTTGTTATCCTCCTCCTCCCTATGCAGCCCTTCATCCTGTTTGCCCTCTCCACTGCTCTTGAGCACTGGGTCACTACACTCAGATCATACATAAGGATAACCGGGAGGTCTCTGTGTGAGGCAGGAGATAAATCATAATTTTCATAAAGAGGAACATTCATGAACTGTGCACATCATAATTTGAAAGCCAATGAGAAGCTCTTTTACATGAGGTATTCAGCTGAAGCTGGCAGCAGTCCGGAGCGCTCAATGGCTAAGTCTGCCACATACTGATAGAAACATAGAAACAGAGACTTTGATGTTAGATGAGTACCGCTTGGCCCACGCAGTCTGCCCATTTCCCTACCTATTGGATAAGCTACAGATTCTAGTTAACTAATAGCCTACTTCCCCCTGATACTAAATTGCCACCATGTTTAGATCCTTGTGATGTCACTGATGCTCAAGCTGTGGCTAGCCACACTGTAGTCAATCACAGCTTGAATGTCAGTGATATCACAAGGTTATTCACTCAATATGGGACAGGTTTAATCATCAATATCTCTGGACTGCTGCTAGCTACTGAGGGGGCCAATACTTGATCTTTTCATGGACATTTGAAGTATGGTGAGCACTGTTCACGAAAGTTCCCCTTTAATATTTTGCTTGTTTATTTCTCTATGACTTCTAAAAGAAAATATACACAATTTTTTTTTTAAGTTGTGCTCTTGACTGTTTAATGTTTTTCAGCTTGAACTATTTTGTTTATGGAGGGCTTACTGCATTTTTCACTGTGCTTTTTTTGTTACTATTCCAGTAGTAATTCACAAACTGAAAAAGAAAAAATGTGGTTTTCTAGTTTAAGCTTGTGTTCTCCACAATTGTTTTATGTCGGGATTTTTGGTTTTATATTATCAAACACATGTGCATTCTTTTATGCATGTACTGTGTTCATTAAAGTTTGTATCAATGGTTTTTAGGGACAATCACATATGTTTTTTCAATAAAATACTAACTGTAATAATTTTTTTAAGTCAGCTCAGATGTGTCCTTAGACAGTCTTCTGACAAACCACGCAACTGACAACTTTTAGAGTGAAGTAGTTTTTATGTTCTGTTAGTTTTTTTTTTGTGTCTAACTTTAACTTGGGGGGTGGTGGAGGGCAGCTATTATTTCAAGTGGTCTCTGCATGCACAAGATTTTGAAACTTTAAAACCTTTTAACATAAAAGTTTGGTTCTGAAACCTCTAAAAGGTCAAATTTTGGGAAAAGCATTAATGAACCTGTAAGTTCCATCATTGAAATCATTGTATTTTCACTATTCATGGACAAAAAAGACAATTTAGGATTTTCTTACATATTTCACTATTTAATAACTTTTGAACTCCCAAACTGATTTTCACCAAATTTGCCAAAAATTAGCCCCTAAAACTAGAGTGTGCTCACCAAGTTTCTCAGTCCTGCACTTGCATACAGATAGATTTGCACCTGTTCACATTGTACTTTTGAAAATGACCCCCACCAAATCAAATTGATTCCCTGTGTCTTTAAAATATCGGTATAAATAGCAACAGCTTCAGAGTCACCTATACTTAGTGGGTAATAGTGAAAGCACTTAGTGAATTTTCACGCTGAACTTTTGTACCAACATAAAATTCTATCTTGCATTGTAGCCTCATCAAATTGGAGACTTTTTATGTACTTGGTATAAGTGCTGGTCTCTCTGTCTCTCTCTCTCTCTCGCTCTAAGACTATTCCTGCAGTTCAGTGGGTTTGAGCTAGCAGCCACACCCTCTTTCCTGAACTATTTAAAGGAAAACTACACCCTAATATCTTCTAAATTTTATTTGTTTCCATGTCAACAGACAACTCTTTTCACATAGCTGTTAGAGATGCATGCAACTGCCTTAGTCTGTTTTTACACTTCATACTAGGCCCTATAACTGTACTGGGAGGCTCCATTTGGTGGTTGTTGAAATCTCATTGTCCCTGAGAACTACATTCGCATATGAGAATATGATGTGTAATCAACCTTTAAACTCCCCACTATGCCTGTCTGCTTAATTAGTCCTCAAAGAAATGAGCTGCAATAAGGTATGAAGTAAGCTTTGAAAACTGAGTTGTACTGCAGTGTTTTTCCCTTTAAATTCCATTCAGTTTATGTGTTTCCAGAGAGGTTTTGTAGATATTTATTCTTTCAGCATAGAGCTACGTGATATAAATGGTTGATCTGACATCATGTTCTCATATGCTAATGCAGTTCTCATGTACAATGAGATTTCAACAACCATGAAACGGAGACCCCCAGGAAAGTCAAAGGAAGCTACCATGAGCAGTGAAAAACTAAAGGTACCACATATAGCCTAAGAGCTACAGCAAAGGAGTTGTCTGTTGAAATGGAAACAAATAACATTTTAATGATATGAGGGTATAGTTTTCCTTTAAGTCCGCTTCCTCCAGCCTCATTTGGAAGAAATGTTTCTTTGCTGCAGGCAGAGTCTCTGCTGCGGCTGTGTCCTCCCTTTCTGCCTGTGTTTGTCTTCTGCTTTTCCTTAGTGCTTTGGAGCTTTCTGTTTGGTATGTGCCTTCAGCAGCTTTCTAGGTCAGTATTTTATTTTTTTCTACCTTTCCTGGCTGCAGGGTGTCCTTCCTTCTTTCTCTCAGTTAACTACTCCTGCTGCACACCTGTCCTCATGTAGCTCCTGTGTTTCTTTCTGTTTTGGTTCTTGGTGTACTTACTAGTTTCTACAGTATGTCCTACTTCAACATATGTTGTTAAGATGTTTTGCTGCTATGTATAGTGCTGCTTTTCTTCCTCTGTTCCCTTCCCTGGGTCACACCTGGAAATGAGCCTTTCCTCAGTGTGTCTCTCCCAGTTACCAATTTTCAAATAAATAAATACTTATGTAATTCTGTTATTTTGGCTTGTGCTGTCTCAGGGCCCCATATTCGAAAGTTCCAGGCTGCATCGTGCAAGTGCTTGTGCCTTGCATTTGAGATGCACTGACACAAAATAATGGTATATTCAGAAGATAAACCATGAGATGTGATCATGCATGTCTGGCTGAATATCCTGAACATGCGCAATCATGCAGTGGGAGATGCGCAGCAGGTGACCTGAACCCTATGCATAGTATAGGGAAATGCACGCTAGGCGACCACATGCGCGGGGTGCAAAATTGCAATATTCAGCTGGGATATGCAAATGGCCTCATTGCACATTCCGAGCCCATTCCCCACATGTGCAGCTCATTACTGGAAAGTATTCAGGCCATTTGCATACCCCAGGCATGCACAGTTCCAACTTTGCAGGGCTGCCTCACCACCCCTCAAAGGTGAACAGGAGGTGCTGCAGCCTAGCAGGCAGATGTGATAGAATGTTTGTGTGTGGGTGGGTGGACTGCATTGGCCTGGGTACAGTGTTATTACCCATAGCCATGTACAGGGTTGGACTAGGGTACAGGTGGTCTACCTGGACAGTGGCCACAGGGGCCCCCTGGACAAGCAACAGGGGAGGGCACAGGGTGACACAGTCTGATCGGTATACCACATGCATGTGATACAACAGCTCTTTATGCAGTGCACAGTCATCTACAGTACCCCATACCCCCCCCCGAATGAGAGGAACATGGTAATAGCAGCAAGGAATGGCAGTGTGCAGAGGGTGACCAGGCAACTGAGTAGGTGGGTCCCACCTGTGTGTACCGGTGGTGTACCACTGTGGGTATGTGCCACAGGTCAGTCCCTGGCCCTTATACCGAGGATGATTTGGGAGCAAAAAGGCAAATAGCCCATGGAAGCTCCTCAGACTACATATAGTAGGACATATTTTTATGTGATAGCAAGAATCTATCCAATCTATTTTTGAACAAGTATATGTTTTTACTGATAATAACTGATGTTGGCAGTCTATTCCATGAGTTTATTATTCTATGAGAAAAATAAATTGCCCTTTTTTTCGATCTGAATCTATTTCTCTTGAGCTGAAGTGGATGACCTTTAGTGGTGATACCTACTTGTTTAAAATCAAGCTCACATTCTGATGTTAGGAAGGGATCATTAATAATGTCCCAAGTAAGTAGGAGGTCACCCCTTTGCTGGCATTGTTACAGGGACATTAAATTAAATTTGGAAAGTCTTTCAACATATGACAAATTCTTTACAGGACAGATCGATTTCGTAATTCTTCTTTGAAATCTCTTAATTCTATATATGTCTTTCTGCATATAGGGGCACCATAATTGAGAAACATAATCAAAATGAAGTCTAACATATGCACGATATAGGGGAAGCAGAATATTTGGATCTTTGGATGTTATGTTGTGCTTAATTGCCCACCAAATGTTATTGCAGTAGCTTTACTAATAGTACTAGTAATGTGAAGATTAAAATTTACTTCTGAATCGATGGCAATACCAAGATCTCTCTCACTGACCTTACTAGTTAATATTTCATTATATAAGTAATACAGATTTCTAGGATTATGTTTCCCAAAGAGGAGGACACTACATTTGGAAGTATTAAATCGCAGGCCCCACTTGATGGACAACATCCCTAGGGCATCAGTATCCTTCTGCAGTGCTTTTATTGCCTTAGGATTACTGCAGACATTAGTAATTTTACAATCATCCACGCAGTTAACAATTTTACAGTTTAGGTTATGAGGTAGATCAGAGATGAAAACTTGGAATATAACCAGGGCCAATACCGGGTCCCTGAGGGACACTGCTCTTTACTGGTAGCCATGATGATTTATGGCCGACAATAACAACCCTTTGCATTATATCTTTTAACCAGTTGGTGATCCAGAATATAATCAAATGGTTGATACCATGTTTCCGTAACTTATGAATTAATGCCCAGTGTGGCACGTTATCAAAGGTCTTCTTGAAATCAAGAAATATCACATCACCGGGTATTTTATTGTCAAGATTGTGACTAATATAATCATAAAAGCTTAATAAATTGGTTTAACACGAATGTCCCTTGACAAACCCATATTGTTTCGCATCAATGTCTGCAAGAGACGGAATTAACAAATCCTTAATTATTCTTTCTAATATTTTGCAAAACAAATTGGTATAAGACTAATGAGATGGTAATTATCAGGGATACCTTTGTCCCCCTTTTTAAATACAGACATTACATTTGCCTTTTTTCCAGTCAGATGGTACATGACTGGAATTAAGGCTCATCTCATAAATGATCTTTAAGGGGGAACATAAGTGATCTTTCCTTAATAGTATAATATCATCTGATATACCATCAGGGCCCGGTGGAGAACCTTGTTTAATAGTATTTAATTTTTCCTTTATAACATCTAGAGAAACTGACACACTGCCAGTCAAAAGTTCATCCTTGACATCTTTCATGCTTGTTGAGTTGTTATAAGCTTTACAGAAATGAGAGTAAAGTAAATGCCCCATATTGCTAGGATCAGATATAACAGAATTGTTAATCATGAGTGGACCAACTTTACATTCTTGTATCTTGATAGAATTTATATAACTAAACAAAATCTTATTATTTTCATTTTGGGCTTGTTAAGGCTGCAACTCATACCACCAGGCTACCTGGGCACTGTTGCCCCAGACGTCACCTTGGGTGCATGCCACCACTGGGTGGTACCCTGCAGACCACATGGATGCAGGCCATGGCCCCTGGTACATGTGCTGCAGTGTGGCTATCTGCTCTGCTAGTGTGCTGGGGGGGCACCCAACAGCACTGGCATGTGGCAGTTGGGTGTCTACATCCTCGGAATGATGTGGGGGGTAGCTCTCTGGGAGGTGCCCGTGGTGTGCCGACACCTATGGCTTTGGATACTTCCGTCCTGGCATGACTGCTATGTATGGGTGCCTGGCGCACATCCTGGTGCATCTCCAAGGGCTGTCTCAGGATGGCCTGTCTGCAGTTTCACAGCCTTCCTGTGGGTGGCTGGCTGAGTTAGGCCATCCTTTTGTCTGCCTAACTTTGCGCGGCACACTTCTGGGATGCATAGCAGATGTGCTGCAAATTTTGGCTGAATATACAGATGCACGGCATACTCATGTACCCACCCCATTTTTTTGCACCGCACACATCATTTCTGCATGATTGTGCATTCGGAAATGCGTGATGCATCTTTCCCTTTCGAATATAGCCCTTCTGTGCATTTTCTGAGATGCGTCATGCATCTCCATTTTGGGCAGCGCATCTCCTTTGAATATGTGGGCCTTAGTCTTTTCCATTCTGTTGTTTGTACCAGGCCACTTGCAAGCCTCCTTTCACTTCCACTGTCTGCATTCCTACTCAGTTGCTTTCACCTGGCTTCCTAGCAAGGCAGCCACTCTCATTCCTGCTCTGTCATTTTAGTTAATTTTACTTAGTCTGTCTGCATCACCATTTACCACCCTGGTCCTAGTGTGCATACAGCTTGCAGCCTGTCCTGCTGAGGCTGAGTTTCCATTTTGACCTTTGATGTACATTCAAATTTTAGTACGTTTTCAGTCATAGTTTCCATCAATATCAGCAATTCCATTCAGCAGTTATTATTCAACTAGAATCTTGCCCATAGGGTTTGCTCTGTGGGTACACAGCTCTTGCTCCCCTTGAAGTACACATCTTGAGGGTCAGTCCCTCGTCTGGGGTGGGGGTACTTCTCTGTAGGATGCTTGTCTCCTGCAGTGCGCTCCAGCAATCCCACTAGCTGGTAAGGTCCAGCATTCTGGGAAAAGCTCTAGTCATGCAGACCTTTCATCGGCAGCACCTCAAGGAAATGCATTTAAGCCTTCAGCTGCCAGAGGATGAAGCCCTAAGCCCACAGGGATTCCTTTATCTGTGCAGACCATGTCAGCAGTACCTCTGAAAACTATTATCCCTATATCTGCCTAAGGTCAACCTAGTTTCATTCCATTTTCCCCTTCCTTTAGTTTCTTTTCAAGGATGGACCTCCTCACAGTCCCAAGGCTGGGTAAAAGCAATGCAGCAGTTGCTTCTCTCCTCATTTCACACTTTGATGGGTGAGTCTCCTTCGCAGGGAACTTTCATTAGCTGGAAAGATCGACTCACAGCACCCCACAGTATTATCCCATTACAGGGATAGAGACAGTTATCCCTCCCAAAAGTCCCCTGAATTTTGAACTACAAATTAGAATGCTGAGCTATCACAGTAATAAGTTCCTATGACAGGAGAGATAGCAGCCAAGGCCATGGATCTTCAGAGATTTCTTCACAAGAGTTTTTATTTCTTTTTTTTTTGTTTATTTTGTTTTAGCTTTTTCCCTCCTGTCACCACCAGTATGGACCTCTCTCATTCGTCTCCCAGCCTGCTCCCATCCTGCCTGTGATGTTGGTCCCCGCCAATCCTCCCACAACCTGTAGGAGCACCCCCCCCCGCTTTCACCTTCGTGGTGGGACCACCTTCAGCTCCTTGGTGCTCCTGTACATGAACCCAATACCCCTACAGGTGAAGGTGAAGATTGGAAGGATTTCGAGGCTCAGGAGGGCAGGATCCAGTGTTGAACATGGTGGCTGTGGAGCAAACATTGCCTATCCAGGCAGCAGAGTTTTTCCTGTAACTTGCTTGTGTCGCTGATGGAAGCGGACATCTGCCACATCTCATCAGTCCCCTTGTCTGAGGGAGGTTGGATCAATACCCCCTGGCCACCACCAGGAGGCATCCTATTGCTGGAGCTCTTCACCCACCCCAGAGGAGGCAAGCTGTCTACTGGATGCTTGAGCCTCTTCCCCCTGCCTGACCCTCTGATGCCACAGGCTCACTCTATAACTGGGGTCATCAGTGCTGCAAACGGTAGTGCTACCACTTCACTGGTGGCCAGCTTCATTTTCTTTCTTGAGTGCTGAAGGCCATAATGTAGTGTACATATTTAAGTCTAGCATTTACCTTAGTAGTAAGTTTCTGTTTTGAGTTGGGGTTGGATGGTGGCTCTCTTTTCCTTCAACCCACTACTCAGTCTGTCCTTGTGGAAGTCATGCATCTGTCTGCTATCAGTTAGAAGTTGCTGTCAGTCATTACTCCAAGCAGTCTTTGTTTGTTACCAGTTGTTGTCAGTCAGCACTCTAGTCAGCCTCTGTGTTCACCACCTGCTTCCTAAGGTACCTTTAACCTAAAGGAATTATGTTCCTCTGGGACCTCTAGGGGTGGAACCCTCTTCAAGTGTCTTCCTTTGCCATCTCAGTACCCCGGTAGGGTGCTAGTTCCTCATGAGACAGAGAGTGCGAATGGCCAAAGTATCTACATATGACCATCAAACAACACATTCATTCAACTACCTTCAGACCATCATCAATGTTGTGCAAGCATAACTCCTCACTAAGTTGCATACTCTCACTGAACACAAAGTTTTTACATGCAGTTAAATGGGTGGGAGTTACCAGCCACACTCCCTTACCTGAGTTATTTAAGCCAGCTTCCTCCAGCCTCATTTGGGAGCACTATTTCTTTGCCTCACCATTCTCCTCTCCTTCTTCAGTGGTGTTCCTCATTCCTTGGGACTTCTTCTTAAGGTACCTTTAGCCTAAAGGAATTACATTTCCATGGCACCTCTAGGGGTGGAACCTGCCTCAAGAGGGTTCCTTTGCCTTCATGGTTCCCTGACAGGGTGGTAGTGCCTCATGGGGCAGAGAGTGCAAGTGACCAAAATATCCAAGTATGACAGCAAGCAACACATTCATTCAGCTACTGTCAGACTATCAACAGTGTTGCATGAGTATAACTTCTCACTATGTCACATATACCCATTGAACAAATGTTTTGTCAGGGGGTGCAGTTTCCCATTTGATTTAAGGGTTTAAATAGCTTCACTGCCATGAAGTACACTCGCATGATACAATATTTAAATGAATTCATGCAATTTGCACATTTAATACACCTTTTAAAAAATTCCATATATGTAGCTAATTGGTTATGTTGACAAAGAGGAGAAAAAAGGCAGAAAACCAGTTTTCATGCCACATGCTATAAAATACCCAGTGATTCAAAATAATGCACTTTGAAAATTGCCAGTGACATTCTGTATCCCTTAATTAAACTATCATGGTGCAAACACAAAAAGAATAAAGCAAGCAAGCAAACAACTAGGCAGGAAAAAGGCATGAAGAAGAAGCTTGAGGATGACACTCTAAGATTTCCTCATTTACTGCTTGAGATCTCTTCATAAGGCACACATTGGTTTTCTGTACTATGCAAGACTGGAAGGAAGGGAGAAGGGAAAGGAGATATAGAGTAGTGGGAAGAAGATAAAAAGAGGAATAGAGAAAAGAAAGGCAAAATGGAGGAAACGAAAAGTAGACAATAAAAAAGCACTGGGTAGGGGCTGGGAGTAGTTAGTTACATTGGAGAGGCTGAATTAAAAAGACAAATGGCCTTTCATCCCAAACAAAGGTATTCTGTATATGGATAAAACTTTTATTAACAAGTTTGGGACCATGGCAAGTACCTAAATGATTAAATGTCCCGTCCCATAATTATGACATGAGAACACATTTCATTCATTATATTTTTATTATTTTTTGCTTACCTTAAAAATAATAATTGTTTTCTCATTTCATAAAATGACTAGACTTGGAACAGACTGACTGTAACCTCCAAGGAAAAATTACGGGACAGCTTAACCACAGACTGTAGTAATGCTCCATAGCTGACTCTGTGAAAGGTCTTACTTAAGATGTAATTGGTTCTATCTGATCATTATCTGCCCACCAATGATCCTGTAAGAGAAAATTATTAAGGAATTGGTTATTCAGACATTATGGAGGCAGTCTGGATAATATACGTCCCAAATTGATCACATCATAGTGTACAACACTAAAACTGACCCATTCTATAAGTACAAATGCCAGTAACCTTATTCCATATGGTAATCTCATGGACTCATAAGAATGGCACCAGTTCAAACTGTATATTTACCGCAGTCTCAGATGGTGCATTGTTGTGTATAAGTACATCCACCATGCTTCCTTTCTCAAGTGGTGGCACTGACACAGGGCCAACTGGGACTGATTTAAAATATTTATTTGTAAAATTAGAGAATCTGCAGTTCTACAAAAACATCATCTGTTGTAACAAATTCAGCCTCTTAAAATATTGTGAGAAAGGGTGGGCCCCAAGAATCTTGTGAGTGGAAAAGTTCCCATCATGCCTTTTACAGAAGCAGTGATTCAAACCTTAGTGGGAGTGGGCTTTAAGCAAATGCTTCCTATAATTGGTCAGATATTGAGATTCTTCACACTGAACTGTTGTGGTATAAGAACCACACAGACTTTATTAAGGCCAGTGCCAATCTTAAAGCCAAGGTAGAAACTTATGAGAAGAAAATAATAACAAGGACAAAAAATAAATTGCAGAGAGATGAACAGGACTACTGCTAGAATGAGGTATACAAGTGAGATAGACCAAGATTACAAAACAGAGAACGGTCCCACCAGCAGTTACAATCCCTAGATTAGAAGCATGGGAAAAATAATAATATTAAAACAGCTCAACGAACAAACACAAGAGACTGCAATTTCACTGGGCACCCAACTTATTCATGTTCAGTGAATACTTTAGACAACAGACATGCAACATAGGGGCCAGTCAACAGCAAATTAGACAGTCCTAAAAAAGATGCAAGACAAAGAGGAGAAGTAAGGGGAAACAGAAATCCCCATCACAAAAACAATCCCTGACAGACCAGAAAACCAAGTCTTGTAAATACCAGACTACACTTTCACAGTGAACCAAACCAAAGTGCTCCAATAAGGCTTGAGCTTCATATCAACAACAAAAGTAGATGTGACAGGACCAGTAATTAGGGGTGAATAAACACTTTTTACTGTCAAACCCCAATTTTTTACAGTGCTAACTTGGCCATCCATACACCAGTTAGACTAATATTTGACATATGTGGAGTCAGTGGCAGTTTCTCAGTATCATGTAAATTTGGTAATGTTCCGTTTAGCAGTTTAAAAGTTCTAGAAAGTTAAAATCATAAAAATATAAATATTAAGACTTTTTTTGCTCACTGATAGTGGAAAAGCATTGGAATTTTAATCTAAAACTTACAAGGCTTGTTAGAGGTTGGCCCAGGGATGATCCTTTTCTACTTGTTTTTATTTATTTAGATCTTTGGAAACAACCTGTGAGCAAAGGTGCTCATTTACAAAGGTTCCACATCAGCAGTACAAGACAATTCCATTATTACAAATCACAAAGACATAAACTTGTAATTACACAGGCAATAGAAAGTACTTGATAGGTAGTTAGTTAAAATGTTTACAATATTATTACAATAGTTCAGATTCAGACCTGGAATGGATAAAGAGCAGCCAAGTACATAGGAATTGTTGAACAATACAGTTTCTGCTTATTAAAAATGAGAAAAGAGAGACCTGGGGGAAAAGGAGGGACATAAGTATGACCAGGTGGGGGTTGGGGGTTAAGGAGTACCAGGTAATTGAGGAGGGCAGACAGAGAGTGGGGAGTAAGTTAGGGGTAAAGAGCAGAAGAGATGTGGAGTGGTTAGAGCCTGGAGATGAAAAGGAGTAGAGGTGAGGGCAGTGAGCATATGACAACTGGAAGGGAAATATTAGGGGGTAAAAGTGCATAGACAGGATGAATATGTTGTTCAAAGGGAGGAAAGAGACACCGAAGTTTCCTGACATCCACCAGGGATTGTTAAGGTGTAGGTGTAGAGACTAAGAGCAGAAGTTGGGAGGCCATGTTGCTTTCCTACAAGCACATGCACCTGTTTTGAATACGTCTTATTTCATTTCAGGCTTGAAGGATGGAAGGTTCCCAACATTGTGTATTTCAGCCGGGACCTCATTCAACCAGAGAGAGGCCCTATATGTGAATGAGCATTTTCAAAAAGTAGTTGTTCTGAAAGGGACATTGAGTGAACTCTAAGCTTTACCCCTTGTATCATAATGGGAGTGTGCAGCTTGGAGAATATTAAGAATGCAGTGGGATGTTCGGCCTAGCAGAGCTTTTTTCTGAGGAGGCATATCTGGAACTTTATCCTGTTATTCAAGCTAAGCCAATTGGTTTGGTCATACAGGGCACATGTGTGGGTAAGGTTACCTTCCTCTAGAGTAAATCTGCATGCCATATTAAGGGCTGTAGATACCTGTTTGAGTGCAGTGTCCAAGGCTGCACTGTATACTACCAATCCATAGTCTATTATCAACAGAATTGAGCTGGAGGCAGAGAGCTGTAGGCGATAGGTATTGTCTGTGCCTGTAAAGAACATCTAGTCTGGTATTAACTGCTTTTACTACAGGTCTATGTGCTGTGAGAAAGAGAGGGTATTGTCTATCATGACCCCAAGGTACTTAAATGAGTGGACTTGCTCGTGAGGGACTGCTTTATTGTTAGTCATGGCCAGAAGTAGGTTGATTTTCTTATTGTAGTTTTTTTTTTTTTTATAATTGAGTAGTAGTTTTTGTGAGCTAAACCAATCCTCAGGTTGGTGGAAGGTAGACTGTAGGTCATTTTGTAGTATGTCAATATGAGAATTGCTACTAAGGATGACCACATCATCAGTGTACAGTATTATTTTTGTCTTGCAGGCCTCTGGAAGAGCATTCAAGAATAAACTGAATAGAAGGAGGCCAAGGATTGACCCTTGAGGGACACAGAGAGTGACTTCTCTAGCACCAGAGACAGCCGTTCCTATTTTGACGCTCTCTGATCTGTGTGACAGGTAGTCCTGAAACCAATAGACTGGGTGGGTAGTCAACTCCAGGGACTGTAATTGCTCTAAAAGAAGGGAGCGGTTGATTGTCTTGAAGGCTTTGGTCAGATCAATAAAGCAGTGCCTCGTATGTATTTTTTCTAGTCTTCTATTCTCTAATAGCTCATCTTAGTTATAATCACACTATCTGACCTTTAAAATGGACATTGTGTAAAACCTACAGCAGTGAAATTGAGTCTTTAACCTTTAAAAGAATGATACTGTGTTTTTTTCAGTTTTTAAATAACCCCCTTGCCCAGAATCAATGTTATAGTTATGATGCCAGAGTATGGCTCACATCATTCTGAAGTACTGGGGGATTTTGCTAACATGGGTGCTGTAAAGTGACTTTTTATTATGCACTATATAATTCTGAGTTTGTATTATTTATTTTATTTTAATCAATATTGTGTTTTTGTTCAAAAAGCATCCAGTTTCACAGGTCTACAGGGTTGCATTTTCACAGGTAAGTGCAGTGTACTTTGTGCTGAGAGATCGAGCTAGTATAGTCCAACGGATGCAACATTTTTGCAGGTCGATCAGTCTGGGTCTGTGTGCCTTACAATATGTATAGATTTCATTGTGGTTTTATCCTTATCATCAGTACTTTGGAATTAATTATGTTAAACAACTTTTTGTTAAGACCATGTTGATAAGTAATAATCTCTCTTTTGCAATTTTTATGGTGTGGAAGAAACTGTCCCATGTGAGTGGATTGGAGACAGCCTGTACTGGCCGTTTCTTATCAGGCCAAGGATGAAAGCTGCTGTATGTTACAGTAGCACAAATTGGTATGCATAAGGAGGGTGAGTTGGTAATGGGTATCATGAAATTGTTACAAAATGGGAAGCACGATGCAGCTAGGTAGCAAGGAGGCTGGGTGGCTAAACATAAGGAGGCAATATAGCATAGTGGTTAAGAGCACTGGGCTTCAAACCTGGAGAACTGGGTTTGAATCCCACAGCCTCCAGTTGCATACTGTGTGATCATGAGCTGTTCATTTAACTTGCCTGCACTCCCAGGACACACCTGGAAATAAGCCTCAGCTTAATGTGTCTTTCTGACCAAAAACTGAAAAGAAGAAAAAAAATACAGTCATATACAGGATGGTAAAACATGCAGCTGTAAACATTTATCTCTCTGCTGCTTCCATGGAAAAAAACACAATCTAGGCCAATCTTGTTTCTCATTTAGGTTTGCTAGACAATGGAATGATCTTCCTGTTTCCCTAAAGGCTTGTCCCTCAGCCGACCTTCTTAAGACCAAACTGCTCTACCTACTCTCCCCCTTCTGGGACTTGCAACTACTTTAAATGACAGGTCTTCACACCACTTTGTGTTATTCTATTGCACTTTTTTCTGTAAATGAATGACTGTTAAGAAACTTATTTTGTATGAAGCTGTTCTGTATTTAAGTTGCAATAAGGTGTAGTACTAAGATTGTACTGTTTGTTGTCCCTCACTATACTGTAATTTGTATCGTTACTGGTCTTCTAACTGAAGCTGTATTAAACCAATCTCTGTAACACCTGTCTTTGTTGTCTCCCTGATACTAAACCACTTAAAAATAGGCTGTACCTAAATGGTTTTATGTGAAATCAAAACAAAATGAATTACTGATGCTTTGTATCTGTATGTATTCCTATATCTTGTAAACTGCTCAGATTGATGTAATGTATTGTACCTGTTCCCTGTTCCCCCAGGTCATTGCTGAAAAATGGAGCTGTGTCTCAGTCTACCTTACCCAGTAAATAAATAAAAACTGATATCAAGGACTCCTATTTGCTTGCTTATTTAAAATATTTATTTGTTTAATCCGAACTACATCTACTTGCACATTGGTTTTTTTACACCAAAAGCAGAAAATGCACATCTAACCTACATATGCTTTAATGTCTGTACCCTTATAATCCACAGATTAACATTCCAGATGGAAATCTATTGTTTTATTCTGTCACAAAAATGGGATTTCTCATGGAACTTTGAAGCCAAAGATAGCATAATGCATGACAAGCCCCATGGCACTCAATCATTCCAGTCATTGATCAGAGGAAACATACATATATATATGTATTTATATATTTCTTTAATGATTTGTACATTCATTCTTAATTGAAATGCCTTAAGAAGGAAAACCAAATTAATGTAAACTGTTTTCAACAGCACACATGCTGTATATAACTACAGTATGTGACATCCAGATAGCTTATGATACTACGCAGTCTTAAAATAATTTCTCACTGTTGCATGACTATCTTTCTCTTATATGTTCATATGTAATCACATATCAAAAACTACCTAAGGTAAAACTTTCAAGTATAAAAAATAAATAAAATAACTTATTATGTTATGCATACGTTTTATAGGGCTTGAAACCAAATTATGTTTTGGAATATGCAATATTGTATATCAAAGACATGGCTTATTTTCCCACTTACTTTTTGGTCAAATAATCATTTAATTGCTCCACTGCCAATAGATCACGCTTTGATAACATGTTAAAGTGAAGCATATATTAACTAAATGTCCTGAGCTAAGCTGTTTTTGTATGTAGACAGATGTAAATAGTATACAGTAAAGCAAAATTATATCAAGAACTCTTGTTTGCTTTCTTATGTAAAATATTCACGTTTAATAATCAGAAATATCTTTACATAAGGGTGATCATTTCTATGTTTTGTTTGAAACCCACCCTACATACTGTTCCATGTTATAAAAGTCTATGAACTTTGCAATTACATTAATTCATTGCAGTAGAATGGAACCTAATGTGATTGAAATGTAAATTATCAATTATAGCGCATCAGAAAATACTTCAGTTGAAATGGTAATGCCGGTATCATTCTAAATCAATCAGAGTATGTATAAAAACCTGACCTAGATTTATGAGCACAAGTAATGTCTTGGGAGTCTGCAGCCTGGATTAAGAAACAGAAACTAATTATGACAGGGCTTTTGTCTGAGAAATGCTTGTTATCATTAACATAGAACTGTCTGTTGCACAGTTAAATATAATCTACAATGGCAAGAATGGCTGCTGAAGATTACAAAAGATTTCACAAAATTTATTTTGGACATTATTCCAGATCACAGCCAATCTGCACTGATAAAGAGATAATCACAAGATGTCTTGTTTAGATAACATGGTAATATGGTCAGTAAATGAATGTGATTAGTCCAGAAAAATATGTCAGCCAAATCCTAACACAAATACTGTGACTGATTTTAATTTAGGGCTTTTCAAATGCTAATGTCTTTATTAAAATACAAAAAAAAAAAAACATGTTTTGGCATGTGTGTGTAAGATTCCAATATGCTTTTTGACATCTTAGAAATAAGCTGAAAATATATTAAGCTTTAGAAAAGAAAGAATATGAGCTTTTTCAATATTTTTTTTTGATTCAGTTGAACTATTTTGTCAGTGCAATACAAATATATCTTAATAATATGATTATTTTGGCAGTGATGCCAATTAAGTAATCTTTTTTTTTTTTAACTTTCTTTATTTTAAAAAGGTTTTTCTTGTGGGGACATTCGCACATATACAACAACCATATTACATTCAGGAGTCATATATATATTTTACATCATATAAGTAGGCAAGGACAATCAAGATATTAAGCACTTAGGAGTCACAATTTCCCATTTTTCGTGGGAGATCAGGAACCACTCATATGGCCCTAATTCCATTGGGCACCCCATCCACATGCCCTCTTCTGTTGGACCTGAGCCCGTCTCCATTCAGTTGTACTTTTAAACATCTCAACTTTCATTACTAATTCTATCCCCTCTCCCTTAATTCCATTATATGAGGAGTTTAACAATTCTATATGACTATAAAGTTTATTATGGTTCGACCCAGCCCCCCTCATAATTAATCCCTGAAGGAGCCCCTCAGCAGGTCCAAGGTCTCATCGCCCCCAGTTAGGATCGTCCTTCAGGCTATAACTTTTAATTTGTTTTTGTTAGTTTCCAGCTTCTTTAGAACCATTAAGGAATGAAATCCGAAGATTCATTTGATATATAGATTACCCATCTCCTCCAGATTAATTCAAATTTACCATAATTCCTGTTAAGTGTTGCCGTCATGGCCTCCATCCTATAGGTAGAAATCATGATTTCCTGCCACCTCTGCAAAGTGACTTCTTTTTGCGATAGCCAATTCTTTGTTGTCGCTTTTTGTGCAGCTAGGCAGGCTATTTTTAGAAATTTACTAGTATTGGGGTCTCTATGCCTTTTGGGATATTCCATAAAAAAATACAACATTGGAGTTATTTGTAAATCAGATCCCACAATGGTCTGTAGGGTCCGATGCAGCCCCACCAGAAAGTTTTGCAATTTTGGGCATCCCCAAAAGATGTGACCCATCGCTGCCGGAGAACATCCACATTTTCTCCAGCAGACTGAGGCCCCTTCCCCTTGGTATTTCCCTTGTACTGCAGGCGTCTTAAAAAATCTAGTAAACATCTTCCATGCAAATTCTTTCCAGCTTATGGCAGACATTCCCCACTGTATTCTCTGTGTCACCCAGGACCATTGCTCACCATGTATCTGAAGCCCCAAGTCTTCTTCCCAAGCTTTCGTAATAGATTGGATAGAGTCCCCCCTCCATTCAAGCAGAGCATTATATAGAACCAAATTATATGTTTTTTAGGCCGGTCCCCTTCTATTGCCTTTTTTAGAATTTCTGCTATCTGGGGAGGTGGTTTTCTCCTGTGTAAAATCTGTGTTTGAAGTGATCTGATATAAGCCCTAATCTGGAAGTAGCGGAATCTATCCTGCCATGAAATCTTGTATCTGGCAACTAACGTTTGAAAATCCAGGATCTCTCCTCCTTCTAAAAAGTGCCATATTATGTATAGTTTATTATCCTCCCATTTTTTATATCCCCTATCCCATCTGACAGGAACAAAGGATGTCAGGTATGGTATTGACCATAATAAGTATCTCCACTCCTTGGCCCTTTTGTCTGACACCACCCTATGCCAAGTGCGCAAGGTGGTCTCTGTAAATGGGTTATTTCTCTCCTGTAAGTATCTGTTCCCCTCTTGTGAGAGTAAAGCTTTCTTTATATTCATCATGCCCCCTTCATAGAGTTCAGCTGATTTCCATCTGGCTATATATGAGGGATCCAACCAATATATGGCTGTTCTTATTTGAGCTGCTTGATAATATATTTTCACGTTAGGTAAAGATAGCCCCCCTCCCTCCTTGGGATCTGAAGGGCAGAGAAATGTATTCTCGGTCTTCCCCGGCCCCACAAAAAGTGGGAGACCCTTCTGTGTAGTGTCATGGAATATGAATCAGGGACAAGCAGGGGCAGAGTCTGGCTCAGGTATAATATCTTAGGGAGTAGCACCATCTTAATTGCCTCTACTCTTTGTACCAGAGATATAGGGATCGGAGACCATCTCTCCATATCCTTTCTAAGTTTGTCTAAGATCGGGGTATAGTTGAATGTAAATAGCTGACCCGCATCAAAACTCAGGTAGACCCCTAAATATTTCACACATGTAAGATCCCATTTAAAGGGAAAGGACTTAACTATTCTGCCTGAGGGCATATATTGTTTTTTTAACACCTCCGTTTTATTCGTGTTTATTTTGTAACCTGCCAAATCTCCAAATTCTGTTAGGCAGCACCACAAAGGTTCTATGGATTGTTCTGGGTCAGAGAGGTATATAAGTAGGTCATCTGCGTACAGGGCTAATTTATGTGTTTCTTCTCCTATCTCCCAGCCCCTCACCAATTCCTCCTGCTGAATCTTCTGAGCTAAGGGTTCCAAGTACAGGGCAAAAAGGAGGGGAGACAGGGGACAACCCTGCCTAGTACCTCTGTATAGGGATATCGGAGCCGAGACCTGGCCATTAACTTTTATATACGCCCTGGGATTTGTATAAATGTTGTTTATCACTTTAATGAAGGCACCTGAGAAGCCAAACCTGCCCAAGGTCAACTCCAGAAACTTCCACGCTACCCGGTCGAAGGCCTTCTCTACATCCAAGCTCATCAATAAAAAAGGGGACCTCGACCGGGTGGCGTGGTGTAATACCTGCAAGGATCTTTTAATATTATCCTGTGTCTGCCTTCCCCTAATGAAGCCCGTCTGATCCATTGCAATTATCTTAGGCAAGACATTTTCCAACCTTCTTGCCAAAATGGCCACATATATTTTATAATCAATGTTAAGAACTGATATAGGGCAAAATGATTTACATTGTGTAATGTCTTTGTCCAGTTTTGGAATACTGGAGATGACTGCGAAATTCCAGCTGTCCGGGAGAGACTCCCCCTCCTGCACTGCCCTGCATGTCTCCTGTAGCTGGTGATGAGTTCTTTCCCGAAAAACTTAAAAAATTCTGGGGTATACCCATCTGGACCCGGGGATTTTTTTGTTTTAAGCTTTTTAATTGCAGCCTCTACCTCTGACCTTGTGATGGGTTTCCCCAATGAATCTCTAGTTTCCGATGATAGTCTCGGTAACCTAAGCCCCTCCAGGTATTTTTGAATCTCCGGTTCACTTGGTGTTTTTTCAGGAGTGTATAATGTCTGGTAAAAGGCTTTAAAGCAAGACAAAATTTCTTCCGGTGTTCTTGCCATCTTCCCTGTTATATGGTTTCTAATCTGGGTAATGGTGTTTTGTGAAACTTGTTGTCTCAGTCTCTAGGGCCTACTTCATAATATCTCTGACGCATTCTTTGTAGCACCTGTTCTGTTTTAATATCAATTAGTTTTTGTATTTTTTGTCTTATTTCTTGCATGTCCAAAGAGACTGAATCATCTCCGGTTGCGTGTCGCTTTTGCAGGTCTGATAATTGGTTTTGGAGATTTTCCAATTGTTGACTGTGTTGCCTTTTAAAGTTCACGGCATATTTTATGCAGTCTCCTCTAAAGACTGTTTTTGTTGTGTCCCAGAGTATACTCCGAGCTATGTCTGGAGTTTTGTTTTCCTGTATTATCTGTTTCAGACAAGCTTTTGCCATGTCTGTAAACTCCTTCACATTCAACAGATAATTGTTAAATCTCCAAAGGGTATGCCCCCTTCCAGTGCTCCATTCCATCTCCATCAAAAGGATGGAATGGTCGGATAGTATGGATGGGATATGATGGCACTCTGTCACCAAGTTTGATTTTCCCCTGATATCAACATGTAATCTATTCTGCATAAGACTTATGTGGGTAAGAGTAGTGCGTGTACTCTCTCTTCCCGAGTTCTCATGTCTCCAGGCATCCACCCAAAGGCAGTTTTCAGATATTCCCTGATCATTTTACTTGTTGGGTTTTGTCTGAAATTCGAGGATTTAGAAGTGTCCATCTGATCCCAGACTTGGTTGAGGTCTTCCCCTATTATCAGTCTCCCTCTCTGCAATTCCACTATTTTTTGTAATAGTGACCTAACAACCTCCTTCAGTGACCCAGGTGGTAAGTATATCAGGCCAAAGTAATAGGGGATCCCTCCAGGTTCCCGGAAAGGACCACCAGGTGACCCTCCGGGTCTGAATATGATGAAATTGTTTTGAGTTGGATGCCCCGGGACACAAGAACTGCCACCCCCTCCTCTTGTTTTGCCTATATGAGGACAATACCACTTGACCAAATCCCAGTCTCTGTAGTTTTTGGTGCTCCTCCCTGTTCAAATGAGTTTCTTGTAGTAATACAAAAGCAGGCTTTTGCCTCTTGATTTCTGTTAGGACCTTATATCTTTTAACAGGATTATTTAATCCATTAACATTATCCGATACGAATCGTATCTTATTTTTGCCTGCCATTTATGTGCATACTTATGTTGCTTGTACTGTTGTGTCTTTTCTGCTTCTCTCCTCCCTTCTCCCCGCCCCATCTCTCCCCAGCACTGCTCTCAGTTTTAATCTTGTCCTTTGCCTTAAATTATGTTCTCCGTTAGGATAATAAACTAAATGCATGTCCCCACACTTTACCCTCAACACACAAACCTCTGCAAACAAACAACAGAATAACCCAAAAACCCCCCACTGATGCCCCTTTAATAACTTTCCCAAATGGGAATAAACTATGTACATGTTGACCCCCAAGGTAGGGGAAGAAATTCATATGTTCCCTATGAACTCGGGTTATGAATGCCCGAGATGGAGGTATGGAGACCAGCATGCTGACTCAATCCTCCCGGGCCCTGAAACTAGCGGGCCCAGGCCTGATGTTTCGGCCCTTCATCACTATTTTTGCCTCTATTACACAGGCTGTATTTAAAACAGATTCCTTTTGCTTGCTTAATAGAGTAATTATGCCTATCAAAAGAAACAAAAGAGCAGAAAAGCCTATCATTTACACCTATATAAAACTTCCCAACTCCCCCTCCCATTAAAGCATGCATATTTTGGAAAAAACGAAGAGAAATCAGAGCAAGTCTCAGTCATATCTGCGCATTCTTCCCCTGTGCCATCCATGGCCCCTGAGGGGAGCAGGGGGGATTGCAGTCTTAATTCCCCACAATAAGTGAATGTAGCTGGACCATCTTTAGAGGGGAATGTGTCTCGATTCCAAGACTCAGTAGTGACTGTTTAGCTTGTAGTCTCTCACTATTGTACCCCTTTTAATCTTAACATTATTAAGACTCCAGCAGAGAAAAGAAAAATTAGATTGTTCAAAGTCCAACTGAAATTCATGACCCAGATCCTTCTCTGAGTCAGTGCTTCTGTGGACAGACACAGACTTTATCTGGCTACCAAGCCCCGTTTGGGGCCTTCCCCTGCTATAGGCCAGAGTTCAGTGACCATTCCGCCGCGCAGGGCAAGAAAAAAAAATGTTAAGACTCCTGTCTAGCGTGGCTACTCTCAGTCTCAGGTACTCCCGTCCCTCTCCTCTGTCCTCTCCTCATAGTCCCTTACATGTGTAAATGTATGCAGCATCTTTTTAATATCCTGCATGGTATTTGATGCTAGGAGCTCTCCTGCTTTCTTACTGTTCCTGCTCGATGAGGCCAGCCTCCACTGTGTTCGGATGTTTGACAACTTCTCCCTTGGTCTCAGTGTAGGTAGGATATCATGTCCCTTTTTTTGCATTGCATGTAGAGCCTCCTCATATGACTGATATAGCTCTGTATCCGACTCCCAAAATACTCGGAGGCGAGATGGATATGGGGTCTGAAATTGGATTCCCACCGCTCTCAATTTGCGTAGTATAGGAGCGTAGGCCACCCTCTGCTGCTGTATACTGGGTGGGTAGTCTTGATCAAAGAATAGTTTGGCTCCGTTGTATTCCACTGTTCTTTGCCTCCATGCCATTTTTAGAATTTGCTCCTTATCCCTGAAGCTCAAAAACTTTGCCACAATAGATCTAGGCCTTGCACTGGCCGAGGTGGGTTTGGGTACTAGGGCCCGGTGTGCCCTTTCGATCTTAAACTTGAAGGCCTGTGGTAAATCCAGTACATTCCTCAAGAGGTCTCCCAGAAAGTCACACATGTCTCCTATCTCAGTTGTTTCTGGCAACCCATAGATTCTTAAATTGTCCCTCCGGGATCTGGCTTCCAAGTCCAAACACTTTGCATTCAGGGATTCTTGCTGTTGGGCAATTAATTCGACTGCCTGAGAGAGGTGTATTAGATCATCTTCTGCTGTTGAAATTCTCCCCTCCGCTGTTGAAATTCGATTCTCCAGTTTAGTAATATCATGGTCAAGTTGTTCAAACCCTTTTTTTGTATCTGCTCTGGATTGCTTTATTTCCACCAGAATTGTTTCAAATCTTGTTCTAGATAATGTTTCTAGTTCCGATTCTGTGTCCGCTCCTGCCATGTTCGCAGGGAAGTCTCTCCCATTGATCGTTGAATCGACAGAGCTCACTTTGCGCAAATCTGAGTCAGGGTTTGTTTTTTTTGCTTGAGATCTCTTCTCTGGTTTGCCTCCACTATGCGACTTTTTCATTTCTCCCAGTGAGTGCGTTTCACAGGCTTGTGTGGAGTTTATTTTAATCGAGAGGTAAGGGAGCTTCTGAATTACGAGGCCATCACTCTGGTGATGTCACCAGAAGTCCGCCAATTAAGTAATCTGACAGAATCAGTCTCATGTAGCCATGGACAAACAAATTAAAGTAAATCAGTAGTTTACAATTTTCAAGAGTACTAGCTCTACTGTTTTTCTATTACTGCTTAGAGCTGTATGTCAGCAAGGCATATGTTGTATATGTGGAAACATATGTACAGTATGACTATGTACAGTAGGTATGCATATACTATATTCATTACAAAAATGTTGTTACTGCATTGTTAGGGGTTCAAAGTCATAAAAGGAGGCAATGTGGTGTTATGTTTTTCAATCCTAATGCCCTTCCCCAGCCCCTAACCTCATGACCCAAGGCAAAGCTACTGGTCATGTGCCATTACTTACAGGTTTGCTGCTTCAAGCTACAGGTCCAGAGTCATACCCCAAAAGTCTGCAGCTTAACGTAGGGCCCACAGTATCAGTCATAACATTCTCTGCACAGCACCCTGTGGGCTGTGTGCTAAACAACAAAGCAGTCATAACGTTCTTAACACAGGGATCTGCAGGCCCTAAACAAAACAAAAGATTGCCATAGTTTACGTTCTGCAGGGTGCAGTGCAGACCCTCCACAAAGCATTAGATTAGTTATAATTTTCTTTGTGTAGGGTCCTGTGGACCCTGTATGAAACAGGGGATCAATTATAACTTTCTTCACACAGAGATCTGTAGGTGCTGAACAAAGCACAAAATCAGTCATAACTTTCTTTGCCAGGTCCTTTGTGAAACAGGAGATCTGTTAGAACTTTTTTTTTATGTAGAGCTCTGCAAAGCCTACAGTATATGAAGCAGACTAGTCATTCATAACTTTCTTTGTGCAAGGTCCTATGTGAAACAGGAGATCTGTTAGAACTTTTCTTTATGCAGAGATCTGCAAAGCCTATATGAAGCAGACTAGTCAGTCATAACTTTCTTTGTGCAAGGCCCTATGGGCTCTGATAAAGCAGGAGATAATTCTTAGCTTTCTTCATACAGGACCTTAGACCAGTAGCTGGAAGCATCAGACCTGTGGGGCATGGCCCAGGACTTGTAGCTTAAATTTTGTCACAATGCTAGGGGCTGGTGAGAGTGGTGGGCATCGGGGTTGAAAAACTCTACACTACATTTCATGACTTCTCTGGCTTTGGAACCCTAACAATGCCTTAACATAGTTTTATACAGTGCATTTTTATACTTTCTGAGAAAGTAGAGTCCTACTGTAAGTTGCTTCATGTAGGGCCCTCCAGGCATTGCAGAAAGTAGAAGGTACTGTAAGTCCTCAGTTGCTTTGTGCAGGGCCCAGCAGACTGTGTGCAAAAAGATGAGTCATAAGCTTCTCAATATTTGGTTTGTGTATGACTTTTAATAGTATAAAATGCCTCTAGTGAGTTTTTGTGTGTCTTGTTCTCAACAATTTGTGTTTTGTGGCTTTAAACATTTTGTTTGTGTAGGACTTAGTTAATTTTTCAAGATAAGTTTCACAATTCCCTAAGTAACTTTGTGTTTTGTATGTGCTGAGTTCTTTAAATCTATCTTTATGATTTTTACTGCAATCACAAAAATATATTTCCAATTAGAAGGCAAACTGCAGTAATTTTTTTTAAGTCACCTGAGACATCTCATTAGGCTGTCTTCTCGCAAACCACTGAGTTAAGCATTATTTATGTTTTTGGCTTTTGAAGTTTTTGTTTCTGTCCAACTTTGACTCAAACAAAAAACCTTGTTTTTTTCAGGTAATTTTTCTTGGTAGTCAGTTTTGATTTGCACATGTGCAAAATTTAAAAATGTAAATAAATACTCTTAAAAGAGAAATACATTTTGTTTTAAAACTGTTCAAAGCTGCTTCATGGGATCACACTGTAACAAACCAGTAAGTGTAGCCATTTGAACTGGTGTAGTTTTTTTCCCTCGCCATGAGCAATATGTTTCAAAAAGTGGGGATGTTTATGTAATTGAACTAATTAATAAATAAACCAATTGTTGTCAAATGTACCAAAACATTAGCCCTAGGACTGAGAGAGTTTACGTCAAATTTCACAGTCCTAGAGGCTAACACAGTATAAGCTGTCAAGACCCCATATTTGGCACAAGCACTGACGCAACCCTAACATAGAGGTGCTACTGTGCCTGTATAATACATGTATGCATTTATATGTGTACAGCCATATACTGTACAGTATATAGTATGTATTTTTAATGGTTGTAGCTAATAATTCTGTACATTATATGCAACCATTGCAGTTTGTATGCAAATATTTTCCTCAAATCCTTATGCCAGAAGAGCTGAAAAGAAGGAACAAAAGGAAAACTCTCGCTAAATGAGTATGTTTGCAGTTACACAGCATACAGTGCAGTTCACATCAGGACCAGATTAAAGGGGAAGTCTGGCCAAAATTTCTGGCATCAATAAATTCAGAAATTTGGATCAGCATATCCCCAATCAGTCTCATGCCAAAAATAAGATCTCTGAGTTAATTTGTTTAAAAGTTACAAGTCATTTTGTAACCCTAAATTCACTGCCTGTTTAAAAAAGCCAGTTACAGAGAAGAGCTACTGATTACGTCATAATCTGAACTCACAGCCTAGTCTTCCCTGCAAGCTACCTTATGTGACTTACTTCTCACATGTTACATAAAACTGCAGTTGCAATAGATACTGTATCTGAAAATGGAAAACTGACACTGGGTGGGTCAGCGTATGCATTTCCATAATGTGCAGATGCAAGGTACAGTACTTGAGAATGTGATGGGGGGTGGGGGGGTTGGAATGGAGCAGCAAACATGGCTTTAGAATGAGAAAGTTGCGAGCAATTTTTAGAATACTGCAGGTATGACATTTCAAAATGTCAACAGGTTGCAGTTGTGGAATGCAGGAATGACACTATCTCAGAAAGAAGCTGGGACACATAATTTTGGAATGTGGCTGAGATGCTAAAATTCATAATGTGATGGTGTCATATATTTTTAGAATGTGACAGAGATACACAGTATTGAAATGTGGGAAACACACAGTTGTGGAAGATGGCAGGGATATGTCATTTCATAATTATTTATTTAAATTTTGTTAACCAGGTAGGGACACTGGACAAAGCCTTTTTTCAGGTCCGACCTGACAAAAATACAAACATAACAAATACAACATGTAATAAAGCATGTAAAACAGATTGCAAAAAAATGTGCAAACATCCAGTGACTGTAAATAAGTCTTAAAATGTATTTTAAAATGTTGCAATGAAGAGGAATAGCATAGATGGTCCAGTAAATAATTTCACAACTAGGGGGCAGCAACCAAAAAAGAACGGGATCCAAATTTGGAATGAGACAGAATAGTTTGCAAAAGAACACCCTTAAAAGATTGTAAATTAAGCATAGTAGACCTGATAGTAACTAAGTCCTTTAATGGAAATGCAGGTTTTGAAAAACTAGACTTAAATATTTGACAGCCAAAAAAATACATAAATTTAGATTGCAGAGATAACCAGCCTAGTTCTGAATATAAGCAACAGTGATTATAATGAGGAGGAGAATCCAAGATGAAATGATAAAGATTGTTATAGGTAGTAAGACAAAGAATAATGTATGGGCAACCATACACAACAAGGCTGTTTCCATCGAGGGGTTGACATGACAGCATGTGAACCTCGAGAGCGAAGCCTGAAAGGTTCATGCTGTCTTCTCAGCCCCGAGATGGAAATACTTGCCGAGTTGTGTGTGGTTGACTATATTTTATTTTTTATAGTATATGGTTTTTTACACTAGAGTGACAGACCCCCATTGAAGTGAAAACCAAAAATCTTGCCATTTCTTTGTTGTAGTCACATATCAAAATCAAATTTCCAGACTTTTGAAAGGTAAAAGGCATGACTTTGGGCACTGGGAAGTTAGTAAGTAGGTAGGTGCAGAATAAATGAGAAATTTAAAAATTGTATGACCTTTGAACTGTGCATAACAACTGTTTGGAATGCGCATAACAATACTTTAGAATGCGCATAACAGTTTAGAATGTGCTTAACAAAGATTTTGAGCAGGCTGATTTTTATACATAACAAAGGGTAACTATATATTATAAGAATATTACTTTCTTTAGTAGCTAACTTAAAATATAGGCTGGCAACGTAATCAAGATGAGGCAACAAAGTCCCATTTGCAGTGGACCTCCAAGTTTCAGAGGAAAAAATGTTTTTTAAATTTATACAACAAACCTAATTTTTGGTTAACCATTCTACTCACTGCTTTTACCTCAGGAAAAAAACATCAGTCCTGGGTCCAACAAGACACCTAGATACAGTACTTAAACTCAAAAACTTGTTTGATTTCCACCCCACTGTCATCATGAATCGAAAGAGTTGGTTCACCTTTTAAAGAATAAGATGAGCCAAACAACATTGTTTTAGTTTTTTTTTTCACATTCAAAATCAAACAGTTATCTGTAACCAGTTACAAACACTTTGAAATTCCTGCTCCAAAGGAAAAGTAATCTGAGAAGCCGATCTTCATTAAAAATATAAAATCAGATCATCTGCATACAGTGAACATTTGCAGGACTTGCAAATTGTGCGCAACTGATTGATAAATAATGAAAATAATAAAGGGCCAAATATGGACCCCTGTGGGACCCAAAGATCCATAGATCTTACAGATGAAGCAACAGGACCTAAACTAACAAACTGAGATCTATTTATTAAATAATCACTACACCATTCAATCACATTCCATGAAAACCCAAGTTGATCCAACTTTAAACAAAGCAATGAGTGATTAATAAGTTTGAATGCCTTGGTCAGGTCCACAGAAACTGCCCCCATTTGTGAACCTGACCAATGCAGTCTCGGTTCCATGGTTTTTGTGAAAACCATATTGTTGGGAACACATCACATTATATGCATTAAGATGTTTCATTATTTGACTTGCAACAATGTGTCCTGGATATATAAATGTGGCATATGGTGGTGGCGCACAATTTCAAAATGTGGTCAGAATGCTTGATTTCAGATTGTGGTGGAAACATGCCATTTCACAATGTGGCATGGACATGGAGTCTCAGAATGTGATGGTGATCCGTTTCAGAATGTGGTAGTTACATGCAATTTCAGAATGTGGTGGTCACATGCAATTTCAGAATGAGACAGGGATGCATAATTTTAGAATGTGACTTGGACATGCAATATCAGAATGTGGCAGTGACACTCATTTTCAGAATGTGGTGGGGTTGTACAATTTTTGGAATATGGTAGGGATGCACATTTTCAGAATTTGACAATGACAGGCAATTTTGGAATGTGGAAATCTACACACAATTTCAGAATGTGGCAGGAAGGTACAGTACAATCTTAGAATATTTCGATGACACACAATTTTGGAATGTGCCAGTGATGCACAATTTCAGAATGTGGTGGTGATGCACAGTTTCGTAATGTGGCAGTGATGCACAGTTGCAGAATGTGGCAGTGACACACAGTTTTGAAATGTGGTGGTGACACACAATTTCAGAATGCAGCATGGATGTACAATTTCAGAATGTGTCAGTGACACACAATTTCGTATTGCAGTGGTGATGCACAATTTTGGAATGTGGCAGTGACACACAGTTTTGGAATGTGGCAATGACACACAGTTTCAGAATGTGGTGGTGACATACTTTCTGAATGTGGTAGTGATGCACAGTTTCGGAATATGGCAGTGATGCACAGTTTTGGAAGTGTGGCGGTGACACACAGTTACAGAATGTGGTGGTGACGCACAGTTTTGGAAGTGTGGCAGTGACACACAGTTACAGAATGTGGTGGTGATGCACAGTTACAGAATGTGATGGTGGCACACAGTTTCAGAATGTGACAGTGATGCACAATGTTGGAATGTGGACATGATGTACAGTTTTGGAATGTGGCAGCAACACAGTGTTTGAATGTGGCTATGACATGCGGTTTTGGAATGTGGCAGTGATGCACAGTTTCAGAATGTGGCAGTGATGCACAATTTCAGAATGTGGCTGTAACGCGCAATTTGGGAATGTGGCAGTGACAATCTTGGAATGTGGCTGTGACATAATTTCAGAATGCGGCATTGAAACACAACTTCAGACTGTGGGGGGATGTGCAATTTTGGAATCTGGCAGGAATGCACTATTTTGGAATGTGTCAGGGATGCACAATTTCGGGATGTGTCAGGGATGTGTAATTTTAGAATGGCTGCGATGCACAATATTGGAATGCAGCAGGGATGTGATGTACAGTTTATAAATGTGGTGGGTACGTAAAATTCTGGAATGTGACAGGGCAAGCAGATTCAGAATAAATAGTGTGTTCTGTCAGATTCTGGCAGTGTGCATCCCGACAAGATTCCAAAATTGCCAGTCCCTGTTAAACTCCTCAATGTGTGTTCCTGTTGCATTCTGAGATTGTGTCCCACTGCATTTTGACATGGCAGATCCCTGCCACATGCGAGATTGCATGTCCCCCCAACATTTTAAAATTGTGCACTGCCTTGACATTCTATACCTTGGTTCAGCGCTGCATTTCAAAACTACTTCCTGACGTGTTCTAAAGTACAATATCATGCATCTGAATGAACGTTCTGGAAATGCAAGCACTGCAGCCAACCCTAAGTAATTTTTATTTGTTTGAATTGATTACTACAGCTACGGTTTCTTAAACTTTGGAGAAACAGGTGCTATACGGTTGCTGGCAGGGAGGACTAGACTGTGACTTCAGGTTATGACATCATCAATATTTCTTCACCGAAACTGGCTTTTTTGAATAGGTAGTGAAATCAGGGTTACAAAATAGCTCATAACTTTAAAATGAAGTAATGTAGAAACCTAATTTTTTGTATGAGATCTGTTGAGGGTGTGCTTATTCTATTTCTGCAATGTAGCACTTTTGGCTGAACTCCCTGTTTAAGGCAACGTGAGGCCCTAGGCCCAAGAGAAATCTGGGGTCCCTTCTCACTGTGATTCTGTCCTTTGTCACAAAGGGACTCTGTCACAGACTGTAAGGCACCTTGAGAATCCATTTATATACAAACTGTATCCCATGTTAGGATGCAGTTTGTATGTAAAGTGCTACATCCTATGAGGAGCTTAATCCTATGAGGAACGCCTCAGGGCATTCAATTTGTACTCATTGAAAACCAGAAGGGAGAGGGGTGACATGATTAAAACCTTCAAATTCCTCAAAGGAATTAATAAAGTGAACTGTAGGGAATTATTTAGCCTTAGTACCAACTCACGGTCACGAGTGGAAGTTGGCAGGCGGGAGGTTAAAGAGAGATGTGAGAAAGTACTTCTTTACGGAATGGGTGGTGGAGCCCTGAACAGTCTGCCAGCTGAGGTGGTGGGAGCAAGCACAGTAAGAGGTTTCAAACAGGCCTGTGACAGAAAGAAGGGAATAGTGGCTACCTGTGCTGACAGGACCAGGGAGGAAAATAGGGAAAGGTCCTGGAGGGTTAGTACCCTTAGGGAACATTAGGTTCCAAGGATGATTCCAGGGGTTTAGGAAACGTGGGTAGACTGGCCATGGGTTTTTATCTGCAGTCATTGTCTATGTTTCTGTGTAACAGAATACATATCAAAATTCCTACCCTTCTGTTCCCCACAAATTATCCTAGTGACAGTGCACACCATTCTGTCCTCTCCCTTTCCCCAAGTGTCACATACAGTTGGTTTCAGTCTGATAATCTACAGTGCATCCTCGATTATCTGCCCATTTTCATACAAGCAAAATTGGGCAGATAATCAAGGATGCAGGATAATAAGGGGCATTGGAATAGCTAACATTTTGTACAAACATTTAGCAGATAATCAAGGGATCACTGTTTGTGTTTTATGCTATTTAACTTACTGCAAGTACAATCCTACTTCTTGAAATGGCCCCATTCACAAAACCACATAGTAAAGCAGTTGCAGTCCTCAAATCAAATCACTCTTTATTTATATAAGGCGCCTTTCTTAAACCAAGGTGCCTGTACAATATAACATAAAACAATAAATAATTAAAACAACATTAAAATATTCAGAAATCATTATAAGCTTTACTAAAAAGATAGGTTTTCAGAGCTCCTTTAAAACTTTGAACAGTAGGGCAGTTTCGCACCTGACGAGGTAGAGAATTCCACAGGGTTGGGGCCATAAAACTAAAAGATCTGGTCCCTGAAGTTTGTAAGCGAACCCTGGGAATCTCTAGCAATCCCTCGTCAGTGGATCGGAGAGAGCGGGGGGTACAGTAGGGACAAAAGAGGTCTTTCAGGTAAGCAGGTCCCTGATCGTGCAGGGCCTTATAGGTCAGCAAACCGACCTTGAAGGTGATTCGCCAGCAAACTGGCAGCCAGTGCAGTCCATGGAGCACAGGTGTTATATGACTGGATCTAGAAGAACTGGTCAACAGCCTGGCTGCCACATTCTGCACTAGCTGCAGGCGGCGAATCTCAACCCCCGGTAGCCCAAGGTAAAGGGAATTGCAGTAGTCAAGGCGGGAGGTAACGAAAGCGTGGACCAAAGTAGGAAGATCGTCTGGAGGAACCAGGTGCTTCACCCGGGTGATGTTCCTCAGATAGTAAAAAGAGGTTTTGACAATCGCTGACACCTGAGATTTGAATGTCAGACAGTCATCAAACACATCGCCCAGGTTCCGCACCCGGTTTGAGGTAATCAGCTGGACACCTCCAAGCCATAAACCTGAGGGCGATCCAGCTAACAAACCTGCCTTCCAGTGACCCTGGTCCACAACCAACACCTCAGTTTTTTCCGGGTTCAACCACAGCCAACTCACATTCATCCAGTCTTGGATTTCGGCAAGATAGTTATTAAAGACCGAAAAGGCAGCATCTTGGCCGGGCACAAAGGACATGTACAGCTGAGCATCATCTGCATAGCAGTGAAAACCCAGACCGTACCGACTAATAATCACTCCTAACGGCAGCATGTACACTGCAAACAACATGGGCGCCAAAATGGAACCCTGCGGTACCCCACAGGATAGGGAGACTGATGCAGAGGAGAAAATCCCGGACACCACCCTCTGAGTCCTACCGTCAAGGTAAGATCGAAAGCAGCTGAGGACTGTACCAGACAGTCCACAGATAGATCGCAAATGTTCCAATAGCACACCATGGTCCACAGTGTGAAATGCTGCAGAGAGATCAAGAAGGACCAAGATAGAACAGGTCCTTCAATCTCTCACTATTAGGAGGTCATTTAGTACCTGAACCAGAGTTGTCTCGGTACTATGCCTTTTCCTAAATCCAGACTGGAGAGAATCATAGACATTGTGGCTGGTCAAATGTTCATCCAACTGCAATGCGACCACCTTCTCAATAACTTTACCCACAAAGGGTAAGTTAGAGACAGGCCTGTAGTTTGCCAGACAGTCCGGGTCCAAGGAGGACTTCTTAAGAAGGGGCTGAACCACAGTCTCCTTAAGAGGATTTGGAAAAATTCCCCTCTCCAAGGACCTCCAGACAATCTCAGCAAGGATGGGGCCAATTTTGTCCACACAACCCACTAAGAGATGTGTGAGGCCTGGGTCCAAACCACTGTTGGCTGGACACAGTGATTGGATGATCATCACAAAGTCATTGATTGTGGGGAGGCTGAAGTCAGACCACACAAACTGGGTGTCTGACATCTCCTGCCAACCATCACAACTCCCATTGGAGAGGGTCAAGTGGATATCAGATCTGATTTTGGCAACCTTATCTGAAAAGAATAGAGCAAACTCCTCACACCGTTCTTGAGAAAAAGCTCTTCTGGGCTGAAGACAGATTGGATTGCACAATCTGTCCACAGTCCGGAAAAGCTGAACTGGTCTATTCTGTGCAGCCACAATCTCTCTGGACAGGAATTCTGCCTTCTTACGGGAGATTGTGGATTGATAGACCACATAGAGGTCCATCAAACTAAGTTTGTCAGAATCCAGGCCTGACCTCCGCCAGCACCTCTCCAACCTTCGTCCAGCTCTCCTCAACTCCCTCAGAGTCTCATTGAACCAAGGAAATCTGGGGCAAAGAGTGAGAGGACGAGCATGAACAGGAGCAATGGAATCCAGGGCCACTGCTACTGCCTTATTGTAGGCAAGAACCAGCTCTCCTGGATCCATGCAATCTCTCGGTAAGCCCAATAGGTCCAGCACCACCATCAGGTCATCTGGGGAAACACCCCTTAAAGGGCGGTATCGGACCATTTCCATAGGGGCCGACCTACTGGGAGTGGCCTCAAAACTGAACCCAATGGAGTGATGGTCCGACCATCTGACTGGTTCCACCACCAAGTCGGATATCTCCATCCCAGAAGGAACACCAAATCCAATGAATCACCACCAATATGGGTCGAGGAGGAAATAACCTGTGTGAAGCCCAGTGAAATCATTAACTGGAGGAAGTCTTGACCAAAATGCAAGAGTTCATTGTCGACCCAGGCATTGAAGTCCCCCACAACCAACCTTCTGGTGGACCCCAATGTCAGGTCGACAATGAAGTCTGTGACTTCCTGCAGGAAAACATTTTCATCACCTGGTGGACGGTATACGAGAAGTATCCTGCGCCCCACACCCTCACCTATGATACATTCAAAGGATTTGGTAGTTCCCACTGGTACCTCCACTAGGCCCAGTTATGATCTAAAACAGATAGCAACACCCCCGCCTCTACGATCTGTCCTCGGGCGGTGTATCACTGAGTACCCGGCTGGAACTGCTGCTGCCAAAACTGGTCCAGCATTCTCATCCAGCCAGGTCTCAGTGATGCACGCCAGGTCAGATGACCCAACAAAATCAGGTATAATAGCCGTCTTGTTTTTAATAGACCTGGCATTGCAGAACACCGCCCAAGTAGGATGAGCCTCCGAGGATGACCGTGCTACTTGCTGAATATAATCAGAACCCTTGGGTATGGGTACCAGACAGGGAGGACCCCTTTCCTGGACCCATTTTGCCCCAGGGCATCTCCTTGTCTCCACTATCCCTATCTGCCCACTCCTTTCCATTCCCCCCCTCCAGACCCAGCCCTCGTCCTCCTCCTCCTTCCAACAATTCCCAGATCCCTACACTGTCTGTAGACTTCTAGCGGTAGGGGAGGACAAGAAAAAGGAAGAAGGTCCCTGAGCCTGGAGGTGGAATAATACCCGACTGTCCTTGTGTTATCCCAGCACATAATTAACACAACAAATAAACAATCCTAATTAGAAAATTAACCTACCTCTTAAAGCTTAAATAAATACAAAACCCTTTATAATACTTTAACAACAAAATAAAATACAATTTAAAAGAACCAAACAAAACCTCAAACTATTGATTTAAGGGCTCTCACCCCCTAAACTGGGTTTCTGGCTCCCAAATACAATATCTTACAAATCAAACAAGAGCAGCAAAATCTTCACCTCCCCCAAGGCCCTCTCATAGCCTCAGGAGATAAACAAAGCAATATTAAGCTGCAAAATAAATAAAATAAAACATCAATCATGAAATCCAAAACAGCAGTCTGAGTGGAACAAAGTCAGTCAAAATCGGCGGCCAAGTCTTTAACACTGTAACTAAAGAAAGGATCTGGGGAAAGATTCAGTTTTCCAGACCCCACTAAGTCTCTCACCACCAGCAGGGACTGAAAAACCCTCAGGAGCTCACACCTCCTGAAAAGACAGATGAATTTGTCTTGAAGATTTCGCTCAGTAAAATGAATCCAAATGTTTCCCAAGCCTCAGACACTCTCACTGACTGGGTTTAGAAAGTAACATACGGCACTTTCACTGCCAATAAAGTAAATGAGGTTGAAAATCTGACCATAGCTGAAAGCAGCAGAAGGAATCTGAAAAATCCTCTTCTATAAGTGGATTGCTCTGAGGCCAAGAGTGGGCCCCGAAAAATCCATACGGGCGGCCGACTTAGGTCTGTAGCAACTGCCATGGGCCCCGTCCAAACCCACCAACCAATAGATCTCACGGGGAATCCCTAGGGACCACCTACCCCAGCCACCGACTCCCCAGCGAAATAGGGCCCAGGCCCCTGCACTACTGCAAACCCACGCTCAACCCACCCGAAAGATTGGGGCCCACAACACCCGGCTCCAAATCAAGCCATTCATCTAACCACCAACCTACCATTTTAGGTCCAAGCAGTCAATTCCTCCCCAAGCATCTAGAGTCAAAGAACCAAAAACCGTGATCCAAAGCCTTCTGTTGTACTGCTCTGAAGTCTCTTTCTACAGCTTCCCCTCCTTGACTCACATTGCACATCCAGCCCACATGGGACGCCCAGTAGTGTAGTCAGCCCAATCCCAATAGAGAGAGAAGTAGCAGGCCTGGCCGCCGAGAATACCAGGGTGGTAGCGGGGGCTGACTGAGATAGCCCCAGTGCACACTTCGAGGAAATCCAAGCAACACCCGATATTACACACTGGCATGCTCAGCTGGTTCTCTCAAACAGATTTAGGAGAGAACACCGCCGATGAACACTAAGTCGGCAATAAATAGGTCACTAATCAGCACTAGTCGGCAGTCCATTGTCCAATAATCCTAGTACAGATGCGAGCCAATGTCCAATATTCCAAGCACAAATACAAGTAGGGGAATAGCGGGGAAATAGTAAAATAGCGAAAACAAATATAAAACTTAAAAAAGCTTAAGAGTTACTGCAAAGCAGCTGATGGCAAACCCAGCCCGACGGCCATCTTCCATCCCTAGAGTCCCAGAGATAGACTTAGAATTGGTAAGGTTAGCAGTAGCCTCAGATACTGTTTGTTTACTTTGCAGGCAATTGTACATGGGGGGGGTTGTGTATATATATATATATATATATATATATATATATATATATATATATATATATATATATATATATATATATATATATATATATATAGCTCCATAACATGTACAATTGCCTGCAAATTAAAAACATATGATTTAAAGGCCACTGGTGCTCCTGGCGGCATTGTAAGCCTATTTATAGCATTGTAGCCTCTTTGCTGTTTTGTGTCATTAAAATGTGGTTTTGTAGGTGGGTGTTAAAGATCAGGCTTACCCATACTGTTTGCGAATTTTAATACAGTATTTGTTAAAGGACTTACAAAATTCAGCCCCCTTTTTTCATTTATTCATAACTTTGATGATCATTTTTGTGGCACTCATCACCCCAACCCAAACTCAACCAAGTATCCCCTTCTAATTTTCCCTGAGAGGAGAGTTGCATATAACAGTGATAGTCCACTTCCAGTCAAGCAGTGTAAAAATGAATACAGTAGGCAGTATAACCTGGAGTCTACAGCCCCAAACCAAAAACAGGAAACATGCAGACTCAGAACACTTGGATTTGTGAACCACAGCCTCTATATGCGTACTATGTGACTCAGGGCCAGGGCAAGTTATGGGACATCAATGTGTTAATGAGAGGCACCTGGAACTTGGAACAAGCTCTCCAACAGGCAAGCCCTCCTGGCTCTCCGATCCTTCTGATAGGAATAATAAGGGCTCCCTCAAATGTACAAGACGAGGCAAGTAGTGGACAAACTACTGCAGGGGGGGCCCCCATTTAAGATTTTCACCAGTCACTCTCCCTATCAGGAACAGCAGATGGGGAGGCAGGGATCTTTCTAGCCACTCCTCCCCACTTGAGATGCTGGTGGGAGGGGAAGGGGAGACCACGCAAAGGAAATGGGCCTGTTTACACCTTAAAGGTCTGTCTGACTGGAGCCCCCTGAAGCTATCAGCTGTACTTAACACCTAATCAGAGAGGTGAGATTCACATCGCAGTTCATCTCTTGCCTTGCTCAGATTACTGAGCAGCCAAATCCATTACAAAAAAGAAGAAAATGCAGCTCACGCAGAAAGAAAAGGGTATGTGGCAAATATATTTTGGGGATTGCTGTTGGCCCCCTGACAGGTGTGAACCCTAAGCTAGAGCATACTGCAGGCTGCCTATGCCTTAATCTGGCCCTGGTTCATATTAAACTTATTGTGCAACCAGTTGACAGTCTGTTTATCATCTAGACTGTTAAGGCTCTTCATACGAAATCTCAGCCACTGACATCTGGCCGATAGCTGGTTCAGCTTGCTGTGAATGAGCTGCTTAAATATACATCCTTTAATTTGAAAGCCACATTCTGCAGTTTAGTGGAAAATAACAAACCAAATAGTTGGTAACTCATTGCAATCACATAAAGAGAATTTGTTACAAACTGGCTGCATAAAAAGTTTATTGTGAACTGCATTTCTTGGTCCCTGCTTTTGAAGGGGGGGGGGAGGAGGAGGAGGACATAGTGTCTCTCCTGACCTTAAATTACGTACGTTGTTATATAACCAATAGGATACTGGGGTGCACAAAGGGGTTGTTTAAGCTGAGGAAGTAAAGGGACACGGACTAAGACTGGAGGGTGGAAGATTCAGGAGGGAGATCAGGAGGCATGATTTCACTGAGAGGGTAGTGTCAAAATGGAATGCTCTAACAGAAGAGGTTTAAATGCTTTATTTTCAGAGCTTTTAAACTAGTCAAGGGGGGAGGCACTGATAAGCAGCAGGAAAATCCCAGCCTCTCCCTACAAAACAGGGTACTAAATGAGAAAAAGACCGAGGTAGAAAGGTCAGTGGGGGATGCTGCAACAGAAGGTAAAACCATCAAAAAATGGAGAGCAATGAGTACCAATGCCTGTAGTTTGGGTAACAAGCTTCCTGAATTAGTGGCCTTGATGGAGGAGGAACATCTGGATATTGTGGCAGTCACAGAAACATGGTACACACTAAACCATGACTGGGATATAAACATACCAGGATACACTATCTACAGGAGGGACAGGGAGGGTAAAAGAGGAGGAGGAGTAGCTCTTTACATAAGGGAAGGAATCAAAGCAACAGAACTAAAGGGTAAACAGGGAGGAGAAGAAGCACTGTGGGTAAATTTGGAGACAGGCAATGGCACCACAATCCGCACAGGGGTTGTATACAGACCCCCTTCTCAGGGGGAGGAAATGGACAAGGAAATGATAGAAAGTATACTTAGAATGGCAGAAAAAGGGGAAATATTGCTGATGGGTGATCTGAATATGCCAGATGTTAACTGGAGTGCAGTTGCAGCAGCCACTTCGAAGTGTGGGGTTATTCTAGATGCCCTACAGGGGGCATGCCTTAGAAACATAGAAACATAGAATTTGACGGCAGATAAGGACCGCTTGGCCCACCCAGTCTGCCCATTTCCCTACCTACTGGATAAGCTGCAGATCCTAGTTAACCAGCAGCCTACTTCTTCTTACCCCCACCCCCCAGAATTGCCTTATGACTGTCCCATGTATGCTTGAATTCCACCACTGATTTTGACTCCACAACCTCCTCCGAAGGCTGCTCCATGCATCCACAACCCTCTCTGTGAAAAATACTTCTTAAATTACCTCTGAGCCGCCCCCTCTATCTTCAAATTGTGCCCTCTTGTTCTTGCACACCTCTTTTTTTGAAAGATGCTACCATCTTGGACTTTGTTGATTCCCTTGAGGTACTTGAAAGTTTCTATCATGTCCCCCCTCTCCCTCCTTTCCTCGAGGCTATACATATTAAGCTCTTTAAGTCTTTCTTCATATGTCTTCCAGTGCAGACCCTGCACCATTTTAGTTGCCCTCCTCTGGACAGCTTCCATCCTGTCTATGTCTTTGCGGAGATTGGGTCTCCAGAACTGCACACAGTACTCCAGATGGGGTCTGACAGCTGTCTGTACAGAGGGATAATAACTTCCTGTTTTCTACTGGAGATGCCTCTCCCTATGCATCCCAGTAACCCCCCAGCCCTCCTTGCTGCCATCTCACATTGCTTGCCCACCTTTAGGTCATCTGATATGATTACCCCCAGGTCCCTTTCATTTTTGTTGTTGTTAGTATCTCACCCCCCATTGTGTACTCTTCCCCTGGGTTTTTGTTTCCCAGGTGCATTACCTTGCACTTCTTAGCATTGAATCTAAGCTGCCATACATTTGACCATTCCTCTAACCTTGCCAAGTCCCTTCTCATCCTTTCCACCCCACCCTGTGTCAACTCTGTTGCAGATCTTCGTGTCATCTGCAAAGAGACATACTTTTCCTTCCAGTCCTTCTGCAATGTCGCTTATAAAGACATTGAAGAGGACCGGTCCTAATACTGAACCCTGCGGTACCCCACTAGTAACCCTCCTTTCTTCTGAGTGGACTCCATTTAATATTACTCTCTGTGTCCTATTCTCCAGCCAATTCTTTACCCAGGCTGTCATCTTGGGACCCACTCCCAGGCTGGCTAACTTGTATATTAATCTTTTGTGTGGGACTGTGTCAAATGCCTTGCTAAAGTCTAGGTAGGCCATGTCCACAGCCCCTCCCTGATCTATTACTTTGGTCACCCAGTCAAAAGAAATCTATCAGATTTGTCTGGCATGACCTTCCGCTGTGAATCCATGCTGCCTAGGGTCCTGTGCCCCTCTGGCCTCTAGATACTCGACAGTTCTTTCCTTCAGAAGTGATTCCATCATTTTCCCTATCACTGAGGTTAAACTAACAGGTCTGTAGTTTCCTGCTTCTGCCTTGCTCCCACTTTTGTGAAAGGGAATCATATCTGCCTTCCTCCAGTCCTCGGGTACCACCCCATCCTCCCATGATTTGTTAAAAAGGGTACTCAGTGGTGTCACTAGTTCTACCCTTAGCTCTTTTAGAATTCTGGGATGAATCCCATCAGGCCCCATTGCTTTGTCCACCTTCAGTTTTAAGAGTTCTTTCATAACCCTTTCTGCTGTAAATGGGCTGGTATCAACTTCTGTATCCAGAGTGTTACTACTGTTTGTTTTATGTACCTCCCCCTCTTCATTTGTAAATATTGAGCAAAAATATTTGTTTAGTATCTCTGCCTTTTCACAGTCTCCTCTGCCCACCCTCCCCTTATTAAGCCTCACTATCCCTCCCTTGGTCTTCCTTTGCTCCCTGATGTACCTATAAAAGGTTTTATCCCCCTTCTTAACTGAGTTGGCTATCTTTTCCTCGGTTTGGGCCTTTGCTGCTCTGACTGCCTCCCCAGCCTCCTTTTGCTTTAACTGATACAGTTCTCTGTCCTGCTCCTTCTGTGATTCCTTGTACTTTCTGAATGCTTTCTTTTTCTCTTGAACCTTCACTGCCACTTCCTTTGAGAACCATAGTGGTTTCTTACATCGTCTTGTTTTATTTGCTTCACACAAAGGCTTGTTACCTCTGTGATGGCAGTTTTTATTATTCCCCATTGTTCTTCCACCCCTCCTTCCTGCCCATTTGCTAGTGCATTCCTTAGGCACTCACCCATTTTGGCAAAGTCAGCCTCCTAAAGTCCAGTACTTTTGTCTTGTATGGCTTGGGACTCCTATTGCTGTGTTTATAGTGAACCATACTGTTCGATGGTCGCTAGTTCCCAGATGGCTACCCACTTAAATCTGTGATCCTCTCTCCATCTCCATTTGAGAGAATCAAGTCTAATATTGCCCTCTCGAGTGGGCTCCAGTACTAGTTGTCTAAGGCATGCCCCCTGTAGGGCATCTAGAATAACTGCACTCTTCGAAGTGGCAGCTGCAACTGCACTCCAGTTAACATCTGGCATATTCAGATCACCCAACAGCAATATCTCCCCTTTTTCTGCCATTCTAAGTATACTTTCTATCATTTCCCTGTCCATTTCCTCCCCCTGAGAAGTATACAACCCATGTGCGTAGTGTGGTGCCATTGCCTGTCTCCAAATTTACCCACAGTGCTTCTTCTCCTCCCTGTTTACCCTTTTGTTCTGTTGCTTTGATTCCTTCCCTTATGTAAAGAGCTACTCCTCCTCCTTTTACCCTCCCTGTCCCTCCTGTAGACAGTGTATCCTGGTATGTTTATGTCCCAGTCATGGTTTTGTGTGTACCATGTTTCTGTGACTGCCACGATATCCAGATGTTCCTCCTCCATCAAGGCCACTAATTCAGGAAGCTTGTTACCCAGACTACGGGCATTAGTACTCATTGCTCTCCATTTTTTGATGACTTTACCTTCTGTTGCAGCATCCCCCACTGGCCATTCTACCTCAGTCTTTTTCTCATTTAGTACCCTGTTTTGTAGGGAGAGGCTGGGATTTTCCTGCTGCTTGTCAGTGCCTCCCCCTTTAACTAGTTTAAAAGCTTGCCAATGAAGCATTTAAACCAATTGCTCAAAAGACTTGTTCCCTTCCTGGACAGATGCAGACCATCCTGCCAGTATAGGCTGGTGTCCCTCCAGGTGGAACCCCAGTCCCCAATGAAGCCAAACCCCTGTGCTCTGCACCATTTTTTCAACCATTCATTAAACTGCATGGTGCCAATTACCCTTGCCTCCCCCATGCTTTTGACAGGCAGCACCTCTGAGAAGGATACTGTGTATGCTACTTGTCTTAGGTCCCTCCCCAGCTCTGCAATGTCCTCCTGCACTGCTCTAATCTCATGATGAGCCAAGTCATTTGTCCCTAGGTGGACAATTATGTCCAGCTCAGAATCCCTTGCAGTTGTTCTCGTGACCCTGAGGATGCACTTCCTGTCCCTCCAAGCCATCGCACCAGGCAGGCACCTTACTTCAGTTTTCCCAGCTCCCCCCAGTTCTATACCTTTAATAATTGAGTCCCCCACCAGGAGCTGCTTTCTTTCCCTGTGGTGTCCTCTGCCTCCTTCCTGTGGGCCTCCCTTGTGACAGTTATCATCAGTCTTCTCTGCGGGTGCATCCATAGGAGAGCTATGCTCCCCCAGAATGGTGTATGGATTGTGGAGTGGAACAATTGACTGGGCATGCCTCTGTTCCACCCTCCTCACCCTCCCTGAGCCCACTGTGGTCCAACTGCTGTGCTTTCTTCGCAACCTCTGAAGTAGTGGTGGTGGCGCTAGTGCTCCCTGGATGGGGGAGGTTCCCTTCCTACTGTCAAGTGTGGCCTGGGGGAAGGTTTCCTTACTACTGTCCAGTGCGGGCTGAAGATGGGCAACTTCCTCCCTCAGGGCAGATAGTTGTCTGCAGATAGGGCAGCATCTCAGCCTCCAGAAAGACTCCCGGAAGACTTCTGCCCCACAGCCATTACATTGCACTACTCCCCACATGTTTATCTAGTTTTTTTTTATTGTATTTGTGTGTGTGCGTGCGCGCGCTCGTGTGTGTGTGATTTGTTATATAGAAATATATATATAATACAATGTGTATGCTTATATTGTCAGTGCAGTGTGCTAGAGAGGATATGACAGTGAAATGCACCTTGCACTCGAGAAAATGATGTCTGAACCTCAAGTATAAAGGAACTATTTCCATGGGTGGGGGGTGAGGGGTGGGAAGGGTTGGGCTAAACTGTGTCCTCACAAAACAATCAACTAAAGCTATCACCCACCACTCGTATGAGTGCCTTCCTGTCAGCAAGATACCCTACACAACAATTTGACAGAGAGTACCCTGCTAATCAAAGAGAGAAAATCCAGACATCCAAGTCAGACACAGGTAAACCTCTCCAGCCCCAAAACAGCCTGGTGGTTTGTTAGCCACAAAGGAAAATCAAATATGCAGTTATTTTGGCCCTTCTGAGGATGCTGACAAGATAAGCAGTTTTAAAAAAACCCTTCCTGAATTAAAAACTAAAAAAAACACAAAGCAATACCACTTTAAAAGTGAGGAAAACTTCTCTCAGATGTAAACCCACCAAAAGTTGCAAAATATATTGATGCAGATTCTCACAGAATTCTAGTAATCAGTCCAGTTAGCCACAAAGGAAAATCAAATATGCAGAAGATAAGCAGTTTTAAAAAAACCCTTCCTGAATTAACAACTAAAACAAACACAAAGCAATACCACTTTAAAAGTGAGGAAAACTTCTCTCAGATGTAAGCAAGAGAGAGAGAGATTAGTTACAGATATATAGTCCAAAATAGTATATCCCACGCAGCTTCTCAGTTGTTTCCAAGCACTCCTGTACACAACTTGGAAGAAGATGGACTTCTGCCTCAAACAGGATCACACCACTAGTTATAGTAATACTAGACAACTAGTATTGGAGCCCACTCGGGAGGGAGCAATCTTTGACCTGGTTCTCTCACATGGAGATGGAGAGAGGATCACAGATGTAGAAGTGGGTAGCCATCTGGGAACTAGCGACCATCGAACAGTATGGTTCACAATAAACACAGCAATAGACTCAAGCCATACAAAGGCAAAAGTACTGGACTTTAGGAGGGCTGACTTTACCAAAATGGGTGAGTGCCTAAGGAGTACACTAGCAAATGGTCAGGAAGGAGGGGTGGAAGAACAAAGGGGAATAATAAAAACTGCCATCACAGAGGTAACAAGCCCTTGTGTGAAGCAAATAAACAAAACAAAATGATGTAAGAAACCTCTATGGTTCTCAAAGGAAGTGGCAGTGAAGGTTCAAGAGAAAAAGAAAGCATTCAGGAAGTACAAGGAATCACAGAAGGAGCAGGACAGAGAACTGTATCAGTTAAAGCAAAAGGAAGCTGGGAAGGCAGTCAGAATAGCAAAGGCCCAAACCAAGGAAAAGATAGCCAACTCAGTTAAGAAGGGTGATAAAACCTTTTATAGGTACATCAGGGAGCTGAAGGAAGACCAAGGGAAGGATAGTGAGGCTTAATAAAGGGAGGTGGGTGGGCAGAGGGTGACTGTGAAAAGGCTGAGATACTAAACAAATATTTTGCTCAATATTTACAAATGAAGAGGGGTTGTACCTGAAACAAACAGTAGAAACACTCTGGATACAGAAGTTGATACCAGCCCATTTACAGAAGAAAGGGTTATGAAAGAACTCTTAAAACTGAAGGTGGACAAAGCAATGGGGCCTGATGGGATTCATCCCAGAATTCTAAAAGAACTAAGGGTAGAACTAGTGACACCACTGACTACTCTCTTTAACAAATCATGGGAGGATGGGGTGGTACCTGAGGACTGGAGGAGGGCAGATGTGATTCCCCTTCAAAAAGTGGGAGCAAGGCAGAAGCAGGAAACTACAGACCTGTTAGTTTAACCTCAGTGATAGGGAAAATGATGGAATCACTTCTGAAGGAAAGAATTGTCGAGTATCTAGAGGCCAGAGGGCCATGGGACCCAAGACAGCATGGATTCACAGCGGGAAGGTCATGCCAGACAAATCTGATAGATTTCATTGACTGGGTGACCAAAGTAGTAGATCAGGGAGGAGCTGTGGACATGGCCTACCTAGACTTTAGCCAGGCATTTGACACAGTCCCACACAAAAGATTAACATACAAGTTAGCCAGCCTGGGAGTGGGTCCCAAGATGACAGCCTGGGTAAAGAATTGGCTGGAGAATAGGACACAGAGAGTAATAGTAAATGGAGTCCACTCTGAAGAAAGGGGGTTACTAGTGGGTACACGAGGGTTCAGTATTAGACCGGTCCTCTTCAATGTCTTTATAAGTGACATTGCAGAGGGACTGAAGGAAAATATGTCTCTTGCAGATGACACAAAGAACTGCAACAGAGTTGATGCACAAGGTGGGTGGAAAGGATGAGAAGGACTTGGCAAGGTTAGAGGAATGGTCAAGTGTATGGCAGCTTAGACTCAATGCTAAGAGTGCAAGGTAATGCACCTGGGAAACAAAAACCCAGGGAAAGAGTACACAATGGGGGTGAGATACTAACAACAACAAAATGAAAGGGACCTGGGGGGTGGTATCAGATGACCTAAAGGTGGGCAAGCAATGTGAGAGGGCAGCAAGGAGGGCTGGGGGGATACTGGGATGCATATGGAGAGGCATCACCAGTAGAAAACAGGAAGTTATTTTCTCTTTGTACAGACAGCTGTGAGACCCCATCTGGAGTACTGTGTGCAGTTCTGGAGACCCAATCTCCGCAAAGACATAGACAGGATGGAAGCTGTCCAGAGGAGGGCAACTAAAATGGTGCAGGGTCTGCACTGGAAGACATATGAAGAGAGACTTAAGGAGCTTAATATGTATAGCCTCAAGGAAAGGAGGTAGAGGGGGGACATGATAGAAACTTTCAAGTACCTCATGGGAATCAACAAAGTCCAAGAGGGTAGCATCTTTCAAAAAAAGAGGTGTGCAAGAACAAGGGGGCACAATTTGAAGATAGAGGGAGGGCAGCTCAGAGGTAATTTAAGGAAGTATTTTTTCACAGAGAGGATTGTGGATGCACGGAACGGCCTTCTGGAGGAGGTTGTGGAGTAAAAAACAGTGGTGGAATTCAAGCATGCATGGGACAGTCATAAGGCAATTCTAGGGGGTTGGGGTAGGAAGAAGTAGGCTGCTGGTTGACTAGGAAGTGCAGCTTATCCAGTAGGTAGGGAAATGGGCAGACTGGGTGGGCCAAGTGGTCCTTATCTGCCGTCAAATTCTATGTTTCTATGTTTCTGTGAGGTGGTGGCATGCAGGATGGTGGGCAGTTTCAAAAGAGCATGGGACAGGGCAAGGGGGGCTGGGTAAACAACACTGAGCAGTTTACGATGGTGAGAGGGGGACTGTGTGGGGCAGCTGCAGTATAGGGGTGCTAGCTTCACATTCGAGCAAACTTGATAGACCGTGAGGCCTGTTTTTGCTCTCAAGTTTCGTATGTTAGTATATGAGATTCAAGTTTTCTGATTTATGTTTATGCCATATTTTTTAGGTACTGTAGGTATTTGTTCTGTTCCTTCCTTTGTTTGTTTATTTATATTTTGACAGGATATGGCACTAGGTAAAGCTTGTTTTCAGGGCTTTCCTGTGTTCGATGCAATGTTACATTACAAAACAAACAATCCGTATACGCAAGCACATCAGATAAAATACACACATCACAAATACGGAGTGCACATTAGTAAATGTTTGTTAAATGTACTGTTTCTTATGTTCCATATTTTATTTCATGACGTGAAACCTTTGTAAATGAGCCTCTGGCTCAAAGGTATTTCCGAAAACTAATAAATAAACAAACCCCCCCACACACACACACGCACTGTGGTGACACAAGAGTTAATGTATTTGAAGCAGGTTAAAGAGTATTGACAATATGGCCGCTTGATATCCAATCTCAGTAGGTTCTTACAGAACCTGCCTTGAAGGAGAAATGCTTTGCTGACACAAAGACTGAAACAATAGGTGTGGGAAAAGGTGCAAACTGTCCCATTCCGCTAAATGCAGCAGTAAATCCAGTACAATGCTGGCCTTTGAATGGTAGGATGGGTTTTCCTCGTATACATATTTGTATTTTGAATTGATTTTGAGTCACCTGTGTCAGGAGTTTGGATGGCCTTGCTAATCACAAACTTGGATGCACTTCTGAGGGTGTTGATGACAGTGATCCCTACTTGCTACTTTGCCGTAGCTACATGCTCACAAACAAAACTTGGGGAAGGAGTGGTATCTGCATCACCACTCTCTTCAGACACTGTGCAGGTTGCTTCCAGGTAAAGGATTGAATAAAGGGCACAGTAACAGCAGTCTTGTTAAACTAATTTAGAATTCAGTGCTATTCCACTCCCAACACTTCCTCCCTTATCCCGTTCCCATTCCTGCCCTCTTTTCATTCTACTTCATCCCCCCTTCCTGTACCCCTCCACTCCCCCTTCCCCCCCTCCTCTGTTTCCTCACCTTGTTCTCTCCCTCTACCCCCTCACCCCCGCCCCTGTGGGTATTTCCTGCTTAAGCTTCATTGTGGAATCTCCCTCCTTGCTCTTATTTTGCTCCTTCCACCCCCAATTCACCCCCTGTACTTCTCTCCTTGTAAGCCCTTTCACCTCTCTTCAGACAAGGCCACTGGCTACACTTGACACAATATTTATCTTGCCATATTGTTCTTTTGTTTATGTAATTACTTTCCTCATGCTGTACTACTTACCAAAACCAGTGTAATTTGCTATTCTTGTGACTTGACATGAAACCTCTGTAAAAGAGCCCTTGGCTCAACAGTCTTTCCGATTTGTTAAATAAATAAAAAAAAAATAAAATAAAATAAAAAATAATCAAATTCAGAATTAACAGTCACAATAAAAAGGGTTTAGCTCAACACAAACATTTTTAAATGCTTCCTCTGGCTGCGTTTTCAGTCACCTTCCAGCCTCCAATACCTGTTTCCATATAACTCACTGCATGATTTTTTCTTGTGGCAGGGCTTTCAGGCAGACCTTTCACCTGCTCAACATTAAAATCCATAGCACTGGCCTTCAAATTCAGAGTAAATGGCCAGAATGTGTAGCATTTTCTTATTTTAAAGAATAATATGTCTAAGAATAGTGGGCCCCACATGTTTAGTGTTGAGACATGTTTCTAGCAAGTTATTTCAATGTTTGCCAGCCCGTCAGTGCAGCGGTAGCTCTACCACCTGCGGCGCTGATGACCTGTGTTCAGGAATGAGTGTGGTGCATCAGAGGGTCAGCCAGGGGGAAGTAGGATGAGCGTCCCACAGACAGCTCTCCTCCGGGGAGTTGTGGCTTACCAGCATATCAGCAACACCCAGTGGAGGCTTGGTGTGCAACGGCTGGGACCACTGCTTAGTGGGCAGAGGTGATGGTGGATGTCTGTAGATGACCTGCACTGACATCATTGCACGTCCGCACCTCCTGAGGAACCCCAAAGAGAAAACCCTTGGGCTGGCTACTCTGTGAAGCCCCTGGACCTCTGCCCAAATGATGTCCAAGACTAAAGCTTTGGCTGGGCCCTCAGGTGGATTTTGGTCTCTCCCTTCGGGGAGCCCCACCACAGGGGGTAAGCTGTGGCCATCCTAGTCTAAGCAGCCTTGGGGGAGGATGCTGGGTGTGGGGTCAGGGCATTGATGAGGGGGTACATCCCCTTCTGCAGCCCAAGAGAGAAACAGAATTAAAAAAAAAAGTGATTTCAAAGTTTTTATAGTTTGTGTGTCCAGAAATAGCGCTAACACAATGAAGAACATCAGTAAACCTTCGTGTAGCAAGGGTAAATTTGATTGTAAAAATCATAGCACTATGCACAATCCATAGCAGTTGAAAGGTATGTCTTCAGGGATAGTCTGTCCTCCCCCTTTAGGGTCAACATATGGTTTGAAAGCGCAGGAGATGTGGGAGCAGAAAGTGCTGGAGCCTTCATACTGGCATTTAGAAACAGAGAAACATAGAAGTTGACGGCAGATAAGGACCGCAAGGCCCATCCAGTCTGCCCATTTCTTTTTCTGCCTTATAAATGTGCCATCGTCCTTTGCTGTCAGTGGCCTATCTATTCATACTCATCTGTATTTCTCCCTTATGCCTAACCCATGCCTGTTTGAAGCCCTGCACTGTATTCATAGCCACTTCTTCCTGAGGTAGGCTATTCCATGCATCCACCACCCTTTCTGTGAAAAAGAACTTCCTCACATTACCCCTTAATCGGCCTCCCTCTAATCTCATGCTGTGTCCTCTTGTCCTGCTATTTTTCTTATATTGAAACATGTTAGACTCTTTTACCTTGTTAATGCCCTTAAGGTATTTGAATGTTTCGATCATATCACCTCTCTCCCTCCTTTGCTCTAGGGTATACATATTGAGCTCTGTTAATCTGTTCTCATATGTCTTCTGATGCAGTCTCTGCACCATTTTAGTTGCCCTTCTCTGGACTGCCTCAATTTGGTTAATGTCCTTGTGAAGGTGTGGCCTCCAGTACTGCATGCAGTACTCCAGATGGGGCCTAACCAGTGTCTTGTGAAGAGGGATTATTATCTCCCTCTTATGACTTGTGATACCCCTACTAATACACCCTAATGTCCCCCTAGCTTTAGCTACTGCTTTAGAGGTCTGCTTGGATGATTTCAGGTCATCGGTGATGATGATGCCCACGTCTGTTTCTTCCTTTGTGACCTCCAGCAACTCTCCTCCCGGCTTATAGTTGGCTTCAGGGTTTCTCTTCCCTATGTGCATGATCTTGCACTTCTTTGCATTAAATTATTTGTACCTTTTCCACTCTTTCATCCCTTTACTGCCGCTGTCCCTCCCTCCTCTCACTAGTATTGTACATGTCCTCAAATGGACCCACAAGCATGCAGTGTTTCCCTGTGGGGGAACAAGCTCCCTGGTCCACCAATCCCAGGATTACTGTTATGGTACAGATACCCCCTTCATGGGCAGAGATAGCAGACTGCATGCACAACTCTAATCTACTCCTGAACTTACATCATCTGTAGGTTAGTACAACACATTGCCACTGGGTCATCAGGCTGTCCCCACATTTGTTTTCAAGAATATACAATATGACAACGTGTATTCCATTAAGTGAGATTTAAGGCAGTAAACCAATAGAGTTAATTACAAAAGCAATAAGACACAGCAGGGTGTGTGTTGTACTGGAATGACTGAAACATAGAAACATAGAAGATGTCAGCAGAAAAGGACCTTTTGGTCCATCTAGTCTACCCCAAATCCCTGTCTATCGTACTACCGCAGACCCTAATTGATCTCCGGCCTTACCCTCCCCGCCTTGTTACTAAGGTTTTTAAAATATGGCAGAAATTGCTCACCACGCTTCTCTGTAAATCACTGGCAGAACTGATTTAAGTGTACTGCAAGCATATATTCATTTGACTAAAGCAGAGCACAAGAAACTCATTGCATAGCCATGTGCCTTTTGCCCTTGGAAATTGGTTTATCCCAGTACAACCAATATCCTGAAGTGTCATATTCCACTTTTAAAATGGGCAAGAGGAAAAACTTAAATAAAACACTTTGAAATAACATTTTGTGCATTTTAAAAAAAGTTAAAATAGTATCTTCACTTCATGGTCATCACTAAGAGGCATTGCTCTTGGCTGGCCTAAAATGGTTCTTTTGGCTGTCCTGTGTTCCCGATGTACTGAGGCCAATGGTCCTTGCATGTGTCATATTTTTGAGAAGTCTAAGAAAGGGTTCAGTGTTGAGAGAGTTCAGAGGAACACAGCCTCATGTTGCATAAACCAGGGATGGGAAAGCATGTTTACCCTCCCCACCCACTCTCAACTGACCTAAAATTGTTTTGTTGGCATGCCTCAGTTCCCAAAACTGTGTAGTTCTGAAGTCAAGGTTCTCTGCCTGTGTTATCTCCTTAATAAGTGTAGGGTTGCTAACTGTCATTTTTATGTTGCTTGCACGCATGTGCAAGAAACATAGTGCCATCATCCGAGTTTTCCGAGGTGTGGCAGCCCTCTTCCAATTCAGTCAGTGTGTTTGCAGGCACAGCCGCAGTTCTCCAATGGCTGCTGGAGCTGTCTATGACAGCAGTCAAAATGCAGTGGAGTACAGTTGAAAGGGGGAGCTACGCTTCAGTGAACAGCAATAAGATATCGCCTGCTCATGCGCGCTCCCCCTACACACACACACGCATGCATACTGCATGCTCGCCCCCACGCACACACTGTATAGCCGACAGGGTGCCCAATCCCGTCAGCTGTGCTGCTTTCCCCCAAACAGAGTTCCACATGCCACACTGGGTGCCCACCCCAGCATGGCTACATATCAGTATAGCCGACAGGGTGCCCAATCCCCGCTGGCTCCACTGTTCCCCCAGAGAGTACAGGGTGCCACACTGGGAGCCCACCCCAGCATGGCAACAGATGCTATCACCAATGGGGGTGCCCAATCCCCTATCGGCTCCATGTTCCCCTAAACAGCCATCCTTGTGCCACGCTGGGAGCCCACCCCAGCGTGCAAACATCCCACGTCGTCGTCCTTTTTTAAAAAAAAAAACAAAACAACCTGAAACACAAAAAATGGTCCCTCGCTGTCTCTGCCCCCACCTGCGCCCACCCACTGCATACCCTGCCTCCCCACACCTCCCCTCACCCCATACTTACCTCCAGACTCCGACGCGACGATCTTTGGTGGACCAGGAACACGTCTGCACTCTTCAAAGCCGACCGTGAACTAAGGAAATGCCAGTAAGCTGTATAGTGTAATAAATAGGGTTTTTTCAACTTTGCTGCAGGCAACTCTCAGGCATTTTTTGGAATTTTTGCACCAAATTTTCAACATGGGGTTTTTGGGACCCCTTCTCATGAATGCTCTCACTGTCATGGCATTGATCAGGCTGAAGGGTGATTTCACAGTCACTGCGCAAAATCACCTTTTGACACTGATTAATGAAATGACACTGCCAGTGTTCATAAGGTGGGCTCTCAAAAAGCCTATGTTGAAAATTTGGTGGAAAAATTCCTAAAAATGACTGTTTTACGAGTGTGTGTTGCGTAGTTCCAACGCATACTTGTAAGTTTGCGAATTTTCAATATTTTCACTCCAGATTTTCAACATTGTCATTTTACCACACCTCCTTATGAGCAGTACAGCTGTCATTTTTCACATCTCACCCAAAACGTGTTTCCGCCCATGTAGCGCACAATGGCGCAGTCGGTGTGCGAAATCACTGTATGGGACACATTAAGAAAATCACAGTGACACTGTTCATGAGCAGAGGTCTTAAAATGGCTATGTTGAAAATTTGGTGACAAACTTCCTAAAAATTACTGTTTTACGAGCGTGCGTTGCACAGTTAGTACGCCTGCTGGTAAGTTTGAAAATGTTCAATATTTGCACTCCACTGACTTCCAAATACCTACACAGCACATACAAGCAAGCAACATTCGGCACTGACAAATGCTTGTTACAACTGCAGTAGACGTAGCCCTGCAGACGTCAGGTGAGCACAGTAGAGAAAAGGGAGCTTACTGAATACCAAACAGACTTTTAAATAGTGGAGGTGAATGGCACTCACTGTGTGTCTACACACTATTTTGTCTATCAGTCCATTGATGGAATACAGCATTTACTCTGTCATGGGAATCTTCACAAATAGAACCACACTTCTCAGGTTCCCCCAGACATTTGTGTTCAGCAAAAATAGACAAATTAACATAATTAAGATAACTACAGTATATGGTTACCCTTTGTTATGTATAAAAATCAGCCTGCTCAAAATCCTTGTTAAGCACATTCTAACCTGTTATGCGCATTCTAAAGTGGTGTTATGCACACTCCAAACAGTTGTTATGCACAGTTCAAAGGTCACACAATTTTAAATTTCTCATCTATGCTACACCTAGCTACTTACTAACCACCCAGTGCCCAAAGTCATACCTTTTACCTTTCAAAAGTCTGGAAATTTGATTTTGGTATGGGAGTAGAACAAAGAAATGGCATGATTTTTTGTTTTCACTTCAGTGAGTGTCTGTCACTCTAGTGTAAAAAACCATATAACTATAAAAAATTAAATATGGTCAACCACACACAACTCGGCATGTGTTTGCATTTCGGGGTTGAGATGACAGCATGGACCTCTCGAGCTTCGCTCTCGAGGTTCATATGCTGTCATCTCAACCCCTTGATGGAAACACAGCTTTCTTGTGTATGGTTGCCCATACATTACTCTCCATGTTTTACACAGGAGGAAAGAGACAAGACCAGTCGAATTAACGGCTTGACCTTGCCAGCTCAGACTTCATATGCCAGTTACCTCAGGATACAGGGGATGTTTGAGGCAGGGTCAGGACATGCATCCATATTGGCCCAGTCCTAAAGCACACAAGCTATTGATTTACATTAACTCAGCCAGCAGACATGTGCACTGAACTCTGCCACACTTTACTCTGCCGAGGGAATCTAAACAAATAAATTCACACTTCTCACATTCCATCGGACATTCCTGTTCACCAAAAATAGACAAAATAACATAATTGAGATAGTTGTTTTACATGGGAGGAAAGAGACAAGAACAGTCAAATTAATGGCTTGATCTTGCCAGCTCAGACCTCATATGTTGGTTACCTCAGGACACAGGGAAGTTTGTGGTATAGTTTTCAGTAGGGGCTGGCCATTCATTCATTTTAACCTGGTCCTAAAACACACAAGCCATTGATGTACATCAACTCAGCAGTGTAGTTTACAAGGTAAGCTCATTCGAGAAATCCAAAAATAAAAACGTTCTTCGTAGCCACACTTACTGCACTCTCATATATGTTATTCATACTTATTTTAGCTGTAAGAAGCACCTCCTCTCTCATGTAAAGTGCATTTATTCAGTTACTGATAGGAACTAATACTGCACAAGTCCTTAATCCCCTTACTGTGCTCATTTCTGACATGACCTCTTACCACCATCTCATCAACTTTTATTGCTGCTGCTAATTGTTAGAGTTTTCCAATTTCCAGAATAAGCTGCTAGACCATCACAATACTGTTCCCTTTGTTAACCACCTTTCACATCTGCCATTTTTGGCGCTTTCTTTTAAATATTTTAGGTGTCATTCTGCAATTTCCAATACTTTATCATTTTTTATCATTTTTTTTTATTGTTGAACTGTTTAATCTAATGTTACTAGTGAACTGGCATGAAAGGGAACAAAGTACAACCTGTGGAATATACCCATTTGCTGCCTTTCTTGAGCTTCCCCGTACACTCACACTTTATGCTCCTGGTATACAGTCAATCATTTTAGAAAATCTAACAATTATATTTGAAGTCTGTTTATAGTGCACCAGAATCACTGTACTTCTGCTTACTCTTAATTTACTAAGGGACAAAGGACCGTGCTCCCTTCCTCCTGCAGATAAACTATCTTAAACTTAATTTGAAATGATACTTCTCACCCTATCCTCTCATGCTATTTCCCTGCTGGAAATACTCTGTGCTGGTACTTTTAACCTATATCATAAGACATTACATGGATATTAACTATTTTGTATTACCCTTCAAACAATAGATAAAACAAATCACTCTATTTGTGTACTAATAGCAAAATTAGTTTTTACTGCTGATCACTTTGTTTGAGCAGTCTTTATGGAACACATGAGAGCCTTTCAACCTGTAACAGAAAACTATGGAAACTGAAGTCCTGATTTAAACTTCAAGCTGAGCAGCTTCCAATTTGTGCATTTAGTATGATTTTCTCAGTAAGACTAGTTAATGTAAGTCTCTTCCCCTCTTTGATACATCAACATGTTCAATTCCTGTGAATCTCAGAGTTGCAACTGATCCACAGTTCTGTTCTCCATAGTGTCTTGTCATTGCATACTGTAGCTCATGTTCTTCACTCAGATGGAAGTTTTATGTTCCCCTATTCACTGTTCTAGCTGCCTTTTCATCTGACCCACATAGATTATTCCATATGGGCATATCAACATATAAATTATCCCTGTACTGTTGCAATTTATGAATTATTTATCTCATATTTTCTTCCAGTCTATCAGTTTTTAACCTTTACTCTCTTCAAAAAAACTATGCATTAAGTATCTTTCAGATTTATTCCCTACTTATATGTTATTCTTTTGCCTTCATTGGGTGACAGGGCTTTGAGCTAAAGGAAGTCTTATTTAACAGGGAGGATCTGATACAATACCTGCAACCTGCATACTAGTATATATCGATAGGACTAGAGGTGAGAGATGCGTTTTGAGGCTGAGATGAGCCAGCGCTGATGACAGCCATTCTCAGATATGGTTCTTCATAAAATAGATTTATGGTTTAACAGTTTTTGCACTTGAGGTTTAATGGGAACAAAAGTTGCATCAGTGATGGCTTTATTATTTGCTGTTAGGATAAAACAATGGGAAGGGGTTAGGGTTACCACCTGTCCCTATTTTCGCAGGACAGTCCTGATTTGGGCAGCTGTGTCCTGCGAAAAAACATGAAAAATACTACTTGTCCTGACATTATAGTAGAAAAATATTTTCTTACTTTCCTCTAAATATTGCAAACAACTATAATACCTTTATTAAAATACCATAAAATGATAAGAAACATCAGAAACAACTGAAAAACTAAAAAACTTATTCTTAATTCTGCTTATTTAGTGAAAATAAGTCTGTTGTATTGGTCGAGGTTACATTTTGTCCTGCGAAAAATCATGTTTCTGTAAGAAATGTCCCACTTTGGGCTTCTTAAAAGGTGGTAACTCTAGAAGGGGTACAATGAACGAGTTTAACTGGTCCAGGGCCCTGCCTCCTTGTTGGACAGGTCTCGTGTGGGACATGTAACAACAGCCCTTGGGAACCAAATAAGTACCCAGGATTGGTGTGTCTGACCGAGATTTGAAATGGTCTGCTAGGCACATCTCATTGAACGCCTTATCTTTTACAGCCAGGCTGGGAGCGAATGCCCCCCGACTAGCAACACTGTCTGGTAGGTCAGTCCTACAGGAAAATGTGCTTAAGGTTTGTTACTGAGTTAGTTACTCTAAATATGTACAAATGCATTAAATCAAACACAAAAATGTATTGCTTCCCTAGACCCCCATCAGAAATGTTTCTTCCTTATCAGAAGTGCTGGGTTTTGGACGGGCTTTATAGCAAATTTCCCACTTCCACCGCTATAATCCTGAAATGGAGCTTGAAACAATTCCATTTTGTAATATTCCTTGTGCCACATATACCTGCTTTGTAAATTTCAGACAGGAGCAGTCTACTATGATTCTTAAAAGCGGGGAATGAAAGCATCATTGAATTCTGGCCCCGTAAGAGGCCGTGACACCAGTAGTTGCTGAATCGCTGGTTGGTATCTGTTTCCAGACAGTTTCTTGATAAAATCAGGGGGTTATTAATGAGTCATTTTAGAACTCCAACTCAAGCTAGAAAAAAGAACAGCTGATTTCAAACCCCAGAAAATCTTACTGTGTTCTGACAAAATGCAGTATGGTCTCACCATAGGACTGCCCGGGAGCCGAAATGGTCAATAGAACCTATGCGAATGGTGGAATGCTAGGCTCAAACTCGGTTTTCGAACCACTGTCCTGGGTTGTACTTCCTGCAACCATCAGATTCTTTACTCCGCTTGCCTCAGTAAGATGTCTCCAGAGAGCTCTCCTTCAGTTTCTATAAGAATATTTATTTTCATCGGTTTTCTAAGTACCTTTTATTTCTTTTTGTTTTTTAAAGCACTGTCCTCTGTTTACAGGTAGTCTAGTTTAGATTAGTGTATTTTCGGTAAGTTTTTTGGTTTCTTGCCATTTTTTTTCCAACCGGGAAGGAACCAGACTTTCCTTATTCCATCAAAGGTAATTCGGTTTATATATTGTTTGATTCTGATTTCTCTGGTGGCCGGGCTTCTTGGGTATTATTTCTACCAGGCTAACCCTCGGCTGTTCTTGTTTTGGTCACTGAACCGACCCCCCCAAAAAAAGACAGGAAGATCCAGTGAAGTCACCCTTTTTTTCTTAGAGTTACATCTACTAAACCCGCTTTTAGGGTTATTTAGTATGTCTCAGACTCCCAAGATTAGAACCGGTCCTACAGGTTTCCAGCACTGTACCAAATGCGGGGAACCATTTGCTAAAGCAGATCCTCACTTGGTTTGTGTTGTCTGCCTAGGATTTGACCACCTGAAAGCAGACTGTGAGATCTGTGAGAACTTTCCCCAGTCCAAGCTTGACAAGCGACTTAACTGACCAAGGGAAAAAATGTCCAATAAGGCTGCTGACCCGGCCTTGGACAAAATGGCTCCTCCTCACACTAAGGAACCAGAGGAACAGCCCTCTGACAAGGGTAAAACTTCCTCAGGGAAGAAACGGGTTGCTGAACCAGCTGCCACAACCAAACAAAAAAGGGAGGGAAAAACACTTAGTGTAGGAACGGCAATCGACAAAATTGCTGGTTCCAACCACTGAAGAGATTGCTAATGCTACAAAAATAATACAGTTGCTGCAATCCAGCATACTGGTTCTGGTTCAGCAAACAGTCCCTCACATCAGTTCCAGGTTCTTTTGAACGAGGTATGGAATGTTGTGATGAGGAGGAGGAGGAAGAGGAAGAAGAAGAGGAGGATGAGGACTATGGTGAGCCTCCTGAACCGGATGTCTCTCCTGATCCTCAATGCCCTGATTTCCCTGACAAGGGATCTGAGGATTATGCATCCCATTTTGCCTTTATGAAACAGGTGGCACAAACTCTGGACCTCCCCACTTAGGAGTCATCTGAGGAGGAGGGGGAACCAGATTATATGGAGATGATGGATGTGCCAGCAACTAAGAAGTTACTATTTCCCATCCACAAGTCGGTTAAGCAAGTAACAAAAATTTTGCAAACACCCACTTCTGTCCCACCTGTGACAAAAGGATGGAGAAGAAGTATTGGGTGGCCAAAGGAAGAGCAGAATTCTTCCTTGGGCACCCCAGTCGTGAAGGGGTGAGGCTGCTGCATATGACAAAGCAAGCATACTACTGGCATCACATCCTCCTGAAAAGGACTCCAGAAAGATAGATTCTATGACCAAGAAGATTTATCTGGGGTCTTTTCTGGCCATTAGGCAGGCTTCATATATGGCCTATGTTTCCAGGTACCAGAGAAATCTCTGGAACACTGTATTGGAAATTGCCAAGGCTGTTCCTGCCCCATGGTCTTGGATCTGACTGAGGATGCCAAATGAGGCATAGAAGCTTCCAAGTATCAGTTTCGTATGGCAGTGGATGCCATTGACACTGCCGCTAGGCAAATGGCCACTTCAGTGTCTCTAAGAAGGTTTTCCTGGCTCAGGACTACTAATTTGTCCCAGGATACCCAGACAAAAGCCTTGGACTTCCCTTGTGAGCCCACATCTCTGTTTGGGGAGCAAACAGAGGCTTACATGAAGATAGTGGATGAGTACAAGGCAGCTTACAAAAATTCAGCTGCCAAAGAAAAGGCGTCTGCATCCCACAAACACCAGAGTAGAGTTGGTAGGGGTATATCCCAATACAGACCATTTTTCCAGCCTCAGGCCTTCCTAGCCTATCAGCAACAGAGGGGATATTTCAGAGGCAGGGGCAGGAAGAGCAGTGGTCTTACTGGCCCCAGCCCACAGCCTGCTGCACAGGCAAAGCAGAACCCCTGATGTGCCTGTCAGGGTCGCCTCCCCATCTCCAGTAGGGGGCAGGCTGGCCTACTATCTCCAGGCTTGGCAAATCATCACCACAGACAAGTGGGTCCTGGAGGTAGTGGGCCAGGGTCTGACTCTCAGCTTCAAGGTTATGCCTAGGCTGAGGGCAAGAGTGTTGAGACCTGCTACCTTATCAGAAACAGCCCTGTTGGAGGAGTAAGGGACCAACTTTCTATTGCAAACAGCAAAATAACCTGTCTCTCTCTGGCACAAAGAGGGAAGGTCTATACTCAAGGTACTTCCTCACAGTAAAGAAAACAGGGGAGTGGTGACCTATACTGGATCTTGGACACTTAAACCGGCATCTAACAGAACCAAAGTTCAAGATGGTGACCCTGACGGCCATTCTCCCAACATTAAGACAAGGAGATTGGTTGGCATCTCTAGACCTAAAGGACACTTACTTTCACATCCCCATCAGGCAGTCACACAGAAAGTACCTCAGGTTTAGATTGCCATCAGGTCATTACCAGTTCAGGGCTTTGCCCTTCGGCCTGACTTCTGCCCCAGGGGTGTTCACAAAGTGCTTGGCAGTGGTTGTGGCACACCTAAAGAGCAAAGGGGTAACTGTTTCCCTACCTGGATGACTGGCTAGTCATAGGTCAATCACCTCAGCAGGTCAGGGATGCCCTGATAGTCACACAAGATACCCTGAAGTCACTAGGATTCCTAGTGAATCTAAAAAAGCCAGTATTGGAACCAGTCCAGCTACTGAAGTTCATAGGAGCAGAATTGGATACTCTGCAGGGAAAGGCACTCCTCCCTCATGGAAGAGTGGACAGCCTGGTGCAGATAGCCTGCTCCTTCTGGCTACACCCCCCAGGCCAGCAATGCACTTCTTACAACTGTTGGATCACATGGCAGTGTCAACAGCAATGGTGCCAGTGCCCAGGTTCTATATGAGACACATTCAGATTCATCTCAGATCCCACTTGTCCCAAAACAGGGACTCCCTGTCAAAGCTGGTGCCAGTCACAGGAACTCTCATCCAGGCACTCCAATGGTGACAGGAAAAGGGCAACCTCAGGGAAAGTGTACCATTCCTGTAACAGCCCCCAACAGTAGTGCTAACAATAGATGCTTCCCTCCCGGTGTGGGGTGCCCACCTAGGGGAGCACACTGCTCACAGGACTTGGCTTCAGCAGGAGTCACTGTTGCACATCAACCTGCTAGAGCTCAGGGCAGTTCTTCTGGGCATTCAGTCCTTTGCCACAATGCTATAGGGCAAGGTGGTGCAGGTCAGGCAAGACAATACTACCACCATGTACTACATAAACAAGCAAGGGGGCACAAGGTCAACCCTGCTGTGCACATAGACCATGAGAAACTGGAGCATGGCTTACTCTCTCAGAATCTCTGTCAGCCGTCCAACTCCCAGAAAAGGACAATGTCCTAGCGGATGCACTCAGCAGGATCAATCAAAACCACCGTGAGCGGTCACTCAACAGGCAGGTCCTGCAAATTGTTTTCAGGAGGTGGGGCACTCCAGAAGTGGATCTCTTTGCAGTGCCAGACAACCATCAGCTGCCACAGTTCTGCTGCAGGCCTCCTGTGGTAGGCACAGTGCCAGTGGATGCACTACTGCTGGACTGGACAGGGACATTTCTGTATGCCTTCCTTCCATTCCCTTTGTTGCTAAGAGTACTGAACAAGCTCAGGACCCAGAAGGCAACAATGATCCTCATTGCTCCTGATTGGGCTAGGCAGCTCTGATATTCGCTGCTTCTGTCCCTGTCAGTATTCAGACCAGTGAGCCTCCCCAGGAGGCACAACATACTGACCTTCTCTCAGGGCAGGATCCTTTACACCAGTCTTCAGCCCCTCAGGCTCAGGGCCTGGCTCTTGAGGACCTACAGTATGCCAGCTTGCACCTCTCCAAAGAGGTTTTGGAGGTGCTCAGGGTCTCTAGAAAAACCTCTACCAGGAAGACCTACACATACAAGTGGAAAAGATTATCCACCTCGTGTCAGAACAAGGATATAGACCACAACAGGTGGGTTTGCCAGTCATCTTAGACTATCTGACATACCTCCATTCCCTTGGCTTATGACCATCCACCCTTAAGGTGCATTTGGCAGCTGTCTTCACTCACCTATTAGCAGGTGGGGGTCATCCCTGGCTTCAGATTTGGTATTCAGAAGGTTTTTCAAAGGGCTGTTGCACTTGCATCCCCCACACAGGGAGACCAACCCCAGCTTGGGATGTCAACATATGCACTGCACAGCTTATGCAGCCACCCTTTGAGCCCATGTCTTCAGCAGAGCTCAAGTATGTGACTTGGAAAACATCCTGGTAGCAATCATCTCAGCCAGGAGGATAGGTGAGCTCCAGGCCCTGTTCACAGAGCCCAACTACATTGCACTCCATAGGGACAAGGTAGTCCTCAGGACCAATAGGAAGTTTCTTCCCAAGGTGGTATCTGACTGCCACTTTAACCAGTCCATTACACTGCCTGTCTTTTTCACTGACTATTCCACTTCAAGTGAGCGTAGGCTGCATAGCCTTGATGTTAAGGGGTCTATTAACTACTATCTGGATCACACAAAGGACCATAGGCAGGGCAATACCCAGCTCTTCCTGACCTGTGGAAAAGTGGGGAAAGGAAAACTGACCACTAAGAGGTCCATTGCATGCTGGATTGAGGCTTTTATTCAATTTTGCTACAGCAAGGTGGGCAAAGAGCCCCCTATGGGCCTCAGGGCCCACTCCACCATGGGAGCAGCTGCCTCCTTGGCAGCTGCCAGGGATTTTCCCTTGTTGGAAATCTGCAAAGCAGCTACCTGGAAGACTGTCCACATATTTACCAAGCATTACTGCTTGGATATCCAGGCCAGAAGTGATGCCAGGTTTGGCACAGCAGTACTGCAGAGCCTGTTTCCCAAATATGTTCGATGCCCACCTCCAAAGGTACTGCTTGGGTAGTCTGCATTTTGTCACAATACAGGAAGATTTCCTGGGGTTTGAAGAAAAAATTGCTCACCATAGTAATCTTGTTTCTTCCAAGGGAATCTTACTGTATTCTTAACTCCCTCCCTACCTCCCCTACTGGAATCTAATGGGCACTGCAATCCAGCTGTCCATATCCCATTGCAAACCTCTTGTTGCTATGGTTTCTTTTCTTGGGCATCTGCGACTTGAGTCTTAGAGATGCCCACACTGTTTAAAAAAATGGGTTAGTTATTTGGGAAGAGAATTAGTTGTTTATTAGGATAGTTTAGTTAGATTATTTATGTATGCTCTGTAAGAATTTGATGGTTGCAGGAAGTACAACCAGGGACAGTGGTTTGAAAACTGAGCTCAAGCCTAGCATTCCACCATTTGCAAAGGTTCTATTAACCATTGCGGTTCTGGGGCAGTCCAATGATGAGACATAGAAACATAGAAACATAGAATTTGACGGCAGATAAGGACCGCTTGGCCCACCCAGTCTGCCCATTTCCCTACCTGATGGATAAGCTGCAGATCCTAGTTAACCAGCAGCCTACTTCTTCCTACCCCCACCCCCTAGAATTGCCTTATGACTGTCCCATGCATGCTTGAATTCCACCACTGTTTTTGACTCCACAACCTCCTCTAGGCTGTTCCATACATCCACCACCCTCTCTGTGAAAAAATACTTCCTTAAATTACCTCTGAGCCGCCCCCTTCTATCTTCAAATTGTGCCTCTTGTTCTTGCACACCTCTTTTTGAAAGATGCTACCCTCTTGGACTTTGTTGATTCCCTTGAGGTGACTTAAGTCTCTATCATGTCCCCTCTCCCTCCTTTCCTTGAGGCTATACATATTAAGCTCCTTAAGTCTCTCTTCATATGTCTTCCGGTGTAGACCCTGCACCATTTTAGTTGCCCTCCTCCGGACAGCTTCCATTCTGTCTATGTCTTTGCGGAGATCGGGTCTCCAGAACTGCACGCAGTACTCCAGATGCGGTCTCACCAGCTGTCTGTACAGAGGGATAATAACTTCTTATTTTCTACTGGTGATGCCTCTCCCTATGCATCCCAGTATCCCCCCAGCCCTCCTTGCTGCCCTCTCACATTGCTTGCCCACCTTTAGGTCATCTGATATGACTACCCCCAGGTCTCTTTCAGTTTTTGTTGTTGTTAGTATCTCACCCCCCATTGTGTACTCTTCCCCTGGGTTTTTGTTTCCCAGGTGCATTACCTTGGACTTCTTAACATTGAATTTAAGCTGCCATACATTTGACCATTCCTCTAACCTTGCCAAGTCCCTTCTCATCCTTTCCACCCCACCTTGTGCATCAACTCTGTTGCAGATCTTTGTGTCATCTGCAAAGAGACATACTTTTCCTTCCAGTCCCTCTGCAATGTCGCTTATAAAGACATTGAAGAGGACCGGTCTAATACTGAACCCTGTGGTGCCCACTGCTAACCCCCTTTTTCAGAGTGGACTCCATTTACTATTACTCTGTGTCCTATTCTCCAGCCAATTCTTTTACCCAGGCTGTCATCTTGGGACCCACTCCCAGGCTGGCTAACTTGTATATTAATCTTTGTGTGGGACTGTGTCAAATGCCTTGCTAAAGTCTAGGTAAGCCATGTCCACAGCCCTCCCTGATCAACTACTTTGTTCACCAGTCAAATAAATCTATCAGATTTGTCTGGCATGACCTTCCCGCTGAATCCATGCTGCCTTGGGTCCTGTACCCTCTGGCCTCTAGATATGCAACAATTCTTTCCTTCAGAAGTGATTCCATCATTTTCCCTACCACTGAGGTTAAACTAACAGGTCTGTAGTTTCCTGCTTCTGCCTTGCTCCCAGTTTTGTGAAGGGGAATCACATCTGCCTTCCTCCAGTCCTCAGGTACCACCCCATCCTCCCATGATTTGTTAAAGAGGGTAGTCAGTGGTGTCACTAGTTATATCCTTAGTTCTTTAGAATTCTGGGATGAATCCCATCAGGCCCCATTGCTTTGTCCACCTTCAGTTTTAAGAGCTCTTTCAGAACTCTTTCTTCTGTAAATGGGCTGGTATCAGCTTCTGTATCCAGAGTGTTTCTACTGTTTGTTTTAGGTACCCCCTCTTCCTTTGTAAATACTGAGCAAAAATATTTGTTTAGTATCTCTGCCTTTCACAATCACCCTCTGCCCACCCTCCCTCCCTTTATTAAGCCCTCACTATCCTCCCTTGGTCTTCCTTTGCTCCTTGATGTACCTATAAAAGGTTTTATCCCCCTTCTTAACTGAGTTAGCTATCTTTTCCTCGGTTTGGGCCTTTGCTGTTCTGACTGCCTTTCCAGCTTCCTTATGCTTTAACTGATACAGTTCTCTGTCCTGTTCCTTCTGTGATTCCTTGTACTTCCTGAATGCTTTCTTTTTCTCTTGAACCTTCACTGCCGCTTCCTTTGAGAACCATAGTGGTTTCTTACCTCGTTTCGTTTTGCTTCTTTGCTTTACACAAAGGCTTGTTACCTCTGTGATGGCAGTTTTTATTATTCCCCATTGTTCTTCCACCCCTCCTTCCTGCCCATTTGTAGTGCATTCCTTAGGCACTCACCCATTTTGGCAAAGTCAGCCCTCCTAAAATCCAGTACCTTTGTCTTTGTATGGCTTGACTCTATTGCTGTGTTTATTGTGAACTCATACTTTTCGATGGTCGCTAGTTCAGATGGCTACCCACTTCTACATCTGTGATCCTCTCTTCATCTCCATTTGAGAGAACCAGGTCTAAGATTGCTCCTCTCGAGTGGGCTCCAATACTAGTTGTTCTAAGGCATGCCCCTGTAGGGCATCTAGAATAACCCCACTCTTAGAAGTGGCTGCTGCAACTGCACTCCAGTTAACATCTGGCATATTCAGATCACCCATCAGCAATATCTCCCTTTATCTGCCATTCTAAGTATACTTTCTATCATTTCCTTGTCCATTTCCTCCCCTGAGAGGGGGTCTGTATAACCCTGTGCGGATTGTGGTGCCATTGCCTGCCTCAAATTGACCCACAGTGCTTCTTCTCCTCCCTGTTTACCCTTTTGTTCTGTTGCTTTGATTTCTTCTCTTATGTAGAGAGCTACCTCCTCCTCCTCCTCTTTTACCCTCCCTGTCCCTCCTGTAGATAGTGTAGCCTGGTATGTTTACGTCCCAGTCATGGTTCTATGTGTACCATGTTTCTGTGACTGCCACAATATCAGATCTTCCTCCTCCATCAAGGCCACTAATTCAGGAAGCTTGTTACCCAGACTACGGGCATTGGTACTCATTGCTCTCCATTTTTGATGGCTTTACCTTCTGTAGCGGCAACCCCACTGACCTTTCTACCTTGGTTTTTCTCATTTAGTACCCTGTTTGTAGGGGAGGCTGGGATTTTCCTTCTGCTTATCAGTGCCTCCCCTTGACTAGTTTAAAGGCTTGCCAATGAAGCATTTAAGCTGATTTCCCAAAGACTTGTTCCCTTCCTGGACAGATGCAGATCATCCTGCCAGTATAGGCTGGTGTCCCAGGTGGAACCCCAGTCCCCAGTGAAGCCAAACCTGTGCTCCACACCATTTCTTCAACCATTTGTTAAACTGCATGGTGCAAGTACTCGCCTCACTCATGCCACTGACAGGCAGCACCTCTGAGAAGGATACTGTGTGTGCTACTTGTCTTAAGCCCCTCCCCAACTCTACAAAGTCCTTTTGCACTGCTCTAATCTCATGATGAGCCAAGTCATTTGTCCCTAGGTGGACAATGATGTCCAACTCAGACTCCCGTGCAACTGTTCTCGTGATCCTAAGGATGCGCTTCCTGTCCCTCCAAGCCATGGCACCAGGCAGGCACCTTACTTCAGTTTTCCCTGCTCCCCCCAGTTCTATCCCCCTAATAATCGAGTCCCCCACCAGGAGCTGCTTTCTTTCCCTGTGGTGCCCTCTGCCTCCTTCCTGAGGGCCTTCCTTGAGACAGTTGTCTGCACCCTCCTTAGTCTCCTCTGGGTGCATCCATAGGGGAACTATGCTCCCCCAGAATGGTGTATGGATTGTGGAGTGTAACAACTGACTGGGTGTGCCTCTGTTCCACCACCCTTACCCTCCCTGAGCCCACTGTGGTCCAACTGCTGTGCTTTCTTCGCAACCTCTGAGGTAGTGGTGGTGGCTGTGGTGCTCCCTGGATGGGGGAGACCATACTTTATTTTGTCAGAATACAGTAAGATTCCCTGGGAAGAAACAAGATTACTATGGTGAGTAATTTTTTCTTAATGCACACACAGAGCAGATCTACCTTAGTAGTAGAGGATTCATATAGCAGTAACAAGTCAGGTGTGCACCTATTTAAATGCATAAAGAGTTTTTTGTTCCTCATGGTTTTCATTTGCTTCACTTGCTAGGAAAAAGAGCACAATATACACGTAACACACAATACCCTTTTGTAAGTATTGGTAGATGCACCTTTAGTAAGGCAAGCCATGTTTTATCTGTTAGGCACCCTTTTCACAAAGTTTAGGGCACCTTCCAACAACACACATAAACAAACAAATAAATAAACAATATAGTCAATAAAAACACCATAATTAAAATCACAATAATTTTAACACCAGATTAGTAATTGAGATCAAAAAGTTTCAGTTGCAAGTAATTTATTTGCAGGTCTCTAAGTCATTAGAAGAGGTTATGTTTTAACCTTAAAAAAAAACACTCCTTTGATTTAAACCAGATCTTGAATTTGGTCAACTGTTTTTTGAGTAAGTGTGCTAGTATCATTGTGAGTGAAAAAAATTGCTGAGGTATATACCAAAAACATTAAATTAGGGGGAGAGAGAGACACAAATGAATGGTGGAATTCTGTTTATCATTTAGTCTTAGATCAGTCATGTAAGAGTTAACAAATGCTACAGGCAGCAGTAAATCATTGTACACTGCCAGACACACACAGTTTTCTTTTCTTCCCATGTATTCTGTATTTTGCTATGCTATGTTGTACAAGGGACCTCCTTGCAAATGAGCTCACTCAATGGATGTTATCCCTGTACAATAAACCTGAACTTGACTTGAGCACAGTTGGGAGAGAGAGAGAAAGAAGTGTAATCTGAATATCTGCTGGAGCAATGCAGTCTCATTACAAACTCAGTTTTGACCAACAGGTAGTGGTGTAGTACTAAATTTAAAAGTGTGGGGTCTCCATGAACTACAATGTCCCCAACACCCCATAGGCTGGGGATCTGGAGGCCACCTAGGCCCCCATAAGCTGTCAGGTTTAGATGCATTCTGGTGTATTTTTAAGGTAATTTTGAGACTGTTTGGCTGCTTTTAAAGCCTTTGTTGATTTGTCACAAACAACCAAGATCACTATCAAAATAACTAGTTTTTATTTTTCAAAACTAAGGCAAGAATCCCACTCCAGTCACCCTTCAAACATCTGACTATATACCACTTTTCTTGAGTACAGTCCACTATCACTGCAGCAGGCATTGCACTTGTTACCTTGCAACCTGAACAGAAGACTCTGCCCCCTAACAGTGTACCACAAAGTCAGATATACAAGGCAATGAGAAGGGCACACAAATACCAGCCTGGAGGCGCAGGTGTCTGTCATACAGCAGACATGTACATGGGCCATCCATGCCAGAGAATGGAACTGATACACATGTCCCATTGGAGGGTCCCTCAAGGCCCAACATTGACACAGGATGTATACCAGGTCACAAATGCTTTATCTGCATGTACCCTGAACTGAGACAGTTGGAGAAGGGAGGGTAAGGCTCAGCAGAGACAGCTGTATGGAATACAAGGCATATACAGTGACATCACAGCCCACAGACTTGACATGCAGCAAGGGTTCCATAACCTTTGTGAGACCTCAGACAATGGCATGACCATAATTATCACTGCTCTACAGCAGGATGATGTTTCCCATTCATATCCAGTACATGGCAGCCAACCCCCAAATCCTCATACATCATACATCAGAACCACAACACTGTCAAGCACTCCAGCATAACCCACACATGACAGCCAAACTACAGCCAACTGTAACAGATGATGACTTAATGCCAAGTACACCCGGGGGCATGTACACAGCCAAGTCACATGGCATGGGCAGGGGCAGTGCCAGTGGTAGGCTCATACCAGCCTAAACACCCACTCAGAAGTCATCCCAGACACCAAAGCCAAAACACACATGACCTAAGGCCTCATCCAAATGCAGCACAGGTATTAAGGCTGGAGAAATTTCCATCCACCATCAGATACATGTGGACTTCACTTCATGGGTTCCATGCTCACTCACAGTGGGGGGATGGGAGGCTGGCAGCAAGGGGCAAGCTTGGGGAAAGAAAGATCACTCAAGTCACTGGATGCAGCCCAGACCAGACCAGCCCCTCACTGTCTGATAAGGCCATTTAATGCAAACAAAATTATTACAGTAGAAGCTGCTGAATCTGAATGACCCCTTGGTGGGCTTTTTGTCCTGATTAAGTGACTGTCCCAATTATCAGAAGTCAATATTTTACTTTGCTTTTAAACATTGCGGTGTTCTGTGAACATGTGAGCTGAGCCACAGTGTGGAGCAAGACTGCCTCTGTCCTGAAGGAAGGAGATCGCTAAAGCGGGGAGTTGTAGGAGTTTCTCGGCAGCTGGAGGTACAGAATAGCATCCAGCAGTTGGCGTTCATGCCGAGAGCCTGAAAGCTTTTTCTAGCAGTCATCGGAGCAGCAAGAGAAAAGGGCTGACTAGTAGGAAAGGTTAGTTTCAGGGACTGACTAAGGGAGTGATTCTGTAAGATTTTTTCTTTTGCAGCACTCCTTGTACACTTCGTGCTGGGGTGAGAGCCTTACAGTTTTTAAAAAAAGATGTTGATTGCTCAGCCCTTTTTTCTGATTCTTTCACTAGTACTTCTTGTACCTTTCATGCCGGGGTGAGAGCCTGAAAGCTTTTAAAAAAGATGTTGCTTACTCCACCCTTTTTCCTGATTTTTTCTTTCATCTGCACTCCTTGAAAGCAAGAACACTTCCTGTATCCAGCGTCTGCTCTTGTACAAGACTTTGCATTCCGTATCTCCAGTAAATTTCTGAGAGCAGCAGGAGAAATGGTAAAATCAAGGAAAGGGCTAAGAAACTCTTTTTGACTTGATGTGTTGGCAAACAAAGAGCAAAAAAGAACAGCAGTCATGCAGTCAGGGAGCAGCCGATGACTCTGGAGCAAAATTCACACATACTCAGCAGCTCATTGACAGCTGTTCAGAACAACAGTGGGTGTGAATTTATCAGACGGTTCCCAGAATTGTCCCAATAATCTGGCATCCCCATCTCTATTAAAGGTATGGGGATGTTATTGAAATACATTGACTCTTAATCGGTGCCAGTGGGATGTCCCAATAAAGTGGATGTCCCGATTATCTGCGTCCCGATTAAGTGGCTTGTACTGTAACGCAAAACAGAACACTTACCTCACTGCTCCTTTTATGATAAGGCAGACTGGTTATTAATTCATATTGTTTTGTTGGCACTGACTGTCTAACTCACTCGGTCCCGGCTAAGTTCTGACACCCGACTTGTAAGAATTAATCCTTCACAGGCTCATATGGCACAACTAGTCAGCTGCTCCCCGCTCGCACTCCGCATAGTACCAGCTGCACCTCCTGTCATACAGGTACAGCTAGCTACTTGCTGGATTAGAGGATTTCTGCAGGACATTCCCCAGATTGCAGAGCTATCTTTTACATGAACAAAAAGTACCAACTTCAAGACAAGAACAAGGTTATCACAGCCAGGCTATTAAGTTACTAATCCTTCATGGAGAAGATGTTTAAACATGCACTGGTGCTTTGCCACATTAAATAAGTTAATTAAATAAATAAGTCCACTATACTGCTCTATCCTGGAAAAATGCATAGTAAAAACTGGAACCCACTGAAAATGAGAAATTGCTTCTCACTTGGGCTATCCTGGGTAAATGCACTATAAAAATGTGTAATACAGTATATTGCAAAACTGTAAAAGCAGGATCCTACAGCAGAACCCCACAGAAAAGCAGATGTTGCATGTAAGCTGATCTGTCCTGGGAAAATACATTGTAAAAGCATCAAGATCACCCATCTTGTAACTGTTTGGTATGTTCCTGGTGGCCTAGTGGTCCCGCCATAAGGGCATCTGACCTCCTCCTGACTCACCCTCTTAGGCACCCTCTAGCCCAGGTCACACAATGCAAACTGCAACAATAGTGATGACTGTCACAGTCCTCTACTCACCACCTCAGCTGGTTTCAATCTGACTGTCTCTGAGCAATTGCACCTATGTATACTGTATACATGATCGCTCACTTGCAACCAGACGGTGGCCGGCCAAGGTGGTGAGCAGAGAACTGTGTAGGTCACTGTCACTATTGCCGTACTTCAGCTTAGGTGACCTGAATGGGGAGGAGGAGGATCCTGAGGAGGTGGGTCGACAGAGGATCAGATACCCTTAGGGGGGGGCAGGAGAGACCACTTGACTACCAGGAATATTAAAGACAGCTACAGGACAGTCAATTGGGGTACAGGAACCACTACACCACCAGAAATATTTGAGACAGCTACAGGCCAGGCAAATAGGGGGACGGGGGGGGACCACTGGACCACAAGGAATATGTAAGACAGCTACAGAATGAAGGGGGGGCATGCATACATTTTAATGGGCCCACAATTGGTTGCAAATTGGCCATAGTGTCTTCCATTCCCAAAGGGGTCATTAACATGTTAGGGCTAAATATAGCCCACAGGAGCCCTGCCACAATCCCATTTGATCCGTGCTTTCTCCATTGTGCTCCTGTCAGTCATATCCAGTCTGGGTCTGTGTCAGCATAGCACAAAGTTACTATGCACTGTACCGACATGACCCCATATTTAGACAGTTTGCACGCTCCAGATGCAGTGAGCTAATTGTCTGAATATTGCCCCCAGGCAGGTTGTGCACAAACTGCCACAGACTGCACATGGCCAACTCTGAATATGGGGGCCTATACTCCTTAGACCAGTGGAACCCACATTCATGAAACAATATCTCAGGGGGCAAGAAAGGCCTGCTTACAGCCTCAAGATATTGTTGTTCTAACTTGTAACAGCATGAAAGCAAACATGTTTGGCATGGACTTATGCTTGTTTGCTCGGACAGCAAAACATACATAGCATCACCATGTCAGCCAACTGCTTCATTTAATATAAACAGAAAAATATCACTCAAGTATGAATCAATTTAGTTTATTGTTCAGCTATAAGCCTTTACAAAATACAATTAAAATACATATACTTAAGTACACTCCATGTGCAATTAATACAAATTCCAGTAGCCGCATCATATTATAACATCAAAGGCAGTTTTGTATCCCATTACCTTAACATTTTCACCTATTCTAGACAATGAATTGTCTGTCTCATGGAAAAATAACATTGTTCCTTAACCTGCATAATACAAATAAATAGTAATATCTTCCAGTTTCTACCTTTTACATAATAGATGGACAGTTGATAGAAAACCATGGCCTAGATATTCAAAGCAGGTGTGCATGGTGCAACTGAGTTGCTCCAGTGCAAGTGCTGACTTGCACCAAGGAGAGATATTCAGTGGGAGCCATTGTGCAGTGCAAGTCCCAGTGTGCCAATGCACAACCCTAATGAATGCATGCACAAGAGCAGGGGGCGTGCCCATGAATATGTGGCACAGTGCGATATTCAACCACTGAACAGAGACGAAAGTGAGGAGCAACTCCCAGATGCACCGAGCAGACTTGAGCAGATAAATACAGGGCGCGAGCACACAGACAGCACTTGCGCAAGGGGAGAGGGAGAGAGAGAGAGAGAGAGTGGAATGAGAAGGGGAGGGACAGAAACAGACAGAGCAAGGGAGACAGAGCCTGTGAGAGACAGAATGACCGGGACAGAGGTGGCAGTGGAGAGCAAGCCAGCCGAGGGAGTGAGAGAGAGAGGCAGGCAAAGTGCCATGCACAGCACTAGGGTGACAAACAGTCCACAGCAGCCAACCGCCCAGGGGGAGACAGGACATCAGGGGGGCCATAGCCAGTGCACCCTTCTTCATGGAGGTCATAATGAGGGGTGTGAAGAGGCAGGAGAAACAGCGATGTGGCCATGGAATGGCCTGTAGGCGGTATGCCTGGAACAGGTGGTGCTGTGCCCGCACCACCTTCAAGAATTACACTGATACTGAAATTGTGGGCCGGTATCGCCTGAACAGGTTTATATTGAGGTAGGTCTGTGAGCTGTGCAGTGAGAAGATGTAGGCACAAACAAGATGGAGCCACTCATTGTCTGTGGAGACAAAGGTAACAGCTGTCATGTGCCTGCTTGTCACGGGCACCTTCCAGAGACCAACAGGAGACACCAGAGGCATAACCCAGTCAGCCACGTCATGCCTCCTCACACAGTTCCTCAATGCCCTGCTGCCACGTGCTTTGGAATACATCCATTTCCCCAGCACACAGGCAGAGCATACATGAACCATGCAGGACTTCCACAGGGTAGCACGAATGCCTGGCATGCTTGGGGACATTGACTGCACCCATGTGGGCATCCATATGTCACCTGGCCCTGAGGGTGTGGCCGATATGACCAGGAAGGGGTTCCCCAGTGTCAACTGCCAGGTGGTGTGCAATGCCAAGGGATGCATAACCAATGTCTGTGCCACACACCCTGGGACTGCACATGATGCATTCATCTGGCACAGCTCTGTGCTGGGCCACAGGTTCAAGCATGGGGACATCCCCACAGGCCACCTAGTGGGTGAGTATGGGATGGCCAAGGGATGCTGGCCAGAGCAGGGCATGGGATGGGGCAGGCAGGGTGGGTGCACTGGTGAGGGCACCAGGGATAGGCAAGGGGCACAGCAACAGAGGACACAAGGCTAACCATGTCATTATCCACACAGGTGACAGTGGCTATCCACTCAGGCCCTGGCTGCTCACCTCCTACTGGCCCTCATCTTCCCCAGCAGAGGAACAGTACAATGAGGCACATGCCAGCATGCGGAACATTATTGAGCGTGTATTTGGGATGCTGAAGGCACGTTCTGTTGCTTAGACAGGTCTGGCGATACCCTACAGTACAGCCTCTTGAAAGCCTGTGGCCTATTCCTGGCCTGTTGCATGCTGCACAACATGGCCATTGACCGTGGGATAGCTGTCAAGGCTCATAGAAACATAGAATTTGATGGCAGATAAGGACCGCTTGGCCCACCCAGTCTGCCCATTTCCTTACTTGATGGATAAGCTGCAGATTCTTGTTAATCAACAGCTTAGTTCCTCCTGCCCCCCACTAGAATTGCCTTATGCCTGTCCCATGCATTCTAAAATTCTCCCACTGTTCCTGACTCCACAACCTCCTCAGGAAAGCTGTTCCGTGCATCCACAACTCTCTCTGTGAAAAAATACTTTCTAATATTACCTCTTGTACCTTGTTAATTCCCTTGAGATACTTGAAAGTTTCTATCATGTCCCCCCCTCTCCCTCCTTTCCTCAAGGGTAATCATATTAAGCTGCTTTAGTCTCTCCTCGTATGTCTTCTGGTGTAGACCTTGCACCATTTTGGTTGCTGTCCTCTGAACAGCCTCCACTCTGTCTATGTCTTTGCAGAGATGGGGTCTCCAGAATTGCACACAGTACTCCAGATGGGGTCTCACTGTCTGTAGAGAGGGATAACAACTTCCTGTTTTCTACTGTTGATGCCTCTCCCTATGCATCCCAGTATTTCCCTAGCCCTCCTTACTGCCTTCTCACATTGCTTGCCCATTTTTAGGTAATCTGATGTAATTACTTCTAGGTCTCTTTCAATTTTTGTTGTTGTTATTAACTCACCCCCCATTGTGTACTCTTCCCCTGGGTTTTTGTTTCCCAGATGCATTACCTTGCATTTCTTTGCATTGAATCTGAGCTGCCATGTATTTGACCATTCCTCCAGCCTAGCCAAGTCCCTTTTCATTCTTTCCATCCCACCTTGTGTATCAACCCTGTTGCAGATCTTTGTGTCATCTGCAAAGAGGCACACCTTTCCTTCCAGGTGCTCTCCAATGTCACTTATAAAGATATTAAAGAGGACCGGTCCCAGTAACGAACCCTGAGGTACCCCGCTAGTTACCCTCCTTTCTTCACTGTGGACTCCGTTTACTATTACCTTTTGCATCCTGTTGTCCAGCCAGTTTTTTATCCAGGCTACCACCTTGGGACCCACTCCAAGGCTGGCAAACTTGTATATTAATCTTTTGTGTGAGACTGTGTCGAATGCCTTGCTAAAATCTAGGTAGGCCATATCCACAGCCCTCCCTGGTCTACTACTTTGGTCACCCAGTCAAATAAATCTATTAGATTTGTCTGACATTACCTTCCTGCTGTGAAACCATGCTGCCTTGGGTCCTGTGCCCCACTGGCCTCTAGGTACTCAACAATTCTTTCCTTCAGAACTGATTCCATCATTTTCCTGATCACTGAAGTCAAACTAACTGGTCTGTAGTTTCCTGCCTCTGCCCTGCTCCCACTTTTGTGAAGTGGAATCACATTTGCCCTCCTCCAGTCTTCAGGTACCCCTCCATCCTCCCATGATTTCTTAAAGAGAGTAGTCAGTGGTGTTACTAGTTCTACCCTTAGTTCTTTTAGTATTCTTGGGTGAATCCCATCAGGCCCATTGCTTTGTCCACCCTCAGTTTCAAGAGTTCTTTCAAAACCCTTTCTTCTGTGAATGGACTGGTATCGACCCCCTATTCAGAGTTTCCCCTTGTTTGGTTTGGCACCTCCCCTCCTCATCTGTTGTGAATACTGAGCAGAAATATTCGTTCAGCATCCCTGCTTTTTCACTGTCACCCTCTGCCCACGTTCCCTCCCCTTTATTAAGTCTCTGTATCCCTCCCTTGGTCTTTCTTCGCTCCCTAATGTACCTATAAAAAGTGTTATCCCCCTTCTTAACAGAGTTGGCTATCTTTTCCTCAGTTTGTGCCTTTGCTATTCTGACTGCCTTCCCAGCCTCCTTCTGCTTTATCTGATAAAGTTGTCAGTCCTGCTCCTTCTGTGTTTCCTTATATTTCCTGAATGCTATCCTTTTCTCCTTAACCGTCCCTGCCACCTCTTTTGAAAACCATAGTGTTTTTTCCCTTCATTTTGTTTTATTGATTTGCTTCACACAAAGGCTTGTTGCCTCTGCGATGGCTGTTTTGATTATTCCCCATTGTTCCTCCACCCCTTCCTCTTGCCCATTTGTTAGTGCTTTTCTAAGGCACTCTTTCATTTCCAAAGTCAGCCTTCCTAAAGTTCAATACTCTTGTTTTGTGAAGCTTGACTCTATGGCTGTGTTTATTGTGAACCACACTGTTTGGTGGTCACTTGTTCCCAGATAGCTACCCACTTCTAAATATGAGATCCTTTCTCCTTCCCCATTTGAGAGTACCAGGTCTAAGATTGCTCCTCCAGTGGGTTCCAACACTAGCTGTCTGAGGCATGCTCCTGTAGGGCATCAAGAATGACCCTGCTCTTGGATGTGCCTGCAGCAAAGGTACTCCAGTTAACATCTGGCATATTCAGGTCCCCATCAACAATATCTCCCTTTTTGCCATTTTAAGGATGCCTTCTATCATTTCCTTGTCCATTTCCTCCCCTGAGATGGAGTCTGTACACAACCCCCATGCGGATTGTGGTGCCATTTCCTGTCTCAGGGGACCCATATGACTCATCAACTTCCTGTTTACTCTTTAGTTCTGTTGCTTTAATCCTTCCCTTATATGAGAACTACTCCTCCTCCTCTTTTACCCACCCTGTCCTTCCTGTAGACTGTGTATCCTGGTATGTTGACTTCCCACTCATGGTTCTCTGTGTACCATGTTTCAGTGACTGCCACAATATCCAGGCATCCCTCTTCCATTAAGGTCACTAATTCAGGGAGCTTGTTGCACAGGCTACAGGCATTGGTACTCATCACCTTCCATTTATTTTTTATGGCATTACCCCTTTTAGCCCCATCCCTGTCCATAACACCTTTTTCTGCATTTATCCCTGTCCTGCTCCCTACTGACTTCTCTGCCTTGGTGTTTACCTCTCTAACTACTGCGCTTTGTGGGGACAGGCTGGGATTTCCTAGCTCCTTTTCATTGCCTCCCCCCTTGGCTAGTTTAAATGCTTGCCAATGAAGCATTTAAACCTGTCACCTAGGATCCTGGATCCTCCCCTGGACAGATACAGACCATCGCACCAGTATAAGTCTGCATCCCTCCAGGTGGCTCCCCAGTCCCCAATAAAGCCAAAACCCTGAGCTCCACACCAGTTTTTCAACCATTCATTGAATCCCATGTTGTGGAATACCCTAGCATCATCCTTGCCATAGACAGACAGCACCTCCGAGAAGGTTACCGTACATGCTACTTGTCTAAGCCCCTCCCCAACTCCACAAACTCCTCTTGCACCACTCTGATCCCATTTACAGCCAGGTCATTTGTCCGTAGGTGGACAGTGACATCTAGCTCCCTCCCTCGTGCAGCTGCTGCCGCAATCCTGAGGATTAGCTTCCTGTCCCTCCAAGCTGTGGCACCAGGCAGGCACCTTACCTCCCTATCCCCTTCCTCCCCCACGTCTACCCCCCAATGATTGAATCCCCTACCAGGAGTTGTTTCCTTCCCCTGTGGGGTCTCATGCCACCCTCCTATGGGTCTCCTTTCTGGAGGTTCCCAGCATCCTCCTTAGTCTCCACTGCAGGTGCCTCCATAGAGGAACCCCTTTTTGCCAGAACAGCATATGAATTGTGGAGAGCTACAACTGGAGGGATGCACCTCTGTTACACCACCCTCTCCCTCGCTGAGCCCACCTTGGTCCAACCGCTCCTCTTTCTTGGCAACCTCTGAGGTAGCGGTGGTGGCCCTGGTGGTCCCTTGGTGGGGGAAGAGGTTTCACGAATCCTAGCCAGGTCAGCCTGGAGACAGGCAACCTCCTCCCTCAGACCAAAGAGGTGCCTGCAAACAGGGCAGAATCGCAGCCTCCAGCATGTCTCCTGGAACACTGCTGCTCCACAGCCATTGCACTGCACCACTCCCATCTTGACTTATTTTGTGTCCCCTCTCCTGTTGCTTTGTATGCTTATTGTCTCCTCCCTCTATGTATTTTTACACTTACTTTCCTACTGCCTATGTGCCCTTACAACTCTCACCCTTCCTGTTCTGGGACAGGAACTTCCTGTAGTCTTCAGTAGTCGCCATCCTCCGTGCTTGGATTCAGACCTCCAGCAGCCAGGGGGGATAAAGAATTTTTTTTTTTTAGGTTCCTTCGAGGTTGCTGAAACTAATGTGTCTCAGTGATCCTTCCCTTCCAACTGCCAAACAGAAAGTTCCTGTTGTCAGTCAAATTCAGTGGCTATAAAACTAGAACTGGCTTTGGGTGGAGGGGTTGGAAGGAGGGAAACTAATAACAAATCTGTAGTTCTGGACTTCTGTTTCTTGCTCTGCAACCAGTTTTCTTCTGCTAGAAACAACCAGAAGCTGTAATTGGAGACAGCTACTTTTGTAGACCTAAGCTGCTAAGCCACACCCCCAATTAGATTCACTCTTTGCTCTCATTATATTAAGGTGATACTGCCCCCTTCCTCAGAAAAACAGCAACTTTTTTTTTACTTAAATGAGACCCCCCTCTTCTAATAAAGTATATTTTTGCTTAATCCAAACAGGTACCACGCCTGTTGAGAGAAAAGTGATTAATTAGCAAAAACTCTGTAGTTCTGGAGTTCTGTTTCTTGCTCTGCAACCAGTCCTCTTTTGCTAGAAACAGCCAGCCATGAGGTCATGAGGGGGACAGTAGTGGGGACAACGAGGGCAGTAGGCTGGAGGGTGGTGGACAGCCCCCCCGGGCAGATGGATCTCCGGCTCTAGAGGATGGCACACAAACACAAGGACACAATCTCACAGGAGCACTATGGTGCATGTGGGTAGGTGGCACAACACCTATGCACTGGCCACACACACAGGTACAGCACACAGGCAGGGGCATGCATGGCAATGGGCATGCACACAGAGAGGTGTGGTGCAGGGGTGGGGATGTCAGTGCCACACAGCCACACACAACTGCACACAGCAGTGCAGAGCACCACACACGCACACGCACACACACACACACACTTGCTGGCATGTGGCGGGGATCAGATGCAGTGCACTGGTGCACAGGCGCAAATGGCACAGATCCACTCTCATCACACCCACACCACTTGGGCCAGGAGCTGGGCAGGCATGCACACAGACGGCGTGTGGTGCACCACACAGGTGCCACAACAGTGGTATGCACACACACACACACACACACAAACACACACACACTGCCCATGTGCTCACAGGGCAGCTGCAGCAGACTGCAGCCAGGGCAGCATGCACGTCAGGTCTGCTGTGCAGAATCATGGCCACCACAGTCACATGGGTGGCCATGCCAGGGCCAATCGGGAGCCCCAGGCTGTGCATTGGCCACAGGGGGTGCTTGCAACAGCCCCCCAGGGGTTGTATTGTGGGATCATGACTGTGTCCTTGCAGGGGGGTGTGTAGGCACCAAAACAGGCTAGCCCCAGGTGTGCCCAGGATGCCAACAGAAGAGCCCAGCATCGACAGGGAGGGTGTCGTTTGCCACCAGGATCATGGGGTGGATAGTGCACTACGCAGTGTCCGAGGTGGCCGGCCACACCCTGTGGCAACCAACAGTGCAAGGCCATCCATTATCGCATTGGCTATGTGATCTTAGGATGTGGTCATGTCCTCCTGCAAGCGCTGGATAGCTGCAAGGAGCTGCGCAGTGCCTCTCTCGTGCTGCTTGACCACCTGGCACAATTCTGCATACAGTGCATGCACTCCTGTGGCAAGCAACACCTGTTACTCCACGGAAGCCCGCAGCAGACGGGTGTGCTCTGCCAATGGGTAAGCGCCAAGGGGATCCTGGGTGGGGGGACCATCCCTTTGGTGGTGAACGACCATGCTGCACAGCCCCCTGCTCAGGTAGATGCTGCACAGTGTGGTCCTCATGGGGTTGGTCCCTGTCAGGCACCCTGGCGGTGGACCCTGTGTCCAGCTACCCTATGGCCCCCACTGCCTGCTGCTGCCCTTCCAGCCACTGATCACTGCCCAGCGCTTGTGCAGCCACACCACCACCACATGGCACTGCAGTGACAGTGCACACAGCAGCACCCACAGTGGTGGTGGGTGCCTGTCCCATAGCTGGCAGGCCGCTGGGCGCACTGCCAGTGCTGGTACCTGGTATGGGCATCTCCCCCACGACAGCTGTCCAGGATGATGGTCAGATCATCAGCAGTGTCGGACCCTGCCCCAATCTGTGTCTCCACACAGAGGACGCCATGGCTGGTATCCTGCAGAAACACAGCCAGGGCTTCGCCCAACCCCATGCCCAGGACATCCAGCTGGACAGTGGTGGCGTGTTACAGCCGATCGGGCCCCCAGATACCTGTGGAGGTGGATGGCTGGTTGTCTGGGGCTGGGCCTGCCTCCACAGCTGCTGCTGGTGCCTCATCCACTGCATGCAGGCTTTCTGGTGCTGAAAGAGAAAACAGATGTGTAAGTGATGCATGGCCCCCATCCCCCCATCCACACATCCCCCCCACTGCCTGCAGTATGAGCCCAACATATGTACCATGCAGTGATGGGCTTCCCTTTGTCTGGAAACCACCACCTGACACACCTCAACAGTGCTGCGGCACATGGTGGCTGCCACCAGCTCCTCCTGTGCTGTGAACTGTGGCACATCAGCAGGCCCCCCCTCCTGTGGCAGTCCGGGTTGCTCGTATGGCCGCCACCTTATCCTTGATGCGCATTTATCAGTGCCCACCTTCTTCCTACACTCCTGCACAGACTGCTGGTGGCTGCCCTGCTGGTTCACACATGCTGCCACCTCCTCCCAGGCCACAGCCCTGGCCTGTGGTGTGCCTGTGGCACCACTCAGCAGTGGCTCCCTGTTGAGGTAGGCCTTGAACAGGGCATTGGCTTCAGCCTTGGCAAAGTTGGGCCTGCGCTTACAAGCAGGCCCACGCGCCTCACTCTCCTCATGCTCGGACATAATGCTACCTGTGGACATAGACATGTGTGTCAGGGTCAACAGCTGCCTACCCATTCACCCTGCTGTGCTGGCTGGGCTCAGCAGCAAGTGCAACTTACCTCTGATGGTTGCATTACCGGTCCATGGTCTGTGCTATTTTGAGGCTCTTTTATGGCACAACACATGCAAAAGAGCATTGGTGCAATGGTAATGACATGCTAATTTCATCAGTGTGCCGCGCATTGGCTGATGAGCTCATTTGCATGTGGTGGCTGAATATCCCATACTTGCTTCATGCACAATGGAATTGCTCCACAGTAAGTCTAGGCGCAATGGCCAGGCATGCGCAATACACCAGACTGCAGTAATCATGTGGCAGGCGGTGTGCCACCGACTATTGCGAACTGTGTGCCCTATGCTGAATAGGGCCCATGGTGCACAGTGCGCCATGGCCCCTATTGCGCACTGGTGCATAGTGTGCCAGGTGATCCCTGACCTCTAATGTGACCCTTTGACCCCTTGGGACTACACCACCATGTGCCTGTCAGGTCACGCCGATTTCGCTTATCTCCGGCGATGCATGATTGGTGGACATAGCGCATGCCTCCACGAGGTGTGCATCCCGCTCACGTGCACATGTACTCCTCTAGCCACCATTTTGTCTCCACATTAGCCATGGTTGTGATGGCCCAGTGGGGAATTCAACGGGCCCATAATTGGTCTGATGTGGAATTAATCAGTCTGATGGCCTGTGTACAGCCTCATGCACCAGGGCTGTTTAGGCAGGTGCCCCTGCAACAGCCCAGGATGGAGGTCTGGCAGGCCATAACTGCCAGGCTGGTGCAGGACACTGGGGTGGCCAGAACCAGTGAGCAATTCTGCCATCAGTACGGGGACCTCATGAGGTGGGACCCAGTACACCTGAGGCAGCTGCAGGCACGCATCCACAGGGGGGCTGTGCCATGGCCAAGTAAGTCATCCCATGCTGCATGTGTACCCTACTACTGTACTGTGGTAATGGTTTGGCTGCCTGGCATGCCCTGCAGAGGAGTGCACTGTCATCATGCACATTGCAGAGCGGCATTGCTGGACGCAGGTTGTGTTGCGCTACAGCCTTGCGGGACATGTTGGGCAGGGGCACATGCTGTGCACAGGGGTGGGGGTGGTGGGCACATGCTGTGGTTGTTCTCTGATGTGTACCTGTCTTTGTTCCATTCCCAGGACCTGAAGATCACCACCGGGTGGGAGTGGCAGGAGTGCCAGGGCAGGCACAGCAGGCCGCAGGGGGAACCAATGGTGATTGAGGTGCAGCAGCAGGACAGGCATAAGTGGCGCCAGAGCAGGCAGGTAGGCACTGTTGTGTTCCTGTGCAGATTTATGAATGGTCGGCGGGGGAGTGGGTGCGGCTATTGCCACCTGTGCCATGTGCCATGGCAGCTGTGTGTTGCCCACTGTGCGTGGTGCATGCCAGTGTGGAGTGGCCATTGCACATGTGTACCAGCTGTTGGTGAAGTGGGTGTGTGCACCCAGCTGCCACTGGTGTTGCTGTGGTGCTGCTGGTGCCCTGTGCCATCTGACTGTCACTGTGCAGTCAGGTGGCCATTGGGCAGCAGTGTACACTGCTGTGCACTGTCATGGCATGCTGGGTTGCTAGTAGGCATTGGTCTACCCCCTGTGGGTGGCCGGGGCACCACTCCAGGGGTGTGTGTTCCCACTGCCCATTGCGCAGTTTGTGGGCATGGTACCTTGCACTGATCACCTGTCATGTCCTTTGTCATAGGCATCCAGCAGAGGTCAAGGCTGCCCCTGTACTGCAGGCTGCTGTGCCAAATCATTCTAATTACCTCAACAACCCTGGAGGTGGCCCAGCAGGTTCGCAGGATGATGCTGATGGATGGGCGGAGTAGGAGATGTCAGGCAGTGGCGGGCTGTGGCCACCCTTAATTTGACCCCAGCCATTCTCTACTACCCCTGCCATCCCTTCCCCATCCATCCCCTTCCCACTGTACAGTCCCTGTTCCCTGTCCCCTTCCCTTGCTTTCCTACCCTTTCTGACCCCTTGCACTTGTACATAGTTTTTTATGAATATAGATATTTTGCTTACCTGCCTGCCTGTGTCGATGTCTGCTTTTGCAGCTGGCATGAGGAGCCATGCTGCAGTGGTGTGGTGTGTGCCTGTGTGGTGTGCATGTGTCGGTGTGTGGGGCATGCATCATGATGTCCTGCCCCTTGGTCGGTGGCTGTGCCTTGGGGTGGCCATGGGGTGGCTGTCTGGGATGTGTGGTATGTGTGTGCTTGGCAGCATGGTCCTGGGTGTGGCTTGCTGGAGTCTGGGTGGCTAGGGGCACAGTATGCAGTGGAGGGGACTCCAGTGGTGGCCCTCCATTAGCCATTGGTGCCACCTGTTGCCTGCTTTCTGTGCCACAGTTGTTTTCTGGGATGCGGTGTCTGGATGCCTGCTGGTGGTGGCCACCTGTGGCCTGCCACTGTGCATCCTTGGCACTGTCCCCGGGTGTAATCCTCTGCCATGTCCCACACTTTTGCTCTGCTGCTGTGCCCCCACCATTGCCTGGGGCTAGTATTTGTGCACCATGGCGCATGTCCAGTTGTGCTGCGACGCATCTCTGGTTGTGCTATGGTGCAAGTCTGGTTGCACCATGGTGCAAGTCTGGTTGCGCCATGGTGCATCCCTGCCATATTCAGCTATGTTGCTCAGGTGCATTTTACCATGTGCAACCTTTGAATTTGGCAGTCATTGCACTATGGCACATCGGATTTGCGCTGTGCCAGACTTGCACCAGTCTGTGGTGCATTTCTGAATATCTGGCTCCATGTACCTTATTCAGTATATCCATATCATATGAATTAAATAGGTGAAGAATAATTTTGTAAGGGGGGAAATCGAGGTCTCTTAGTATGGTACTTAACCATTCCTGCCTCCCCTTTATGTAAAAGGGGCAGATAAGTAAAATATATTTTAAATCATCTTCATGTTTCATATTACATTTGCAAAATGAAGAGGATATACCAATCCTTTTTTGATTGAAATATATGTAATTTGCACTATATACATCTAATCTACATCTTGTTATAATGCATGTTCTGTCTGGGTTAACTATTTTCCTTAGATAAGGCTCTATTAGATGTTTATTTTTAAGCAGTTTGTACCATCTAAAGTGTTTTAAGTTCATTAGATGCTGCAAATTATTTGAGATCTCAGTATCCCTAACCCTTCTTTTTAATTGTAATATTATTTCTTACTTAGGTCTTAGATATATTTCAGTAAGCAAATGTCCCAGGCTTAATGGGAGTCATTTTCTCTTAATTAATTAAATGGTCAGAAATTGAAAGCCCATTGTTAAATATTGAATTTCTTCTTTGAGACAGTATCTGGGATTACAGACATCTGACAACAAAAAACGGTGAAGCAAAACTGTTAGCTGTCTTTCCGTTATCAAAGTTTGTAATGAAAATTGACCAAACTCCAGTCTTGTCAGTTCTGAAGGAACTGATTGTGGGATCATGAGTAAATAATAATACAATGTATTTACAGTATAATGGTTTCCAAGGGTTTGATCTCTGTAAATCCCCAAAATTCTGTTTTATAGAGAATACTAGATTGTACTTTAGCATTCATAACCTTCAAGGCTCCTTTCACCGAGCCCTTACCTGTCTTTGTGTTAAAGTTTTTAAACGCATTTACAGCAATTTTCAGTTTAGCTTGTAGACATATGTGTGTCTTCCAGGTACAATTTTCAGCAAGTCTGCCCCCTAGATAGTTATAATATTTTGTAATTTCTAGTTTATTTTTATCTATGAATAATGTGTGTAATTTCTTGCTCTTATTACTAAAAATAATCATTTTTGTTTTATCTTTATTAATTGTAAGTCTATCTTCTGTACATAATTTGGAAACATTATCTACCTTTCTCTATAATCCTAAAAAGGATGTCGAAAGCAAGACTATATTGTTAGCATAAGCAAGACATGCAATTTTTTCATTCTTTACTCCCAGTGAATGAAAATATTGATTCCCCAAATTTAGTAATACTGTATATTGTTTATATATATATATATATATATATATATATATATATATATTAAAAGTATTGGATCTAACAAACATCCCTGTTGGACCCCACAGTTTGTTTTAATTGGTGAAGTAATACCTCCAAATTGATTATACTCTTCCCTAGTCCATGTCTTAGAATGTAACCGAATCACGGTAGCCAGTAAGACTGGATCTATTCTCACACCTTCCAATTTCTTCCATAACAGAGTTCTATTTATGTTATCATAAGCTGCACTTTAGTCCATGAAACAACAATAAAGCCTTGCTTTCTTTACACTAACATATTTCCAAATAATGTGTGAAAGTACATAGCAGTGTTGAACAGTTGAACATCCTGGTCTGAAGCCATTTTGATATTCACTCAATATTTGATTTTTTTTAAAGGGACACTGTCAACCCCCTTAGGTCTCAAAGTGTCCCAAATAAAAAAAAAACACACATTTTATTATTACCAACATTCTGTAAAGATTAGTGATGTAGCTGGAAGTTTGATTCTGATTCTTTCTTTCTTAAAAAACTGAAAAACAGACTGAACACCAAACTGGTGTTACCACACAAACACAGGTTTGTTTACATTCCTTGATCATTTTCAACTGCATCTTTCCTGGACTTAGGAACTCCCACCACACAGTCTTGCAACTCATGATACAGTGGGAGTTTAGGAGGTTGTTGCATCATGAGCAACTGCACTATTTAGAGGTGTTTCTAATGTTCAGGAAGTATTCAGTAAGAACAGACCCAGGATAGTAAACAAAACAAGGTTGTTTATAAATATTCATTAGCATGCATTTCATTTCTACTAACCAAGGAGACAGACAAAACAAACAGCACATCAATGAATTCTAGAGAACTTAAGCAATTATAAAATGTAGATTTTTACCTAGAAATAATATGATGAAAAACAGGCTGACAGTGTCCCTTTAAGCCAATCTTGTATTCTTTGCAGAAGAATTTTAAGAGAATAATTTTTGTGAAGCATCTATCAGACTTATAGGTTGATACATTTTGGGATCTGAAGCATTTCCTTTCTTAAATAATGGAAATATAATACTTCTTAACCAACTGGGTGGGATTTGTCCTCCTTGGACAATATGATTAAATAAGGTCCTTAACATTGAAACTCACCAGTCCTTAAAGGATATATACACATCCACCAGTTTCTGATCTGGTCCTGGAGCTTTATTTGCATGAGCCTTATATATTGCTTTTCTGATCTCATTGTCCTCTATGTATATTGGATAGGGTGTTCATAGCTGACTTAAATGATGTTTTAATAAATAGCTGTTCCTGAAGTCCATATCTTCTATTTCTGAGTAGTACAGATTTTGAAAATGTTCCTCTCAGATATTAGGGGTGATATATGCCTTAATAGCTGTTGTGTATCCACCATAGCCTTTGCTAACTAGTGTCCACATTTTTTTGTCTATTACATATGGTCTCTCTAAGTTCTTCCCACATTTATTTATAATATTTACCTCTTTCAATCCTTGTTCTATTCAAAATCAAGATATTTTCTTTTATCCTTGCCTTTTTATAGTTTCTTACCGGCTTCTGTAGATCCTTTTTTGCAAGTGTACATGTTTTATTAAACCATGTGAGTTGTTTCTTCTTTAATGAGGTTCTAATTTCATGAATGGTCTACTATAGAAACATAGAAATTGTCGGCAGATAATGACCACTAGGCCCATCCAGTCTGCCCGTAGGCCCTATGCATTGTATGTGGCCATTGACCCTATGTGATCAATGGCTTGTCATCACTCCCTCCCCCCCTCAGGCTTCCCTTGTGCCTGTCCCAAGCATGCTAAACCCTTCCACTGTGCCCACCACCTCCTGTAGCAGACCATTCCATGTGTGTAGAAAAGCCTCCTCACATTACCTCTTAATCTACCACCCTCCAATTTCATATTGTGCCCCCTTGTTCTAGTACTTTTTCTACTTTGGAAAAGCTCCCTTGCCTGCACCTTGTTTATGCCCTTAAGATACTTGAAAGTTTCAGTCATGTCCCCCCGGTCTCCTCTCCTCCAGTGAGTACATATTGAGGTCCCTTAGTCTCTCCTCATATGTTTTGTAGTGTAAGCCCTGCACCATCTTTGTTGCCCTTCTCTGGATAGTCTTCACGTTATCTATGTACTTGCACAGGTGTGGTCTCCAGAATTGCATGCAGTACTTCAGGTGAGGCCTTACCAAAGTTTTATACAGTGGCATCACCACCTCCTGTTTTCTGCTAGTGATACCTTTGCATATGCACTCCAGCTTACCACTGGCCCTCCTTGCTGCCTTTGTACACTGCTTTGATACCTTAAGGTCATCAGAGATGATAACCCCTAGATCCCTTACCTCCTTGGTGACAGTCGGCCCCCCCAACCTGTAGCTCTCTCCAGGGTTCCTTCTACCCAGGTGCATTATTTTGCACTTCTTTACATTGAACCTCAGTTACCACATAGAAACATAGAAACATAGAATTTGACGGCAGATAAGGACTGCTTGGCCCACCCAGTCTGCCCATTTCCCTACCTACTGGATAAGCTGCAGATCCTAGTTAACCAGCAGCCTACTTCTTCCTACCCCCACTCCCTAGAATTACTTTATGACTGTCCCATGCATACTTGAATTCCACCACTGTTTTTGACTCCACAACCTCCTCTGGAAGGCTGTTCCATGCATCCACAACCCTCTCTGTGAAATAATACTTCCTCACATTACCCTGAACCGCCTCCTTCTATCTTTTAAATTGTGTCCCTTGTTCTTGCAAGTCTCTTTTTGAAAGATGCTACCCTCTTGGACTTTGTTGATTCCCTTGAGGTACTTGAAAGTTTCTATCATGTCCCCCCTCCCTCCTTTCCTCGAGGCTATACATATTAAGCTCCTTAAGTCTCTTTTCATACGTCTTCCGGTGCAGACCCTGCACCATTTTAGTTGCCCTCCTCTGGACAGCTTCCATCCTGTCTATGTGTTTGCGGAGATTGGGTCGCCAGAACTGCACACAGTACTCCAGATGGGGTCTCACCAGCTGTCTGTACAGAGGGATAATAACTTCCTGTTTTCTACTAGTGATGCCTCTCCCTATGCATCTCAGTATCCCCCCAGCCCTCCTTGCTGCCCTCTCACAATGCTTGCCCACCTTTAGGTCATCTGATATGACTACCCCCAGGTACCTTTCCATTTTTGTTGTTGTTAGTATCTCACCCCCCATTGTGTACTCTTCCCCTGGGTTTTTGTTTCCCAGGTGCATTACCTTGCACTTCTTAGCATTGAATCTAAGCTGCCATACATTTGACCATTCCTCTAACCTTGCCAAGTCCCTTCTCATCCTTTCTACCCCACCCTGTGCATCAACTCTGTTGCAGATCTTTGTGTCATCTGGAAAGAGACATACTTGTCCTTCCAGTCCTTCTGCAGTGTCGCTTATAAAGACATTGAAGAGGACCGGTCCTAATACTGAACTCTGTGGTACCCCACTAGTAACCTTCCTTTCTTCTGAGTGGACTCCATTTACTATTACTCTCTGTGTCCTATTCTCCAGCCAATTCTTTACCCAGTATGTCATCTTGGGACCCACTCCCAGGCTGGCTAACTTGTATATCAATCTTTTGTGTGGGACTGTGTCAAATGCCTTGCTAAAGTCTAGGTAGGCCATGTCCACAGCCCCTCCCTGATCTACTACTTTGGTCACCCAGTCAAATAAATCTATCAGATTCATCTGGCATGACCTTCCCGCTGTGAATCCATGCTGCCTAGGGTCCTGTGCCCCTCTGGCCTCTAGATACTCAACAATTCTTTCCTTCAAAGTGATTCCATCATTTTCCCTATCACTGAGGTTAAACTAACAGGTCTGTAGTTTCCTGCTTCTGCCTTGCTCCCACTTTTGTGAAGGGAATCCATCTGCCCTCCTCCAGTCCTCGGTACCACCCCATCCTCCCATGATTTGTTAAAAGGGTAGTCAGTGGTGTCACTAGTTCTACCCTTAGTTCTTTTAAATTCTGGGATGAATCCCATCAGGCCCCATTGCTTTGTCCACCTTCAGTTTTAAGAGTTCTTTCAGAACCCTTTCTTCTGTAAATGGGCTGGTATCAACTTCTGTATCCAGAGTGTTTCTACTGTTTGTTTTATGCACCTCCCCTCTTCATTTGTAAATACTGAGCAAAAATATTTGTTTAGTATCTCTGCCTTTTCACAGTCTCCCTCTGCCCACCCTCCCTCCCCTTTATTAAGCCTCACTATCCCTCCCTTGGTCTTCCTCTCTCCCTGATGTACCTATAAAGGTTTTATCCCTTCTTAACTGAGTTGGCTATCTTTTCCTCGGTTTGGGCCTTTGCTGTTCTGACTGCCTTCCCAGCCTCCTTTTGCTTTAACTGATACAGTTCTCTGTCCTGCTCCTTCTGCGATTCCTTGTACTTCCTGAATGCTTTCTTTTTCTCTTGAACCTTCACTGCCACTTCCTTTGAGAACCATAGTGGTTTCCTACATCGTTTTGTTTTGTTTATTTGCTTCACACAAAGGCTCATTTCCTCTGTGATGGCAGTTTTTATTATTCCCTATTGTTCTTGCACCCCTCCTTCCTGCCCATTTGCTAGTGCATTCCTTAGGCACTCACCCATTTTGGCAAAGTCAGCCCTCCTAAAGTCCAATACTTTTGTCTTTGTATGGCTTGACTCTATTGCTGTGTTTATTGTGAACCATACTGTTCGATGGTCGCTAGTTCCCAGATGGCTACTTCTACATCTGTGATCCTCTCTCCATCTCCATTTGAGAGAATCAAGTCTAATATTGCTCCCACTCGAGTGGGCTCCAATACTAGTTGTCTAAGGCATGCCCCCTGTAGGGCATCTAGAGTAACTCCACTCTTCGAAGTGGCAGCTGCAACTGCACTCCAGTTAACATCTGGCATATTCAGATCACCCATCAGCAATATCTCCCCTTTTTCTGCCATTCTAAGTATACTTTCTATCATTTCCTTGTCCATTTCCTCCCCCTGAGAAGGGGGTCTGTATACAACCCCTATGCAGATTGTGGTGCCATTGCCTGTCTCCAAATTTACCCACAGTGCTTCTTCTCCTCCCTGTTTACCCTTTTGTTCTGTTGCTTTTATTCCTTCCCTTATGTAAAGAGCTACTTCTCCTCCTCTTTTACCCTCCCTGTCCCTCCTGTAGATAATGTATCCTGGTATGTTTATGTCCCAGTTATGGTTTTGTGTGTACCATGTTTCTTTGACTGCCATGATATCCAGATGTTCCTCCTCCATCAAGGCCACTAATTCAGGAAGCTTGTTACCCAGACTACGGGCATTGGTACTCATTGCTCTCCATTTTTTGATGGCTTTACTTTCTGTTGCAGCATCCCCCACTGACCGTTCTACCTCAGTCTTTTTCTCATTTAGTACCCTGTTTTGTAGGGAGCGGCTGGGATTTTCCTACTGTTTGTCAGTGCCTCCCCCTTTGACTAGTTTAAAAGCTTGCCAATGAAGCATTTAAACCGATTGCTCAAAAGACTTGTTCCCTTCCTGGACAGATGCAGACCATCCTGCCAGTATAGGCTGGTGTCCTCCAGGTGGAACCCCAGTCCCAATGAAGCCAAACCCCTGTGCTCACACCATTTTTCAACCATTCATTAAACTGCATGGTGCTAATTACCCTCGCCTCCCCCATGCCTTTGACAGGCAGCACCTCTGAGAAGGATACTGTGTGTGCTACTTGTCTTAGGCCCCTCCCCAACTCTGCAATGTCTGCCTGCACTGCTCTAATCTCATGATGAGCTAAGTCATTTGTCCCTAGGTGGACAATTATGTCCAGCTTAGACTCCCTTGCAGCTGTTCTCGTGATCCTGAGGATGCGCTTCCTGTCCCTCCAAGCCATGGCACCAGGCAAGCACCTTACTTCAGTTTTCCCAGCTCCCCCCAGTTCTATATCCCTAATAATTGAGTCCCCACCAGGAGCTGCTTCCTTTCCCTGTGGTGTCCTCTGCCTCCTTCCTGTGGGCCTCCCTTGTGACAGTTGTCATCAGTCTTCTCTGTGGGTGCATCCATAGGGGAGCTATGCTCCCCCAGAATGGTATATGGATTGTGGAGTGGAACAACTGACTGGGTGTGCCTCTGTTCCACCATCGTCACCCTCCCTGAGCCCACTGTGGTCCAACTGCTGTGCTTTCTTCACAACCTCTGAGGTAGTGGTGGTGGTCCTAGTGCTCCCTGGATGGGGGAGGTTCCCTTCCTACTGTCCAGTGTGGCCTGGGGGAAGGTTTCCTTACTACTGTCCAGTGCAGCCTGAAGATGATCAACTTCCTCCCTCAGGGCAGAGAGTTGTCTGCAAATAGGGCAGCATCTCAGCCTCCAGAAAGACTCCTGGAAGACTGCTGCCCCACAGCCATTACATTGCACTACTCCCCACATGTTTATCTACTTTTTTTTGTTTGTTTGTTTTTGTGTGTGTGTGCGTGTGTGATTGGTTATATAGAAATATATATATATATATTATACAATGTGTATGCTTATATTGTTAGTGCAGTGTGCTAGAGAGGATATGACAGTGATATGCACCTTGCACTCTTGAGAAATGATGTCAGAACCTCAGGTATAAAGGAACTATTTCCAGGGGTGGGGTGGGTGTGGTGAGGGGTGGGAAGGATTGGGCCTAAACTGTGCCCTCACAAAACAATCAGCTAAAAGCTCTCACCCACCACTGTGATGAGTGCCTTCCTGTCAGCAAGATACCCTACACAACAATTTGACAGAGAAAATACCCTGCTAATCAAACAGAGAAAAATCCAGACATCCAATACAGACACAGGTAAACCTCTCCAGCCCCAAGACAGCCTAGTGGTTTGTTAGCCACAAAGGAAAATCAAATATGCAGTTATTTCAGCCCTTCTGAGGATGCTGACAAGATAAGCAGTTTTGAAAACCCCCTTCCTGAATTAAAAACTAAAATAATTAAACACAAAGCAATACCTCTGTAAAAGTGAGGAAAACTTCTCTCAGATGTAAGCAAGAGAGAGAGAGGATTAGTTACAGATATTTAGTCCAATATAGTATATCCCACGCAGCTTCTCAGTTGTTTCAAAGCACACAACTTGGAAGAAGATGGACTTCTGTCTGAAACAGGGTCACACCAGTAGTTTATAGTAATTGAACAATGCTGAAATGGTCAAGCTAGACAATTGGCTGTGATGCAGACCTCTGACTTGTGAAGACAATTTCCCCACCTCAGGCTATGTCTGGCATCCAATTACAAACTGCAGCCTTTGCTATTCTAACTCACACAACCCCACCAAGTATTCCAAAATATATTGATGCAGATTGTCACAGAATTCTAGTAATCAGTCCAGTTAGCCACAAAGGAAAATCAAATATGCAGTTATTTCAGCCCTTCTGAAGATGCTGACAAGATAAGCAGTTTTGAAAACCCCCCTTCCTTAATTAAAAACTAAAATAATTAAACACAAAGCAATACCTCTGTAAAAGTGAGGAAAACTTCTCTCAGATGTAAGCAAGAGAGAGAGAGAGATTAGTTACAGATATTTAGTCCAATATAGTATATCCCACGCAGCTTCTCAGTTGTTTCAAAGCACACAACTTGGAAGAAGATGGACATCTCTGTCCATCTTTCAAGCTTCTCCAGGTTCCTCTTCATTTTCTGCACCCCTTCTGGAATATTCACCCTGTTGCAGATCTTGGTGTCATCTGCAAACAGGCAGACCTTTTCTTCCAGCCCCTCTGCAATGTCACTAATGAAGACACTGAACCGGACTGGTCCTAGTACTGATCCCTGTGGTACCCCACTGGTCATCCCCTCTCCCAGATTGTACCCCATTTACCACAACCCCTCTGTCTCCTGCCTGTTAACTAATTCCTAACCCAGTTTACCACCTTGTCTCCCATGCCCAGACTACCCATCTTGTTAATCAGCCCTCTATGTGGGATGGTGTTGAAAGCTTTGCTGAAATCCAGGTAGGCGACATCTCCTGCCCCTCCTTGATTAAGTTCCCTTGTCATCCAATCAAAAAAAAATAATTAGATTCATTTGATATGACCTTCCTGCTATGAATCCATGTTGCTTCAGATCCTGTACACCCCTGGATTCCAAATGTGTCACTATCCTTTCTTTCAGCAGTGTCTCCATGACCTTTCCCACCACTGAGGTGAGGCTGACTGGCATGTAGTTCCCTGCCTCCTCCCTACTGCCACTCTTGTGCAGTGGGACTACATGTGCTCTTCTCCAGTCCTCTGGAATGACACCCGTGTTGAGTGATTCTGTGAACAGGGCTGCCAGAGGCGCTGCTAGTTCCCTTCGCAGCTCCTTTAATATCCTTGGGTGGATGCCGCCTGGCCCCATAGCCTTATCCACCTTCAGCTTTGTGAGTTCTTCCAGAACTCTCTCCACTGTGAATGGACTGGTGTTCACTCCCCCCCATCCATTGCCTCTGTAACCCAGCTATGGTCCTTGATCCACACCCTCCTTAGTGAATACTGAGCAGATGTATTTGTTCAGTTTTTCTGCCTTGTCCAGATCCCTCTCCTTACACGCTCCCTTCTCCCCTTTGAATTTAACAAAGACACATTTTCTACGATTCACTTCTTTCATCAGGATTCAATATATCAGTGATAATATTGGACACAGTGATATTACTCAATATTTCAGCAAAACGTGTCACAGTTTTGATTATTCCATCTAACTCTTTTTTCATTAATTATTTCTAAACCTTCCATATTTCTATTTAGATCTTCAGTTATCTCTGAGAAATAGTATGCATTCAATACTATCACAACTGGTGCATGTGAAGAATCTGGTTGTTCTATTATTTTTAGATCATGGGTTATTTTTAATGTCTGGAAGTTAGCACAGGACAAGTCTATAATGGAAGAGGATAATGGACCCATATACTGTAAGTAAATTCCCCATTTTGATCCCTGGGCAAACTGCCATTAAGCAGGCAAAAGTTCTCATTCGACATTAATTTTGGTCATTACATCTTCTGATTCAGTTCGCCCTGGGATTAATTATCTGAAAGACTGCATTAATTCATAATAAAGATGTTCTTGTTTCTTATTTATATTAATCCTGGCATTATGATCACCTACTATTAAAATCTCCTCGTTTTCATATTTATCCATTAACTCTTTTTTGACTGATTCATACTGTATCCAAATATCCATAAATTGTTTATTATTTGGAAGAAAATAATTTGTTTATAATTACCAATTTTAGATTCTCTCCAACCAGTCTTAAAATAAGTATATACTGTAGTCTGTTGAGGAAGAAATTACCATACCTGTCAAATTCAGAGACGTTTTAATGTACAGTATATAACCATACCTGCTTTATTACATCCATATTTTTCTCCCTAATAGTTGGAATAACATATGGAGTAAATCCTGATATTAAAGGAGTATTAGAGGACCAGGTCTCATATTTCACCAGGAATTCTCTAGTTTCATTATCAGGTAATTTAAATGAAAGGCCTTCAATATTCCTAGATATAAGCTTTATTTTTTCTTCCTTACCCTCTGGATTACCTATCACTAACTGCTTTTCTCTTTGTCATTTGGATGGAATTGACTGCAAGATTGAAAATCTATTGTTCAACTCAATTATTGATCTTTCTTTGTTTTTAGAAGATTTTGTCAAATTATAATTAGAATCAGATTCTGTGTTTAAGATGTCAAAGTTTGTTATGAATATCTACAACATATCCAATGCATGTGAATATTTTAGGACCAAGTCATCAAGCTTTGAGCCTTTAAACATAATATCTAACTGTAGAGTATCTGAAATACCCTTATTGATTTTAATCCAGGCTACAGAACTAGGGGCAATTTTCACCTTGAGTGACCGAGAAAGAAAGACTGCCAGTTTCTGCATCACATTTCTTATTATCTCTCCCCAATTTGTCTTTCAACCAAAAATACAGAGTGTCCTGTTTTCCCAGGATAACTTGTTTCCAAGTTCATATTTTGCTATTATCTTTTGGACTCTGTTCATTCTATTTATATCCTCATTTCTTCATCTGTTTTAAGTGGTAATTTCAGATATTTCATTGTTATTACCTGAATGTCTTGGACTTTTAAAGAATCAGAAATCCTGATTCCCAGTGTCTGACAAAAAGGTGCTTGATCTCCTATCTTAAATGCTAATTGTTCATTACCTGGATATAATAGAACACAATCCATTACTGCTGGGTTTGGTGGGTGGGCTACAAATACTTACCTTTCTTCCTCTAGGATGTGCAAAATAAATTTAATCCATTTTAACAGTTTTTCTGAAGTTTACTGTTCTAAAGGGCCCATTTCATACATCTCTAACAGAAAGTCGATCCCTGTGGATAAATCCTCCTGTGTTTTGTCATAGGCATCAAATGAAATGAGTACATTAGGTGAAGCTTCACCATCAGAATTCTTCTTTATACCTTCTCGAAATATTTGTCCTTTCAGGCCTCCTTTGACTTCTCCCTTGACCAAACGTTCCTTATTCTTCGCAATAATACCTCCATTTAACTCTTGTTTGGGCAGTTCCTCAGATTCCATGCAGTGATTTTCCTTATATAGTCCAACTAACTTTATATATTTTTGTATTTGATATTGAGTTTTCTGCTCACTCATGTTATCTGTTTCCCTTATATTTTGGTGATACATCTTTTCTTTTTCTGCTTCTTATTTTCCAATTGTATTTGTTCTTGCTTTAATCCTTTCCTTTTTCTTATTTGTATTTTAGATGCTGTCTTAATATTTTGATTAGATTTCTGTTTTTTCTTTTACCTTTTTGAATTTTCTGATCTTTCATTGGACTCAACTTTTCTTCTCTCCTATATGCTGATGTTTCATGTTGTTCTATAATAAAAGGAGGTGGTAAAGACACTTACATTGCTTTATTGGCATGTTTTTTAAATTCCCCTCCTTTATAAATATAGCAAGATGAGTCAGAATGTATTGTTTGTTTCCTCTCATTTGCTTTAGAACAGCCTGATTGAAAAATACATCAGCTGTCAAATTAGAAATGTCATCCTTAAGTGCTCCCAGATTTTCCAAAATTACTACATTGGCAAAATATGGGTTTTTAATTATTTCCAACATTTGGCTGGAGAGAGTGGAAAAAGAAACAACATTTCCTTCATTGGTAAAGAAGTCTTTGTTATATTCTATACTTGTAGGATCTGTTATAATTTCAGTGCTCATTTTTCCCTCGGTGAGCCTTTCAAAGGAATAAGATCCATTGGGAGTTATTTTATCCCTTATTCCCTCCTCTAAACCAGGTGTTACCAGTTTCTTGAGTCCAACTATAACCTGGCCAAGATTCTGTATGACAGATGCAAGATTATCAGGATTCTCTATCTCATTATGTTTCGGGTCACCCTGACTCTTGCAGGTGTCTTTCTTATGCAATATCAGAGATTTAATGTATAAGCTGTACAACTAGATTGTGTTAATTTCAAAGAAATCATTTATGAATTTGATAGATCAAGATTTTGTATATAACTCGAGTTGTCCAAAATTGAAGTCAAATGATTATGTGACTTCCAGTCTTGTGCAAATAAAGATAAACCATCCCCTATTTGCCTTGTTTTATTATTGAATAGAGCTTCCAGATTGGGTGAGTTTTCCAAATCAGTATACTTTGATGAATTTGCTTTGGGCTAATTTTCAACAGATTAAAGCACCTTGTTCCACCTGATGACCTTCCAATGTTAGTGCACACATTTGTGACCTCCCACTTTGACTATTGCAATGCTCTATACCTAGGGCTTCTGGAGGGGGGGATCTTCATTGCCTGCAGCTGGTGCAGAACACAGCAGCCAGATTGTTGATGGGTTTGTCAAGATCTAGCCATGTCATGCCTATGCTCCGTGAACTGCACTGGCTGCTGGTGAGGTGGAGGATCACCTTAAAGGTCACTTTGCTGACCTATAAGGCCCTACACAGACAGGGGCTGCATTATTTGTAAGACCTTATTCATCCCAACTGCCCCTCCACCTGCTCCACTCCACCAATGGGGGATTGCTGGAGATTCCCAGGGTCTGCTTAAAGACCTCAGGGGTCAGAGCTTTTTCTTTTGTGGCCCCAACCCTGTGGAATTCTTTACCTCACTGGATTAGAGACTGCCTGTCCAGTGAGATTTTTAAGTCCGCATTAAAAAAAATATTTGTTTGACTTCACATTCTTGGATGTTGGTTAATGCACAAATCAGTATTCTGCCTGTTTTTAACTTTGGCTGTTTTTATGTTGATTTTTATTTTATCCTGTATAAGCATTTTGGCATACGAAAAGTGCTCAATAAATAAAGCTTGATTGATTGATTGATGTCCCCATGTTCTGCATACTATTCCCCAGCTTCCTATTAGTCAATTATGTTACTACCACAGGAGTAGAGGTTGATGGAGAAATATGTGATTCATTTCCTTCATGAAAGGTGCCCTTAAAAAATTTGTAATTTTTGATTGTTTAAGGGATACCTTTTCTGTACTTTCCTTATTTTCCATGATTTTATGTTGAAAGATCAGTTTTTTCTTTTCAGTTTCCTTTTGTCCACATCCTCAGTTTGCTGTATTTCTTCTGACAAAGAACTATGTTTCCCACTTTGAGTACTGGAAATGTACTTCCCTCAGAGTACTTTAAAAGAGCCATTTAGCTGTTAAGTTGAGTGTAAGTGTAAACTCTCTGCACCATGACATTACTTCAGCATCCACCTTGGACTCTTTCAAGGCTAAACTTAAGCAACAGCTAGTTGCTGATGCCAGTTGTGACTGCTTCCAATAACCTTCTTTCCTGTGACCAGCACTTATTCTAACCTTATGCTATCCTGACCTTGTGCATAACTGTTCTTAGCATGTAAATAACTGTTCTAAGTTGCTAATCATTCTCCTTTCACATTTCCTCTTGATCCCTTCCACTCTTTCCCCTCACTCCTCTATGGCTTTCCCCATTCCCCTTCTCCCCCATTATATCTCCTGATCTCCTTTGCTCACTTTAAAATGCTTTGTCCCATATCTTCACACCTCTGAGGAGGCCCCTGGCTGATGCCATCCCTTACCTTGTTGACTATTAGATATTAGGCTAAGTCTCTTCTCATTTTCCTGTAAAGGGTTGTTTCATAAGACCCCACCCCCTCTAATGGGACCCTTTGAATTCCAGGTTTTAATCAAATATGCACCTTGGCATATATTGTACAATGCCACATGTACTGGAACTTCTCTAGTTATACACTCTTGTAATGTTTTGTATAATTCCTTGTTTTTTTTGTTCTCCATCTCATACTCTTCCAATATGTATTGTCATCTGATGTGGAATCTATGAAATGAGCTTGTTCTCAAAAGTGTTATCTGAAATTTCAATAAATAAATAAACAAAGTTTAGGTAAAAACCTTTTATACCATAAATAGCCTTATGTCTAAAAGAGGCCTCTCAAAACTTGGATAACATCAGTTCCTGTAAAAGAAAAGAAACTCAAAGTCCATTAGGTCCTCTTTGTCCTCCAGTGCCCAAAATAAACAGTTCTTTAGGGACCACTTGCTTCTGATGCAACTGCTTAGGCAACTTGAATCCTTATTTATATTTCCTCTTCCAGGACAGACAGCACACTTTCCACTTCTCTGTGGTATTTTGAAGGTCATGCAAAGTTCAAAATCAGGCAAAGCCTGGCAAAGCTCTTATATTCTTTCCTTTGTTTTAACCTTTATCATTCCCTTTCCCCTTCCACACATGTAGAGCTCCTGAAAATATAAAATTGAGAAATGAATACTCAGAACTACAGCCAATCAGAGTCAATTAATTATAAATTAGTCAGCTGGGTATCCTTACAATTAGTTAATAACAACATATTTAATTATCAAATATAGTTTATATGACTACATACACCCACTATCTTAATAATTCATCTGTCTTTAAAATCTTAAGTGTCTAATCACTCCAAAATGTGCTTTTAATAAATATTCCAGTTCTAAATAAACAAGATCAGCATATAATGCTATCTGGATCTGACTCCAAAAAAACTTTTAAATGTTATCCTTAAATTGCTTTTAGTGCATTTATTTAATATATGTATTCTATTTATATTGTATATATATATATATATATATATATATATATATATATATATATATATATCTACATACATATATATATATGTATGTATATGTATCTTTATGGCAAGACCTAATGATGTTATTTATTGATTGATTGATTCAATTGTCCTACAATTAAATAATGTTATTAAATCATATTCTGGAATATCAGGAGGGTTCCTGAAACTGTCCTGTTCATACACTTTGCTTACAACAGTTAACCAATTTTAACCAAATCTTCCTAAGTACCGTCTAATAGAAATGTTAAACTTTTACATTCATCCTCCTTGACATCCTTGTTTTTAATAACCACAATATACCTTCAAAATAAGGATGCTGGCAAGGTATCCTTTTACAGGTAAAATTACTGTAGGAGTATAATATCTGCACCTCTTTCCAATAGCAGTATTTGAAGCCAGTGAGGCTAAAAAAAGAGAACATAAAAATGTCTCAACTTCTCTTTAAAATATAAAGATGTATATAAAGGTTTAAAAACAAGTAAGGGTTTTTAAGCCCTGCTTAACATGTTAAGACAGGTTACTGAAAAACCACCTTTGTGTTTTCCAATTGGCAGGAAAATGTTTTATCAGACATTATTGTTGGCTAAAAAAAACAAATTTTTCTTACATACATAATCAGTGTGATGGTTAGCTTAATAAGTATAATTTCCTTCAGCCTGCTAAGATACTTTTACCGATACTCCTTCACAAATGCCAACTACAAACTACTTCTTGATGATTCAGAGATGGTGCAGATCTCTCAAAGAACACCTGTACATGTGCAGTATTAGTGTTCTGAAGTGGTCATATCACCTCAAACGTAGTAATATTTTAAAAGCACATGTACCTAGGTATAATCATGGATCGGAAATATTTGTAAAGAAGAACCTGCCATCAAAATAACTTATGTATAAGTAAAGCATAAAAGCATAGACATGCATTACATTAAGCACATTACATATTTTCATTCCTTTCAAGCACTCTAGTATTAAGACGTGCTATAGTAGAACACTGTAATACAATGGGCATGCTGTCTGAGAAATTGTCAGGAAGAAAAGGATGAAGAGAGGGAGGTTTGGGTTTAGAGTGGGAGATGAATTATCCCTCAGTCATTTTTCTGACTCTCCCCTGAAACAAATTTCACTCTTATCTTCCTTTCTCCTTCTCTCCTCTCTGAAAAACCATTAGGACACTCCACCATCTCTGCTTTACAGGCTCCTTTACATGCTCATCTGCCTTCACTGTCTCCATTCTCTCCATTCACTATATCAGTGATATTCACCATCCACAGGGCTTATTGTTGTTGGCACTCTCCGGGGCTCCTTACCACCATAGACTCCCAAAGAGGAGATTCAGCAGCAAAACCATCAATACAGTGAGACATTTGTATGAAACAAGTTGGACTGGAAAGGCTGTGCATTGGTCAGAAAAACTGGAATACTCAAAGATATTAATCAAATATCTTTCTATCCTTTAGAGCCAGCAGTGGCATACCTGCTCTAGCCAGAAAAAATGCCTTGTACAGCCCTGCTCTTGGCACTCCCTCTCAGCAACACAGTGTTGACCGTCACACAAGTAGATACATAGGAGACAATATGACAAGTCAAAGGAGAACAGTGCATTCAACTCCTGGGTCTGTGCTATCACAAGTGCATAATTAGGCACCACCATAGGGCAGGTATCAGCTAAGTGTAATCTCAGTTTAATGTCATAGTTATTCTGTCTTACTGTTTATATGCTTGATTATAGTACTAAATAGAGGAGACTGTTGCTAACAGTACCTTGCAAGCCTCAGAGGGAAGATAGCCATTAGACACAGGCACCAATAAAACTGTCACTTTATTATCAATCAAGCAATATTTCCAAATAAACTCCTTATAAATGCAAATAAAGTGTAACCACCCAAATTATTCTACAGGATTGTCAATACAAAACCTGGAGAGAGGGTTACATCATCTTTACTTACCTTAGTAGGGAAAGTAACTTTAACTTAGCAAACAGACAGATTTACAAAAAAATGAGACTGCCTGTTTTACTCAATTGGAGGCTCATCGCAATGACTGTCAGCCTGTCTCAGCCCAGTGTCCCCACTGCCACAAGCTGAAACCTGATCTCAAATGACCTTGTGCTCCTCTGTGAAGGAATTTAGCAGAGAAGCTACAGTATAAAAAAAAGTTCCCTTATAGCTGTGCTTTAAGACTGTTCAGCTGCTGATTTAAGGCTGCTGCCTGGAGAACTACATAAAAAAATCATTGAAGACTTTAAGAAGTATGGGAGCACTACACCCCCAGCAAGAAGGCATTGGTTGTGTTCTTTAACACTAAAAGAAGCTGCCTGTGCTGTTTACACTCCACAGATTGTAATTTGAGGTGGCAGGAAAATGCTACATACAGGAAAGGAACTCTTTCTCTCCCCCCACCATCAGCGTAGTGATTTCAGGTAGTGGAATGACTGTGGGTCAACTCCAAAATTATGCTTTGGAAGTAGTCTGACGTGCCCTTTTTCCCAAGTGATAGAAAGAAGTCTGCAGGGCTCTGCCCCTGCAGCCATAAAAATCAAGAGAAACTGGTGTTACAAAGTGCATGGAAGACATCTTTTGAGTGGGTAGCAGCTAGCAAGAAAGAACCCCTGTATGCTTTCTGCAAGACATATGGATGTGACATCAGCATCAGCCATTGTGGGCAACATGATATGCAAAGAAATGAATATTCTCAAAAGCATCAACAGAGCCGGAAGCATGCTGAAGAAAAGAAAATGACCCAGTTTTTCCAGCCACAGACAACAAAGGTGTAGAGACTGAGGTGGCATTTGTAAACACGTTAGCAGAGCACAACCTCTCATTTACTTGTGCAGACCACATACTGAAATTCATCATGAAGCACTGCACAGAACAAGAGGTAGTGAAGAAGATGAGCTGTGGGGCAACAGAATCCGCCTGTATTGCCAGAGATGTCCTGGGTCCAAGCTACCAAGAGACTTTATCTCCTCTTTGTTGTCAAGTACCATTTTGCATCTACATTGACCAAAGCACTGACATGGGTGAGGAAGAACTATTGGTCATCCTTGCTGGTTTCTCTGATATTCAGAAAGGAACCAACATCATTCATTTTCTAGATATGCCACCATGCACTTATGGGACTGAACAAGCAATGTTTGATTGCATAATGAATACCCTTCAACAGTTGGACAGCATTGTATTTTCATCTGATAAAGACTCTGCAATAACTGGAAAGCATAACCCTGTTTTTTCAAGACTAAAACAAGCAAACCCCAGCACAATGAATGTGGGATGTCTGTACCATCTGTTGGACATTTGCTCAAAATCAGGGATCAAAGCACTGGCCTTGCCAGCCCGGTGGCACTGAAGGTTGAGGCACTGGATGCCACACCTTGTGCCATGCCGGTGACCCAAGTTTGAGAGTGACCTATGGCTCTGGGGGTTGGCAGGGGATGGATTGGATTGAGCACCTGGTGGGCTGCTCTCCTGTCTGGGGGAGGGCATTGGGAGGCCCAGCAGTTTGGAGGACCCTGGTTGAGATTGGGGGTGCTGCAGAAGCATGGGTGGCACGTAACAGCGTGCTCGACGCTGGCAGGGTTGCCTTGCACCAAGCATCGGGGGAGGGTGCACACACAGTGGGGAGAGGGGGCAGAACAAGGAAAAAACCCTGCTCGCAGGGATAGATAATGGCACCTATCCTCCATGCCCAGCACCGGGTCCAATTCGGCCATGCCTCATCACTCCTCCACCTGGGCCCCGCCCGCTTGCCAGAGTCTGCCTTTCTAAGAGAGCCCTAGGAAGGAGTCAGGCTACCCTTCCCAGGTGGGTCAAACTGGGGGTGCTGGCAGCGGGGGAGAGAGAGGGCACAAGACCGCAGAGGACCTCAGGCAGGCAGGAACAAAGAGAGGATGCCTGAGAGAGTTCCCTCGAGCCACGACTGGAGGGAAAAAGACTTAAAAAAAAAAGCACTGGCCTCACCTGTAGAAGATCTAATTTTGAATATTCACTGCCATTTTTCCTCAAGCTCTGTATGCCACCAGCAGCTGAAGGACTTTTCTCTCCTTTTGGACATTGATCCATTAAAAATGATAAAACATGCACGAATAAAAAGGCTGAGTTTAAGCAATGTAGTTCAAAGAATGATTGACATGTGGCCAGCTCTGCTCTCCTACTTCTTGTCTTTTAAACCTAGCGGTACCAAAATGAACCTAATAGCTGACCACCTGAGCAGTCAGCCTTTCTCTTTTTAAATATGCACTTGAACCACTCTGTTAGTTTAATAGAAAGCCTCAAAGTAGAGAGAGCCAGCTGATGACTGTCCAGGGGAAAATCTGAAAATTAATAAATCTGTGTGGCGGGAGGTCATGTTAAACAAATCTGATAGACTTTTTTGACTGAGTGACCAGGGAATTAGATCAGGGTGGTGCAGTAGATGTGGTGTACCTAGATTTCAGTAAGGTCTTTGACACTGTTCCACATAGGAGACTCATAAACAAGCTGGGCAGCCTGGGAGTGGGTCCTAAGGTGGTAAAATGGGTAAGAAATTGGTTGAAGGATAAAAAACAGAGGGTGGTGGTAAATGGAATTCACTCCGAGGAGGAGAGGGTGACCAGTGGGGTGCCACAAGGATCCGTAATGCGGCTGGTCCTCTTCAATGTCTTTATTAGTGACATTGCAGAAGGGCTAGAAAGGAAGGTATGCCTTTTTTGTAGATGACACAAAGATCTGCAACAGGGTTGACACTCTGGGGGGGGTGGACAGAATGAGGAAGGATCTAAGTAAGCTTAAGGAGTGGTCAAGAGTGAGGCACTGCAAAGAAGTGCAAAATCATGTACTTTGGGCTCAGAAACCCAGGAGTGGAGTGCATGATCGGGGGAGCAGTACTGGTGACCACCAAACAGGAAAGGGACCTGGAGTAATATCTGATCACCTAAAAGTGGTCAAGCAGTGTGACAAGGCAGTGAGGAGAGCCAGTGGGATGCTGGGGTATAGAGGGAGGGAAATCACCAGCAGAAAGAAGGAGGTGATACCTCTGTACAAACCATTGATGAGACCTCATCATGAATACTGTGTCCAGTTCTGGAGGCATCATCTCCAGAAGGACATAGACAGAGTAGAGGCGGTCCAGAGAAAGGCAACTAAAATGGTGCAGGGTCTGCACCAAAAGCCTTATAAAGAGAGACTAAAGGACCTCAGTATGTATATCGTGGAGGAGAGGGAGAGGGGGGTTATGACAAAGACTTTGAAATACTTCAAATACTTCACAGGTATAACTAAGGTTTATGACAGAAACATTTTTCAAGAGAAAAAGATTCTCGAGAAGAATGGGACATGCTATGAAGCTGGAGGAGGGTAGACACAGAGGAAACATTAGAAAGCACTTCTTCACAGAAAGAGTGGTGGATGTATGAAACAACCTCCCAGTGGAAGAGGTGGAGGCAAAGATGTTAATGGAATTCAAAAATGCATGTGATAGGCATAAAGAAACTTTAGTGGTTAAGAAAAGGTTGGTAAAGCTGGAGATCAAGTATGGTCTGCGGTATTACACTAGGTAGGGAAAATGGGCAGGCTAGATGGGGCAAGCAGTCCTTATCTGCCATCAGTTTCTACGTATGCAAGCAGACTTCTGCAACCTAAGGCTGGAGTCAACTTGTACAAAGAGAATGAAATTATGGGTCTCAAGAAGGGACATTTTCCTGTCACTAAAAGAAATACGTGCTGGCTCAGAAGTGCATGACTATACGGCAGCCAATGAGGATATTATTGTAACACCAGTGGAACATAACATTTTCCAGACAGCAAAGTCATTTTACTCCACTGTGTTACAAAAAATGTTGATAAAATTCCTTCTAAAAAACAAAGTCCTGAAAGATGTGATAACACTACTGAATCCGTCACTAACGTTGAAGATGTCTGGCAGTACTGTAGTAAACCTGGGCATGCAGCTTGGTGTGTGTAATGCAAATCCTGAATATGAAGAACTACAGAATGAATCTGACACAGGCCTTTAGTATGGTCAGAGAAGTCAAAACTGAAACACATGGTCAGAAATATTAAAACTTGAACTGAGGCAATCATTGAATTCAAATAATTTGAACTCTTTGATCGCAATAAAAATGAATGAAGACGGAATATTGCTCTGACGTAAGTCATCCAAAGTAAGTTCTAGAATCTGCAGGAAAAGCAACTATGGCATTAAACAAGGATCACTTTAACATGAGGTGAAAGAAAATTATATTTTTTGTAAACTTTATTTAAAAGTCAGCATAATAGAATAATAATGTACGGACAGTGTCTGTTAACCCCAGTTTTCAATCAGTTTATAACCTGATAATCCCATTGCTATGACATCAGTACGCTGCAAACCTTGTTTAACTATGTCATAATGATGGGATTATAGGATAGAATGTCACCGCCTGTCAAAATTCTTGGAAAGGTGATCTGCTGCTTGGACATTCATTCAAAACACACATTCCAGTCAAAAAGTTACATACCTGCTTCAGTATAGATCACAGTGACTAATTTCAGCACTTCATTTTATCAACATTCAAACTAGGAAGTATTCATAGCTGAGCAGGAGAACAAATTCACAGTGAAAAAAACTATTTTTTTCCACAGTGGCTAGTTTTTCCATACACTATAAAATACAATGCCTAAGTAACGGTGGTCAACCACAGACGTAATCACGTCTCGCAGTTGCCATAACAACTTTATACCTCTCAGGCTGCACTCTCGAGGTTTACTTGGTTGTCCGGACAACTGCTTGAGGTGATTACATCATGGTTAACCTCTGTTACTCAGGCATTGTCCTTTAATTATCAGATGCATCAATACATTTGTCAAAGACCTGGATACAGAGAACAGACATTACACATAGTAAAAATTATCAACCTGTCAGGCAAGAAGAGCTCTGGGGAAAATCCCCCTGAACTAGATGAATACTTGCACAAGGCTTGGTCGTATTATTAACAAATATGCTAAACCCATGACTTCAAAACTAGTCAAGGGCAATTACAATAACAGAGGGTCTAAATATGTTGTTAAAATCTTAAAAAATAATAGCAAACTCCTCTAATATGTCTACATAATCAGATGCATTATAGCCATAATCCATTGGAATATCAGTGAACCCCAGCCCTGCTCAAATCCCTTAAAGGTAACTGTAAAACCAGCCAAAAGATGGTTGTTGTTTTTGGTTTTGTACCAAAAAAAATGGTCAAGTCTCCAGTTTTTCATTTCACTGTATAGTCATGCTGAAGGTTTTTTTTTTCTGTATGTACTAGAATTTAAAATGTGCGCATGTGTACATAGTTTTTTCATTTTTGGCTGTCTGTGCCAATTTGTAATCAAATACATATAAAATAGAATTGTAAATGACCGAAAGTGAAGTTTCCAAAGATTAATGTCATGTGTCACATTATGTTCTTTACTGCATTATAAATATTTAGGAAGTATATTAATTTCATACATTTAAATAGATACAAAGATTGTGGCACTACCGCTGCACTATATATTGAGTAAAACATGGAGTCCCTGATTTTGAGCAGTTGTGCCTGATTTTAATGGATAGTGTCTCTCATCTGGAACCTGTTAGGTTGAGAAGTATGGTGGTATAGATGACCGCCAAGCAGGAAAAAGACCTGGAAGCAATCATATCAGATGGCCTAAAGGTGACCAGGCAGTACAATAAGGCAGTTGGGAGGGCTAGTGGAATGCTGGGGTGCTTAGGGAGGGGTATCACAAGCAGGAAGAGGGAGGCGGTATTGCCTCTGTACATATTGCTGATAAAACTCACCTAGAGTACTGTGTCCAGTTCTGGAGACCACATCTCTAGAAGGACATAGAGTTTTGGCAGTCCAGAGGAGGGCAACTAAAATGGTGCAGTGTCTGCATCAAAAGCCCTACAAGGTGAGCCGGCCCAATGATGCAGAGGGCTGAGGTGCTGGACATCTTACGTCATGTCACATCACACCGGCGACCTGGGTTTGAGAATGGACTTGGTTTGTTGGGGAGCTGGCACGGGGGGGGGAGGGTGAGAGCAGGATTGAGCAACCGAAAGGCAGCTCTCCTCTCTTGGGGTGGCTGTCATCCCCCCTTAGTTCTACTGCCACCAGGTGGCGGTCTGGTGGCTAGCGTAGGCAGGAGGGGGTGACAAGTTGCAGGAGGGCACCTCGGGGTGCGGCGTGTGCATGACTCCACATGTGGATGTGTGCAGCCGAAGTACGGGGCACGTGAAAAATGGAGAAAAAAATGGATAAACAGAAAACAGAAAAAAAGCCATACAAGAAGAGACTAAAGGACCTTAATAGGTACACATTGGAAGTGAGGGGGGATATGCTAGAGACCTTTAAAGACTTCATGTGGGTAAATAAGGTAAAAGAGGGAAGCATGTTTCAGAAAACAAAAAAAGGTACTCAAGAACAAGGGGACATGTTACAAGGCTTGAGGGAGGTAGATTCAGGAGATATGTGAGGAAGTCTTCTTCACAGAAAGAGTGGTGTATTCCTAGAATAGCCTTACAGCAAAGGTGATGGGGGTGAAAACAGTGGTGGGGTTCAAGAATGCATGGGACATGCATGATAAGATGGAATCTCAGTGAAAGGAAGGATGGGAGAAAGAGCCAGAGATCAAGCAGGGTCTGCAGTCATACTGTAAGTAGAGAAAATGTGCAGAATGGGTGGGCCAAGTGGTCTTTATTTGCCATCAGATTCTATGGGCCAGAATCTCAAAGCCTCCCTGAATGGTGCAAGGGGCTTGCATCACAAGGTATGGTGCAAGGTGCGGCTTGCACCAAAAAGTGTGCCAGGAACAATTCTCAAATGCAGCCTGTGGCAAATGCTACAGGGGGCCTGTGCCACCCTGGCAGCACGAAATGGGCTGTAGCATGGTGCTAGTGGGCTTGTGGCAGATACAAGCTGCCATATTCCCTAAATCAGGATTCTCTAAACCCTCCTAGAGGGTACATTTCCAAGTACTGTTAGATCAGCTGGGGGCTGGTCTAAGGGTACTTAGAAGTCATAATTTATTTATTATTTGGGTTTTGGTAACCGGGTAAGTCCACTGGGACATTTACAATCCCTTTTTCAGGGTCAACCTGGGTAGAAACAAGCAAATACAGAACAGTACAATGAAACAAGCAAATACAGTACAGTGAAATAAAACAAGACATACAGAAACAAGATTGCAAAAATAGGCATACAGTATGAGGAGGTATAAAAAGAAATTATACATAAAAATGACAAAGCATAATAAAGGTATATACAATCTTCACAATATTCAAAGATGCTAGGCTTATACAATTGAGTTTCCAGGATACAGTCCTAATAGCTGAGGGAATAAATTATTGGAACAAGGTAAGTGTGGAAGGGAGCTGTCAAGGAGCGTCTACTGTAACAGCTGATTGTACATTACATGCTCTTTGACAGCTCAGTTGGCAGCCGGCCATGGTAGAAAGCAGAGCACTGTGTTGGTCACCAGCTTTGAAATGGGATTGGGGGAGTGGGGGGGTGTACTACCTGCTGGGGTGGGGGCCCCTAGACACCAGGGACTGTTGGGTATTGTTGGATGGGGTACTCGGGAATGGTAAAGGGGACCACTGGACACCAGGGCAGTACTGATAGTTGTATATATCGGATCAGAGATGGGGGGCCTCTAGATAATGCAGCAATACTGATAGTTGCAAATATGGGATTGGGGATGGGGAGGGGGGGTACCACTGGACACCAGGAAATGCTTTACCTACACAGTGTGACTGCCACATGACCATGTTTGCAGCTTGCAGCAAACCTTCCAGATGCACTGTCTGTTTGGTGCATGGCCACAGTTGCTGCAAGCTTCAGGACTTTGCCGGCGGGACCCTCCCTGATAGAAAATCGAGTGTAAGGTCCCTGGTGCACCAAGTTTTGATGCAGATTGTCTTTTGTTGCAACTTGCATCAATCTAAGGGCCCTTTGAGACTCAAGACCTATGTTTCTATGTATGGTAGGAGGCACTACTGTTGTCTAGTACAGTTGCAGTACCATCAGATTAAAGAATGCCAAAAATGAAGAATGCCGCTACTCTCTCACTGTCTCTCATCACTGTTGCTGTCAAGTCTGAGTAATATTCTTTTTTTTTTTTTTTTTACTACAGCCTGCAGGTTGGTGCAGGATATGGGCACCACTGTACTCAGGGTATTTTTTATTTGACAGTGCACAGGCATGCAGACCAGCACCCACCCTCACTGTAGGATCCTTTTCTCTTTCACTCAGTCTCTCTCATCACTTTTATTGCCAAGTCTCAGATTTTATTTTTTTTACTGCAACATGCAGGCAGGCACATGACATCGGCACCGCTGTGCTTGGTGTACTTTTTTGAGCAACCTACAGTGCACAGGCATCTGGCCCAGCACCCCACCATTACTGTCTGGTCTCTCTTTTTCTCTCTCACTAAGGCACTGTCTTATCGCTTGTGCTACTAAATCTCAGTATTTTATTTTTTACTACAGCCTGCTGGCAGTCACAGGACATGGGTACCACAGGGCTCAGTGTATTTTTTTGGCAACCTACAGTGGCCACCAGCACCCCACACTCACTGTCTGGTCTCTCTCTTCTTCTCTCACTCAGTCTTTCTCTAAACTGTCAAGTCTGTTTTAAGCAGGCACAGGCCAGGTGGCACTCTCACACTCAATCTCTCAGCTTCTTTTCCTTTAATCTGTATTTGCTCTGTCTGTACTATGTTTTCTATTGCACCACCAGAGTCAGCCAGCCAGCCACCAGACACACTGGGCCTGATTCCAGCAGGGGAATGCAAGGCTTGCATCAAGCCTTGCCTCCGACACAAAGGGGATTTCAGATCTGCCAAAGCCCCTTGGACACAGAGCAACCCAATTCTGAAATGGGTGACACATTTGTGACATTTTCCCCATTTTATGGCAGCTTGTGACAAAGGTTTGGTGCAAGTCCCATAAAAGGGGTTCCCCACGGACACAAATGTAGAAAAGGGAGAAGCTGGTTTAACTCATTCTGGACTTACAGCAGGGTTTTTGTGGCAATTGCCTTTTGGAATCTCACTTGCCTCAGTGTTTGATGCAAGTTGCATCAATTACCCTGCTGCAAGCCCCCTGCAGCAGCTGCACACCCTTTCAGAATCAGGCCCACTATCTCTTGCTTTTCTTCTCCAATGTGTCTCTTTACTCTCTTGCTTCTTTTATGTTATCCTTTTTTTTACTGCATAATAACAGCAACATCAGTACTGACACATATGGGCCTGCTCAATAGCCAGCAGTAAAGCTGGGACTCAGAAACAGTCTCTTCTATTTTGAAGGCATGGAACAATTAGTTAGCCAGTATTTTTTGTAACCTTTTTTTCTTTGCCAGCTAGTATTTTTTTTAGCCCCTGCCCCTACCACCTGCCCAAACTGCTCCACTTGTGGTCTCACACTCTTTCCGCTCTGGTCACACTCTCTCTCTCTCTCCACTCTACTCACTGTCCCTCTCTCTCTGTATGTTCTGCAGCAAGATAGGGCTATATATACCCTGAGACAGTATGTCACGTCATCTTCACTGTAGCAGCTTTTAATTGATCACCTGCTGCCAGGTGAATGTGTAGATGCGCTGCATTGAACTTGGCAAGCCAGCAGTTTTCCCCAGCGTGACTGTGTCACCCACCCACTGACCTGTCTCAGACTCAACAACACTCATTTATCCCTGCTGTGGCACTGCAGCTGAGTGCAGCGCGTGCACGCGCGTGCACACACACACACACACACACACATCAAAGCTGTGGGAGGAGGTTTAATACTGGGAGGTGAGAAAGAGTAACAGAAGCACAATTTTGTGCTGAACCATGGACTTGGGACCTGACTCATTTGACTGAGCTCTTATTTAGGAAACAAAATCCAAAGTACCCAAACACACTCACAGTTCAAATATCAATGTATTTATTTTCAATCAATCACATGACGATACCCCTGGCCATACCCATCATTTCACCCAGCGTGGGCTTCTTCAGGGGCTAAGATCTATATTCAATACAGATATATTGATTAAGTGTATTGCCTTAAAGGTTAGCTCAAAACTTTACTATATATTTTCATGTTGGCTCACATTTCAACACCTGCTTTATATCTGGACTTCATAATCATCTGAATTCAGTTAATTACTCCTGATTCAATTGAATGAAAATTTTACTCTTCTCATTTAAGGTAAGCCTACACCAAAGATGGATGCCGTTCCTCACTTACATGTCATTATACTCTCAGTACAAGTACAAAAGTTTTTATTTGTTCAACAAAATGCCATTACAAAATAAATACATACATTTAAAAAATCAGCACAGTTAAAAAATTCAATCAATTATAATGACAGAACTATGCATTGTCCTTAGGCTTTCAACATCATGTCTTGAATTCTGTATACGTCAGTTAAATGTGTTTTTAAAAAAATATACAACATGTCATCATAATAAAAAGAAAACAGTCTTGTTTCATAGATGTATAGAAGCCAAAAATGTGGCTAGTCTATATAATAGTGAATGACCATGCGATGTAAACAATGTTATTATTAGTTGGGAGGGAGAGAGACCAAGGGAAGCTAAAAGGCCACCTAACCAATGTGTCCGGGATTGAGCATACAGAGGACAAAGTAAAGTTATATGTTTGAGATCATCTTCCAAATTTAAACCACATTTACAGTATGGGGTATCAACATTCAATCTTTTTTGTTGATAGTAAATATACTTAGCTTTATGAGATTCAAATCGGAATCTAGTTATGAGTCTTCTTAATTTAGGATTAACAACTTTTAGTAAGTATGGTTCAAGACTGTGTGTTAATTTCATTTCTTTATACCAATGAAAGAATTTTAGTTTGTTCAGTCTTTCCAGATCTTTAGTTATAGCTATATCTCTTACTCTGTTTTTATGATATCTTTCAGTTTAGTCATGGAATAAAAATGAGATTCCCCAATAAGATATGCTAGTCCCAGAAGAAGAATATGTTTCTTAATTTTCTGAATGGATGGAAAGGCAAAGCTCTTTGTGCTATGCTCAATTTCTTCCTTAATGCATGTTCTATGTAAGGAGGACTCAGGAGCATTTAATAAAGTCACAAGAAATATTAGCTGTCTTTCAGTTGCCAAAGTTTGTAGGGATTGTTGTGCCGGTTCTAATCTTAAAACTTCCACTGGGACAGATTGGGATACCATAAGTGTATTCCTATATAATTTGTTCATAGTTTTTTCAAGATTCGTAAGATTGTCAGTAGCTCAGACGTCCGAAGCGTAAAGCATACTGGCATGCACTTTGGCATTTATCACTTTTAGATATCCTTTGACCATGCCTTTACCTAGTTTTGCATTGAACATTTTCAAAGCATTGACAGTAGTGTTTGTTCTAGTCTGTAACATTTCAATATAGTCCTTCCATTTTAAGTTCTGTGAGAATCTAACACCTAGATAATTGTAAAATGTTACTGCATCTATATGTGTTTTAAGAAAGATTCTAGGTAAGATTTTTGCACAGTTACCAAATATTACCCTTTTGGTCTTGTTTTTATTAGTGGTTAAACAGTTTTTATCACATAAATCTGCAAAGTGAATTAATTTTCTTTGAAGCCACAATTTAGAAGTCAAAATTAGAACAATATTGTTTGCATATGCAAGACAAGGAATTTTTTGATTAAGTATTGTGTGAGAATGAAAGTTCGGATCATCCATTGCTAATATTATTGAATTTATGTAAATATTACAAAGTGTCAATGCTAATATGTAGCCGTGCTGAACTCCCAAATTGGTGGAAATTTTATCTGTAGTATCTCCTTGATGATTATACTGTGCAAGAGTCCATGTATTCTGCTGTAGGCTTATTAAGATAGCAAGCAAATCTAGGTCTATTTTAAACTCTACAAGTTTCTGCCATATCAAGGTTCTGCTGATACTGTCAAATATAGAAGACAGGTCGACAAAGCAGCAATAACGTTTAAGATGTTTGATCTTTACATATTTCCAAATTAGATGAAAAAGTACATGGCAGTGCAGAATAGTTGAACGTCCTGCCCTAAGGCCATTTTGTAGGTTACTGATTATTTGTTCCTGTTCTAACCATTCAGTGAGCCTATGAAGTACTATTTTTGCAAATGTTTTGGGGAAATATTAACAAGACTTATGGGTCTATACATAGATGGATTCAAATGGTCTTCTTTTTTGTAAATTGGAAAAATTGTACTTCCTTTCCAACTATCTGGAAATGGATTGCCCTGTAAAAATAGGTTGAATATAATGGTAAGAATAAGAGTCCACCAATCAGAAAATTGTTTATAGATATCTCCAATTATGAGGTCAGAGCCTGGAGCCTTGTTAGATGCCAGGGATGATACTGCATTCCTTACCTCTTCTATAGTAAGGAATGTAGGACATGGAAAGTTTGTGGAAGAAACAGTTATTAATATTGTTTAGTCTGAGGTCTTCAGACTGGGTAAAATATAATGTTATGAAATGTTCTTCCCAAGACTTAGGAGTTATAAAAGCTTCTAGTTTATTGGTGTATGATATAAGTTCTCGGGAGACCAAGGTTAAAAAAACCTTTGATATCCTTTTTGATGACAGTTTTCTGTAGTTTTTCCCACATTGCAGTATTATATTTGTTTTGTTCCTGTTCTAGTATTTTTTTATACATTTTCCTGGCATTATTCAGGATTTTTAAGTTGTTTTTAGTTTTATCTTTTTTTTTTAACTTTCCTAACTAATTTGGACAAATGCTGTTTCTCAGTTTGACAAACATGATTAAACCAGGTAAATGATTTTTTCTTTTGGTGACACATAGTCATGCAGTGGGGTCTAATTAAATCATTAATTTTATCCCAATCTGCAATAGTTTTCTCAGGATTTTCAGAGTTGAGAGTTCCTGATCTATGCCTGTCAAATAGTTGCCCAGAAAACATTTCAGAAAAATTATGAATAATATCAGGTTTCCAATGGATTATTTTTTGCTAATTATTTCAATGTGGTCTTCATTATTTTGGTTGATATTGGTTTGAGGCAAATGCTTTGGCACTTGTACTATAAAGTGTATTGGAAAATGAGAAGAAACAGCCTTGTCCAACACACTTAATTTAATTGATTTTTTTAAAGTTTCTGTATTGATTCAAATAAAGTCTATAACTGAAGAACCAGAGGGGCCCATAAATGTAAAGGCACCTTCAGTGTCACCAGGTACTCTTCTATTAACCAGGTACATATTATGTTCCATCATAAACTTGCATAATTTTTTGCCTCCAGAATGCAGTACTTTATCCATAGATTTCCTATGGTATTGGGCCCTAGGATTCAATATTGGAATGCGTGTTAGTAATTCAGTGTATTGAGTCTTCGATACCACTGATTCATAGTCTGCCACTCTTGTATTAAAATCACCTGCCATCACTATCATATCATGTAGATCTAGTAATTGTTCAAAGCATGTAAGAACACACTGTAAAACATCAGAAGTTTTCTTATTGTGAGGGGGAAGATAACTATTTACAAGTATTTACCAGAATAATTTTTTGTTGATTATTTTCAAGTTCAAGAACTAAAATATTATTTATGTTAACTTCTATTCTTTTGATTTTAAAATCTAAAGAAGTTTTAATATAAGTGAAAAGGCCAGCCTTAAAGCGACCATATTTTTTCAACATATGGGCTGGGACTTCATACTGTGAATAACCTGGCAACTGTAAAGATGTTGAAGAAAAAGCCCATGTTTCTTGAAGACAAATTAGATCAATGTTACTAAGGAATTTTGTAACTTCAGGATCTGCAAACTTATCTGCAGCATTTACAGTATTCCAAGATATTAAGCTAATTTCAAGAATTGCGCTATCTATGGATAACTGTGATTCTGAAGATCCGGGTTGTAGTCATCTAAGCTTCGGGGTGTCGGACAAAGAACAGTCATGATTTTCCCCACTATTAGACTATGCCTCTGTTTGCTTTCCCTGACCATTAAAAACATTATCTATGTTACATTTTAACAGCAAAGGTTTTCAAATATTGAGGAGCAACTATATGTGTGCCAAATATGTACAGTGTATGTGATTTTGTAAGAATTGCAGCTGGTAACATGCAATTCTTTAATGTAAGGTCAATCTGTGATGTCATTATTCTTGAATTGTAAGTTTTATCTTCACAATTGAGCTATTCATTATAAGTAGTTTTAAAGAATGGGAAAGAAGGGTGGATATCTCAGATTTAATTTGATTGTTTGAAAAATTCTGAGCTAGTTCCCATCCAAACATAGAAATGGTCTTACATTTTCATTCATTCGATTGTTGTGACTGATAATTTTCAATAGTTTCTGGAATGTTTTTTAATATAATTCTGACTGTTTGTTGTACCGACAAATTTGGCTGATTTTACATTAAAATCTGTGTCAATAAAATGGGTGCCTTAATTGGGGTACATAAATGTATACCTAACAAGCTAAGGTTATGTTTATTTTCTTTGTTATTAAATCTTCCTTGTAATAAAGTAACACACAGTCTTGAATCTGTTCACTTGGAGATCTCATAGCAAAAAAGTACTGTCTGTTTCTTTAACATGCAAAAGGTATAGGACCCATGCCTTCAATTTATCTGGGGTATCTTCCTTTATTTTGCAATTCCATGGATCTCAATCAAGTTTTCATATTCAGTTTCAGCCCCTTTTCCCAATCCTGTATCATGAATACTAACTTCTTGGATAGGCATATTCTTATGCTGCTGTGAAGCTACTAAAGTTGTAACTCCTGGAGATATACAAGGATCAGCAGTGTCACTGATTAGTAAAAGTTTACTTCTAAGTCCCTTGGTCTCCCTCCCTCTCTTGAATAGTTTTACAATCCATCTGACTAGAAATCTCATCTGTCTAATTGCACTCTTTTCCCAATAATTTATTGTGCTCTTCTCTCTTATTTTGAGTTATGATATTCTCAGTTTTTTAGTTATTTTCTGTATTTCTTTTATTTTTGTGTTTTTTATGTTTTTCGCTCCTAGTTGTATTAGGCTTTTTATTGCACTTACGGTTTTTCCATTTCTGATAGACTTATTTAAGGGATGATTGCATGAATCCTGTTCCCTGATAAAGGGTGCTAGAAGATTTGTTTGGAATGCTTATTGCTTTTCTCAGTAGGTTTTATTTTAGTATATTTCAGGATCTGTGATAACTTTTTCTTCTCTTTGTTATTATTTTTAACCAGTCCATTAAGAATGGTCTGGTTATAAAATACATCAGTTCTGAGGTTCGTCACTTCATCTTTTAGAATTGCAGTATTTTTTAAGATTGCTATGTTGACCAGATAAGGATCTTTTACTAGTTCCAGAGTTTTTTTAATAATGTAGAAGTTGCTAAGAATTTTTCCTAATCAAATACTTTCCCATCAGGGATTCTGGAATGAGAAACAGACTCTCTTTTTTCTTGCTGACCAGCATTCTGAGCTTTGGTCAGAGATGTTTTTTCTTTATTTGACCTGACAGAATTGCAAGCATATTTACTTTGCAAATCTAGAACCAGATTTTTCAGGCCTTCAGTACCTGTTCAGTAACCTCTCACTATAGCGAACCCCGCTATAGTGAAATCTTGGGTATAATGAATGCCCAATGTGGCTCCCGATATTTCAACTGTGGTCAGTGAGTCAGGTGGGCAGATGCTTAAAAACATTTGAAATGTACTACTAAAAAAGATGTTTTTTTTCTTTAACTGCAACACACATTTGTTTCCCCTCTTCTCACCCATCCACCTGCCAGCTTTCCTGCTTGTCAGTTAAGCCTCCCATCCGGTCTTCCACTATCTACCTCCACAACTCACTGCTGCTCTGCATCTGCACTCACTGGTTCCTCTGCTTCCTCTCCCATTTACTCCATACTCTCTCCACTTGCTTTACACTTGCTCCACTCACTCCATACTTGCTGCTGCTCACCATAATATGAATCTCCCACACGGTCTCCCACTATCTACCTTCACAACTCACTGCTGCTCTGCATCTGAATTTGCTGATTCCTCTGGTTCCTCTCCCACTCACTCCACACTTGCTCCACTCGCTCCACACTCACTGCTGCTTGCCATAAAATGAATACTGTAACAGTGGCCATAAAATAAAACAAAGGCAAAAAAGGCACAAAAAAGGCACCAACAGCACAGTAGCACAGTCCCAGTTGCCACAATCTTGCTTGCTAAACAGGACCTCTGAAACTGCAGAAACTGATGTGTGGCCATGGTTTGTGAGTGGAGGGGGTGAGGGGGGTGGCATGTCAGTTAATCGCTATCTGCAGCAGTTTCACAAATGACTAGAACTACTGTACCTACTAGTTACAGGTCTGCAAATAAAAAAATACTGTAAGTGTGTGTATGACCTATGTGCTAGCTCATACTGTAGTAGAGAATTCTAGCATCTCTCGTTGTAATGAATGGGAAGCTATAATGAATGCCAGATATGGCTTCAAGCCATTCATTATAGTGAGGGGTTACTGTAATTAAAACCAGAAAAGAGCATACTTTGACTGTGCTTTGGAACATAAATTCAAGTACTACCTGGAGAGCTACGTTCAGTGTTTTATTCTCACACTCAGGAAGATCCCCAAGTTTCACAAAGTGCAAAAGCAGCAAATAATCAGCTAATCTCAAATGGCACAACAGTGATCAAAGTTGCTTGTCAATATGAGTCAACTATAAGATAATGAATGTAAAGCATACACTCAGCTTTATGTAGTCAAATACTCAACTACAAAAGCTTCTAACTAGAAGTGGCACTGTTCCATTTCATAAGAGACAAAGTGGATATCTTAAAGTAATCTGTGCTATATGACTTCAAGACCATATGATTATGTTTTTATAGCAAAAGTTATGCAAGAACTGCCTAAGGTCTATGAGAAATACTAGCACTGAAATACAAAGTGCATATAATAAATAAGATTAAATGGTAAAAACCATGTAATGAGGACCTCAGATATTTAAAAGAGCCAAAGCAATTTTGTTTTTAAAAATAGGTCCTACAAGTGAGTGACTCCAAGTAACTCCAAACAGTTGTAGATACTGAAATAAATCAGCTGTTTCAAAGGAAAAAGGAAAAGCAGAGGTGAGAAGGAAGTAAGTGCCTCAGCTGGGACTTGAAACCAGGCCACCCGGAATACCGTTCCAATTGCACTAACCAGCTGCGCTACTGAGACAACTGGAACCTAGGCTGTCCCCGAGCACATTACACTTTCTCAAATGCACAACCCGATGGCAACACATTTACTTGTAACAATTACACAGGAGTGGGGTGTGCATATTTATGAAACACATACAGAGTTGAGAAAGAAGTAAGTGGCTCAGCTGGAACTTGAACCCAGGGCACCTGGAATACCATTCTGATTGTGCTAATCTGCTGTGCCACTGAGACAATTAGAACCTGGGCTGTCCCCAAGCACATTACTCTTTCTCAAATGCACAGCCCAATGGCAACACAAATATTTACTTGTAACAGTCACACAGGAGTGCAGTGTGCATATTTATGGAACGCATTCAAACAGAAGTGAGAAAGAAGTATGTGCCTCAGCTGGGACATGAACCCAGGCCACCTGGAATACCATTCTGATTGCACTAACTAGCTGCGCCACTGAGACAACTAGAACCTGGGCTGTCTCCAAGCATATTACTTTTTCTCAAATGCACAATCCCATGGCAATACAAATATTTACTTGTAACAATCACACAGGAGTAGGGTGTGCATATTTATGAAACACATACAAATAGAGCTGAGAAAGAAGTAAGTGCCTCAGTTGGGACTTGAACCCAAGCTGTGCCACTGAGACCACTGGAACTTGGACTGTCCCTGAGCACATTACTCTTTCTCAAATGCACAACCCAATGGCAACACAAATATTTACTTGTAACAATCACATAGGAGTGTCTTGTCCATATTTATGGAACACATACAGACAGAGGTGAAAAAGGAGTAAGTGCCTCAGCTGGGACTTGAACAACCCAGGTCACCTGGAATACTGTTCTGATTGCTCTAACCAGCTGTGCCACTGAGACAACTAGAATCTGGACTGTCCCTGAGCACATTGCTCTTTCTCAAATGCACAACCCTGGCTGATCTAACACTACTTAGAAATCTGCTCTCAAGGAGGGTTTAGAGAATTCTGATTTAGGGAATATGGCAGCTTGCATCTGCCACAAGCCCACTAGCATCATGCTGAAGCCCATTTTGTGCTGCAAGGATGGCACAAACCCCCTTTGGTGTACCCAGCCTGCGTTTGCCAGAGGTTTCATTTGAGAATTGCGCTTGTGCACTTTGGCGCAAGTCACACCTTGCACTGTTCCTTGTGATGCAAGCCTCTTGTGCCATTCAGGGAGGCTTTGAGAATCAAGCCCATAGAATCTGAAGGCAAATAATGACCACCTGGCCCACCCAGTCTGCACATTTTCCCTACTTACATTGTGACTGCAGACCCTGCTTGATTGCTGGCTCTTTCTCCCCTCCTTCCTTTCCACTCAGAGTCCCTCATACCTCTCCCATGCATTCTTGAACCCCACCACTGTTTTCACCCCCACCACCCCTGCTGTAAGGCTATTGCAGGAATACACCACTCTTTCTGTGAAGAAGACTTCCTCACATATCTCCTGAATCTAGCTCCCTCCTGTCTTATAACATGTCCCCTTGTTCTTGAGCACCTTTTTTTCTGAAACATGCTTCCCTGATTTACCTTATTTACCCCGTGATGTATTTAAAGATCTCTATCATATCCCCCCCTCACTTCCAGGGTGTATCTATTGAGGTCCTTTTGTCTCTCCTTGTAGGGCTTTTGGTGCAGACCCTGCACCATTTTAGTTGCCCTCCTCTGGATTGCGTAAACTCAATGTCCTTCTAGAGATGTGGTCTCCAGAACTGGACACAGTACTCCAGGTGAGTTTCATCAGTGACTTATACAGAGGCAATACCACCTCCCACTTTCTGCTGGTGATATCCCTCCCTAAGCACCCCAACATTTCACTAGCCCTCCCAACTGCCTTATTGCACTGCCTTGGCCACCTTTAGGTCATCTGATATGATCACTTCCAGGTCTCTTTCATGCTTGGTGGTCATCAATACCACCATACTCTCAACCTAATAGGCCCCGGATGAGAGACACTACACATTAAAATCAGGCACAACTGCTAAAAATCAGGGACTCCATTTTTTACTCAATGTATAGTGCAGTGGTAGCACCACAATTTTTGTATCTATTTAAATGTATGAAATTAATATGCTTCCTGAATATTTCATAATGCAGTAAAGAATGCAATGTGACACATGGCATCATTCTTTGGAAACTTTACTTTTGGTCATTTACAATTCTATTATGTGTGTATTCGATTACAAACTGGCACAGACAGCCAAAATTGAAAGCAATATGTACACACACATATTTAAAATTTTAGTACATACAGAAAAAAACCTTCAGCATGAATATACAGTGAAATGAAAAACTGGAGACTTGACCATTTTTACGACTGCAGTGGGCGGAGGCTGCAGACATTTTGCATGTACAAAAGGAGTGATGTTATGTTTTCTGTCCGGGGAACTGACTGAAGGTGTAAATAGTCTCCTCTGCCTTACCCTCCTCCAAGAAATGTTTTCTGCCCTCAAATAAAGATGCTTTCATGTTAGTCAATGGTTGTAGGGCACTATTTTCTTTCTTAAATGGAAGGTACAAGAACTGGAACCTGAATAGTGGGAGGCAGCTTTAGGTTTTTTGGGGGGAGTAAGATCCACCCCCACCTCCACCTCCACCTAAGAAACTCTTAAAGATCCACTCCCACCTTTTTGTTTGGTTCATGTGGGAGGGGCATGAGGTGGATATATTATGTTGGAACAACTGACTATTAGAGCTGCCTGGAGAAGTAATTAAGGAGTGCCTGAAACTGCATCTAGGCATATTCTCTCCCCCTCCCACCACACACATAGACATCTTGATTTTTTTTTTAATCTAAGCATGTCAATATCTGGCTCTAACAGTATGAGCAAGTTGGGCATAAAAATAAAATAGAAAAAAAAGGATCAAGCTGGTGCATTTTCCTTTGTCAGATACATGCAGACAGAAGGTCACAAATCCTGTATGACAAATTCATTATAGTGTATAGTTAGGTGTTGTTCTGTATAGAAATTGGAGCCTTTCCAAATGTTGTTGTACCACAATTCAAAAGGTCATGGAATGTGATTATAGTGTATGGTGGAATGCTGTTATGCATGAAATTCCATGCCTGGAATATGCTTGTTCTGTTGCAGTAGTGATGTCATTATGTTGTTCTGCTGCAGTAATGATGTCACTACTGCAGCAGCAGAACCACTTAGAATCCTGGCACATTGTTGTTTTTCTCTATTTAATTCTGTGGTGACAGTATTCTAGAACCTCTAGAGACTTTTCAAGTCAGTTTCATTATGAAAATGAGAAAAAAACACAAAGCACACATTTCACATAGTACTGCTATACACTATAAAAAATACAGGATGAGCAACTTTATGCATAATCTGTGTGTTCTGTCACCTCAGGGTTCTGATTCCCATGGACCTCTCGAGCTTTGCTGTAGACATCAGAGGGAATCGGAACCCCTCTGTGGCAGAACACACTGGTTGTGCATAGTTGCCCATCCACTATTCTCTATGTAGCACACTGTGGTACAACAACATTTGGAAAAGCTCTAGAGGTTCTATCAGAACTGTAAACTGGCTGTGAGCCCTCCTGGCAGCAGCAACAGCAGCGTTGGCGGCAAGATCCCCCGAACCGGTGACGCGAACATGAACAGGCACATAAGCCAAAAACAAATGCAGGATCAACCAGATAACCTCAGCTTCATCAAAATTAGAACCAGATATTTAAATAACTTACAAGTAATCATTTCCTCTGAGCCCACATCCCTCGTTAACTGAGACATACGCCGCCATGTTTTTCAGTTGAAAATCCCTCTCACATCCCATTGACAGCCAATAGAAGGCTACACAATAAACGCAGGGATGTCTGCTCCCTAGCAACCACACATGTAAACAAAGCAACCAGCCCCAACTCCCAGAACATGACGGAGCAACAAATACATTTTTGTTTTCATTTCAAAAATTTAAAACAAAAAACTTTGGCAATGGGTGACCATACACTATAAAAAATAGTGCATGGGCACCCTTATGCGCAACCAGCGAGGTCTGAGGTAATCAAAACTCCTCAGTGGTACAATAGGCTGGTTGTGCATAGTTGCCCATGCACTATTCTCTATATAGTGATGTTTTCCATGTAAAACATAACTTTTGTTAATGTCATGTCTGCAGCATCATTTGTAGCCAGTAAACTATTATTTACGTAGGTACTGTAAACAACAGGTCTTAATTCAGAAATCCGGTCTTGATAAATTTGCTGTTTTTAGCAGTTCTGTAAGATTTATGTCTCTCTGATGTAAGAGTGCATAGCACAAAAATGAAGGGGTTTCTGTAATTGATTGTTGTATGCATGAGAAGTGGGCATGACAGTGGCATGCAAGAGTGAAGTCTAAATTGTTTCTTGGCCATTCTGGGATCTGAAGTTTAACACTATTGTGTGAAGAGAATAAAGTCTTGTGTTTTGTGCATTTGAATAGGTTTAGTGCTTTGAAATTAAAAGATATAAATATAGATACACAGTGTCATGTGCACCTGAAAAGGAAGGAGATACTACTGAAATAAATGCTATTCTGATGATTTATTATTTATATGTGAGATTTTAAGTGTTGTTCTGCCTAGGTCGCAGACACATAAGCTATAAACGTACATTTAAGGATGGATGTATTAGTCAAAGCTTGTAGTAGCAAAATAAAGCAAGAAAAATAATATATTGTTTTTTTTTTTCTTTCAATTGTTTAACCAGGAGTGGCACACTAAGCTGAAAGCTTGTTTACAGGGGCAACCTGAGAGCACATGGAAGTTAAGTGACTTGCTTAGGTTCACCCAGTATGCAAGTGGTGGTTGTGGGATTCAAACACAGATCTCCAGATTTGCAGTTCAGAACCTTAAACCACTGTGCTATACTGCCTCTCTAGATATGGCAGTCATCTGTTTTATGGTTCATGATGTTGGTGTAGTAAGCAGCAATCCATTGCATAGCTCTTGTAAAATGTCAATAAGTAGGTCATGCAACAGATGTGCTGAGCAGCTACTGAAGCAAGAAATGTATTTAGGATAGTAAAATATTCCTGATAAATGTGTGACATTTGCATCTCAATTTCAAGGAGGTCCTTATGGGGTGTCAATGTACAATATAAAGTAGTTATAGTTTTCAAGTTGTCTGAGTAATTGCTTTGTACTACCACTGTTACTAAATTGAAATTATTCTATGAAGGAAATTAAGTGTATGTAACTGTCTGTAAATGTATTAAAAACATTTACTTGTCCTTATAACATAATGCATTAAATGCTGTTGCTAGGTTAAGAAGTCACATAACAGCAATAGAGATGAAAACAATGGGATGCCTAGGAATTTAAAAAAAGTATACATTAGCAGGAGCAATGTCATGACTTCACCAGTTTTTTTTATAGTTTCACTCTAGATTTTCAACATTATTATTTTTTTACACCTCCTCATAAACAGTACAGCTGTCATTTTTTACATCCTGTTCAAAATGTGTTTTTACACCTCTGCTGCCAAATGGCACAGTTACTGTGCAAAATCACCTTTCGGCTAATGAACTGATAGTGTCACTGTTCATGCAGTGGGGTCACAAAAAGCCCATGCTGAAAACTTGGAGTGAAAATACCAAGAAAAGCCCAGGGCATTAGGGTTTCTGACCATAACACCCTGCCCTGTAGGGACTGACAGGCATCAGGGGTGTGACTTGGGACTGTCAACAGTAATGCTCATGCCATTCCATCCCCATCCCCACCCTGCAGCCAGTGACAGGTATCGAGGTGTGCCTTTGACTCTTCACCTCCAAAGTTCACTCCATTCTTTTTTACTGTACCCATTTCAGCGTATTTCCTTACGGAATGGGGTGAGTATAAAGTTTGAACACCCTAAGGCACACCTCAGCACTTGCCTGTGCCTGTAGGGTAGGGTGAGGTGATATGGCATGAGCGTTATGGGCAATGACCCAAAAGCACACCCTAATGCCTGTCCATGTCTGCGGGGTGGTGGTGTTGACGTACTTCAGTACTTCACTGCCAGTTCTATTCTGCCTGTCTGTGTGTGTGCATGTGTGTGTCTCTCTCTCTCTATATATATATATATATATGTCTATGTAATTATCTATATTTCTATAATTGCATGTATTGCTATTTTTACCTGTTTCTAAAACAAACCTGCATATCACATTTGCCTGCACTCTGAGCACATATTTATGAAACTGTGCATATTTGTACTCCACAACTGCATAGACCTCATACTTTCCTAATATTCCCATTATCACAACCATAACTACCTTGCCCTTTTGAAAAGTGATCCCCTCTGAAAGTTACTATCACATTTTATCTGCTAACAGTCCATCAATACACCTGACTTCCTGACATCAACACATTGCTTAAATATAACTTACATCACCTCATGGACAAAAACCCTGTTTCTCTAAAAAACAAACAAAAAAAAGCTGTGTAAATAATCCCAAGGCTGAACATACCCCAGACATTACTTTTTCATGTTCTGCCACCTTCTGTACCATCATGGGGATTTGCATATGTTTCCCATGATGCTATGCATTATTGGGGTATTTGCAATCTTTTTTTTTAATTTGGCTGTCCAGCCAATATCATCCGGAATAACACCTACATCAGTGCCATTTGCTCTGTGGTTCTTTAGTAAACCTATATTGCTTCCTATTCCTTCCATTAAAATGTACACCTCCATATATTTTCCTAATAATGTATACGACTTCCTTAGAACAGAAACTAAAACAAATCTTACTACTTACAAACCATTTTGTTGTTTCTCCATACCTCCTTAGCAATTCCACACAACTTCACTAACTTCATTATGCAGCCGTGGTGGATCTGACCAGATTTTGTTCTTTTTGGTACAAAACTAAAAATTACCACCTTTTGGCTGGTTTTACCGTCAACTTTTAATTGTCTTTCAGCTCATGTCAAAATGATCCCCGGTTTATGCCATAGTTGCTTTTCCTGCAGATTCTAGGACATCCTTTGGATGACTGACATCAGAGCAATTTCTGTCTTCATTCATTTTTCTTGCGATCATAGAGCTCAAGCTCTTTGAATTCAACGGTTGTGTCAGTTCAAGTTTTAATATTTCTGACCATGTGTTTCAATGTTAACTTTTCTGACCACACTAAAGGCCTGTTCTGGTTCAGCATTTCAGTGCAGCAGGCATAATGTGGTCTCCATTAGTTGCCTGAATAAAAATAAGAGCAGCTCTCTGACATTGGGACATAGTTGGGAAAGCACCATGCTCCAGTACTTTAGAATAGGTGACTGTGTTGCAAAGGACTGTACTGCAGATTATCTGATTTCAACAAACTGGCATGTGCCAAATTAATTCTTTTTTTTTTCCATCATAATGTTTTATTTATTTTGGATTAAAAGTATAACACATAGCATGCAGAAAAATGCAGGTTCTGTATAACTGTCAGTTGTTAATAAAATATTATAATAGTTAAAACTGCATAACATTCATTGTTTTTTGGTTTTTATTTATTTATTTAAATCTTGGGATTACAAATACCTTTGAGCTTGAAGCAGCTCATTTACAATGGTTCCATGTCAAAGGAAAGGGTTACAATAAGGTAGGGAGGTATAGACAACATTCATGGTATCAACAGAGGTACAAACAACATTCTTGATATCATCGGAGCACAGCAAGTCAACTGGTAAATAAGTGGGAACGGGAACAGTGCTACACACTCAAGATTACAAGCAAGCATAGAAAACCATAAGGTACATTTGAAGCAACACTGCTAATCAGAGGTGCGGGGGGAAGGGGAAGAATAAGGAATGGGTAGGGGAGATGAGAGGGCAGAGTTCCATAGAGAAGGAAAAGAAAATATGGTAGTCAGAGGCCTTGTTGTAGGGTGAGAGGAAGGGGAGGCTAATGTGGGAGAAGGGATAAAAGAGGGGAAAAGGAGGGTGGATGAAAGGAAAGAAGATAAGGGAGAGTGGAGACCAGAGGGCCTGGACATGTCCAGGAAGAGGGGGTCAGTGGGATAAGAGCAAGGAGGGGGTGCAGTAAGGGAGGAGGTGGCAGGGGGAAAGGGGAAACTGTTCTGTCAGGAGAGGTGAAATGAAACAGGAAGCCAAGTAAGAGCCTCAGAGAGTGAAAAAAGTGGTATAAGGGTGTCTGCAGAAGTGGGAAACTAGGTGTAGCAATCACAAGTGCTTTCGGATAGAAGATGCTGATGAAACATAAGTTTAAATTGGGACAGACTAGAAAGACTGCTTAGTTGATTGCTTAGATTATTAAACCACAGGGAGGGTCTGTATTGAAAAGATCACTGTTATTGAGCAGTCCGACAGTGGGGTACTAGAAGGAGGTCAGAAACTGAGGTACGTGTGTGTTGGGTCTTAGGGGATTTGTTTAAAAGGCAACCAATGCTTGGGGGTAGTAATCCAAGTAGAGCTTTTTTGGACAGGAGGCAGGTTTGATATTTGATCGTGTTACTTAGTTGGAGCCAGCCAGATTGAGCATATAACTCACAGGTATGAGTGAGGCACGCATCACCCGTAACTAACCTACAGGCTTTGTTCAGGGCCACTGTGAGTCATTTAAGAGATGTGGAGGTTGCAGCACAGAATATGATTAGACCATAATCAATGATCGAGAGGACCGAGCTGTGAACTGCAACCTTCAGGGCTTCTTGGGTAAGACTTTGTCTGTGTCTGAAGAGGAGCCCAATTCTGGTATTAACATCTCTGGCAACATTTTCAGTGTGAGGCACAAAGGTAAGGTGACTATCCAGGGTTAGACCTAGGCATCTGAAAAGCTGAACTTGTTCAAGAGTGTCTCCATGGTTGTTGGTGATAGTGAGTTGATGGGCCTTAAACTTATTCCAAGAGTTTGTGATTATTAAACCATCTCTCTGCTTCTGTGAAGCCTTGTTGAAGACTGTTTTCAAGAGTGTTGGGATCCAGATGGCTAGTAAAGATGACTGTGTCATCTGCGTAGAGGAGAGTACGCTGGTTGCAGACAGCTGGAAGGTCATTCAGGAAAATACTGAACAATAAGGGACCCAGGATTGAGCCTTGAGGTACCCCTGATCGGACAGCCCTCTGCTCCGAAACTACATTTGATAGCCTCACCCTCTGCAGTCTTTCACTGAGGTAGCTTCTGAACCATTTCAGGGTGCTTGGGGCAACACCAGTTTTAGAGAGTTGGCCAAGCAACCATGTGTGATTCACTGTGTTAAAGGCTTTTGTTAGGTCAAATAAGGCTGCACCTGCAATCTTGCCTTGATCGATGGCCTGTTGTATGAAGCTTGTGAATTCTAATAATGCTGTGGTAGTACTGTGCCCATTTCTAAAGCCATGGGCCCAAATATTCAAAAGAGTTGAGCCATGAGCAATAGGGTTGTGCCTGTGCAAGTCCAAAAATGCGCCAATATGTGATATTCAGCAGGAGGCAGTTGTGCCCCCCAAATCACGCTGAGCAACAGCGCAATGATAATGAAGGCATGCGCAACTGAAGGGGGAGGAAACATGCATAAATGGCGCAGTGCGATATTCAACAATTTGCGTCATGCGCGATAGGGGAGCAAGCGGAAGTTGCGCCATAGTGGAAATTAGCCAAAATAAAAGAGAGCAAGGGAGAGGCGCAAGAACGCTACAGGGAAGCCACATGAGAGCAAACTACAGCAGGACACACTGGGCAGCAGGGACACACAGGGCCAGGCAGGAAAGGGCACCTGGAAGCAACAGCCACAAGGGAAGGTGTGGGGAGACAGTGCAGAAGGGGGAGGTACACCACACAGCAGTGAGGCAAGCACAGGCAGGTGTTCCCAGTGTAGGGGAAGTAGCAGTGAGGACAGCGGGAGGGAATACAGTAACAGCTGCCGGGGGGGGGTGAACACAAGCCAGGGACATGGCCAGTGCCACCTTCCAGATGGAGGCCGTTATGAGGGGGGTGAGAAGGCAGGCAGCAGGGGGGGGCGTGGCCGTGGAAGGGCCCGTCGGCGGTATGCCCCCAACAGGCAGTACCGAGCCCACACCAGCTTTGAGCTGTACTGTGATACCGAGATTGTGGGCTGGTACCACCTGAATCAGGCAATTCTGAGGTGGCTCTGTGAGCTGTACAGTGATGTGATGCAGGCACCCACACGACGGAGCCATGCCCTGTCAGTGGAGACCAAAGTGACAGCTTGCATGTGCTTGCTTGCCACGGGTACCTTCCAGAGACTAACTGGGGACACCACAGGCATAACCCAGTCGGCCACGTCATGCCACCTCACCCAATTCCTCAGCACACTGCTGCCACATGCTGCGGAGTACATCCATTTCCCCAGCACACCAGCGGATCGCACAGCAAACATACAGGAGTTCCACAGGGTAGCACGTATGCCTGGTGTGCTAGGGGCAATAGATTGCACCCATGTGGCCATCCACACACCATCTGGCCCCGAGGGGGCCGCATACATCAATTGCAAGAGCTATGCCAGCATCAACTGCCAGGTGGTGTGTGATGCCAGGGGGTGCATAATCAATGTCTGCTGTGCCACGCACCCTGGGGGAGCACATGATGCCTTCATCTGGCACCAGTCGGCACTGTGCCACAGATTCGAGAGTGGGGATATCCCCACTGGCCACCTAGTGGGTGAGTATGCAAACCACATGGACAATCATAGGGCCTGGGGGGGCATGGTCAGAGGTGACATAGGTAGTGGCCTACATGGCCCAGGGCAAGGCAATGCTGATCACCAAACTAACCTCCACCCTCTACACACAGGTGACAGTGGATACCCGCTCCGTCCCGGGCTGCTCACACCCTACCGGCGGCCCACGACCCCATCGCAGCAACGCTACAATGAGGCACACGCCACCACATGTAATGTCATCGAGTGGGTGTTCGGGATGCTGAAGGCACGTTTCCATTGCTTGGACACCTCCGGCGGTGCCCTACAGTACAGCCCCTTAAAGGCCTGTGGGCTATTCCTGGCCTGTTGCATCCTGCACAACATAGCCAATGAATGTGGGATAGCCATACAGGTCGAATAGGGGGACAGCGATGGGGATGATGAGGACGCCAGTGATGATGGTGATGAGCAGCCTCCCCCTTGGGCGATGGGGCCCCTGACTGCTCCGGCTGGCACAGCTGCACTGGGACACCATCACAGAGGAGTACTTCAACCAACCCAGGTAAGTCATGGGGCCATGTGCAGCCAACAGTGGCTAAGGCACACCCACAAACACGCATGGATACACACCAGGGGGGCATGCTGTCAAGGGAAGTGGCAGGGCATGGAACCACACACACAACCAGGGATGAGTGAAGTCTAACATGCCACGTGGACGGACACACACACACGCACACACACACAACGCACCAAACATGCACAAAGAGTAGGAGGTACACTGACCCAGAATGCCACCCCTAGCCACACACATGTCCACAGACCACCACGCCCACTGCCTGTCCATGTGTGTGTGTCAGATGCTGGGCACCATTGCACATTGGTGTAGAGCACAATGCAGGCATCATCATGAACATGCAACTGCAGACAGCAGCTGGGAGGGTGTGCAGATGGACTGTGTGTCTGCGTGCAGGGCCGGATACCCACCCGTGCACTGCCCACTGAAAGACACAATGCACACAGGGCAGCACCAGACAGTAGCCGCATTGCGAGACAGGTCAGTCACGCAACACAGTGCCCCGGCTGCCATGGATGAGTGGGCGGCCCCGCCGAGACCCACCAGCACTGACAGGCTGACCACTGGTCTCATGGGGTGGCACCGATGGTCCCCCAGGGGTTCCACTGTGTGAACTCGACCGTGCTCACGCAGGGGTCTGCAGCACACCAAACATGCGTGCACCAGGCGTACTCAGGATGCCTGGCGAACCGGTGTCAACAGGAGGGTGTTGCATGGCCAGGGAGGGGTGGACAGTGCACTGCGTGGTGTCTGCGACGCATGGGCACATGACTGTGTGCCCATTGTGGCCATGACAGCAGTGAATGCCTGTGTCTGCCTGTCAATGGCAGTGATCACATCCTCCTGCAACCGGTCCATCCCTACCAGGATCAGAGCGGTGTCTCTGCTGCGACGCTCCTCTGCCTGCTCCAGAGCGCACACAGTGCATCCACTGATGTTGCAAACCACATCTGCTGCTGGACTGATGCTTGCAGTAGGCAGGTGTGCTCATCTAAGAGGTCATCTGCCTCCTCGGCATCCTGTCCCTCAGGGTGTGTGTGGCCCTGATGCTCAGCGCCCCTTGAGGGTGGGTGCTGCACACCAGGACCAGGTCTGGGCATGTCCACAGGTGGTGCACAGATGCCGCCTCTTGACCCTGTACCCCCAAGCCCATTGGCCGACTCCTGATGCCGCCCTTCTGGCTGCCACTCCCCAGGGCTCAGTGGTGCCACCACAGTGGCCGCAACAGTCCCACTATCCTGAACACACACCAGTGCTGCCCCACTGGTGCTGACAGGCACAGGCTGGGACTGAGCTGACACGCAAGCCTCCACGGCAGCACCACCCACAGCCATGGCCACGATGTTACCTGCTGTGTGGCCATCCCGTGGCACACACGTGTCACTGCCCATGCCGTTAGCGACATCATCATCGGTGACGGACTCAGCACCATCCTGAGTCACAGCATGCTGGCATCCTTGGACGCTGGGACACGGACAGGGCTTCCTCCGCACTTGTTTGAAAAACATCAGTGTGGACAGCCAGGTGGGCCCACTGTCACACTGAGCCACATATACCTGTGGAGGTGGATGGGCCCTCCTCCATCTCCAGCTGACTGTCCTCAGTGGACAGGCCCACCACCACTGACCCATGCAGATGCTCAGGATCTGTAAGGGAAAACAAAGCTGCAATGCTGCATGTGACCTACCCTGTCCCCCCATAGACAGACCATGATCTACCATGCAGTGATGGGCTACCACCCATCTGGAAGCTGCCACCCGGAAAACCCTCAATGGCACAATGCTGCATGCTTCCAGCAACCCTCTCCTCCTGTGGGGTCAGGTGTACCACCTCCGGCTGTTCCCCACCTGTCACAGCTCATGCTGCCTGATGGCAGCCACCTTCTCTGTTATCCTCCTCCTCCTGTCTGTGCCCATCTTCTTCTTGCACTCCTGCATGGAGTGCTGGTGGTTGCCATGCAGGTTCACAGCATGTGCCACCTCCTCCCATGCAGCAGCACGGGCTTGAGGTGTTCTCTGCCATCCACTGAGAAGCGGCTCCTGATCCAGGTAGGCCTCAAACAGGGCATCTGTCTCTGCCTTGGTAAAATTAGGCCTCCTCCTCCTCCCACCACTGTGTTCCTCCTCTCCCACAACTCGCTCGGTCATTTTCTAGCCTGTAAGAATGACAGTTGTTACCTGTGACTGTGCAGTCCCATGCATGTCCCTAAATCCACAGTCCACACTTCCAAACAGCATGCAACTCACCAATAGACTGCAGTAACCAACTATGGCAAGTGCAGCCCAATGTCACACTTTTATAGTGCAACCCATGCAAATGAGGTGAGGCGCAACTTTTAGTGGATGCAAATTGCAGTGCTGCTCCATTGAATGGCTGATTAGCTGTTTTGCATACGATGACTGAATATCACGCTGTTGCGCTTTGCGCAGTTGTGTTGAACGTGCTGAGCCAAGGGCGCAGTTCTGTGACATGCATGGTACACATCTCACTGTGCATGCCCGGATTGTTGACGCAGGCGTCTGCCATGCTGCTGATGTGCTGTGCATGGGAAGCAATGCAGGGCATGGCCACCATTGTGCCAGTGGTGCTACAGCGATGTCTACCTACATGGCGCTGTGGCACTGGGCCATCATAGGTGCACTGGGGCAACAGCACGGTAGGCTGCTACTGGAGGTAGCACACAGGCAGCCAATTGCGCTGCACGCATTGGGTTCCAATGGCACTGTGCGTGTCCGTGCACCAGAGCCCCTTGACCCTGTGCCTGACCTTTGCCCCCTAGGCACCATGCATCAGGCATGGGTGTACCACTATCGCGCTGTTCGGTGACAGCGCGATAGGGAATGGCAGCGCTGTACCGTGCAGCATCTGCAGGTGGGGAGCCATGCTACAGAGCACCATTTTTGCAGACCGAGCTAGGAGAATGGTGCGCAGGAGGGCTGCACAATGGAGCCAGGTCGAACTGGCCAACCCAGTGGCCATAGTGGAGCCACACCATGGACCACTGTTTGGGGAAGCACCCCTGGACAGGTCCAGGAGCCAGGTGTGGGAGGAGGTGGCCACTGCACTTGAGGAGGCCACTGGAAGGGGGCAGACAGCAGAGCAGTGCTGCCACAGGTATGGTGACCTGCGGTGGAGGGAGCCAGACCTGCTAGCCTGCCTGCGGGCACGTGCAAGGAGGGGCACGGTGCCACGGCCAGGTAGGTGTTATGTCAACACACTTTTATCTTCCATATGGGCATCACGGTTGTATGTGTCCAGCACTGGCCAACCTAGTGGCCATAGTGGAACCACACCATGGACCACTGTTTGGGGAGGCACCCCAGGACAGGTCTAGGAGCCAGGTGTGGGAGGAGGTGGCCACTGCACTTGAGGAGGCCACTGGAAGGGGGTGGACAGCAGAGCAGTGCCGAAAACAGGTATGGCGACCTGCGACGGAGGGAGCCAGATCTGCTAGCCCATGCAAGGAGGGGCACAGTGCCACAGCCAGGTAGGTGTTACGTCAACACACTTTCATCTTCCATATGGGTATCATGGTTGTATGTGTCCAGCACATGGTGGAGGGACCATCCGGTGTTGGCCTGGTGGTGTTATCAGGGTGTGGGGTGGGTGGGTCTGGCTGAGTGGAGGGTACACACCTGGGGCAGGGGGGCTTTGCTACAGGATTGTACTGATGTTTCTCTCTCCATGTTTGCACCACAGGGCCAGAGGAGTGGTGCTTGGCATGTGAGCTGCGGTGCAACCAAGACAACAGGGAGGCAAGGCGGGGTGACGGTCCACAGCACCCGAGGGACCGTCCCGATGATGGTGAGTGCCATACCTCCATGATTACTATTGCATGCTGTGTAACAGGGTGGGCAGCGGGGCATGGCCACCATCCATTGACGCCACTGCCATGCACGCAACTTGTTACAGTCAGCACTGTCCAGTGGTAATGCATGTCTGGGAGTGCGTTGATGGTGGTCCATGCGTGCACCGGGTACATGGCTGTGCCACTGCCTTTGCACCACATAGCCATGTCACTAAACAGCCACGGTGGTGCTGTGCATGTCTTGGCCGCTGGGTGTGTGCAGCATTCCACATGGCTTTATGCGCCTGGGTGGTCAGGTCATGTGGACGTGATCAATGTAGGTGGTCACACACCATCACAGAGGCATGTCCCATGGCCGTATGCCATGCACAGTGGGTAGGCTGTATGGGGCTGTGCATTCACACCTATTGCCTGTGCTCCCTTGTCCTAGGTGTTCACCAGCTGATTGACATCAGGAAGGCATTGCAGTAGATCCTGCACATGGCAAGGTCATCCTTGGAGATCTTACAGAGTATTGACCAGATTGGGGTCCTCAGGAGGCACTGGTGGAGGAGCAGCCAGAGTGGGGAGTGGGGCTCCCGTTGACAGTCCCTCTGCCCCTGATATCCCCTACCCCCCTGGACCCACCCTCACACCTCTCCTTTCCTGTTCCCTTGTTCACCCCTGCCCCTTACCCACCCCCACCTTGTTTGTGGCCCTCCCCCCCCAACTTTGTATATATTATTGCATATACAGTAGTTAACTTTTATATTTTGTTTGAATACAGATCTTTTGATATGAATACTGTGGTGGTCTCTGATTTGCAGCAGGCTATAGGTGCTCAGCTGCAGTGGTGTGCATGGTGTCGGGGGTGGTGCAATCATGGGTATGTGTGTGTGTCCTTGGGGATATGACTATGGTGTGGGGGTAGCTATCAGTCAGTGTCTGTGGTGTGTGTGTTGTGCCCTGTGCACTGGATGACTGTGTGCAGTGGTCCATGGTGCATGCTCTGTGTCCATGGTGCCCCTGTCAGCCCATCAATATCCTGTGCAGCTGACACCCATGTCTGTGACCTGCACGGTCTGCTGGCATGTCAGTGGTGGCTGTCCATGCAGGGCAGCCACTGTACCCATCACAATGCTGGGTTGCCTCCTGTGACTGGTGTGGTGCATGTCTGCCTCGGGTGACACTGTGGCCTCCACAGTTGTTGACCCACCTCCATACTGTGGCTTGTGTGTGTTGCAGGGGATGTGCACCACTGTTTGTGACTTGTGCTCCAGGCAAATGCTGGTGGCGTACAGGTCCACAGTGCCTGCACAGAGTGGCTGGCACTCCTGTGCCATGGAGGACTGCAGGTTGTGTGTACACAGTGTGTACACAGTTTACATAGGCCCACGCTGGGGGCTTGGTTGCCCCGCTACTGCGTCCCTGTGTTGTTGTGCCTTTGGGTATGGGTGGGTGTCTGTCCATGCACTGTGTGGCATCTGGTGTAGTGCATGCTTCCACGCACCACTGTGGGTGTCTGCGCTGGCTGTTGTGGCCAGTGCTGGGTTGGGGTGTGTCATTGGGAGAGTGTGCAGGGTGCTGTACTACTGGTGGTGGGGTCCAGGGCATGCCCTGTCCCATGTGGGGTACCTTGTGTGCCAATGCATGGTTGGTCTCTCAGCAGTACCTTGGGGGGGCTGTGCGTGGTGGCACTGTGTATGCCGTCATTGCATTGCTGTGTGCTGCCACCCGCTGATGGTTTCTTGTGGTGGGGCTGCCTTGCATGGTTCTGTGGTGCACAGGGTTGCATTGTCACAGTGGGGGTGGTGGCATGCATGGGATTTCCTGCAGTGGTGGACGCTGCTCCTGGGCAGGGTGTCTAGGGGTCACGGTGCAGGGTGTGCTCTGCATTGGGGGGATGGTGTGGCACAGGGTGGTCAGCCCTCCTTGTGTGCCAGTCACAGCTTGCCGGGGTGTGTGATGGGGCACCATGGCCCGGCTGTGGGTTGGTTGCTTGTCTCCATGGGCCAGTGGTTATTCCAGCCCTCCCCCAGTTGTGCAGTGCATGGGGTGTGGGGGGACGATGTCTGTTCTGCTGTGTGTTCCTCTGCCCATCTGTGGCATGGGTGGTGGGCCCCTACCTCCCCTGTTGTGCAGTTGCATTGCCACCCTGCTGCTGGGGGGCGTCCCTGGTTGCACTATGGTGCCTCTGGACTGCTCAGCTGAACATCCCTTGTTGCGCTATGGCATATCTGATCTGCTCAGCTTCCCCTCCCTAGTTGCGCTATGGTGCAGGTGGTGTGATATTCAGTCATCGGCTGTAGGTGCAGTTTGGCCAGCTCAGTTTTTGAATATCGCGTCTCTTGCTCATGGGCGCTATGGACTTGTGCTTGCTCCTGCTATTGCGCACTTTTTGGGCGCAGTTTGAATATCTGGGCCCTGTTGTTGTGGGCACTGGATGGAGTATGTGTCCAGATAAGCACCAAGCTGGTTGGTAACAATTCACTCGAGCACCTGGAGAGTGGAGGGAGAATGGATGTAGGCCTATAGTTACCCTGTAAGGAACAATCACTGGTTTTATGCACTGGAGTTACGATGGCCATTTTCCAGGCATTAGGAAATTGTCCCAGTATTTGAGAAAGGTTTAGAATCTTAGTTATAAGTATAGAGAACTTCATCTAGAGTTAAGGTGATAAGCTTAAGGTCTAGTCCGTCACTACTGTGTCTTGCGTTTCTTAGGACCTTAGCTAGTAGTTTTCTAACCAGGTTGCTTGATACCCTTTTAAAATAAAAAGGGAGGTCATCAGCACTATTTTCATCACTGTGGCTTGTGGAGTGGGCATCATCATCATCATCGAAAAAGTCAGGTGGGAGAACACAGTTCAAATTGGTAAAAACATTGTTATAGGCATTAGCAATTTCCAGAGGGTCAGCGGTAGGGGTCCCATTTATGTTTAGCATTGTAGGCGATACTTTAGGGTTTGTGCTAGTGACATCATTTATATTAGACCAGAACCTTCTGCCATCACCCCAGGAGCTGTTAAGCATCTCCCTATGGTACATGTCTTTTGCCTGGTGAGTCTCCCTCGTGCAGTTGTTTCTAGCAACTTCATAGGCTTATAGGTCCTGCTGCTTACCATTGGCTTTTGCACAGTGCCAGAGATGGTCCCGAAACTTCATGCGGGAAAGGAGCTCGGGAGTGATCCAGGGGTTAACCGTGCCACAGACCTTAATCTTTTTGAGAGGGGCATGCGTATCACAAGCAGTGTTGAAAATCCTTATAAAGTGGCAGAGGGCTACATTAACATCATTGGTTGAGTCCAGGATGTTCCAATTTGGGACACGAAGCTGTTGTTTTAGGAGGTACAGGTGGTCCCTTCTGAGAAACCTGCTGTAGATAGTTTGGGGAAGGGGATAAGGAATTTATTAGTCCAACTGCATGTGATTGGGGAATGGTCACGATGGAGTCAGGGTGCACAGTTACATTGGAAAGGCGGTTAGGTTGGTTAGAAATTGTCCAGTCAAGGGTGTTGCTAGTTCCCATTTTATAGTTTATTCTAGTGGGTGTATTAACAAGTTGAGTTAGGTGAAGGGCTGTTATTGTGTCCTTTAGTGAGTTGGTCGCAGGTGACAGCCAGTTTATGTTAAAATCTCCCATGATACTTGTCTCCGTGAGGTGATTCAAACAACATGAAGTCTTGCTACATTATGACATATGCAGTGAGTCCCAACCTTCTAACTGCTCCGGAGGTGAAAGAGTTAACTTTCCATGCCAGGCATGGAACTTTGAGCACGAGCTCGGTTGAAAGCTCTGTCTGTTGTTCTTCAAACTTAAACTGCCAGATTCTTTACTCCGCCTCACTGAACAGTCGCTCCAGAGATTTCTCCTTCTGCTCGGTTCATTTTGTCGGTTAAAGTATTAAGTTTTCGGTTTTTTAACTGAATTTAAACCGCAACTGGTCGGTTCAAGCTCTGTCTGTGGTACCGTAAGTACTAGATAGGTTTTACATTATTTCTATGTGGAACTTGTAAATGGTATTATCGGTTCAGTTTGAACTGATCAGGTTGTTGTAAAATTCATTAAATCTGTCTTTTAGAGTGCGGTTCCCGGTTCTTATCGGTTCTGAAAAAAACAGATTTCATTACGTTTTTTTCCATGACCCGTGACACGGTTGGGAACTGATAAGAGGGTCTTGCTTGGCGGATTGCCATAAATGGGCAAGTTTTGGTTAGGCTGGCACTATGTCTGAGAAACCCAAAAGAAAAACCGGGCCCACTGGGTTTCAACACTGCAGTGTTTGTGGGGAAGCCTTTGCCAAGGCTGACCCCCACACCACCTGTGTTTATTGTCTGGGGTTTGACCACCTCGATGCAGACTGCCAGATTTGCAAACATTTTCCTGCAGCGACCCTGGATAAGAGAGTTGGTAGGATCAGGGAAAGAGAGGCCAAGAAGTCCACTGACCCAGATGGCCAGCCCGGTTCGGTTGCAACCGAACCAGAGGGAGTGCCCTCTGACTAGGGCGAGACTTCCTCGGGCAAAGGGAGAGCCGACTCAGAGGAGTCGGTTCCAGCAAAAAGGACTAGAAAATCAGCAGGTGTGGAGCCAAAATTTCCATCTCCAACTGCTGAAGAAATAGCCAAAGCGATTAAAATTGTCCAGTCGCTTTCCCCGGTTCCGACCGAACCGGCACCATCAGGTAAGCATACGGTTCAGTCGGTTCCACCGGTTCAAGAATATGATTTAGAGGAATTTTATGAACTGGAGGAGGGGAAGAGGTATGAGAAGAGTGAATGTGGATTTGAAAGTCTGGATGTGCCATTGAACCAGACATCTCCCAGTCAGACCTTCAGGAGTGCTCCCCTAGGCTTTCTGAGTCCCCTCTCATTTTATGTTTTATAAAAAGTGGCTGAAACCCTCCAGCTCCCTGTGGAGGAAGCTGTGGATGATCAAGAAGAGCCTGACTATGTAGAAATGATGGATATCCCAGAGTCTAGGAGACTGTCTATTCCTTTGCATAAATCTTTTGGGAAACAGACAGTAAAAATTCTAAAAACTCCTCACACTATACCTCCTGTGGATAAAAGGATGGACAAGAGGTACACATTGTCAGGCTCTGATACGGAGTTCCTTACACAACAATGCAGCCATGTTGGGGTAGTGCAGGCTGCAGCCTGTGATAAGGCAAATATTCCCTTGGCTTCACACCCCCCTGACAAGGACTCCAGGAGGATTGATGCTGTGGCAAAGAAACAGTACATGGCAGCATCCTTGGGACTCAGACAGGCACATGATATGGCTTATGTTGCTAGATATCAGAAATCCAGATGGGATACTGTTATGGCTCTAGCAAAACAGGTCCCTGGCCAGCTTGCCAAGGAGCTGGAGCAGGTGGCTGCTGATGGTATTGAGGCATCCAAGGTGCAATTCCATGCTGCAGTGGACTCTAAAGATGTGTCCTCAAGAGTCATGGCTACATCTGTGGCACTTCGCAGAATGACTTGGCTCAGATGTACTAGCCTGTCACAGGATACCCAGACTAAGGCCATGGATTTTCCTGTTGTGGGTAATTCTCTGTTTGGGAGCAGACAGAGAATTACATGAAGAAAAATGGATGAGTATGGACCACCTATAGGAGTGCACAGGCCAAGGAAAGGCAGGCCACTCCTCAAAGGCAGCCTTCCAGGGGCAGGGGCAGACCTTTTAATAGGCCTTTTTACCAAGCCCAGGCCTCCTCTTCAGCTTATGCCCAGAGGGGGTTCTTTAGAGGGAGAGGCAGACGGGGTACAAGCAGACCTGTTTCCACCCCTCAGCCTAAAGCCCCTGCCAAGCAGGCACCCTGATGGGGTGGCCAGGACCGATTCTCCACTACCTGTAGGGGCAGGCTGGCTTACTTTGTCCAGGACTGGAAGTCTTTAACATCAGACAAGTGGGTCCTGGATGTAGTAAGCCAGGGACTGGTTCTCAGCTTCAAAAAATTTCCAAAGATGAGAACCAGGTTCTTTCCACCTGCAAATCCATCAGAGGAACTTGCCCTAGAAACAGAAGTTTCTACCCTCCTGGCTTTCAGAGCTGTGGAGAGGGTTCCACCCCTACACCAGGGCAAAGGGTTGTACTCCAGGTACTTCCTTACCCCAAAAAAGACAGGAGAATGGCGGCCCATCCTGGATCTCAGATACCTAAACAAGCACCTTTTAAAACCAAAATTCAAAATGGTGACTCTGGAAATTATTTTACCCTCTCTTAAGGCCAGGGGACTGGCTAGCATCCCTGGACCTCAAGGATGCCTACTTCCATGTTCTTATCAGAAGCTCCCATCGAAAGTACCTCAGATTCGAACTGCCCTTAGGCCATTACCAGTTCAGAGCAATGCCCTTCGGCCTCACCTCTGCCCCAAGGGTATTCACAAAATGCTTGGCAGTAGCAGTTGCCCACTTAAGAAGGCAAAAGATTGCCATCTTTCCTTACCTGGATGACTGGCTCATAGTAGACCAGTCTCCAGATCAAGTCAAACTACACCTTCAGGTAACTCAGCAATTGCTCACATCTCTAGGTTTCCTTCTCAATTTTTCCAAAGTCAGTTCTAGAGCCTGTCCAGCTTCTTACCTTCATAGGTGCAGAACTGAACACAAAAGAGGCCAGAGACTTCCTTCCTCTGGAAAGAGCAAGGACCCTGGCCCTCTCTGGCCTCCTCCTTCACCCTGCAGGTCTCTCGACCAGCAAGACATTTTCTGCAGCTCCTGGGGCACATGGCTGCTTCTACAGCAGTGGTGCAGGGAGCAAGATTTCAGATGAGGGACATCCAGTTCCATTTGAGAGCCTTTTGGTCTCAAAGGAGAGACCCTCTAACCAAATTGATCCCAGTGACTCAAACCCTGATCCAAACCCTTCAGTGGTAGCAGGACCAGAGCAATCTGAGACAAGGGGTCCCCCTTCACCCCTCAGTCTCACTCCTTAATCCTTACTACAGATGCATCCCTCTTGGGTTGGGGAGCTCACATGGGTGACCTCACTACCCAGGGATTGTGGTCCCCTCAGGAATCTCTGTTCCACATCAACCTGTTGGAACTCAGAGCAGTTTTTCTAGCACTTCAAGTTTTTTCCACATCTGTTCAGAACAAAGTTGTACAGGTCAGAACAGACAACACAACTACAATGTGGTACATCAACAAGCAAGGAGGCACTCGGTCTATGGCCTTGTGCACCGAAGCAATGAAGTTGTGGTCTCTGGCTTATTCCCTGAACACCTCCCTTACGGCAGTTCACCTCCCAGGCAAGGACAATGTCCTGGCAGATGCTCTCAGCAGGATTTCCCAGGGCCATCATGAATGGTCACTGGATCCCCTAGTACTGGAGGTAGTATTTGCCAGATGGGGCACCCCGCAGATAGATCTTTTTGCAGCCCCAGACAATCACCAACTTCCCCTTTTTTGTTGCAGGCCCCCAGTGTTGGGCTCAGTCCCTCTGGATGCCTTCCTTCTCAGTTGGGAAGGGACGTTTCTCTATGCTTTTCCCCCCTTCCCTCTTCTGTTCAAGGTGCTAGTCAAAATCAGATCTCAACCCTGCAAGATGATCCTGATTGCTCCAGATTGGGCCAGACAGCCCTGGTACCCACTCCTTATGTCCTTAGCAGTCCACCTTCCCCTGTGTCTCCCCAGGAATCACAACCTGTTAACCTGTGCTCAGGGGAGAGTTTGGTACCCGAACCTCAAATCTCTCAATCTCAAGGCCTGGCTCTTGAAGAGTTAGAGTTTGCTGACCTACACCTTTCCCAAGGTGTATTGGATATCCTGAAGGCTTCTAGGAAGCCTTCCACCAGGGCTACTTATAATTCCAAATGGAAGAGGTTTTCCATGTGGTGCTCTGGCAAGCACATTTCCCCAGAATCTGCTGACTTACCCACAGTCCTGGATTATATGGTGCATTTGAATACTTTTAGGCTGAGACCAGCTACCCTGAAGGTGCACCTGGCAGCCGTGTCTGCTTTCTTATCAGCAGGTAAACCCTCTTCTCTTTCAGCTCATCCTGTATTCTCCAAGTTTTTCAAGGGGTTGCTTCACACCAACCCGCCATTCAGGGACCCTGCCCCTGCCTGGGATCTTAATATTTGCAATGCCCAGCTTATGCAACCCCCTTTTGAGCCCTTGTCTTCAGCAGAGCTTAAGTACTTGACTTGGAAAACTGTGTTTTTGGTAGTTATCACTTCTGCCAGGTGCATAAGTGAATTACAAGCATTGTCAGTGAAGCCTGATTTTATCTCCTTTCATAGAGATAAGGTGGTCCTCAGGACTAACAGAAAGTTCTTGCCTAAGGTGGTTTCAGACTTCCACGTTAATCAATCTATGTCTCTCCCCGTGTACTTCACTGACCATTCCTCCTCTGGCGAGAGGAGACTGCACAGTTTAGATGTCAAAAGAGCCCTTAGTTACTACATAGAATGTACCAAGGGTCACAGGTTTGACTCCCTCCAATTGTTCCTCACTTATGGTGAGGTTGGTAAAGGGAAACCTGCCACTAAAGATCCATTGCCAGGTGGATTGTCTCTTGTATCCAATTTTGCTATGAAAAACTGGGTAAGGTTCCTCCCTCAGGCCTGAGGGCTCACTTTACCAGAGGTACAGCTGCGTCTCTGGCTGCTGCCAGGGACATCCCTATCTTAGAGGTATGTCAAGCAGCTACCTGGAAAACAGTTCACACTTTTACCAAGCATTACTCCCTGGACATCCAGGCTAGGAGGGATGCTCGGTTTGGCACAGCTGTGCTTCACAGCCTATTTCCTAAGTAGGTTCTGTCCCTCCTCCATGGAGGTACTGCTGTGTAGTCTGCATATGTCATAATATAGCAAGACTTCATGTTGTTTGAAGAAAAATTACTCACCTTAGTAATGTTGTTTCTTCTAATGGAGTCTTGCTATATTATGACCTCCCCCCCGCCTGCCCTCTCAGAACCTCTGCTTTTGGGATGTGGGTGGGCAGTGCAGTGTTGGCACTTAGTAGATGCCCACCTTGTTTTTTTCACCCCTTCTTTTTGGGGTGTTTGGGTGTTGTGTTTTTACTTTTTGGATCCCCTGACTTGAGTCTTTGTTTTGGGACCAAAAAATGTGTTATTATATTTAGTAGCCAGTTGGCTAGTGTAGATTTATAGCTTCCACACAGAACCTTAGTGAGTTTTGTTCATAAAGATCTGACAGTTTGAGTTTGAAGAACAACAGACAGAGCTTTCAACCGAGCTCGTGCTCAAAGTTCCATGCCTGGCATGGAAAGTTAACTATTTCACCTCCGGAGCAGTTCGAAGGTTGGGACTCACTGCATATGTCATAATATAGCAAGACTCCATTAGAAGAAACAACATTACTAAGGTGAGTAATTTTTTCTTTTGTGAGCGGAGATGGTCAAGAAGACTGAGGAGACCAGTGGCCGGGTGTTTGAGAGGTATGTAGACTGAGAGTACTGATATTGTTTTATGGTGAGCCCCCAACAGCACTTTTATCGCCAGTACCTGGGTATTGCCACTGAGATCAATTGGTGGCATAGCATACCCCTTTAGGGAATTTTTTAGAAATATAGCACATCCATCCCCACGTTTGGTCAGCCTGTCCAGCCTGAATATAGTGTATTCAGGTATAGCTACTGCAGAATCCGGTATTTTGGGGGTCATCCATGTCTCAATGACAGATAGCATGTCAGGGTTGTGCTGGGTTACCCAGACTTTCAGGATGTCAATTTTGCTTAAAAGGCTACAGATATTAATTGTGGCCAGTTTAATGGTACCTTGTTTAGGGTGCGCATTGTAGGTGGGAGGTGCTTCAGGACCTGGATTAGGATGAATGTTTCCAGATAGCAGAAGTAGCATAAGGGCTATCCTGAGTAGGAGTTCTCTTTGAGCCTTGGAGAAACATTTAACTTTCATGAGAACACAGCGAGGTTTTGTCTTTTCCCTATATAAAATGAGGATGGTGTGGTCCTTAAGGACATGTTGACGGGAATGTGATCCACCTGGGGGCCAAATATTTATAGGGGGCAGGATCATTGAGGTAGACCAAGGTCCTTTATTAATAGCAAAAAAGTTCCCAGATGAGCAACCTATGTTGACGTGAAGGTTTTTCAAGATTTCAGTATTGGGTGAGTAAACCAAACTGTGGTTTGTCTTGCTTGTGGGAGTGTCTCTAGATAAAACAGTATCTAGCAATATAAGTTTTCCGCTCTGTTTCACAGTATTCCAATCACAATCAGTAGAATAAAATCTTAATATGGAATAGTCAGGAGTATATGGTCAACTAAAGTTAAAGAAGGGGTCTCAGATTTTATGGAAGACCTCTATCCTGTCCATAACCAGGTAACTAATCCTCTGATTGTTTTCTGATGAGCTCATTTGGTTGAACCATTCACCTAACGTGGGGATGTGTTTGGTTTTCCAGTTCCTCATGATAATCCTTTTAAGGCTTAGAGAGGCAAGATTAACCCAAACCTTTTGTAGAAATCAAGTCCATGACCTTCTGGATAGATGCCTAGTATATATAGAGTTGGGGGGCTAAGTCAGAGCAATATTCTGTCTCCATTCATTTTTATTGACTTTCAGTTTTAACTTCTCTGACCATACTAAAGGCCTGTGCCAGATTCATTCTGTAGTTCTTCATACTCAGCATTTGTATTACACACACCAAGCTTCATGCTCAGGTTCATTACAGTACTACCAGACATCTTCAATGTTAGTGATGGAGTCAGTAGTGTTACCACATCTTTCAGGACTTTGTTTTTAGAAGGAATTTTATCAGCATTGTTTGTAACACAGTGGAGTAAAATGACTTTGCTTTCTGGAAAATGTTATGTTCCACTGGTGTTACAATAATATCCTCATTGGCTGCCATATAGTCATGCACGCCTGGGCCAACACACGTTTCTTTTAGTGGCAGAACATTTTCCTTTTTCCATAATTTCATTCTCTTTGTACAAGTTGACTTCAGCCTTAGGTTTCAAAAGTCTGATTGCATACACAGAAACATGGAAACTGATGGCAGATAAGGACTGTTTGGCCCACCTAGTCTGCCCATTTCCCCTACTTACTGTAATACCGCAGACCCTACTTGATTTCCAGCATTATTCATCCTTTTCTAACCACTAAAGTTTATTTATTCCTCTCACATGCATTTTTGAATTCCATTACCATGTTTGCCCCCACCACTTCCGCTGGGAAGCTGTTCCATATATCCACCACCTTTTCTGTGAAGAAGTGTTTTCTCACGTTTCCCTTGTGTTTACCCCCGTCCGGCTAAATAGCATGTCCCATTGTTCTTGAGAATCTTTCTTTCTGAAAAATGCTTCCGTCATAAACCTTATTTATATCTGTGAAGTATTTGAATGTCTCTGTCATATCCCCCATCTCCACAGTATACATATTGAGATCCTTTAGTCTCTTGTTAAAGGGCTTTTGGAGCAGACCCTGCACCATTTTAGTTGCCTTCCTCTGGACCACCTCTACTCTGTCTATGGCCTTCTGGAGATGAGGCCTCCAGAACTGGACACAGTACTCTAGACGAGGTCTCACCAATGATTTGTACAGAGGTATCACCTCCTTCTTTCTGCTGGTGACATCCCCTTATATACCCCAACATCCCTCTGGCTCCCCACACTGCCTTGTCACACTGCTTGGCCACTTTTAGGGCATCAGATATGACTATCCCCAGGTCCCTTTCCTGTTTGGTGGTCATCAGTAATGCTCCCCCTATTATGTACTCCACCCCTGGGTTTCTACGCTCAAAGTACATGATTTTGCACTTCTTTGCACTGAAGCTCAGTTGCAAGAATCTTGACCACTCCTTAAGCTTACTTAGATCCCTTCTCATTCTGCCCCCCCCAGAGTGTTAACCCTGTTACAGATCTCTGTGTCATCTGCAAAAAGTCATACCTTCCCTTCTAACCCTTCTGCGATGTTGCTAATAGACAAGGCAAGGCAAATTCTGTTTGTACCGTGCCCAATCCTAGAGGCTCTGGGCGCCTTAAATTAAAAACATAACAGAAAAATATGTGAGAAGGTAAGACAGGTCAGATAAACAACACAAATAAATAAATAAGCAGATATTATAAAATCAACTCAGCACTAATAAATACACCAATACTGGTCAGATCACATCACTCATGAAGGCAGGGGGAAAAGATGAGACCCCTTTTAAATACCTCGACTGATGGGGCCTCCCTAAGAAATGGTGGAAGAGTGTTCCATAGGCCTGGTCTGGTGACACTAAAAGCACGGTCGCTGTAAGTTTTTAGTCTAGCGCTGGGAACCTCAAGGAGGCTCCTGGTTGAGGAGCGGAAGGAGTGGACCGAGGTGCAGGGTATCAGATCTCAGCCCAGTAACCAGGGCCTAGACCATGTATGGCATTTTAGGTGAGACGATTCTCCTTAACTATAACCCTCCACCTGACAGACAGTCAGTGCAGGCATGCAGCACCAGGGGTCACATGACTCGACCTCGAAAAGCTGGTCAGCAACCTGGCAGCAGAGTTCTGCACCAGCTACAGCTGATGGACGGTACCTTCCAAGGCCCTGAAGTAAAAAGCATTACAGTAGTCAAGCTTGGAGGTCACGAAAGCAAGTACCAGAGTGGGCAGGTCTTCGGGCCGAAATGGGGGTTTGATCCTGGCAATATTTCTCAAGTGGTAGAAACCACTTTGTACAACAGCTGACACCTAAGCTTCAAGTGTCAGTCTGTCATCCAGGATCACACTACGATCTTGCACCCTAGTGAGACCAACAATGGCACCAGACCCAGATGCAGACCTGGCATCACAGCGTCGATGACACTCCCCTCACGCCCTTGACATGGCTCAATCACTAGTACCTTTGTTTTGTTAGGGTTCTGTCACAACCAGCTGGAGTACATCCACTAATTGATCTCTGCCAGGCAGTTGTTAAGCACTTCTACGACATCCGATGTTCCAGGGCAAAGGACATATATAGTTGGGTGCCATTTGCATAGCAGTGAAAACCCACACTGTAACACCTATAAGCTCGCCCAGGGGCAGCATATACACTGCGAACAACATTAGTGACAAGATTGACCCCTGAGGCACTCCACATGGCAGGAGTCTTGGGGAGGAGGATAAATTCCCTATCACCACTTGACACTTCCTGCCAGAGAGGAAGGACTCAAAACCAGCGGATGGCAATGCTGGCAATTCCACAATACTCTCTGAGGTGATTGAGCAGCACAATGTGATCTGCAGTGTCAAAAGCTGAGGAGAGATTGAGGAGAACAAGAACTGACTTTTCCCCTCTATCTCTCACCCTGAGGAGATCATTATGCTCCCTCACTCAGGGCCGCAGTAATGGGGGGGAAGTGGGAAAGTTGTCCGGGGCCCTGATCTCAGGAGGGGCCCACCTGAGGAGTTGGCATTACCCTTGGCATTAGCTGGTTTGGGAAACAGGGGCCCATTTCAAGTGACTCATCCGGGGTCCCAAAATTCAGAGCTGCAGCCCTGCCCTAACTAATGCCATTTCAATGCTATGCCTGGCTCTGAAACCTGACTGGAGGGGCTCATACATGTCAAAGGTCACAAGGTGCTACTCCAGCTGCTGTGCCATAATGTTCTTAACAACCTTACCCAGAATGGGGAGTTTGAGAGAGGGTGATAGTTCGCTAAAACATCAGGGTCAAGAGATGGCTTCCTCATAAGGGGTCTTACCAGAGCCTCTTTCAAAGCATCTGGAAATACCCCCTCTGACAATGAACACCTGACTATTTCAGTGAACACCAGGCCAGCAACATCAACACATCTCAATAAGAAACGAGTTGGTGCCGGGTCCAGTTCACAAAATGTGTGCTTCAGCTTAGAGAGGACTTCAATGACCTCAGCCACCTTCACCGGTTTAAACTCCTCCCAGACAGATAGAGATCCTCCGTTCACCCAGGATGACTACTGTAAACCACAATGCAGTCAACTGATGTGATCCCCTGGTGGATAGAGGGCACTCTCTAAGAGAAGAACTGAGCAAACTGCTCACATAAAGTGATTGAAAAAGCTTTTTCAGTTGTAGGCAGACTGAACACAAAAGTCTGTCCACAGTCCAAAAAAGCTGAGCAGGTCAGTTATTCCCTGCAGCAATCTCCCTGGATATGAACTCTGCCTTCTTATGGTTGATTGCCCCTTGGTACTCAGAAAATGAGCATGCAAGGCTAGTTTGTCCTCCACCAACTGGGTCCTCCGCCAGCAATGATCCAACTTATGACCCTCGATCTTCATCGCCTTGTGATCCCCATCAAACCAGGGAGATCCCAAGTGAGAGGATTTGGGTCATACACAGACCAGTTAGATGGCATTGAGTGCTCTGGAGACCACCCTATTATAAGTGGCTACTGCCTTGCCCATGCCAACCATACATGCAGTGACTACACTAGATAAATATGCCACTGCCAATAGTCCCTCCAGGGACAACCGCCCTTAAAGGGCGGTAGCTGACCATCTCAACGAGGGAGGGACTTTCAAGGGGGGGCCCCGAATGAGAACTTCACCGTGCATTGATCAGACCAGACAACCTGATCAGTCCTGAGGTTACTTGCCTCAAGCCCCAATGAGAACACCAGTTCCAAGGTGTGGTCGTGGTGATGGGTCACAGAAGTAACAGCTTGTGACAGGCCCATCAAAGACATCAACTGGAGGAGGTTAGACCCAAATTGTGAGGATTCGTCATCGATCCAGGCATTGAAGTCCCCCAGAACTAAACATCAGGGAGACTCGAACACTTCATCGAAGACGAAGTCCGCAACCTCCTGCAGAAGTTTTTGGGGGTAAATGAGGAGAATCTTGCAGCCTGCACCTGGATCCCCATGTACCACCACACAATCAAGGGACCTAGTTGTCCCCACCAGCTGCACGGTGAAGTTCACGCTAGATCTAAAACAGATGGCCACTCCCCCACCCCTGTGTTCCCACCTCAGGCAGTGTACAACAGAATACCCGGCAGGGAGAGCTGCCTCCAAAACTGGCCTGGCATCGTCACCCAGCCAGTCATCCATAATGCAAGCCAGATTGATCGAGGAAATCAAGTCTGCTATAGTTGCGGACTTGTTCCTCATCAACCTGGCATTGCATAACACTGCCCAAAGGGGACTGGCAGACACTGCAGCCTCTCTGGCTACCTGGCTACTCAGTCTGGTGGGAACCCTGGCACAGAAGCCAAACACATCAGTCCTCTCTCCAGGCTCTGTCTAACCCCAGGGCATCTCCTGCACCCCACTACCTTGATAGCACTCACCTGTGCCTGGCTGGTAACACTCTGTGGCCGCCACCTGCTCTTTCCCCTTAAAATACTGACCTCCCAACAGCATCTCGCTGTTGAAGTTGATGCTGGGTGTTCAACAAAGGGCGAAGGTCATGCAGCTGGACCGTATCATAGGTGATCTGTGGGATTCTCAGGCCCTGACGCATCCCGAGCTAACCACTACACAACCCAACCCCACAAAAAAATCAAACTCAACCTAATCCTCCAACAATTTAAGCCTAACAACCCCAATCACACTCAAATATCACGCCCAATGCATAAATAACCTAAACAACATACGTACACATTCACATACTCCCACACCCTCAATACCACCCTCCAACTGGCTGACAGAAGATTTTGTCCTTCATGGAGAGCAATTTAAAGTGCCACAAATAGTTTATGTAACCCCATCAAGGTCCAGTGTCCAATAAGTCAATCAGTTTGATAGTGTTAAAATAGTCAGTGATGGTAGCTCAAACAGTCTCCTGGAAAGATTAAAACTATGGAGACACTCTCACCGCCCAACAGCTCAAGGCCAAGAGATCAGGCTGAAGTCATATATCCACACTCAAAAAAAAATGTTTGAGGAGCCCAAACGTTAGTGAACCTTGTCAGCAGCGCCTCTCACTAGCTCTGAGCAAAAGACACCAAGTATCATAGAGGACCAAGGAAAGTCAGGAGGCGCTTGCCCAAACAGCAATGGAGCAACAGAATTCAGAGCCTCGCTCACTGACACTGGAAATATTCCCCAGATGGAGTAAACAGTCGGAGGCACAGCAGTCCTACGGCAAAATGGCAGGCCAGATCCAAGCAGGGAGCAGAACCTGTCACAGCAAGTCAGCAGAGGTTTATGATAAGCAATTTCCGAAACTGTGTATAACAGGCCACTGAAACAGGCCCACAGTAAAAATCAGAGTGGACTGTGAGCACTCAAAAACAGAGATGTGATCACACCACCAAGTTAACTTCCTTGAAGAGCGAAATGGGAAGAAATTCAGAAATGCCGAACGTTCCTCACCTCACCCGAGGGCAACAAGCCTTCGAGTCAGTTCAGCAGTGAGATGGAGTTGCCAGTTCCGAACCGTGCCTTCAACTCCTGGTCGACCCTCGTAGTTCCTCCTCAACCCTATAATGATCTTCTGAGGATGTCCTCAAAATATGTCTCTAGCAGGTCAAAACAACAGATTGTGGCACATAAAACCCTCGCTAAAAAAAAAAGTCTATCTCTTATCCCTACCTCACTGACCTCACTCAATGCTAAAACCCTGAGCCTTACCACTACCTAAAAACAACTAACATTTAGGACTTGGGGTGCAGATGGAGCCACAGATTCGTCCCACACAAATCAGAGCTCTCCTGTAATAATTTTTTTTCAAAAGCAGCCGATAGAAGAGGAGAATTTTGCTCTTTAAACAGAGAGCTTGCAGATAGCAGCCCAGCGTGGTTGTCATCTTGATATTGAAGAGGACCAGCCCCACTACTGATCCTTGTGGCACCCCACTGGTCACCCTCTCCTCCTTGGAGTGAACTTAATTTACCACCACCCTCTGTTACCTATTCATCAACCAATTTCTTACCCATTTTACCACCTTAGGACCCGCTCCCAGGCTGCCCATCTTGTTTATGAGTCTCCAATGTGGAACAGTGTCAAAAGCCTTACTGAAATCTAGGTAGACTACATCTACTGCTCCACCCTGATCTAATTCCCTGGTCACCCAGTCAAAGAAATCTATCAGATTTATTTGACATGGCCTCTCCCCTATGTTTGACATGACCTTCCCCCTTTGTTTGACATTCCCTCACCCACACAGCTGTATTAACTTTCAGATTTCCCCCTGAAGAGTCATCAGCTGACTGTCTCTACTTTGAGGCTTTTTATTAAACTAACAGAGTGGTTCAAGTACATATTTTAAAAAGAGAAAGGCCGACTGCTCAGGTGGTCAGCTATTAGGTTAACTTTGGCACCTCTAGCTTTAAGAGACAAGAAGTAGGAGAGCAGAGCTGGCTCAATCATTCTTTGAACTATGTTGCTGAAACACAGTCTTTTTATTCATGCACGTTTTATAATTTTTAATGCCACAGTGTTCACAAAGAGAGCAAATTCCTTCAGTTGCTGATATCATAGAGAGCTTGAGGAAAAATGGCTGTGAATGTTCGAAATTAGATCTTCAACAGATGAGGCCAGTGCTTTGTCCCCTGATTTTGAGCAAATGTCTGACAGATGGCACAGACATCCCATATTCATTGTGTTGGGGTTTGCTTATTCTAGTCTTGAAAAAAGCAGAGTTATGCTTTCCAGACATTGCAGAGGCATTATCAGATGAAAATGCAATGATGCCCAACTGTTCAAGGGTATTCTTTATGCAATCAAACATTGCTTGTTCAGTCCCAGAAGTGCATGGTGGCATATCTAGAAAGAGAATGATGCTGGTTCCTTTCTGAATATCAGAGAAACCAGCAAGGATGACCAATAGTTTTTCATAACCCATGTCAGTGCTTTGGCCAAAATAGATGCAAAATGGTACTCGACAACAAAGGGGAGTTGAAGCCTCTTATTAACATACAAAATTGTCAGCAGACACAGGCCATTCGGTCTATCTAGTCTGCTCAAGTGTGCAGCACTTCAGTCCATTAGACTGCAGCTGCCCCCCCCATATGCCTGCTACCCCATCTCTCACCTCCTCCTGGTTTGTACCCTCCCCTTGAATATGTCCCAGCCCCTCTTGAAGCCCCCAACACTCTGCAGTGATACGACTTCCTCTGGCAGAGTGTTCCACCCTGCCACCACCCTTTCTGTGAAATAGTGCCTCCTCAGTTCCCTCTTGAACCTGCCCCCTTCCAACTTCATAGAGTGTCCCCTGGTTTCCTTTCCACCTTTCAGACTGAACATACACCTGGTGTCTACTCTGTTCAAATCCTTCTAGTACTTGAAGGTCTCAATCATATCCCCTCTCTCCCTTCTCTCCTCCAGGGTATACATATTGAGCTCTCTCAGTCTCTCCTCATATGGTCTGTTCCCCAACCTTAGGATCATTTTTGTTGCCCTGTGCTGTACCCCCTAAAGTAGTTTGACATCCCTTTTCAAGTAGGGGTGCTAGAATTACATTCAGTACTCTAGGTGCGGTCTCACCAGGGACCTGTACAGGGGCAAGATGATCTCTCCACTCCTAGAAGTAATCCCCCTTGCTATGCACCGTAGCATCCTGTTTGTCTTCGCTGCTGCCTCCCTGCACTGAGCAGAGTGGTTCATCTCCTCAGTTACCAGCACTCCCAGATCCTTCTCCTCCTTGGATTTTGTTAACGGGACACCCACCAGCCAGTAATTGTGTCCCGGGTTCTTGCCTCCTAAATGCATCACTTTGCACTTCTTGACATTGAAATCAAGCTGCCAAGTGAGAGACCATTCCTCCAGTTTTGCCAAATCCTCCTGAAGTACTTTTGCTCCCTCCCCCCATCTACCTCGGCACAAATCTTTGTGTCATCTGTGAAGAGACTGATCTTGCTCTTAATCCCTACTGCAGTGTTGACTATGAAAATGATAAACAGAACTGGTCCCAGCACCGAGCCCTATGGTACACCACTTGTTACTGCCCTGGGTTCAGATGTCTCTTCTCCCCCACTGCTACCTTCTGCAGTCTACCCTGCAGCCAGTTCTCAATCCATCTGATCAGTTTCCTCCCTGCTCCCAGACTCTTCAACTTGCAGGTTTGCCTATCATGTGGCACAGAGTTAAAGGCCTTGCTGAAATCCAGGTAGAGGATATCCACCACATGCCCCCTGTCCAGTGCCCTCTTAGCCCAGTCATAAACATCAGCCAAGTTCATCTGGCAGAATCTGCTTGAGACAGATCAATGCTGCCTGCTGTCCTGGAGATTGTTATCCTAATGAAATTGCACCAATCTTTCCTTAAGAATTGTCTCCATCAGTTTTCCTACAATTGCAGTAAGGCTCACCGGTCTGTAGTTCTTCGATTCATCCTTGGACCCACTTTTATGGAGAGGTACCACATGTGCTTCCCTCCAGCCCTGGGCATGCCCCCATTTCAGAGAGGTATTGAAACGGTCCGCCAATGGCCCTGCCAGGATCTCTGCCAACTCTCTCAGCACCCTGGGTTGGACTCCTTCTGGGCCAGGTGCCTTGTCCACCTTCAGGGACTTAAGGCCCTACTTCACCCTTTCCACCATGATTTCTCCATCTGTGGTTGCTTCTCCCCCATCCTCTCCCACCTCACCCTTCCTCTCAGGTTCCACTCTTGCTAGCTTGGACCCAGAACACCTTTCGCAATGCAGGTGGATTCTGTTGCCCCACAGCTCATCTTCTTCACGACCTCTTGTTCTGTGCAGTGCTTCATGATGAATTTCAGTATGTGGTCTGCACAAGTAAACGAGGTTGTGCTCTGCTAACGTGTTTACAAATGCCACCTTAGTCTCTACACCTTTATTGTCTGTGGCTGGAAAAACTGGATCAGTTTCTTTCCTTCAGCATGTTTCCGACTCTGTTGATGCTTTTTAAGAAGATTCATTTCTTTGCATATCATTTTGCCCACAGTGGCTGATGCTGATGTCACATCCACATGTCTAGCAGAAAGCATACAGGGCCCTTTCACTTGCTAGCTGCTACCCACTCAAAAGACGTCTTCCAGGCACTTTGGAACACCAATTTCTCTTCATTTTTATGGCTGCAGGGGCAGAGCCATGCAAGCATCTTCCTATCACTTAGGAAAAGGACACTTCAGACTCCTTCAAAACAGTTTCAGAGTTGAACCACGATCCTTCCACTACCTGAAATCACTATGCTGGGCTGGGGGTGGGCAGGGAGCAAGAGTTCCTTTCCTACATGCAGCATTCTCCTGCCACATCAAATTACAATCAGTGGAGTATAAACAGCACAGGCAGCTTGTTTTAGTGTTAAAGAACACCTTACCCTCTTTTCACACATTTTACCTGGAAACAAAACCCAGGGGAAGAGTACACAGTGGGGGGGTGAGATACTGACAACAACAAAATGGAAAGGGACCTGGGGTAGTTATATCAGATGACCTAAAGGTGGGCAAGCAATAAGGGAAGGGAGTAAAGAGGGCAGGGGGGATACTGGGATGCATAGGGAGAGGCATCACCAGTAGAAAACAGGAAGTTGTTATCCCTCTGTACAGACAGTTGGTGAGACCCCATCTGGAGTACTGCATGCAGGTCTGGAGATCCCATTTCCAGAAAGACATAGACAGGGTGGAGGCTGTCCAGAGGAGAGCAACCAAATTGTTGCAGGGTCTGCACCAGAAGACATACAAAGAGAGACTTAAGAAGCTTAATATGTATACCCTCGAGGAAAGGAGGGAGAGGGGAGACATGATAGAAACTTTCAAGTACCTCAAGGAAATCAACAAAGTCCAAGAGGGTAGCATCTTTCAGAGAAAGAGATGTGCAAGAAAAAGGGGGCACAATTTGAAGATAGAGAGGGGATGGCTCAGTGGTAATGTGAGGAAGTATTTTTTCACAGAGAGGGTTGTGGATGCATGGAACAGCCTTCCTGAGGAGATTGTGGAGTCAAAAACAGCAGTGGAATTCAAGAATGCATGGGACAGACATAAGGCAATTCTAGTTGGGGGGTAGGAGGAAGTTGGCTGTTAGTTAACTAGGCTCTGCATCTTATCCATTAGGTAGGGAAATGGGCAGACTAGGTGGGCCAGGCAGTCCTTATCTGCCATAAAATTCTATGTTTCTATGTAAACAGTTCTTTCTTAGCAGGGGTGTAGTGCTTCCATACTTCTTAAAGTCTTCAATGATTTTTTTTATGTAGTTCTCCGTGCAACAGTCTTAAATCAGCAACTGAACAGTATTGAAGCAAAGCTGTAAGGGAACTTTGTTTTATACTGTAGTTTCTCTGCTGAATTCCTTCACAGAGGAGCACAAGGTGATTTGAGATCAGGTTCCAGCTTGTGGCAGTGGGATCACTGGGATGGGACAGTAAAACAAGCAGTCTCATTTCTTAGTAAATCTGTTTGTTTGCCAGGTTAAAGTTACTTTCCCTACTAAGGCAAGTGAAGATCATGTAATCCTCTGTCCAGGTTTTGTATTGACAATCCTTTGGAAGAATTTGTGTGGTTACACTTTATTTGCATTTGTAAGGAGTTTATTTGGAAATACTGGCTGACTGATAATAAAGTGATAGTTTTATTGGTGCCTGTGTCTAATAGCTATCTTCCCTCTGACACTTGCAAGATACTGTAAGCAAGAGTCTCTTCTATTTAGTATTATCATCAAACTTGTAAATCGTAAGACGGAGTAACTATGACATTAAACTGGGATTACACTTAGCTGATACCTGCCCTATGATGATGCCTAATTATGCAATTGTGACAGCATGGACCCTGGAGTTGAATGCATTGTCTGCTTTGACTTGTCATATTGTCTCATACGTATCTACTTGTGTGATATGTTTCTGTTTGTATTACATGAAGCATTTGGCTGATGTGGTAATGCTTTGTATGTTTTGCTGTCAAATAAGCATAAGTCCATGCCAAACATGTATGTTTTTATGCTGTTACAAGTTAGAGCAACAGTATATTGAGGCTATAAGCAGCCCTTTCTTACACCCATGAGCCATTGTTTCATGGAATTTGGGTTCCACAGGGCTAAGGAGTATAGGCAGCCATATTCAGAGCTGGCCATGCGCAGTCTGTGGTAGTTTGTGCACAGCCTGCCTTGGGGGCAATATTCAGTCAGTTAGCTCACTGCAACTAGAGCATGCAAACTGTCTAAATATGTGGCCATGTTGGTACAGAGCATAGTGACTTTTTGCTATGCTGACACAGGCCCATACTGAATATGACTGACAGGAGCACCATGGAGGTAGCGCAGATCAAATGGGATAGCGGAAGGGCTCCTGTGGGCAATATTTAACCCTAACATGTTAATGACCCATTTGGGCATGGAAGACACTATGGTCAATTTGCATGTCCATTAGGGGGCCCATTAACATGTGTGCTTGCCCCCCCCACTTTGTAGCTGTCTTACATATGCCTTGTGGTCTAGTGGCCCCCCATCCCCCTATTCACCTGTCCTGTAGCTGTCTCATATATTCCTGGTGGTGTAGTGGTTCCTATATCCCCTGACTGAATGTCCTGTAGCTGTCTTGAATATTCCTGGTAGTCAAGTGGTCTTCCACCCCCTGATCACTTGTACTGTAGATGTCTTGAATATTCCTGGTGGTGAAGTGGTTTCTGCACCCTCAATCGATCATCCTGTAGCTGTCTTGAATATTTCTTGTAGTCTAGTGGTCTCCCCTCCCCCGTAAGGACATCTAATCCTCTGCGAATCCACCTGCTCAGGAACCCTCCTCCACAAATCCCCCCACTCAGGTAACCTAAGCTGAAGTATGGCAATAGTGACAGCAACCTACACAGCCCTTTGCTCACCACATTGACTGGCCACCGCCTGGTTGCCAGTGAATGATCATGAGTACAGTAGACATAGGTGTTTGTACAATACTTGCGATTGCTCAGAGACCATCAGATTGAAACCAGTTGAGGTGGTGAGCAAAGGGCTGTGCCAGTCATCACTATTACTGCAGTTTGCATTATGTGACTAGGGCTGGGGGGTGCCTAAGAGGGTGAGTCCGGGGGGGGGTCAGATGCCCTTATATGGGGAACAGTAGACTACCAGGAATATACCAGACAATTACAAGATGGGTGATCTGGATGCTTTTACAATGTATTTTCCCAGGACTGATCAGCTTACATGCAACATCTACTTTTCTGTGGGGTTCTGCTGTATGGTCCTGCTTTTACAGTTTTACAATAAATCTACTCAGGATAGCCCAGATGAGTTGTGATATCTTGATTGCAGTATGGTTCTATTTGACCCAGTTTTTACACTGTATTTGCCCAGGATAGTACAGCGGAGATGCAAGATCTTTTTTCAGTGGGGTCCTCATTTTGCTCATTTTTATAATGCATTTACCCAGGATAGCCCAAGTGAGAGTCAATTTCTCATTTTAAATGGAGTCCAGCTTTTACTATGTATTTTTCCATGATAGAGCAGTATAGTGGACTTATTTACTTAACTTATTAAATGTGGCAAAGCAGTAGTGCATGCTTAAATGTCTTCTCCATGAAGGATTAGTAACTTAATAACCTGGCAGCGATAACTTTGCTCTCATCTTGAAGTTGGTACTTTTTGTTCATGTGAAAGATAGCTTTGCAAACTGGGGAATGTCCTGCAGAAATCATTTAACCCAACAAGCAGCTAGCTGTACCTGTATGACTGGAGTGCGAGCAGGGAGCAGCTGACTAGTCATGCCGTATAAGTCTGTGAGTGATTAATTCTCACAAGATGGGAGTCGGGACTTGGCCAGGACTGAGTGAGTTAGACGGTCGGTGCCAACAAAACAATATAAATTAATATTAAACCTGGCTTTATCACAAAAGGTGCAGTGAGGTAAGTGTGTTGTTTTGTATTAATAATTTTGTTTGCATTGAATGTCCTTATCTGATGGTGAGGGGCTGGCTGCGTTCAACGACTCGAGTGATCTCTCTTTCCCCCAAGCTTGCACCTTGCTGCCAGCCTCCCATCTCCCCAATGTGAGTGAGCATGAAACCCATGAAGTGAAGTCCACATGCACCTGATGGTGGATGGCAATTCTTCAGTAATAAAAAGCTGCATTCGGATGAGGTATTAGGTCTTGGGTGTTTTTTGGCTGTGGTGTCTGGGATGACATCTGAGTGGATGTTTAGGGTGGTATGAGCCTACCACTGGCATTACCGCTCCCCTTGCCATGTGACTGGGCTGTGTTCTTGCAACCAGACATACTTGGCATTAGGTCATCATTTGGTATAGTTGGCTGAGAACCCCTATAATTTGACTGTCGTGTGGGTTATGCTGGAGTGCTTGATGGTGGTGTGGTTCCGGTGTATGACATATGGGAATTTGGGGGTTGGCTGCCATGTACTGGATATGAATGGGGAACATCATCCTGCTGTAGAGCAGTGATAATTATAGTCATGCCATTGTCCGAGGTCTGAAACAGGCTGCAGTACGCTTGTTGCATGTCGTGTCTGTGGGCTATGATGTCACTGTACATGTCCTGTATTTCATACAGCTGTCTTTGCTGAGCCTTACCCTCCCTGCTCCAACTGTCTCAGTTCAGGGTACATGGAGATGAAACATTCATGACCTGGTATACATCCTGTGTCAATGTTGGGCCTTGAGGGACCCTCCAGTGGGTCCTGTGTATCAGTTCCATTCTCTGGCATGGATGGTTTGTGTTCATGTCTGCTGTGTAACAGACACATGCACCTCCAGGCTCATGTTTTGTGTGCCCTTCTTTTTGCCTTCTATGTCTGGCTGTATAGTGCACTGTTGGGGGGCAGAGTCTTCTGTTCAGGCTGCAAGGTGCTGCAGTGAAGTGGACAGTACTCAAAAGAAATGATATATAGTTGGCTGTTTGAAGGGTGACTGGAGTGGGATGTTTTGCTTTAGTTTTGACAGTTTTTTTAGAAGAAAATAAAAAGCAGATATTTTGATGACATTGATTGTTTGTGGCAAGTCAACGAAGGCTTTAAAAGCAGTCAAATAGTCTTAAAATGACCCTCAAAATACACCAGAATGCATCTAAATCCTAATAGCTTATGGGGGCCTATGGCTGGTTGGGGACATTGTACTTCACGGAGACCCCACACATCTAAATTTAGCAATACACCACTGCCTGTTGGTCAAAACTGCGTTTGTAATGGGACTGTATTGCTCCAGCAGATATTCATGTAACTCCTAGGTGGCACTATCCCAAGGGCTACTACCCCTGCCTGCTTGGCTAGTAGCAGGTTAAGGGGCCTGAGTTCTGAAATGGGTGCCTCCACCCAGAGGTCAGGGTTGGTAGTGGTCAAGCTAACCTGGGCACAGCCCTCCGGGACACTGTAACCCACCTCTTTCCCCTCTAGTGGCCTAAACACTGTACAATAATCACTTTCACAATACCTCTGGTACACCACAAAAGTACCCACACTGTTTGCACTTACCACCAGGGTTAGTTCCTCTGGCTGAACCCTGGTGACCCCCTGTAAAACAAAGTTATGCACAGCAAATATCAACAGTACAGTACTTTGAGCACAAACTGGAACCACAGTCAGATTACATGCAGAAAAAATGTGATCTGATTTATTAAGGGGACTTGAACAAGGAAGGGGCAAAATCAGGTTAATTAGCTTAAAGGTTATATCAATCAAGCAATTATGCTTGCGCTTTGAGTCCCCCCACACAGTCACACCTCTGGGTACCCAGGTGGAGAAGAGATGGGCGAGCCAGGACTGTTGCCCGGGGTTGCAGCTGGTTGGGGCCTTGTGATGGAAAACACAACATGCACAGTACACAATATTTGTAATCCAGAGCCAGAGGGCTCATTTCGTAAAGCAAACAAAACAACAAGACAATCAGGTGACACACTCAGATTAAGTTGTTGTTGCAGGGAGCTACCCTGGTATTTACTCATGATACCCAAGACTGGACATAGGCTGGATGAAAATCGAGACCGCAGGTGGTTACTCTGGAATGCCAGGAGAAGCAGGGCCCACACGAGTTGCAGAGGCATCATTCCTGTTCAAGTGTGGAGCAGGGGGCTGATCCCCAGGCAGGTCTCTCGTCAATGGCTTCTCTGTGCAGTGGGTAGTCTGGCTGGGCCAGTCTGGCAAGGCCCAGACCACATGAAGACAAATTCAGATGCAGTCCATTTTGGGCTGGATGCAGCTTCCAGCAAGCAGAACACAGTTCACACAGTGGGGAGCTAACTCACAACCCACTAGCAGCTCATAGCACATTTACATGTATGGGAATGCTACTGTACCAGGCAAAGCGCTCCCCGGTCACAATCGCAAAATCTCTGCACACACAGCTTAGGGGTAGCTGGAACTCCTGACAGGCGATTGCATTCAGCAAAATCTTAGGCTTTCTTCAGGTTGAGCCTGGCCCACTTCAGTAGCTTACTTTAGTCACACAAACTTGGATTTAGTCCAAAATAATTCTCTTCTCTCCCTCTCAGAAGCAGCAGCAGACATGCAAGCCAAAAACTCAGCCCTTTCAGTTTTTCCATGAAAATCCTCTCAGGATTGCTGCCCAAACTACACTTGAACTCTTTTCCTTTCACTTCCCAGCTCAGAACTAACTGAAAACTGCAAGCAGCCCGGGACTTTCCCAAGATCTAAAAGATTTGGTTGGCTGATTTGGCTGTCAGTCAAAGCAAGAGCTCCCCCTTCAGTTGCAAAAAAGGCGCAAAAAGCTCCAAACCAAAGTTCCTACAGATTTTGAATTCAGACAGCTCCTGTAGTCCGGCTACATTTTAGGTCCCACCAGTACTGTTTGGTCCAATTTGCAGTCCAGGACCAAGATATTGGAGACAAACAAAACAGTCCTTGCTACAAAGAAAGCAGGTTAGACAAACTACATTATCATTATCACTCTAAATGATTTTCAGTAAATAGTTACATCTTTCAACAGTGCTCCCTCTCAGATTACTTAAGCTGCAATCAGGCAGCTCTTAAAGAGACGTTACACAGAGGCTATACAGGCTCTGGTAATCACATCAAAACTGCTAAAACGCAGGACACCAGTCTAGCAGAGAGCATTTAGGGCAGCTCAAGGAAGACTTTTTGTGAACCCCCATTTGTAGGGAGGTTACGCCCTTCCCTGCCTGGGAAAACTTGGTGTCCACGTCAAGTCTGTACCATCATAACATTGAAAATGCAACACATACAAGATATTTATACCATTAGTATGCTATAAAGTACTATCTGATTCATCAATTGGCATAACTTGTCACTTTACTATACATTGCAATGTACTCCACTGTATCATTTCCATTCTAACAATACATTATGCATATTTTACACAGGTAAATTGAACATTACTATACAGACTCATGTAATAACTTCTTGTACTCTAAACAATGCAAAAGGGGGCCTGTCCCTATCAGCTAACTTGGGGCTGGATGGTGAGAGGACAGAACAAGTAACCTGGAATGGGCCGTCAAGCTCAATTTGGGCAGTGAGCTCTGAGAGACATAAACACCTTTGTGGACTACATTGAGAGGCAAATCCACTGGCCTCCACAGGGAATCGTAACTGAAGTACACCACTGGCTTGGCAACTCGGCCAGTCTTTCTGGGGTGAATAACCACAGTCTCTGTACTTTCAGCAATGGTCTTGGAGCTTTCATCACTTGTGAGGGGTGCTTCTGCATGAAGGGGAATGTCCAAGCTGGGAGCAGTGTCAGCCCCTTGCTCTGTAGTCTCTATTTCTACAACACTTGGCTCATTTTGAAGACACTCTGGCACTGAAGGGGGGTTGTCAGCACTCTCATAGTGTTCCTCAAGTTCTGGCATGTCACCAGAAAGACTTGTACCATCAGCCTTTCCTTCAGGCAAATCATGCAGTTCCACAATACACAAAGACTCAGCATCCTCAGACGGGATACTTTGCACTTCACCTTCAGGGAGCATTGGCTCCAAGGATGATGCCAGGGTGTTAGGCAGAACAGAAGGCCTGACTTCATCCCCATAATTCAACATAGGATTTCCACGAAACAACTGATTCAGTTCATATGAGGGGTAATAGGCATTATCACACTCACTGTCATCCAAGTTAGACTGGCAGTCACTATCATTCTGGGCCTGCTGTGGGGGAAGTCTTAAATCGGCAACCACGGGGGTAGGCTGACTCTGTTTTCTTCTTGCAGCAGCACGAATCACTGGTCCAAGGGAATCAACCTCGGTGGGTTCAGCCTCAATTATAACTTGACCAATAGGTAGCAAGTGATTACGGTGCATGGTCTTGACAGGTTTGGAGTTATTCTCTGGGTGTACTTTGTACACTGGCAAATCATCCAACTTTCCAACTATGATATGGGGAAGATGGTGCCATCGATCAGCAATTTTGTGTTTACAATATAATCCTAAATTTCACAACAACACAAGGTCTCCAGGCCTAAGCTCTTGAGCCTTTACTTTTCTATCATGTCTCTCTTTGTTGGCTAGATTTCTTTTGGTGGCCATTGTCTGGGCCAGTTGATAGGCATGGTTCAATTGAGCTTTCAGTTTTTGTACATGTTGCAGGTAATCTTCAACTTGGACCCCCATCGAGAGAAACCCCAAAACAGACATCAACAGGCAACCAGGCCTCTCTCCCAAACATGAGGAGGTAGGGAGAGAACCCGGTAGCATCATTCTTTGTGCAATTGTATGCGTGTACCAAGGTGCTATTCTGCTGGCTCCATTTATGCTTATCTTTTGGGTGGAGGGTAGCATGTCTAGTAGTGTGCGGTTAAAGCGTTCTGTTTGAGGATCCCCCTGCGGGTGATAAGGGGTGGTTCTTGACTTTCACACCCCCCATAGAGAGAACATTTCTTTGATTAGCCGACTCTCAAAGTCCCATCCCTAATCAGAGTGAATTCGCTAGGGGGCACCATAGTGGACGAATCAATTTTCCACTAGCACCTTGGCCACAGTAGATGCTTTTTGATCTTTGGTGGGAAAAGCTTGTGCATACCATGTAAAATGGTCCATAACCACTAACACTTTGCCAATGTTTCGCTGATCAGGCTCCAAACTCAAGAAATCTATGCAGACTAGTTCCATTGGGGTGCTGGTAGTAATGTTGACAAAGTGGGCAGCCCTCTGAGACAGGGTTTTTCTCTGTAGGCAGCGACTACAAGTCCTTACATGGTGCTCAACATCGGCCCCCCATCTTGGGCCAGTAGAATCGAGATCATACTAGGTCAAGGGTCCGGTTGTTACCGAGGTGGCCCATATGATTGTGGAGGGACCTCAGTACCAAATCTTTGAAGGCTGTGGGCAGGACCAATTGTTGCTTGTCTATTTGGCCACCCCACTCTACAGGCTCTCTATACAACAACTGATTAAGCAGCTTCAACCTGGGGCCTTCTTTGAACAATAAAGCAGTTTGCAGATCAGAAGAACCCAACTTGGACACATCTTTTCCTGCATGCAGGGCGTCAAGCGCTGGCTGAATCATAAGATCTCAGGAATAAGCCCACTGAATGCTGTCATTGTCAAACTGAAGTAGTGCACTAATATCTAGAGCAGAGAAGTGGCAATATGCAGCCGGTATGCAGGTGTCAGAGGGACCCAAGCAATCTACTAAGCAGTCTGCTGTGTCCATAGACATCTCTTCATTTCTATCAGACTTTTGGCACAATGCTCGGATCTCAGGTTCAGACAACCTGACCCAGTCGCTCTTGGAAATGGGCCTCTGAGATAGGGTATCAGCATCAATATGATTCAGGCCTGGTCTGTATTCGACAGCATAATCATATGTTGACAATGCAGAAAGCCACCGGTGCCCCATGGCGTCTAACTTAGTTGAAGTCTGTACATAGGTCAATGGGTTATTGTCAGTCCTCACCAATATTTTTGCCCCATAGAGGTAATCATGAAACTGGTCGACAATGGCCCATTTTAACGCAAGGAACTCCAACTTGTGCACAGGGTAGTTTCACTCTGACGGGGTCAAGCTTCTACTGGCGAATACCACTGGTCTCAAACCATCCTCATGGTCTTGATACAGTACAGCTCTTAGACCCTGCAGACTGGCATCAGTATGCAGCACATAGGGTTTGGTGGGATCAGCATAAGCGAGGATGGGATGTGGGTGAGCTGGTATATGACTTCGTGGAAAGCTGCTTCACAGTCAGGTGTCCAGCGGGACCCGGAAAGTTCACCTGGGTGGAAATATGCTTTATCTGGTTCTTTGATGGACCCTTTTTTGTATTTACGATTGGTAGGAGGGTAACCCTGGGTAAGATTCAAGAGTGGCCGAATCACTTTGGAATAGTCCTTTATGAACCGGTGGGAGTAGCCACAGAATCCCAGGAAACGTTGTAGTTCTTTCAAATTGTGGGGCTGGGGCCAAGTAGTCAAGGCTTCAACTTTACTAGGATCAGTCTCTATCCCCTCTGTAGACACTATGTGCCCCACATACTTCACAGAGGTTTGGAAAAACTGGCACTTGTCGATGGACAGCTTGAAGCTGAAATCTTCCATTTGGTCTAGTACTTTGAACAGTCGACACTCATCTTCCTCTAGGGAGCTCCCGAACACAATGACATCATCCAAGTACACCAGGCATTCTAGCAAATTCATGTCTCCCACTGTTTGTTCTATCAGTCGCTGGAAGGTGGCTGGGGCACCCGATATCCCCTGTGGCATTCTCAGAAATTCGTAGAACCCCAAAGGAGAGATGAAGGCTGTCTTCTCATGGTCCTCTGGAGCCATCAGAATCTGGTAATATCCACTGTGAAGATCCAACAACAAGAACCATTTGCTCCCATTCAAACAATCCCAAGCATCTTGTATACGGGTCATGGTGTATTGATCGGGGATGGTCCGCCAATTCAGAGTTCGATAATCAACACACATTCTCACAGATCCATTCTTCTTGTGCACAACCACAATGGGAGAAGCATATGGGCTCCTGGATTCTTCTAGCACATCAGCCATGAGCATTTCCTGCAAGTGTCTTCTCTCATCGTCTATGTCTGCAGGGGCTAGGCGTCGAGACCTCTCTCGAAATGGCCGTTCATCGTGCAGGTGTATGTGATGCTCCACACTCTGGACACATCCCTCATCCCATTCCTTCAATGAAAACACTTGATCTCTCTGAGCAAGTTTCTGGCTAATTCTAGTCTTCCATTTAGCTGGCAATGGAGAGTCACCAAAATCAAACAAGTTGGGAGTCACTTTATCTGTCTTGTCAGGGTACTTGTTGCTGGGCAACACTGCAGTGTCTGCGCAGTGTACCGTAGCTAGGGTGCATCCTCTGCTCACCCGGATCTCCCAATCTGACACATTATGAATCTGGAACATCACTCATCATGCATAGGCATGAGCATGAGCTGGCAAGATGCTGGGCTTAACCAATAATCCTTCCGGCAATTTTCCATCGCCTGGCACGTCCAACATCAGTATTTAGTTCTTGACATCTTTGCGGATGCGGACCTCCTCTTGAACGGTACACTGGGTGTTAGGGGCCAGTACCATTGAATCGGGATCCTTCTTCCACATGACCTCTACCAGTTCATCCTGGTCCACTCCCTTGGGGTTCTGCTGCAAATTATAGGCCCTCTTGATCACAGCGGGAATTCTTAGGGCCCTCCCAGTCCGTCGAACTTGTTTCTTGCGACAGAGTTGTGCCAGTCTCCCAAACATATGGGTGTTGGTCCCAATTAACAGGGGAACCCCATCATACAGTCCAGTAGGGGAGGACACGCTAAGGCCAGTGTCTCGACTTACTCCTCTACACCAGTTACAGCTGCAGGAAATGACAACCAGAGGCAGACATATCTAAGATAGGGATAAGACTTGTTGCTCAGCCCCCACACATGTAGGCCTTCCAGGGATTGTAAGGGCACAGCAGATAAGTGTTTGTCATACCAGTCCTTAAATACAATGGTCACTTGTGACCCACTGTCCAGCACAGCCTGAGTAGGAATACCATTCACAGCCACTGTAGTCTCCATTGAAGGGCCCACTATTTTGGACCAGTCTGGAGGGACAGCAGCAGGGGTCTGGACAGATGATTTAGCCACATAGGGATTTGAATTACTACTTCTTGAACCCTCACTGTGGTCATTTTGGGCACGCCTCGACCACTGATTTGTTCTCCAAAGCTCTCCTTGAAGCCTGTATACAACTTTATCTAGGTCTTTTGTGGACCTGCATTCTCTCTTCATGTGTCCATCCTTCCCACAATTATGGCAAAACATGTTTTCTGGGATTTGGGGTGGCTGAGGCATCACACTGGGAGCAGGGGCGGTGGTACTACCAACTGAAAACCTTGGTGCCATCTCTGTCTGCTGTGTGGTGAGCATTTGGAGACATCTCATCAATTCTCTTACTTCCATAGTTAAGACATCAAGTTTCGAGCTGCTGTCAGCAGGAGATGCCTGGGTGGACACCCCACCCCCATATCAGATGCAGTTGGATAAAGGTCGGTGCCTGTACTTGCAGGAGAGGCCTTCATAAAGAGATTATTTTTTGTTTCCCTGAAATCCTCAGCAGTTCATCCCATGGTGGCACACCCTCATTGGTCCCCAGTTTGGAAGGGCCTTCTGATGCCGTGATCACTTTGACTGCACTCACCCTAGAATTACAATCCCCCTCTTCATCTTCAACCTCCTGGAGTTCTTTCATCAAGTCACAATAGTCCGGTGGGTTACCCCTTCTATCTGGGAGCCTTAATTGAAGGAGATGCAATTTAGAATGCTTTGCATGTAGCAGTATGTGCCCCAGTCTCACATGGTTTAAGTCACTGGTGGCTACCCCACCTTTTCAGTAAGCCTTCTGCAGCGCTCTTTCCTGACGAGTAACATAGGCAGACAAACTTTCCCCTGGCCATTGTTTTGTACCTTGAAATTTCCACATCAAGTTCTCACCTGACTCAAGGCTCCCAAAATTGCCTTTGAGTGCAGATGGGCAGATGCATCAGGGTTTGTGGACCTCAGAAATTTAATGGCCTCTAGGACGGGACCCCTCAAACTTTCTATGATCCTTTTCCATTTCTCAGCCTCTGCACACTGCCATTCAGGTACATAAGGGGCAATATAATCTATCCAGGTCTCCCAATCATCCTCCCCTTGGGAGGCGGGGAGGGTGCCGGAGAAGATTCTCAACCTTTGGTAAGAGTCATGACTAATGGCAGGTACAGACATAGGAACCAGCATTGGCACGGGCATAGAAGGAGGGGCAATAATGGGTGCTGGAGCGGGAGGGGGTGTTGGGGAAGGAACACCCCCAGGTGGCAGGAATAGTTTCTTTAAGTCTTCCACAGTTTTTCCTTCCTCTAGCAACAACTTAACAAATTTTTCCTCAAAAGTCTCAGATAGTGGGGGGGGGGGGCTCATTCTGTCTTGGGTCTTTACTGGCTTTAGTTATCACTCTCCAGGCAGTGAGGGCTACTTCGGGGGTGATAGTCCATGGCACTTTGGAACTGTCTACTGGGTCCTTACACTCTACTAACGCCATGAAACTTTGGGTGAACAGATTAGCCTGTCGACCCACGACCACAGGGTTTTGTAAACATTCAACCTTGGAAAATACTTCCTCTACAGTGTTCTTATTGGTACCCAGGGGAATATCCAGGATAAGTATAGCATTTTGGGGCAATCTCCTGCCCAGTACACCACCCCAACAACTGGTGTACAGCCACTTCTGTTGGGATAGCCATTTATTTTTAACAGCAATTCGAAAATTTGGCCACTAAGGGATGCTAATCCCAGTGGTAAGCCTCCAAGATGTAACCACTAAGTGGCGCTATCCCAAGGGCTACTACCCCTGCCTGCTTGGCTAGTAGTAGGTTAAGGGGCCTGAGTTCTGAAACGGATGCCTCCACCCAGAGGTCAGGATTGGTAGTGGTCAAGCTAACCTGGGCACAGCCCTCCGGGACACTGTAACCCCCATCTTTCCCCTCTAGTGGCCTAAACACTGTACAATAATCACCTTCACAATACCCCTGGTACACCACAAAAGTACCCATACTGTTTGCACTTACCACCAGGGTTGGTTCCTCCAGCTCGACCCTGGGGACCCCCTGTAAAACAAGGTTATGCACAGCAAATAGCAACAGTACAGTACTTTGAGCACAAACCGGAACCACAGTCAGATTACATGCAGAAAAAGTTGGGTCTGATTTATTCAGGGGACTTGAATAAGGAAGGGGCAAAATCAGGTTAATTAGCTTAAAGGGTATATCAATCAAACAAGTATGCGTGCGCTTTGAGTCCCCCCACACAGTCACACCTCTGGGTACCTAGGTGGAGAAGAGACGGGCTAGCCAGGACTGTTGCCTGGAGTTGCAGCTGGTTGGGGCCCTGTGATGGGAAACACAACATGCACAGTACACAGTATTTGTAATCTGGAGCCAGAGGGCTCAGTTCGTGAAGGAAATAAAACAACAAGACAATCAGATGACACACTCAGATTAAACTGTTGTTGCAGGGAGCTACCCTGGTATTTACTCATGATACCCAAGAATGGACACAGGCTGGACGAAAATCGAGACTGCAGGTGGTTAATCTTAAATGCCAGGAGAAGCAGGGCCCATACAAGTTGCAGAGGTGTAGTTCCTGTTCAAGCGTGGAGCAGAGGGCTGATCCCCAGGCAGGTCTCTCGTCGATGGCTTCTCTGTGCAGCAGGTAGTCTGGTAGGGCCAGTCTGGCAAGGCCCAGACCGCATGGAGACAAATTCGGATGCAGTCTGTTTTGGGCTGGATATAGCTTCCAGCAAGCAGAACACAGTTCACACAGTGGGGAACTAAATCACAACCCAATAGCAACTCATAGCACATTTACATGTACAGGAATTCTACTGTACCAGGCAAAGCGCTCCCCGGTCACAATCGCAAAGTCTCTGCACACACCGGGAGCTTAGGGGTAGCTGGAACTCCTGACAGGCTGATCGCATTCAGCAAAATCTTCGGTCTTCTTCAGGTTGAGCCTGGCCCACTTCAGTAGCTTACTTTAGTCACACAAACTTGGATTTAGTCCAAAATAATTCTCTTCTCTCCCTCTCAGAAGCAGCAGCAGACATGCAAGCCAAAAACTCAGCCCTTTCACAGTTTTCCCATGCAAATCCACTCAGGATTGCTGGCCAAACTACACTTGAACTCTTTTCCTTTCACTTCCCAGCTCAGAGCTAACTGAAAACTGCAAGCAGCCCGGGACTTCCCCAAGATCCAGAAGATTTGGTTGGCTGATTTGGCTGTCAGTCAAAGCAAGAGCTCCCCCTTCAGTTGCAAAAAAGGGGCAAAAAGCTCCAAACTAAAGTTCCTACAGATTTTGAATTCAGACAGCTCCTGTAGTCCGGCTACATTTTAGGTCCCACCAGTACTGTTTGGTCCAATTTGCAGTCCAGGACCAAGATAGTGGAGACAAACAAAACAGTCCTTGCTACAAAGAAAGCAGGTTAGACAAACTATGTTATCATTATCACTCTAAATGATTTTCAGTAAATAGTTACATCTTTCAACAGAGCTCCCTCTCAGATTACTTAAGCTGCAATCAGGCAGCTCTTAAAGAGACATTACACAGAGGCTATACAGGCTCTGGTAATCACATCTAAACTGCTAAAACGCAGGACACCAGCCTGGCAGTGAGTATTTAGGCAAGCTCAAGGAAGACTTTTTGGGAACCCCCATTTGTGGGGGGGGGGGTTACATTCAGATTACACTTCTCTTTTCTTCCCAACTGTGTGTGTGTGTGTGTGTCTGTCTGGCAGTGTACAATAATTTACTGCTGTCTGTAGGGTTTGTTAACCCTTTCAGGACCGATCTAAGCCTAAATGATAAACAGCTCCACTACTCCCCCCCACCCCCCCGGGAACAAGACATAAAGAGAAATGCTGAAAGGTGAAGCTGACCAAATGTGATAACTTACTTGACTTTTTTGTCAACTTCAACTTTTCAATTATTTCCCAACCTTTTACAAATAAAGCTTACTTTTTGCACTGAAAGGAGGTGGATGGCGTAGATAGAAAAAAAATGATGTATTTCTGGAATCACTGACTGTAACCTACAGAATATGTATGTAATGTCCATTACTGCTGGTGTTGATGGAGTGCATGGTATTATATGACACAGGTATTTATTTAATTTGTTTTGTTTTAGTTTCGTTGATCCTAAAGCCTAGATCTTCTTTCCCCTCCCCTCAACAGCCACCGCACACATTTTTATCTAAAATTGCTCTGTAACAGTACTGCGCAAGTGCAAAACTGTAACAGCTGTGTGCCTTATCCATTTGAATCACATACATAGAAATGTAGCCCTCTCTCCCTGTGTCTAGGGGTATGGATGTAATATGTCTGTGGGAAGGGGGCACCCACAGCAGCAGAAACACTTCCAGTGACCACGTTACCCAGGCCCAGTTGTCACACACAGCGTCCCTTTTCTTTGCTGGTGCTGGACGAAAACAACAGGTTAATTCATATTAAACAGTTCTTTTAATAACAGAATGTCCACATGGAACTTGAAGAAACAACAGGGATCCCAGATTCATTAAACATATTCATACATAGCTCCGAGTAGCATCAGTTAATTAGTTGGGAACACATTCAGCTTTCACAAGACTGGTTTGACCACAAAAGAAGCTTTTACATGGACTGAGGAGGTTGCACAATCTTTAGGGAAACATTAACTCAGGACCGCTATGGTCACAAAAGTTTAAAGGCAGCACAAGTCCCAAAACAGTTCACAGTGCCTAACACCCCATTATTCTTCACAGGCACCCAAACTCTCAATGATATCTCTCTCTCTCTCTCTCCAGTAGCTCAATGGGTCCCCCTTGGAACATGCAATCCTCATGGCAACAACTGTCCACCAATTGACTTCTCCCCCGCCTAACCCCTTACCCTCTTCCCTATGTTTTTTCTTTCCCCTTTTTTATTTTATATCACTCTCCCCTCTAATTCCTCCACCTCCTTAGACAGACTCTTCCCCATGTACTGGCTAAGTGGGCTTCGTGTTGTTTACTCAGTTGTGTGGTTTTGCCCCTGAGTATCACAGTTTCTGTCCTTGATCATGCAGTGAATATATTTTGTCCTTAGCATTATTGACTCTCAGTGTATGTCATTGTAATTGTTTATTAGCTGCAATTTGATTTTGTTTATTGCCCTTCGTGTTTTAATTTTTGTCTTATGTTTATTTATTTATTTGTACACATCGGAAAACAACCTTTGAGTCATAGACTCTTTTTCAAAGGCTCCTCGTCAAAAAAAAAAAAAAAACAGAATGAAGGGCAAGCAATATTAGTTTCATGCTTATTTTAGCTCTTTGTCATACAGATAACACCCTCCAGGATGAAGCGCAGTGTCAAAGGTTTACTGCATGACAAAATGGATTAACTCCCATTGAAACTGCATTGTTTACTGCAGTAACTCTACTGCAGAATTCTGCAGTGCTGCGCTTCATCCTGGAGGGCTTCACTTACTTCATATTCTGTGTGTATCCCATTTTCTCGCTTTCCCCCAGGATGCATCTGGAAATGAGCTATTGCAGCTCTGTATGTCTTTCTTGCTGAAACTTTTTCAAATAAATAAACTGAGAAGGGGAACACACCCTGTGGCACTCCAAGGCAACTCTCTCTAAGAACTCTACACTCCCTGCCCCATTCTTGCCCACTGGATCCCTACATGAATCGGCGATGGCTGCCAGGGCACTCTGTGACTTGTGGCTGCTGGCTCCCCTCTTGACTTTAGCTACCCTCCAAGACATTGTGCAGCTTGTGGCTAGTGGCTACCATTTATTTTTCTGTGCCCCCAAGTACATTTGCTGGGGGCCAGAGCAGGAATCTCCTTCGCCTGGCCCTGACTCACCTCACTCCCTTGCCACTCACACCTCCAACTAGAATTCCCCCTCCCACCTAAACTGCTGGGCTTTATACCCCCAGGCACCTGTGGTGACCTTGTGACCTGCAGGAGGCTCCACCTAAGTGCTGACAAGAATAAACCTTTTTCCCTACTGGGTTGAATTAAGCTACAAAAACCCAGGGAAGGGCGAATAGACTAGTAATCTACCAAAGCGGGAGGGGGGGTTACATAAACATTGAAACTGTTGGCAGGTAATGACCGCTGGGCCATCTTGTCTGCCCATTTTTACTTATGATCACTTTTGCTGCAGACCCAACTTGCCCTATAGCACTGTCTCTTCTACCTTCCACCCCCTTCATTCCTCCTAGGATTCCTTTGTGCCTGTCCTAGACAACTTTGAAACCGACCACTGGTTTCAACTCCACTGCCTCCCATGGAAGGCTGTTCCAGGAATCCACCACCTTTTCTGTGAAGAATTACTTCCTCACATCTCTTCTGAATCTACCTTCTTCCAGCTTCATATAATGATTCCTTGTTCTACAGCACCTTTTTCTCTGAAATATATCTCCCTCTTGTGACTTATTAACCCCCAAGAGGTATTTAAAAGTCTCCATCACATCCCCACGCTCCCTCCTCTCCTCCAAGGTGTACATGTTGAACTCTTTCAGTTACTTACAGGGATTCTGATGCAGACCTTGCACCATTTTGACAGCCCTCACCTCTTTTCTTGCCACTTTCACTTTTTTCCAGTTGTTCCTCCTTCCACACCTTTCTCCTTTGACTGCTCCTTTTCCCCTTCTTTCTTTGCTTAACTCCTGCTTCCTTGAATAACTTGCATCCTGGAGAGACTCTCTCCCCTTGGGATCTCTCTACTGTCTATCTCAGCTTGTAGTGGCCCACTTTCTGCCTCCCCTATTTCTTCTATCACCCCACCTTGGCTAATTTAAATGTCTATTGAAGTAACATTTTAATCATCCACTGAGGACTGTGGTTGCCTACTGGATGAAAGCAGGCCATCACCTCAGTATAGGTTCTTATCCTTCTAGCTTGGTCCACAGTCCCCAGCTCAGTGTAGACATACCTCTCCTCCCTGCACCATTCCTTCTTCTTTACTTGAAGGCCTTGGTGTGGAGCTCCCTCTCCTTCCACATGTAGTACAACACACACTCGCCATTCACATTTAAACACATGGGAAAAACAGGATCAACCAGATACATGATCTACCTGGTTCACCCTTATCAAGCTAATGTATTAGCAGCTGTAGTGGCTCTGACCAGAGATAGTCTTTGTTGGGGATGCATTACCATGGTGTTGTGCTGCTTTCATTTTCTGAGACAATGTGGTCACAGTACATTTCCTATTAGGACTGCAATATTAACAAAAAAAGATAAGTGAAACATTTAACTTCAGGATGGATCCAAGTGGCATTCTTTAACAGGAGGCAAAATATCAAGCAATACTTTCACTAGTAGGAAGGCTGGATCAGCTTAACACATTCACCAGATGTGAGAATGAGATTCATCTACCAGGTGCACCTAAGCAGCTGCTAATGAGTCCAAAGTAGGCTGCATTTTCACCAATTGTCCTAGGACTTCTCTCAGTTGCACACAAAGTGCTGCTAATGAGCTGGCTGAGTTGGCTGAATCACACATTTTAAAAATTCTGCAGATCTGGAAACTGGAATCTTTAATCCACAGTCAAGCAGAGCATTTGACAGAGAGATAAATAATCATTTTATCTATTTCATACAGATCCCACAGGGGAAGGCTTTGATGTAGCAGCATTGCTTTTTACCAACAGTCATCATATATAGCCCTTCCTACTGGACCATCTTAGATTATCTTTCAATGTGTCAAATTAGAAGAGTTCATAAATTTAGAGAAGTGGCAGAATTACTGTAATGCATCCTCCCCAATATAATTTAAAACTAGTGATCCAGTGATATTGGATTTGAAAAGGCCAATTTACCCCTCCCCAAGTTTTACACACACACACACTACCTGTTAAGCAAAACATTAAGTAATATTAAAAACAAAAATTAGTGGCACTAAATCTAACCAGGTAGTTACATTTTCAAATAGGGACCCAGCTGTTGGGTGGTCTACCTTGACATTTGGTAGCTGGCCAACTTCACAGCAGGCAGAGCCCTTGTGTGGGTGTAACCCCCTACAAATGGGGGTTCCCAAAAAGTCTTCCTAGAGCTAGCCTACATGCTCACTGCCAAGCTGGGGCCCTGCAGTTTAGCAGTTTAAATGCATTGTCAGAGAGTGCCTGTGTAGCCTCTATGTACTGTCGCTTTAAGGGCTGCTTAGTTGCAGTAATAATTAATCTGGAAGGAGGGGGCTGAGTGTTGTCGTGCTCGAGTCCCACCCAGACTGCCAGGTAATTGCTCTGTTTCTGCCATCGCTAATTGTGCAAGGGAGCTCTGTTGAAAGATGTAACTATTTGCTGAGAATCATTTAGGGTGATAAAGATATTGTAATTTTTTCTAACCTGCCTTCTTTGCAGCGAGGGGTTTCTGCCTATCTCCACCATTTTGGTCCCAAACTGCTGAAATGGACCAATCAGTACTTGGGGACTCTAAAATGGAGCCTGCTTATAGGAGCTGTGTGGAGTAAAATGCTTGGAAATTGTAGTTTTGGACAGTTGGCGCCTTTTTGCAACTGAAGGGGGAGCTGTTGCTTTAACCAACAGTCAAATCAGTCAATCGAACCTTTTGGATCTGAAGGAAATCTTTGAGCTGCCTGCTGTTTAGGCAGATCTAAGTTGGAAGCTGAGAGAGGAGCAGCTCGAGATAGTCGAGCAAGCATCTGCGTAGTTTCAAGTGGGAGACCTGTGGGAAGGCATGAGTTGAGGTGTGCAAGTCTGACCGTTGCCCTGAGAGGGAAGAGAGAAACTGATTCGGACTAAATCCGAGGTGGTGAGACCGAATTAAGTCACTGAAGTGCATCCAGGCTCAACCTGCAAAAGACCGAAGATTTTGCTGCATGCGATCAACCTGATAGGAACTCCAGCTACTTCTGAGCTCCCAGTTTTGAGAAGAAACTGTGCGATCATTACTGGGGAGCATTTTGATTGATAGAGTAAGATTTCTGTGCATACAAATGTGCTGTGCACTGAATGGGGGTTGCGATTTAGTTCCACTTTGTATGAACTGTGTGCTGATTGCTGGAAGCTGTAACCAGCCCGAAAGGACTGAATCCGCGGTTATCCCCATGCGGCTGGGTCTTGCCAAGAGGGTCCTGCCAGACTACCCTACTGCACAGAGAAGAGCCATCGATGAGAGACCAGCCTGGGGATCAGCCCCCTGTTCCACGCCTGAACAGGAACGATGCCTTGGCGAATCGTGTGGGCCCTGCTTCTCCTGGCACTCCAGAGAATTCACTCGCTGTCTTGATTTTCGTCCATCCTGTGTCCAGTCTTGGGTATCGTGAGTAACCAACAGGGTATCTTCCTGCAACTACAGTTCAATTTAAGTGTGTCATCTGATTGCTTTGTTGTTTCTTTTCCTTCATGAACTGAGCCATCTGGCTCCGGATTACAAATAGTGTGTTGTGCAAGTTTTTTTTCCATCACAGGGCCCCTACCAGCTGCAACGGCGGCCTACCCCGGGCAACGGTCCTAGCTAGACCCCCTTTCTTCCACCTGGGTACCCAGAGAGTGTGTTACTGTGTTAGGGACTCTGACTGCATGCACAGTTGTGTGAGTGATAGAGCAATTAAGCTAATTAACCTGATTACCTCCCCTTCCTTGTTCAAATCCCCTGAATAAATCAGATCTACTTTTTTCTGCATCTAACCAGATTGCGGTTCCAGTTTGTGCTCAAAGTATTGTGCTGTTGCTATTTGCTCTGTCTAACCTTCTTTTACAGGGGGTCCCTAGGGTTGAACCGGAGAAACCAGCCTTGGTGGTAAATGCAAACTGTGTGGGTACTTGCAAATCATATCAGGGGTATTGTGAAAGTAATTATTGTATACTGTTTTGGCCACTAGCAGGTAAAGGGTGGGGGTTACAGTGTCCCGGAGGGCTGTGTCCAGGCTAGTTTGACCACTACCATCCCTGACCTCTGGGTCGAGGCACCCGTTTCAGAACTCAGGCCCCTTAACCTGCTATTAGCCAAGCAGGCAGGGGTAGTAACCCTTGGGATAGCACCACCTAGGGGTTACATCTTGGAGGCACCACTGGTATTAGCATCCTGTAGTGTCCAAAGAAGGGAATTACTCCTATATGTTCAGCTTTGGTGAGAAAATGGAGGATCTTGCTACGCCCAAGCTCAAAATCACCCCCCTCAAGCAGTTAGTGCACCGAATAATGGGGTGGAGCGAGGCTGAGGAGTTAGATCCCTGACAGACCCTCCTGTTACTGGATGTCCCCTTAGGGACCACTAATGCTGGTATTATAGAAGCTGTGGAGCATGTTAAAGGTTTGGGCAATGTTGAAGTGAAGGGGGAAGGATTCAGATCTGTTTGAACAGACTACGATAGTTTTACTGTCCTGCAGTTCTTCCATAGATCCAGAGAAGGTACCCCCTTTTATCCTGCCAGAAGGGACCTAGAAGGGGTGGAGGGTCATTCACCTGCATAGTGATCTGGCTACCCTGGGTGGGTCCTCCAGTATAGATGGGTTTAAGGACAAGTTTCTCAAGTTATTAGTGCCTGAAGGATGACTTGCTCAAGAGCTAGTAAAGGTGCTAGACCTTTCAGAGAACAAACGGCCCTGCAGTCCCCGGCCACGTCTTCTGCTTCCCCTAAGAGATCCCCTGTAGTCCCCTCCCCCATAATAATTCCATCTGTACATTTGGACTCGTACCATAAACTCAGACTTTTCTCAGGCACAGTCCCAGTGCCTATGGGGGAGGATGACCTGGAAACCTGGATGGATGATGCTACCCCCTTGGTACAGGAATGGCAGTGTTCTGTGGGGGAAAAAAGAAAGAGAATTATGGAGAGCTTAAGGGGCCCTGCACTGGAGGCCATTTGTTTCTTGAGAGCCACTAGCCCAGAGGCTACTGCGGCTGAATACCTCTCTGCATTGGAAGGAGTGTTTGGAAGCACTGAGTCGGGGGGACGATTTGCTGTGGAAATTCAAGTCTGCTAAGCAATGGAAAAACGAGAAGTTGTCTGCGTTTGTTAATAGAATTGAGAGGGCTCTGCAGAGGGCTCACAGAAAAGGAGGGGTGCCAGCTAAGGAACTGAATGGGGTCGGATTGGACAATATTGTAAAGTCAGCTAGATACTCCAATGTGATGATGTTAAAACTTAAGTTACAAGACAGGAAGGCAAATCCTCCAAGTACTGTCATCTTATGAAAGAGATTTGTGAAACAGAGAATGATGAGGAGGGCTGAGAGTCCTATGCTGGGGTTGTTGGTACCTGCCAGACCCCTGACAGAAGTGACGCAGATGAGCCGCAGCAGCTGAGGGAACTGATCAAAGAATTGACAAAGATGACCAGAGAACCTGACCTTTATCAGGCACCCCTGGAGACAAATCTGGGGTTGGGTGCATGTTGTTTCTTCAGAAACCCCGACTGAGGGTAACCTATTGGAAGAAGTACAAGAGTTGAGAGCCCTGGTGGGAGACCTACTATGAACCGCACAAACCCCCAAACCTGGTGGAAGTCCAGAGAATCAAGAACGCAAGTCACAAGTCAAAGATGAACTGTGAAGTACTACTGATGTGCCCAAAATGTGGGATGGCCTGCAGCCCCCCAGAGACCCTAGAGAACCCACCTTTTGCTATCATTGTAGGGAGGATGGACACACCCATTTTTTTTGTCGATCATCAGAGAATCTGAGGAGGGTCACTCCTAGACTATTAGCCTTAATTTGACAAAATAACAACTAGCCACCAGGTGGAGGTTACTCTTCAAAGGTCACGGCCAAGTCGACACCTAAGTCTGTGCCACCGGAATGGTCTGAGGTGGTGGGTCCTTCGATGGAGACAACAGTGAAGGTGAACGGTGTATCCACCTGAGCCATGCTTGACAGTGGGTCTCAAGTGACTATCATGTTTTAAGACTGGTATCGGAAGCAGCTGCCTGATGTGCCCTTACAACCCTTGGAAGGTTTGCATGTCTGGGGGTTGAGTGAGAAGTCGTATCCATACTCTGGGTGTATTCAGATCTGGCTGTCTTTTCCTACCTCGGTGGCTGGGGTGGCGGAGCAAGTTTAGACCATGGCTTTAATGTGTCCCCCTACTGGACTGTATGATGGGGTTCCCCTGCTAATTGGGATGAATGCTCATATGTTTGGGAGACTGGCACAACTCTGCTACGAGAAACAGGGGCACCAGACTGGTAGGGCTCTGAGAATTCCAGCTCTGATCAAGAGGGCCTATGAGTTGCAGCAGAATCCCGAGGAAGTAGACCAAGATGAACTGGTAGGGGGTGTATGGAAGAAAAATCAAGAGTCGATGGTGCTGGCCTCTAATGCCCAGTGTACCCTACAAGGGGAGATCTGCCTATGGAAAGATGTCAAGAATAGAATATTGATGCTGGATGCGCCAGGCAATGGAAAATTGCTAGAAGGATTGTTGGTTAAGTCCAGCATCTTGTCCGCTTGTGCTCATGCCTATGCATGATGGCTCAGATTCACAATGTGTCAGATCGGGAGATTCGGGTTAACAGAGGCTGCATCCTAGCTACAGTACACTGCACTGACACTGCAGTGTTACCCAGCAACAAGCACAGTGGTGAGACTGATAGAATGACTCCCGACTTGTTTGACTCTGGTGACTCCCTGTTGCCCGCTGAATGGAAGACTAGAATCAGCCAGAAACTTGCCCAGAGAGACCAAGTGTTTTTGTTGAAGGAATGGGATATGGGATGTGTCCAGGGTGCAGAGCATCACATACACCTGCACGAAGAACTGCCATTTCGTGAGAGGTTTTAGCGCTTAGCTCCAGCAGACATAGATGATGTGAGAAGACACCTGCAGGAAATGCTTACAGCTGGTGTGATACATGAATCCAGAAGCCCCTTTGCTTTGCCCATTGTGGCTGTGCGTAAGAAGAATGGGTCTGTGAGAATGTGCATGGATTATCGAACCCTGAACCGGCGGACCATCCTTGATCAATACACCATGCCCAGTATACAAGATGCTCTGAACTGTTTGAATGAGATCAAATGGTTCTCGGTGTTGGATCTTCGCAGTGGGTATCACCAGATTCTTATGGCCCCAGAAGACCATGAGAAAACAGCCTTCATCTGTTCATTGGGGTTTTATGAGTTTCTGAGGATGCCACAGGGGATATCGGTGCCCGCCACTTTCAGTGACTGACGGAACGGCAGTGGAGATATGAATTTACTGGAATGCCTGGTGTACTTGGACGATGTCATTGTGTTAGGGAGTTCACTGGAGGAACATGAGAGTCGATTATTCAAAGTACTAGACTGACTGGAGGATTTTGGCCTCAAGTTGTCCATCAACAACTGCCAGTTTTTCCAGACCTCCGTGAAGTATGTGGAGCACATAGTATCCACATAGAAACTGATCCCAGTAAAGTTGAGGCCCTGACCACATGACTCCAGTCCCACAATCTGAAAGAATTGCAACGCTTCCTTTAGTTCTGTGGCTAGTACTGCAGGTTCATAAAGGACTTCTCCAAGGTGATTCACCCACTCATGAATCTTACCCAGGGTTACCCACCCATGAATCGTAAATACAAGAAAGAGGGCACTCCAGGACCAGACAGAGTATACCTCCACCCAGGTGAACTTTTTTGGCCCTGCTGGATGCCTGACTGTGAAGCAGCTTTCCACGAAATCATATATCAGCTTACCCATGCCCCCATCCTCACCTACGCTGATCCTACTAAACCCTATGTGCTGCGTACCGATGCTAGTCTACAAGGTTGGGAGCTGTGCTGTATCAAGACCATGAGGATGGTTTGAGACCGGTGGCCTTCGTTAGTTGGAGTCTGACCCCATCAGAGCGAAACTACCCTGTGCATAAGTTGGAATTTTTGGCATTAAAATGGGCCATCATTGACCAGTTCCATGAATACCTATATGAGCAAAGATACTAGTGAAGACTGATAATAACCCGTTGACCCATGTGCAGACTTCAGTTAAGTTAGACGACACAGGGCATCGGTGGCTTTCCTCATTGTCTACCTATGATTATGCTGTTGAATACAGATCAGGCCTGAATCACATCGATGCTGACGCCCTATCCCAAAGGCCCACTTCCAAAAGTGACTGGGTCAGGCTGTCTGAACCTGACATTCGAGCACTGTGCCAAAAGTTTGATAAAGATGAACAGATGTCTACGGACACTGTGAACTGCTTAGTAGATTGTTTGGGCCCTTCTGATACGTGCATACCAGCTGCGTATTGCCACTTCTCTGCTCTAGATATTAGTGCACTACCTCAGTTTGACAATGATAGCATTCAGTGGGCTCAATCCTGAGATCCTATGATTCAGCCAGCATTTGACGCCCTTCGTGCAGGAAAAGATGTGTCTAAGTTGCATCCCCCTGATTTGCGAACTGCTTTATTGTTTAAAGAAGGCCCCAGGTTGAAGCTGATTAATCAGTTGTTGTATAGAGAGACAGTAGATCAAGGTGGCCAAGTAGACAAGCAACAATTGGTCCTGCCCACAGCTTTCAGAGATTTGGTGCTGAGGTCCCTCCACAATCATATGGGCCACCTCGGTATCGACCGAACCCTTGACCTAGTACGATCTCGATTCTACTGGCCCAAGATGGGGGCCAATGTTGAACACCATGTAAGGACTTGTAGTCTCTGCTTGCAGAGAAAAGCCCTGCCTCAGAGGGCTGCCCCCCTGGTCAACATTACCACCAGCACCCCAATGGAACTAGTCTGCATAGACCTTTTGCGCTTGGAGCCTGACCAGCAAAACATTAGTAATGTGTTAGTGGTTACGGATCATTTTACATGGTATGCACAAGCTTTCCCCACCAAAGATCAAAAGGCATCCACTGTAGCCAAGGTGCTAGTGGAAAATTTCTTCGTCCACTACGGAGCCCCCCAAGCGAATTCATTCTGATCAAGGTAGAGACTTTGAGAATCGATTAATCAAAAAAATGCTCTCTCTATGGGGGGTGCAAAAGTCCAGAACCACCCCTTATCACCCGCAGGGGGACCCACAACCAGAACGCTTTAATCGACCCTGCTAGACATGCTAGGCACCCTTCACCCAAAAGACAAGCATAAATGGAGCCAGTAGATTAGCACCTTGGTACATGCCTATAATTGAACAAAAAATTGTGCTACCGGGTTCTCTCCCTACCACCTCATGTTTGGAAGAGAGGCTTGATTGCCTGTGGATGTCTGTTTTGGGGTCTCTCCGGATGGGGTCCGAGCCGAAAATTATCTGCAATTTGTACAAGAACTAAAAGCTCAATTGAATCGTGCCTACCAACTGGCCCAGACTATGGCCTCCAAGAGAAATTTAGCCAATAAAGAGAGGCATGATAAAAGAGTAAAGGCTCTAGAACTTCGACTTGGAGACCGTGTGTTGCTGTGAAATTTGGGACTGCATGGTAAACATAAAATTGCTGACTGATGGCACCATCTTTACCATATAGTAGTAGGCAAGTTGGATGATTTACCCATGTACAAAGTGTACCCTGAAAACAGCTCCAGAGCTGTTAAGACCATGCACTGTAACCACTTACTACCTATTGGCCAAGTCATGATTGAGGCTGAACCCCCAGGGATTGTTCCCCTTGGACCGGTGACTCGTGCTGCTGCAAAACAAAGACACAGTCAGCCTACCCCAGTGGTCACTGACTTAAGGTTTTCTCCACAGCAGGTCCAGAATGATAGTGACTGTCAGTCAGCACTTCCACTGATGAGAATGAGTGCAACTGTGCCTATTACCCCTCTTATGAACTGAGTCAGCTGTTTTAAGGTAACCCCATGATTAAGTGTGGGGATGAATGTGGGCCTTCTGGACTGCCTAACCCCACCAGCTTCGTCCTTGGAGCCAATGCTCCCTGAAAGTGAAGTGCAAAGTATCACGTCTGAAGATGCTGAGTCTCTGTATATGGTGGAACTGTATGAGTTGCCCGGGGAGGGGGCTGAGAGTATAAGTTTCTCTGGTGACATACCAGAACTTGAAGACTGCCATGAGAGTGCTGACAATTCTCTTCCAGTGCCAGAGTGCCTTCCAAGTGAGCCAAGTGTTGTAGAAACAGAATTTACAGAATCAGGGGCTAACAGTGCTCCAAGTTCGAACCTTCACACCCAGGCAGAGGTCCCCCTCATAAGTGATGAAAGCCCCAGGGCCAGTACTGAAAGTACAGAGACTGTGGTTGTTCCCCACAGAAGGACTGGCCAAGCTGTCAAGCCAGTAATACACTTCAGTTATGATTCTCCCTGGAGGCCAGTGGATTTGCCTCTCAATGTGGTCCATAAGGGGGTTTATGTTTCCCAGAGCTCACTGCCCAAACTGAGTCTAAGTACCAATTCCAGGTTGATTGTTCTGCCCTCTAGGTATGGTTCCCCTGCCCTGTCTAGCCCTAAATTAGCTGATAGGGAAGGGCCCCCTCTCATCTTGTTCAATGTACAGGAAGTGATTGTCTGATTTTGTATAGCAGAATGTCTAAATTACCAGTGTGAAATATGCATGTTGTAATTCAGAATGGATATAATATTGTGAAATGTAGAGAATATGTATAGTAAAAGTTAAATATGTTGACTGATGCATCAGAAGTTACTTGCCTAACTTGCTAATGGTACAGATGCATAGCATAATTTGCAATTGCAACTATTGTGATGGTACAGACTTGATGTGCATGCCAAATTTTCTCCAGGCAGGGAAGGGTGTAACCCCCCTACAAATGGGGGTTCCCAAAAAGTCTTCCTAGAGCTTGCCTAAATGCTCACTGCCAGGGTGGGGCCCTGCGGTTTAGCAGTTTAAAGGTATTGCCAGAGAGTGCCTGTGTAGCCTCTATGTACTGTCGCTTTAAGGGCTGCTTAGTTGCAGTAATAATTAATCTGGAAGGGGGGGCTGAGTGTTGTCATGCTTGAGTCCCACCTGGACTGCCAGATAATAGCTCCGTTTCTGTCGTCACTAATTGTGCAGAGGGAGCTCTGTTGAAAGATGTAACTATTTGCTGAGAATCATTTAGAGTGATAAAGATATTGTAGTTTGTTCTAACCTGCCTTCTTTGCAGTGAGAGGTTTCTGCCTATCTCCACCATTTTGGTCCCAAACTGCCGAATTGGATCAATCAGTACTTGGGGACTCTAAAATGGAGCCTGCTTATAGGAGCTTTGTGGTGTAAAAAGCTTGGGAATTGTAGTTTTGGACTGTTGGTGCCTTTCTGCAACTGAAGGGGGAGCTGTTGCTTTGACTGACAGTCAAATCAGCCAATCGAACCTTTTGGATCTGAAGGAAATTCTTGAGCTGCCTGCTGTTTAGGCAGATCTAAGTTGGAAGCTGAGAGAGGAGCAGCTTGAGACAGCCGAGCAAGCATCTGCATAGTTTCAAGTGGGAGAACTGTGGGAAGGCCTGAGTTGAGGTGTGCAAGTCTGCCCGTTGCCCTGAGAGGGAAGAGAGAAATTGATTTGGACTAAATCCGAGGTGGTGAGACCGAATTAAGCCACTGAAGTGCATCCAGGCTCAACCTGCGAAAGACCGAAGATTTTGCTGCATGCGATCAGCCTGATAGGAACTCCAGCTACTTCTGAGCTCCCGGTTTTGAGCAGAGACTGTGCGATCATGACTGGGGAGCATTTTGCCTGGTACAGTAAGATTTCTGTGCATATAAATGTGCTGTGTACTGAATGGGGGTTGTGATTTAGTTCCACTTTGTGTGAACGGTGTGCTGACTGCTGGAAGCTGTAACCAGCCCGAAAGGACTGAATCCGCGGTTATCCCCATGTGGCTGGACCTTGCCATGAGGGCACTGCCAGACTACCCTACCACTCAGAGAAGAGCCATCGACGAGAGACCAACCCAGGGATCAGCCCCCTGCTCCACGCTTGAATGGGAACAACGTCTCGGCGAATCGTGTGAGCCCTGCTTATCCTGGCACTCCAGACAATTCACTCGCTGTCTCGATTTTCATTCATCCTGTGTCCAGTCTTGGGTATCGTGAGTAACTAACAGAGTAGCTCCCTGCAACTACAGTTCAATTTAAGTGTGTCATCTGATTGCTTTGTTGTTTCTTTTCATTCACGAACTGAACTATCTGGCTCTGGATTAAAAATGGTGTGTTGTGCATGTTGTTTTTCCCATCACAGGGCCCCGATCAGCTGCAACGCCTGCCTACCCCGGGCAACGGTCCTGGCTAGACCACCTTTCTTCCACCTGGGTAATCAGAGTGTGTGCCTGTGTTAGGGACTCTGACTGCATGCACAGTTGTGTGATTGATAGAGCAATTAAGCTAATTAACCTGATTACCCCCCTTCCTTGTTCAAATCCCTTGAATAAATCAGATTTACTTTTTTTCTGCATTCAACCAGATTGTGGCCCAGTTTGTGCTCGAAGTATTGTGCTGTTGCCATTTTCTCTCTCTAACCTTGTTTTACAGGGGGTTCCCAGAGTTGAACCGGAGAAACCAGCCCTGGTGGTAAGTGCAAACAGTGTGGGTACTTGCAAATCATATCAGGGGTATTGTGAAAGTAATTATTGTGTACTGTTTTGGCCATAGCAGCGAAAGAGGGGGGTTACAGTGTCCCGGAGGGCTGTGCTCAGGCTAGTTTGACCACTACCATCCCGGACCTCTGGGTGGAGGCACCTGTTTCAGAACTCAGGCCCCTTAACCTGCTACTAGCCAAGCTGGCAGGGGTAGTAGTCCTTGGGATAGCGCCACCTAGGGGTTAGATGAACACTATGAAACCCCAACTCCTACTGGAGATAAAATAAGTGGACAGTTCAGGAACAAAGAATATTTTATTTGTAAAACTTGCCATGGTGGGTGCACTGAATTATGTGGTTTAACTAAATTTAACCAGACCAGGACCCTAGTTTCTGATGATGGTTTATTTATTTGCTCAGTTTAACAATCAACAGCATGCCTTCTCAGGGGTTTATTTAACTCTAAAAATTGATTAGCGTTTTGCTCATAAAAGTGCTAAATCTTTGTGAAAAATGCATAGCTCTTGCCTCACTGTGTTTAACAAACACAGCACTTCTAGAAAATCTATATAAATACTTTCTGTACAGTTAGTATAGTCCCAAGAAAAAAAACTGCTAATCAATTATTTAAAACCCTGCTTCTACAAAAGGCCACTCAGTATTTATTAACATCAAAACCAAAACTGGAGAGCACTCAGGGTGGGCTCCCTACAAATCTACATAGATGCATGCATTTCTCTAAGTGTCAGTACATTATCAAAACAATTCAAAAATACGGTACATCTCATATTGCACATATTTTTATTGCGTCTTCATCTCGCAGGTTGTTGCACAGAACTAGTACAAAGTGTTCTAGTTGTGCTGGCATGGCTAGTTTGTCATATACTTGATAAAAACGCAAAAATGAAGAGCTGTATCCTAGACTACCCTGATACCACACAGATTCGCCTTGGAGAAATGCCTGCATTTATCCAAATCCAAAGGGAATCCACTCTGACAGCTCTCCAGTTTTGTTTTCGATGCTATTGACAGTATTTGGGGCTTAGCTGGCCCCAGGAGTAGCACTATCTCTGTACCTCAAGACATAACTCCTCTCTCCCCCTTTCCACTATCTGCTACCCCCAAACTGCCTCCATTCACTGTAATCACATTAACTGCTCTGTGCCACTTGCTCTATATCTATTGCATCCCTGGTCACTGCCCCCAAAATGTGCCAGCCTTCTCCCTATGCATTAGCCACTCTGCAGCACTTGCTCTTCCCACCCCTCCCCAATCTCTGTAACCCAAAATGCTGCTCTGTGGCACTTTCTTTCTCCCACTCACTAACAAATGTCTCACCACTCCCGACACTTCATATTACCTGCTGTGTGTCATTTGCTTGCTATTCCTCCCCTCCCAAATCTCTCCCCCTCACAACATTCCACTATTCTGCATTTAAATAACACGCTCTCTGGCTCTGTTCCTGTTCTGCCCCATCTTTGACCCCTCAACACGCCGCCATTCTCCATATACATTTGCTGCTCTATGGCACTTTCATGTATTTTATTTATTTGCTTTTGGTAACCGGGTAAGCACACTAGATAAAACTGCCTATTTTCAGGCACGACCCAGGAGAATACAAGTCAAAGCAGGTACAAGGCAGAATACAGGGAATAACAAATACGTTGTGGTACATAAAGAGTTACAACAGCTTTACAGAGGTGCAAAGATACATACTGTAGCACATAAGTAGATGGTATATATCACATGATATAAGAAGTAACAAAAACAAGACAAGATTGGAACAGTCGGGAATGAAAAGATACAAACATGAAGGCACACGAAGCAAAGACTAGCTAGGAGGCAGTTACAGGTACATGGACAGAAACAGAGAAACCTAAGTGCGTGTGTAACCCACCTACAAATGGGAGTTCCTGAAATGTCTTCCTGGGCTTGACTAATGCCCATTGCCAGGCTGGTGTTTTGTGTCTAAAACAGTTTTGAATATGCCTGCATGACAGTGCCCTGTTAGCCTCCGTGCCTTTCTCTTTAAGAGCTATCTATTTCATAGGATATAATTAATCTGAGTGGGGGCCGAGTGGTTTCAGGCTCGAGTCCCACCCAGTCTGTGGTACATCTGCTTCATTCTGCCATCTCTAAGTGCGCAGAGGGAGTCCTTTCAGGATCTGTGATTGTTTGCTGGTTATCTGCTTTAATAATTATAATATAGAAGTTTGTTTAACCTGCCTTCCTTTGCAGCATGGACTTTCTGCTTAGAGCCATAATTTTGGTTCTGGACTGCCAGTTTGGACCAATCGGTACCTCAGGGGACCTTAAAATGGAGACTGTCTTCAGAGGCCTTGTGGGAGGGAATTTCTGTAAGAAGTGTAGTTTTCACTGTTTGGCACCTAAATGGACCTGGAGGTGAAGCCCTTTCTGTGACAGACAGATGGATCAACCAACCAAACATTTTGGATCACTGGGAAGTCCCATAGCTGCCTGCAGCAGTGTGTCAGTTGAGAATTGGAGTTTGGAGAGTGAACAGCTCGAGCAATTTGAGCAGATGCTCCTGCGTGGTAACACGCGGATTTGGCGGAAAGGCTGTGTCTGGCCTGCCTGCTACCATCTTCCAGTGTGAAGAAGCCTGCAAATTGAATCAGACTATATCTGAATCTGTTCTTGAGACCTGAATTCTGAATTGAGAGAGAGAGTGAATTTGCCTGAGTGTGGACCTAAGACTTGCTCCAGAAGCGATCGGCCTGTCAGGTACCAAATAGAGTCGCAGAATGAAAGGTTTGCACAGAGATCCTGTAATATTGCAAACGGACTTCATCCGTGCTGTGGCTGAATATTTGTTTACTTATAAATGTGCTGGATGTGTCGTGCGGATCACGATTGATTCTCCATGTTCAAGTGTTATGCTAGCTGGAAGCTGCTCCAGCATTGTTACGGACTTAAATCTGAACTTTCCACCAGGTCTAGGCCTCACCATTTCGGCCTAGACTGCTGCTCCCATCAAGAGACTCTTGCGACAAAAGATCCGCCTGGAGATTCGGCTCCCTGCTCAACACCACCAAACAGGATTGACCACCACAGTGCATCATGTAGGCCCTGCTTCCTCTGGCCAGCCAGAACAACATCCTGAGGTCTTCATCTCATCAGTCCTGCCTCCTGGCCTGGGTAGTTGAGTAACCAACAGGGTATCTCCCTGCAACAAAGCTGCAATCATTGTGTGTCATCTGATTTTATTGTTTGGGTTGATCAAAATAGACTGAGCCATTCATCTCCAGGATACAAATTTGGATTGAAGTGCATGTTGCTTGTTTTCTTTAATAAGGGCCCCAACAATAGCTGCAATGCCGGCCTACCCCAAGCAATGCTTCAGGCTAGCCTGAATAACAACTGGGTACCCAGAGTATGTGTGACTGTCCCAGAGGGATTGTTAGTGCATGCATGCTTAACCTGACTAAATCAGATCTGAAATCAAATGCTAGATTGCCACCCCACCCTTGTTCACGTCCGCTGAATAAATCATATTCTAGTCTTTCTGCATTTAACTTGGCTAGTGTGTACCTTTGTGGAGGGGATACTGTATTGCAATTGAACTGTTCTATTGCAGCTCTTGTTTTACAGGGGGTCTCCAGGGCCATTGCAGTTGCTTCAGCTCTCGTGGTAAGTGTACCAAGTTTGGGTTCAATATTGTATTCCTGTGTCATATGTGATTGTTTATCTGCAGACCTGTGTAAGCCACTAGAGAGGTTAGAGGGGGTTATTAGTATCACAGAGTGCTATACCCAGAGCAGCTATGCTACCCTTAAACCAACCCTCCAAGTAGAGGCATCCATTCACCGAGCTCAGGCCTCTCAACCTGCACCTAGTCACATAGGCAGGGGTAGTATCCCTTGGGATAGCACCATCTAGGGGTTACATCTTGGAGGTCTGCTGGGATTTGTGCCCTCTAGTGGCCTGAATAATCAATGCCTGAACTTATCAGAAAATGTGGCACCACCTGGGTTCCCGCCTTCACCATGAATAATTGAGGGTGTGTTCTCTGGAGATGTCCCCACCCCCAGTGGGGAAAAGGATTGGTAAACCTGGAAGGCCCATGCCACTTGGATGATAAATCAGCAGTCCGGAACAGAAGGGCAGAAACAGATTGAGATGCTAATGACCTTGAGGGGGCCTGCTCTGGATGTCGTATGGGGGATTCAGTTTACAGATCCTGCAGCATCTGCCCAGCAGCTGCTGGAGGCATTGACTTCTGTGTTTGAGCCCTGTGAGGATGTGAGTCATCTATTGGAATTTAAGGGCATGAAACAGAGAAAGGAGGAGTTGCTCTCTGACTACTTGTTGCGGGTTGAGCATGTGCCGATGAAGATATCTGAACAAGGGGGAGAAGACCCTGCAGATTTGGACCGGGTTCGAATGGATCACGTGCTGACTTCAGTCAAAGATCCCAGCTTTGTCATGCTTAGACGACACACCCAGCACTGTACGGAAGGCGACCCATCTTTTGTGGAACTGATGCAAATGGTGAAGAAAACTGAGCATCAAGCCGGGAGAGAAATTGTGAGGGAATCTACTGATGCCTTTGAAGAGATTCCGACTGAGGAGCCCTTTGCACACCTTGAGCTGGCAGACTTGGCGAAGAAAGAGGAGGCCAAGGTCCCGGCATGGAAAGAGAAGTTTCAGAAGCTTGAGGAGAAGTTCGACTGCTTATGTGACATTATGATGGCCATGTATAACGCTTATCAATGAGATAGTGGCTGCACTAAGAAAAAGAGGGCCACCCCGTTAAATGTAGTACTCTGTTACCATTGTGAGAGGGAGGAACACACCCAGGGCCAGTGCCATTTTCCCAGAGACAAGGACAGAGTCAGAAACTGCCTGATTGGGCTTTGAAGATCTTTTCTGCAGATCTTTTCTATAGTTAGAGTGTCAAGATCTGTTTCCCAAAGGCTCAGTGGGCGGTCACGAAGGTAGTCTGCTACATCTAAGCTAATTGTTCACCTATCAGAACATTGTGCCTCTGCCCCATCTATCCCCACTTTAGCTGATAGGGATGGGCCCCCATCTATGCTATTTAGAGTACAGGAAACAGTACAAACCTGAATGAGTAAAGTAATGTTATTATCTTGTGAATCATAGTGAAATCATTTATAAGTATGTCAAATGCATAAATGCTGTTGTTACAGAGTATGGAATATATCATGAAGAAGTATAGTAATATAAGTTTACATTTACTGATGCATCAGTCTTTATTTTGTGTATGGTATACCAATTATACATATATGTCTCGTATAGTGTGTCTTTATATAATGTCATAGTAAGTATAGACTTGATGTGGATGCCAAGTTCTTTCCAGGCAGGGAAGGATGTAACCCCCCTACAAGTGGGGGTTCCTAAAATGTCTCCCTTTGCTTGCCTAATGCCCACTGCCAGGCTGGTGTTCTGTGTCTAAAACAGTTTTGAATATGCCTGCATGACAGTGCCCTGTTAGCCTCTGTGCCTGTCTCTTTAAGAGCTATCTGTTTCATAGGATAATCTAATCTGGGTGGGGGCTGAGTGGTTTCAGGCTGAGTCCCACCCAGGCTGTGGTACATCTGCTTCATTCTGCCATCTCTAAGTGTGCAGAGGGAGCCCTTTCAGGATCTATGATTGTTTGCTGATTATCTGCTTTAATAATTATAATATAGAAGTTTGTCTAACCTGCCCTCCTTTTTTTTTTTTTTAAATTTCAGCACTTTATTAAGTTTTGAAAATACAAATACATCAAAACGCTGTCTGGTTACATTGTGTCCAAAGTGAAACAACCCCCCCATATACATCCAGAGTACTGCCCCAAACCCTAAAACAAGATAAAGAAAACATAGGATACCCAAATCCTCCCCAATCCCCCCTATTACAAACCAAACCCACCAAATACCACCCACCCTTAACCCTCCCCCACCCCTGGAGTGCCCCTACCCTTTTACAACTAACTGAAAGAGGAATATAAAATAAAATTAGTACAGTGTACCAATAAAATGCTGAGGCACATACAGAGACAAATCTGACAGAGATTTTTATGCAAATATAAGGCATATAGTTTACCCCATTTTTTATTAAATGAACCCATACAGTTGCGCGAACTTGCAATCAGCCTTTCAGTCTTAAAACAAGCAGATAAATCCTTTAGCCATTCCACATAAGATATGGTCAGCTGGTCCATCCAATGCTTAAGTACCAATTTTTTAACCACCATCGAAATTAGTGCCATGTGGAATTTACGCTCCAGGATGTCAATACTGGAATATATACCCAGAATACATACCTCTATAGTAAACAACCCATCCAAACCCAATAATGGTTCAAGTTTGGATTGAATTGTCTGCCACAAAGGGGCTACCTTCTCACAGTACCAAAAGATATGTAACAGGTTTTCTTCAGCCTGACTGCATCTAGTACAGCTAGAACCAGGAAGCCTACCCAATTTAATCAGTTCTACTGGAGTATAGTACATATTATTTAAAATATGATATTGGATAAGCCTTAATCTGTCCTGGATGTGGAATCTGTGTAAATCTGTCCAAATTTGAGTCCAGTTAAAAGTGGTATTTGGCAGAAGAGAAGTCCAAACTATGGAACCTACCAGGGGCTTAGGGAACTTAAGACCTAATAGAAAGGAATAGATCATTGAAATCACGTGAGGTCTGTTTACATTATCTTGTATATGAAGAAGGAAAGGCCTGACTTGAGATTCTTTAAACTCGGTACCAAAGTTTTTCAGTACCAAGTGTCTCAATTGAAATACTTTAAATATATCCTTCTGAGTTATTTTAAAACTTGCCATGACTTCGGGAGAAGAGAGAAGAGAGCCATGTGAGAAGAGGCTTTCTATCAATGCCCCTTGAAACTGAGTAAGCCACCCCAATGGGATCGGTAATCCGCCAATTCTAATATTAGGATTCAGAATAAGGGGCTGTGCCATGTCCCCTTTACATGAAATACCAAAGAAGTGCCAGCACTGAGCAAGAACTTTGAGCGAGGTACCAATAACTGACTCCCTTATTAAAGTTGGCAATGTCTAATTGGAAAGAAAGAAAATAATAGGCGAGTTGAGGTTATTCAAATCCAGAATCTGTCTTTCGAGCTGGAGCCAAATAGGAGTGAAATCGTTGTCCCCAACTAGCAACCATCTCCCCAACTTTGACAAATGACTGGCCCAATAATACAAAATAAAATTAGGGAGACGCAGTCCACCCAAGTCTTTGGGGAGACTAAGCTTAAGGAAGGAGCGTCTAGGACACTTACCCTGCCAAATAAATTTAGAAAGCGTAGAGTGGAAACGCTGCAGATGGGATAAAGGGAGCTACAAATTAAGTAAATTTAAAGGGTAAAAAAGGCGGGACAGGATGTTCATCTTAATAATACTAACCCAGCCCCATAACGAGAGAGGGAGTTTGGCCCATCTTTAAAGGTCCTGTTTACCATTAAATCATCCAGATTAAGTTTCCTGAGCAACCCAGGATCTGTAGAGAGATGCAATCCCAAATATTTAATCGACTGTGGAGACCATTTCATCCCGAATAGGGAGAAATTGGCTTTATGGGTAAATGCATTTAAAGGAAATATTTCTGATTTCGCGAGATTTAGCTTGTAGTTTGATAACCGACCATACTGTGTAATAATTTGTAAAGCATGAGCCATTGATGTATCGGGATACGCCAAATGGAGCAAAATATCGTCCGTGTAGGCTGACAAAATTAGTGAGTGTTGGTGCACTGGGCAACCTTGTACATATGAAGCCTGCTTAATATTGAGAAGAAGAGGCTCTAAATATAAGTTAAAAGAAAAGGGGATAATGGGCATCCTTGTCTGGTGCCAGTAAACAACAAAAACTGAGATGAAAAGACCCCATTACAGTAGATTTCTGAGGAAGGGGACCTGTACACCGCCTGGATCCATCTGATAAATGTAACAGAGAAACCCATTTTTTTAAGTGTGGTCCAAAGAAAATCCAAATTAACTCGATCAAAGGCCTTCTCGGCATCTAACGAGATTAGAGCCATAGGGGTCTGAGATGCTTGAGCCGCATGAAAGATATGTGAAAGGGTTCTAAGATGATCGGCCAAAGAACGGCCTTGCACAAAACCAGCTTGTACAGGGCTCAACAAATAGGTCCAGATCTTCTTGACCCTGTTAGCCAGAATTTTTGTCAGTATTTTAATATCGCAATTTAGCAAAGAAATGGGAAGGTTGCTGGCAGGGTCCTTTGGAGGTTTATCCGGCTTGAGAAGTAATACTATCGTGGCTTCCAGTAACGTGGGATCTAAAGTATTTGCAGTGTACATATATTCATATAAATTAAGAAGAAGAGGGGCTAGTTCTTTACGGAAAATTTTGTAGAAATTGGAAGGGAAACCATCAGACCCTGGTGACTTGTCTGATGCCAACCCTTTAATTGCCTCTTCCAGTTCCAAAATGGAAATGGGGGAAGACAAAGCTAATTTGTAATGGGCTTACAGACAAGGCAGGCTCAAGGCATCCAAATAATTTTCGATCTCCAACAAGGATGCTGGAGTAGAACTTTTGCTGTAAAGAGAACTATAAAAGTCCTCGAAGACCTTGGTAATATCCCTTGCTGAAGTTTTAATAGTACCATCCAGCGCCTGCAAAGCCGGGATCAGCCTTGAACTTTCCATTTTCCATAATCTCAGGGCTAGCAATTGGCCAGCTTTTTCCCCTTGGTCAATGTACCTAGCCTGGGTTTTTAAGATAGCATACTCTGCCTTTTCTTTTAATAAATCTGAGTATTCGTTCTTTAAAGGTAACAGTGCTTCCATAGAGTTGGAAGACGAGGTGGCAGGTAAGGGGTTTTCTAACTCTTCAATACGGGCTAGCAGGTAGAGTGCCCTAGCCTCCCTACTTCTCTTCCTCCTAGATGCTAATTTAATTAATTCCCCATGTAAATAGCATTTAAGGGCACACCATATTGAATCCCCCCTAGATGTAGATCCTTTGTTACACTCCATGAAGGAAAGAATCAAACTTTTAATATGGGAAACTATTTGATCATCCTTCAGGAGCTGTGTATTTAATCTCCAGGCAGTATCTCTTTGGAGATTAAGGTCTGGAGAGAGCTTCAGCCAAGCAACCGAATGGTCTGATAGAACAATAGGTTCAATATCTGTCTGACAGAGACCAGGTAGAAGTGGGATACTAATGAGAATATAATCTATTCTCGACCAGGATCGATGAACATGTGAATTAAAAGAGAACATTCGTCTCGAAAGGTGAAGAAGACTCCAAGGGTCACATAGTCCCAAGAGCTCCCTAAAATCTGCTAGAGCCCTTTGAGCTGGAGTAAGCAGTTTTGGTGGCAGAGACATTCTATCCAGATCCTGGGATGGCGGGATATTCCAGTCATCACCCAGAATTAATTGAGCAGGCAGTATACCACCTATCTTGTCTGCCAGGCCCATAATAAATTCAGCATCCCCTCCTATTGGTCCATAAATGAAACCCAGCACAACTACTTTATTACTGAGAGAACCTTTAATTAATATGAATCTTCCCTCTGGGTCTGCTACTTTCTCCTCTGCCAAAAACGCTACATGCTTCTTTATTATGACAGCTACTCCTCTACTTGATGCCGACCCACTCGCGGCAAAAACTTGAGAGAAGCCTTGTCTACGCAACCAGTGTGCATCCGTCTCTAATAAATGGGTTTCTTGAAGCATAAGGATATCTACTTTTAGTATCTCAGAGTTTTTATATACCTGGTATCTCTTCGTTCTGTCCCTGAAACCTCTTATATTCCACGTGGCAATTTTAAGTGGTATTGCTGACAGCTTGCCCTATTAACCAGGAAACACCGTCATACTTAATAAACCAAACTAACCAATCCACGGGGCACACTCCAACCCTTCCCCTCCCACCCCCTCCCGAAAGAGAGAACCCATATGAACCACCCCAACAAACTATGCCGAACTTATCCTTACAACCGTAAAACAAGTTCTGTAATTTCGGCTCAGACTCATAAACCCTCCCCCCCACCCCCAAAGAACTAACATAACTATTTACATAAAGACCTCGGATATAGCCAAACTTCCACTCTAAAGGTCCTGGGCAGGTAATTGGGGCCCAAACCCTCCTGGCAATATCTCGATCAACCCACAAACCCACATGTCCCAATCTATTATAAATGAGGAATCTATTTCGCATATTACGAAGTAGTTTGACCAAACCCCTACTGTGTCCCCCCAGAATTGGATTCCCTTGAGATATGCCATACCCTCAAATCTCAGCCCCTGATGCAAGTCTCCCAGAGCGTGCCTCGGTCCCGAGCTTCCCCCACCCACCCACAGCCCCTATCTTCTAGCCTACATAAAAGTAATTACCTTAATCGCGTTGTCTCCTTAAAAGTGTCCAGAAAATTAACTTTGATAAGCCCCAACAAACAATATTCTATATAATGTTGTTCCTCCTATAAACTCAAACCCTATCTAGTAATTTAATCTTAATAGAGTGCTGTTAACTCCCCCTTTTGAGCCTGGTACTCCTAATGAGTATGTCACTATTCCCCGAATCTACCACCACCAATAGGCAAAAGGGAAGGGGCTTCATCCCTTCTCTCAGGGATATTGCACTGCCCATGCTTTATATGAATCCCTTATAAGATCTGAGTGCCTCAGTACCACAGAACCGACCAAGGGACCAGGATGCTAGTGGAACCAAGCCCGTACTGTCACCTAACCAACTGCCCACAAACACATGCTAGCCCCAAATTTGTAATCCCTTCCCTCCTGCCAGTAAGCGTGCATATGGCCTAGTAAGAACAGGATAGGCCCATCACCCACCACTGAGATCTAAACCACTTCTTCTTCCCCTCAACCGAAGACCAGCAGGTTAGTAACCCTATTTACATTAATAGACAAAGGGAGCATAACTCAAGAAAAATACAAGTAGGCCCCCCTTAATTGCGACCTCCAGTCCCGTATATCCAGAAACACTAACCCTGATGAAACCCGGCTATAAACTGATTAAACAACCATTGATTCCATATTATTCCCCCTATAAACTCACATTGATTCTATACTTAGTCTAATACAGGATGCCTGACTTACCCTAATGTACCAGAAGCACTCATAATCTACAAATCTGCAAATCTGCCATGACAGACAGGTGAAAGGGAAGGTAGGTCAGCCCTTCTCCCAGAGAAACAGCAGCACTCATCACTTAGCGTGGACTAATAAAAATAAAAAAGAGAAAAAAAAGAAAAAAAAAACGGAGTTGCCCGAGTGACACATATCCGAGCGGGGGACCAGAGCACTTGTAGGACCGAACCCGGTCTGTCACCTAAATAACTACCCACAAAAACCTGCCAGCACTAAGGTTCCGGCCCTCCCCCCCGCCTGAAGACATGCGCTTGGCCTAGCAAAGAAAGAACAGGCCCCACACCGTCTACTGAGGCCCAAACCTCATCATCCCTCCCTCAGCTGGGAACCTAGCAGGTAATTCACTTCAATTGCAGTAATAAGCAAGTAAAACCTAAGATAAACAACATAGTTGGACCCCCTTTAGTCTCTATATGCTCAGCCAGCTTTGAAGAGATCAGGTAGTCGGGAAGTAAGGTCCTTTGTAGCTTGTTCTGGTGAGTCGTAGGAAAACCAGTCGTCAATCGCTACTTGCAGCCTGGCCGGGTATGACGTCTTGAAGCGAATACTGGTGGCGATTAGCTTGCTAACAACTGGGTGAAAGGCAGCCCACCTTTACCTTGTTTTGCGGGGGAGGTCCTGCTTGATTCTAATTTTAGAGTATCCCCAAATAACAGATTGCAGCTCTTTCACTTTGGCCATAACATGCTGTTTCTCTATAAAGCTGAGGAACTTAATGATGATAGGTCGAGGAGGAGATCCCACTGGAGGCTTTGGCCTGTGGGAACGATGAGCTCTCTCTATATGATAATGAGGATTCAAGGGAGAGGGTCCCACTACTTTGTGAAGAAATTCTGCACAAAAGCTATAGCATCGGCGCCTTCTTCTGCTTCGGGAAGCCCTATAATCAAGATATTGTTCCTCCTACTTCTCCCCTCTAGATCCTCTGTTTTAAGCTGGAGCTTGTGAAGTTGCTGCCTAAGCAGGATGATCTCAGGGTCAATTTTCTCCCTCCATTTCTCCTGGGAGGAAACTCTGGCCTCCGAATCAGCTATTCTAGTCTGGAGGCCAGCAAGGTCACCCTTGATTGACTTCAATTCCGTAGCGATATCAGCCAGGGACTCTTGAAGCGGCAGTAACTCCTGTAAAAATCTCTCTTCACACAAGGGAGTTGCAGAGGCATTAGGGCTATTCATTTTGCCAGAATTTCCTGTTCCCTGGCTTATCGATTTTTTAGAAGATTTCTCTGGTGTAGCAGGCGGAGTATGCCACATTGCCGCCTGCTTCATTTCGGTCTCCATGCTCGCGAAAAGCCTTTGCGGCAATCAACTTTGACTAACTTGCACTAGCCAAAGGAGAAACAAAGCTTACAAGTCGCTTGTAGTTTGTTCAAACTTTCATAAAATTAGCTTTAGAAAATTTGCAGGAGGCGGTAGGACGGAGATGGAAACCAGTGCTGCTACAAGTTCGACTGCATCACGTGACTCCCTCTTAACCTGCCCTGCTTTGCAAGCATGGACTTTCTGCTTAGAGCCACCATTTTGGTTCTGGACTGCTAGTCGGTACTTCAGGGGACCTAAAATGGAGACTGTCCCCAGAGGTCTTGTGGAAATTTCTGTAGGAATTGTAGTTTTCACTGTTTGGTGCCTAAATGGACCTGGAGGTGGAGCCCTTTCTGTGACAGACAGATGGATCAACCAACCAAACATTTTGGATCACTGGGAAGTCCCATAGCTGCCTGCAGCAGTGTGTCAGTCGAGAGTTGGAGTTTGGAGAGTGAACAGCTTGGGCAAATTCGAGCAACTGATCCTGCATGGTAGCGCAGGGATTCAGCGGGAAGGCTGTGTCTGGTCTGCCTGCTACCATCTTCCAGTGTGAAGAAGCCTGCAAATTGAATCTGACTATAACTGAATCTGTTCTTGAGACCTGAATTCTGAACTGAGAGAAAGAGTGAATTTTGCCTGAGTGTGGACCGAAGACTTGCTCCAGAAGTGATCGGCCTGTAAGGTGCCGAATAGAGTCACAGAACGAAAGGTTTGCTCAGAGATCCTGTAATATTGCAGACAGACTTCATCCGTGCTGTGGCTGAATATTTGTTTACTTATAAATGTGCTGGATGTGTCATGTGAGCCGCGATTGATTCTCCACGTTCAAGTGTTATGCTAGCTGGAAGCTGCTCCAGCATTGTTACGGACTTAAATCCGAACTTTACACCAGGTCTAGGCCTCACCATTTCAGCCTAGACTGCCACTCCCACCACAGAGACTCTTGCGACAAAAGACCTGCCTGGGGATTCAGCTTTCTGCTCAACATCACTGAACAGGATTGACCACCATGGTGCGTCATGTAGGCCCTGCTTCCTCAGGCCAGACAGAACAACATCCTGAGGCCTTCATCTTATTAGTCCTGCCTTGTAGCATACAGTTGGAATACATTTATATTTGTAACATTAATATGTTTAGTTTTCACCTTGTATATCATTTCCCAGTATGTAACAGGAAATGGATATGTCTGGAAGTAACCTTATAGTGACACAACACTTTATATTTCACAATATATAACATCCATAATGTCCTATAATAAACTTAACAGGGTGGTGTGCCCTTTTTAGGATGGTATTTACCTGTTAAGAACGGTGGGTAACAAAGAGAATGTTGTGCAACACAGTTTATGAATAACATGTTTTCAAGCTACACAGTCTATAAATAACCTGCTGAGAAACTACACAGTCTATAAATAACCTGTTTTGGAGAAAAGGTACATCACAGCTTAAAATAGACATGTTCTTTGTTTTATGATTGGTTTATACTGGGGTGTTGGCTTTTATCAAGATAACAGTTTTATATATAAGCACTGCATGTAAACTGAGTAAATAGCACCACTAAGCAGCACCACTATTGAAGAAATGAACTTGTATGTGAAGATGAATAACCACAATAAACTTTTAGAAGTAATCTGAAAGCTCAAGTGGAATTCTTTTTCAAACACAACACAGACCTTACATGCCTCCTGGCCTGGATAGTGTAAGTAACCACCAGGGTAGCTCCCTGCAACAAAGCTGCAATCATTGTGTGTTATCTAATTTTATTGTTTGGGTTGATCACAATAGACTGAGCTATCCAGCTCCAGGATACAAATTTGGGTTGAAGTGCATGTTGCTTGTTTTCTTTCATAAGGGTCCCAACGACAGCTGCAATGCCAGGCTATCCTGGGCAACGCTTCAGGCTAGCTTGAATAACAACTGGGTATCCAGAGTGTGTGTGACTGTGCCAGAGGGACTGTTAGTGCATGCATGCTTAACCTGATTAAATCAGATCTGAAATCTTATGCTAGATTGCCACCCCACCCTTGTTCACGTCCCTTGAATAAATCAGATTCTGTTCTTTCTACATTTAACTTGACAAGTGTGTACCTTTGTGGAGGGGATACTGTACTGCAATTGAACTGTTCTATTGCAGGTCTTGTTTTACAGGGGGTCTCCAGGGCCGTTGCAGTTGCTCCAGCCCTCGTGGTAAGTGTACCAAGTGCGGGTTCAATATTGTATTCCTATGTCATATGTGATTGTTTATCTGCTGACCTATGTAAGCCACTAGAGGGGTTAGAGGGGGTATTAGTGTCTCAGAAGTCTATACCCATATCAGCTACACTACCCTTAATCCAACCCTCCGGGTGCAGGCACACGTCACTGAGCTCAGGCCCTTCAACCTGCGCCTAGTCACGCAGGCAGGGGTAGTATCCTTTGGGATAGTGGTTACACATGCTCTTGACACCCCTTTCCAACTCTGCCCCCAATGTGCTCCCACTCCTCATCTTTCACATTATGTGCTCTGTAGCACTTGCTCTCTCCCCATCCTCAATATCTGCTCCCCAAACTGCCACCCTTCCCCATACATTGAATTAGCTGCTTTGCACCACTTACATAGATACATAGATACATAGCTGTCGGCAGATAAGGGCCTTGTGGCCCATCCGGTCTGCCCTATTCCTCTTTCTAATGCTTAAGGTACCCTAGATGCTACAAGCCCCCTTCACCCTAGCTTGAGGGTTCCCATGTGCCTATCCCACACATTCTTGAATCCCTGAACTGTGGCCACCCACACCACTTCCTGGGGGAGAATGTTCCATCTCTCCACCACCCTTTCAGTGAAGTAGAATTTCCTCAAGTTCCCCCCAAGTTTTCCATCTTTTAGTGTAATTCTGTGCCCCCTTGTTCTGCCATTTCCCTTCATGTGAAATATGCTCCCCTCTGGTACCTTGTTGATCCCCTTTAGATATCTGAAGGTCTCTATCATGTACACCTCTCCCTCCTTTCCTCCAGGGAGTACATACTTAGAGCTCTGAGTCTCTCCTCATACGACTTATGCTGCATCCCGGACACCATTTTTGTCGCCCTCCTCTGTACCGTCTCCATCCTGTCTATGTCTTTTTGGAGATGGGGCCTCCAGAACTGAACACAGTACTCCAGATGAGGCCTTACTAGGGAGCTGTACAATGGTACCACCACTTCCCTCCTTCTACTTGTTATACCCCTCCCTCTGCACTCTAGCATTCTGTTAGCCTTTCCAACTGCTTTGTTGCACTGTTTAACCACTTTGAGGTTGTCTTCTATGACTACCCCTAGATCTCTTTCCTTTGTGGTGGCCTCCAGTGTTACCCCATCTAGTTCATACTCAACCCTTGGATTCCCTCTCCCTAGGTGCATAATCTTGCACTTTTGCATTGAAACCCAACTGCCATTCCTTGGATTGGTTTCTAGCCTTTTCAGATATGAGCATACAAATTTGCCAGCAGAAAAGACCTAGAGGTCTATCAAGTCTGCTAAATGTGCAGCTAGTACCCCTTATCTGCAGCTGCCCTCCCCTCCCACCCTTCCTCCATTGACCCTCCCTTGCCCTGTCCCAGCCCCTTTTGAAGCAGTCCACTGTTCTACTGGATACCACTTCTGTCAGTAACGCATTCCACCCGGCTACCACCCTCTCTGTAAAAAAGTGTCTCCTCATCTCCCTCCTGAACCTTCTTCCCTAAAGCCTCATATCATGGCCCCAGGGGTCCCTCCCCTTCCTTACTTTGAACAGTCCCTCTGTACTGGTCTTGTTTATTCCTTTCATGTACTTAAAGGTTTCGATCATGTCCTCCTGTCCCTCCTCTCCTCTAGCGAGTACATGTTCAGCTCCCTGAGCCTCCTCTCATATGGCAAGTCCCCCAGCCCCTTGATCATCTTTGTCACCCTGCGCTGCACCCCCTCTAGTAACTTAATGTCCCTCTTCAGATATGGGCAGCAGTACTGCATGCAGTACTCCAGATGTGGTCTAACTAATGACCTATACAGTGACAGAATCACCTCCTCCCTCCTCGAGGATATACCCCTTGCAATGCAACCCAGCATTTTGTTGGCCTTTGCAGCTGCCTTCCTACATTGTGCAGAGTTGTTCATTGACCCTGTAATGAGCACCCCCAGATACTTCTCCTCCTCTGTCTTGGCTAGCTGCACTCCCCCAGCTGGTAACTCCTCCTTGGGTTCTTCACCCAAAAATGCAGCACCTTGCACATTTTGGCATTAAACCCTAGTTCCAAGGTGTCTGACCAGGTTTACAGCTTTTCCAGATCATCCTGCAACCCCTGCCATCCCCCTAGATCATCCACCACCGCTCCTACCTTAGTATCATCAGCAAACAGACTGCTCTTGCTCTTGATGCCCAGTGATATATTTGCAATGAATATCCCAAATAACACTGGTCCCAACACCGAGCCCTGAGGAACACACTTGCCACTCCTCTTGGGGATGAGAGAGCCCCACCCACCACCACTCTTTGTTGCCCTCCCTGAAGCCAGTTCCCTACCCATCTCACCAGCTTTGCACCTGCTCCTGTGCCTTCTAACTTACTTCCCAGCCTTCCATGTGGCACTGAGTCGAATGCCTTACTGAAGTCCAGATACAGGACATCCACTGTATGGCCCCTGTCCAATTGCCTAGTTACCCAGTCATAGAACTCCACCAGGTTGGTTTGGCAGGACCTGCCACGTATGAAGCCATGCTGTCTGCAGTCCATTGGCCTCCAGGAGGGCCACCAGCCGCTCCTTCAGGATAGTCTCCATCAGCTTACTCACGATGGATGTGAGGCTCACTGGTCTGTAGTTACCCAGTTCATCCTTGGGGCCACTCTTGTGGAGGGGCACCACATGAGCCATCCTCCAATCCTGAGGTACACACCCCGAGTGTAGTGAGGCATTAAATAGGTCTGCCAAAGGTCCCGTAAGGATCTCTGCCAGCTCCTTCAGTACCATGGGGTGGATGTCATCTGGGCCTGGCACCTTGTCCACCCTCAGTGTCCTCAAACCCTCCAGAACTCTGCCCTCCATGATTTTCCCATCTGTCACCCCCTCCCACCCTGTCTCTGCCATTACTCCCCCCTTGGGTATCACCCCCCTCTTCTCTTTAGTAAATACCAAGCAGAAGTAATCATTTAGTGCTTCTGCCTTATTGCCCCCTGCTTCCACCCAACCCTCCCCCTTCCTAATCCTTACTATGTGGTCCTTACAGTTCCTTTTCTCCCTGATGTACTTAAAGAAGTCCTTCTCACCCTTCATAATGCCTTATGCATCCTGAGCTCCGTAGATGCCTTGGCTCCCCTTACTGCCTGTATCACCTTCTTAGATTTTTTTTTTTAGTTGTTTAACCAGGAGTAACACACTAAGCTGAAAGCTTTTTTACAGGTGCGACCTGGGAGCACAGGGAAGTTAAGTGACTTGCTCAGGGTCACACAGTATGCAAGTGGAAACTGTGGGATTCAAACCCAGGTCTGGTCTGCTGGATGTTGCCAGATTTGCAGCTCAGAACCTTAAACCACTGCACTATACTGCCTACTTCCTTTAGGTACTCCTCCCTGTCTTCCCCCTTCCTGTTTTCTTGCACCTCCTAAAGGCAGCTGTTTTTCTCCTTACCTTTTCCATGACCTCCTTGCTCAACCAGCTTAGTTTCTAAGCCCTAGCATTCTTGCTCTGGGCCTTGCTGCAGGTTCTGGTTGCCTCCGCTATCCCCAGCTTTATGAGCTCCCACCTCTGGTTAGTGTCCATGCTAGGTTGAATTTTGGCCAGGTACCCTTTTACCACTTCCCCCATCCTCCCAAAGTCGGCCCTCCTGAAGTCCAGCACCCTTGTGCCAGATTCCACTCCTTCCTTGCCCATATCCAATGTGAGCCATACTGAGTTGTGTTCACTTCCTGACAGTGGTTCTTCCACCCTAAGTTCCCTCACAAACTCCCCATTTGCCAGCACAAGGTCAGGGGTATTCCCTAACCTAGTTGGTTCACTGACCATTTGCATCAGGAAGCTGTCCTGGAAGGCATCCAGCAGTACCTGCTCCCTTCTATTGCTGGTTGTTGGGGTACTCCAGTCCACTCATGGCATGTTGAAGTCCCCCACAATCACCACACTACCCCTCACGCAGGCCCTTCTGATCTGTACTGCTAGTTCCCTGTCTAACTCCTCTGTCTGAGAGGATGGCCTGTACACCACTCCCATTCTGAGAGTCCTAGTCTTGGAATCCTGGCATTGCATCCAAATTGACTCCATGCTACCCTCCTCCTCTTCCTCCCTTACACACTTCAGTCCTTCCCTCACATATAGCACCACCCCCCCCTTCTTTCCCAATCACCCTATCCCTATGAAATAACCTGTACACTGGTACAGACAGATTCCAGTCATGTATTGGGCAGCCCATGTTTCTGTGATGGCTGTAATGTCCACATCTCCCTCTGCCATGAGCGTCTGTAGGCTTCTAGCAGTAAGGGTGACCACCTTCCACAACTCCCCCCCCCTCCAATCCTGCCCTCCTTTACTAGCATCACCAAGAGTACTTGCCCTTTGTCTTTGTCACTGTTATGGGGGTAAGTTCATGTGGCTTCCCAACCTGTGGTCTCTGCATGTCTCTTGTCCACTTGCCACCCCCAGCTCCTAGTTTAAATTCCCAATTTCCTCTATGTACTCTACTATCCTCTGTTTCAACACTTTCTTTCCCTCCTAGCTCAAGTGTAGTCTGTCTTTGGCATAGAGACTACTGTCCTCCCAGTTCCTCCCCACCCCCCCACCAGCCCATACCCTTTAGCATGACACCAGGTTCTTAGCCATCCATTAAATTCTTCTATTCTCAGCTTTCTTGTTGTGCTTGCCTTGGGCACTGGGAGTATCTCTGAAAATGTTACTGATCTTCCTGGCCCCTCACATAATTGTCCAAGTTCCTCAAACCTCCTCTGGGCTATATCTACTGTCTTGTCAGCCAGGTCGTTCGTCCCCAGATGCATAATCAAATGAGGCTTGTCCCTACCCCTTCTAGCATATTTAAGAACAGATTGTCCCACTCTTTCTGCTGTCATTCCTGGCACGGCCTCCACCCAAATGCGACTATGCATCTCCCCTTTGCTACCCCACCTGACTCCTCTTAGTATTGAGTCCCCCCAGCATTAAGGTTCCACCCATTTTACTTCCTGTTTTCTTCCATTCCTCTCCATCTCTCAGTCCTGGCTTCTCTTCTTCCTCCTGCACAATCTTTCCCCCTTCTGCCCCTGTTGTGATCTTTAGATCCCTCCTCATTTTTTCTATACTTTCCTGTGCATATACCCTGTTACATAACTTTGTATCATCGTGAAAAGGCTAACCCTCCCTTATAGACCCTGTGCAATATTGCTTATGAAGACATTGAAAAGTACTGGTCCCAGCACTGATCCTGGAGTACACCACGTGTTATCCATCCCTCTCATGAGCTAACCCCATTTACCACCACTCTTTGTGTTCTATTTGTAACCCCCTTGCAAATGGGGGTTCCTAAGGTGCCCTATGCCTGGTTGGTAGTCAGCATAAAGCCGCCAGAATGGGGGTCCGTTGAGTGCTTTTTAAGGCCCCCATATACTGTCCCTTTAAGGGCTGCCTTTTGCAGTCGGAATGGGTTAAAATGGGAAAGGGTTGAGTGTTGGCATGCTCAACTCCCGCCCGGACTGCTGAGTAGCGCTCCCTACTGCCATTGCTAATAGTGCAGGGGGAGCCCTAATAAAGGATGTAGGTGGTTGGTTAACATAAACTGTAAAGATAATGATAATGTAGTTGTTCTAACCTGCTTTGCTTTGCAGCCCAGCGAGTTTGAGTGCCTCCTCCATTTTGGTCCCGAACTGTGAAATTGGACCAATCAGTACTTTGGAATCCCACAGAGTTGACTGACCAATAGAGGAGCTGTTTAGAGGGAGCAAGGCATTATGGACTATGGCACTGGTTCTGCACCAATGGAAGCCGTGAGAAGTGACTGGCAGGTTCAACCAGCCAATGACAACAGTTCGCGCCCGAACTAAGAGGAGTGCTGGGTGCTGCCAGCTTCAGATTAGTAGTGGCCAGTGAAGAGAGAGGAGCTGTGTGCTTCTGTGCTTGGGGAGTGTTCGTGCGGGAAGCACGTGAAAGGCCTAAGGCGGCCGTTTGCCCTTTCAAGTGAGTTGGACTAAATCCGTCGGCGGGCGGTCAGAGGAGGCTGTGTCCTGTACAGCTACCCACCAGGCTCGACCTGTAGGAGGACTGAAGAAAATTGCTGAGTCGCGCTTGGTCCGTGGGAGAGGTAAAAAGCTGCCTTTGCAGAGCTGGAGTGACTGTGAAAGCTGAAGAGCTTGGGAGCAGCTGCCTGGTGTGGTACCCCTCTTCTATTGCTGTTATCCTATAAATGTGTGTGACTTCAAGTTAATCCTGCTGCCAGAGAGGGATTCTGTCTTGATTGAGATAATCATATAAATGTACTATGAGACTTGTGAGTTCAAGTTAATCCTGCTGCCAGAGAGGGATTCTGTCTTGATTGAGATAACCATATAAATGTGTGGAGGCGTGTGTAGCTCATGTAAATCCTGCTGCAAATTAAAGGACTTTTGCCTGTTGCTGTTTACCATATAAATGTGTGGAGGCTTGTGTAGCTCAAGTAAATCCTGCTGCAATTAAAGGACTTTTGTCTGTTGCTGTTACCATATAAATGTGTGTGGAGCTCAAGTTGAATCCTGCTGCCATTAAAGGACTGTGCCTGGTGCAGTTTGCCATATAAATGTGTGAGGAGACTCGTGGAGCTCAAGAGTAGCCCTGTTAACATTTAAGGACCCTATCTTGTCTGGAGGTCATGAGTACTAATTCAGGGTAGTTTCCCTGTTGATTTGCCACCTTGGAACCACATGGAATTACTGTACTGCTGACTGTTTAACTAACTTTTTCTTTCCTCTGTGTGAAAGGGCCCCTACCAGCTGCCACGGTTTGGACTAGCCACTAGGACTTGGGTACCCAGGGACAGTAATTGATAGGGATAGGCCTGTGCACAGAGCCCTAGGTAGATAAATATAGTATAAGCTAATCAACTTGATTTCCCCTGCCTTGTTGTATTCCCTCTTGAATAAATCAGATTGTTTTTCACAGCTACGTCCTGGCTATTGTGTAATGCTTAATGGTGAACGCAAGTTGTTTGGTGATTGCAACATAACTGTGCCTCCCCGTAGGGAGCTGGATAATATTTTCCGTGGGGTAAGTGTACTGGTGAACAGAATTGCTGCCACCCAGTGTGAGTCACTAGTGGGACGAAGGGGGGGTTGCAGTAACCCAGAGGGCTGTGACCGAGGCAATCTCGACGGTATTAACCCTGACCTCTGGGTGGAGGCAAGTGTCCACGGATCTGGGCCCCTTACCCTGCCTCGGGGGGGCAGACAGGGGTAGTAGCCCTAAGGGTAGCGCCCCCTAGGGGTTACATATTACTCAACCAGTTTCTAACACATGTGACCACTTCTGTCCCCACCCTCAGATTTGCCAACTTGTGGATTAGTCTGTGTGTGGGACTGTGTCGAAGGCCTTCCTGAAGTCCAGATAGGCCACATCTACTGCTCTGCCCTGGTCTATTTCCTTTGTCACCCACTTGAAGAAATCAATCAAGTTGGTCTGGCATGACCTCCCTGCAGTGAATCCATGTTGCCTTGGGTCCAGCAGCCCCTTTGCCTCTAGGTAGTCCATCTGCCTTTCCTTAAGTAGGGTTTCCATCATTTTATCTACTATTGAGGTCAAACAGACCAGGCGGTAGTTTCCTGCCTCCTCCTTGCTACCACTTTTGTGCAGGGGTACCACTTGTGTCCTCCTGCACTCCTCCGGAACCACGGTGTTTCTAGTGATCCACTGAACAGCTTAACCAGAGGTTTAGACAGTTCCTTTTGGAGTTCCTTTAGGATCCTCGGGTGTATCCCATCAGGCCCCATAGCTTTATCCACCCTAAGCTGTTCTACTGCTCTTTTTACTCTGTCCTCTGAAAAAGGTCTAATGTCCACCCCTTCTCCCTGTTTACCCTTCTCCATTAATGGGGAACTATCCCCATTGTCTTCTTCTGTGAATACGGAGCAGAAGTATTTGTTGAGGATGGTCGCCTTGTCAATGTCTTTCTCCACTACCCTGTCTTCCTCTTCCCTAGGTCTCACAATCCCTTCCCCTGTCTTCCTTCTCTCACTAATATACCTAAAGAATGCCTTCCCTCCTTCCTTTACCGATTTAGCTAGCATTTCCTCGGTTTCGGCCTTTGCTGTCCTTACTGCCTTGTTCGCTTCCTTTCGCTTTTCCAAGTATTCTTGCCTGTCCTCCCTGCTTTGTGTTTCCTTGTACCTCAGAAATGCCATCTTTTTTCCTCTTACTCATTCTGCTACTCTTCTCGAGAACAATAGTGGTTTCTTCTTTCTTTTGCTCTTGCTGCAGGGCCTGGCACAATGATTTGCTACCAGGTGCAGGGCTTCCCTTATCTTATTCCACTGTTCCACTACTCCCCTTATATCATCATATCCCTGCATAGCCTTCCTGAATTTATCCTTAATTTTTCCAAAGTCTGTCCTCCTAAAATCCAGGATTCTAGTCCTTGTGTGGGTAGCATCCTGTGATGTCCTTATGGTGAATCCCACAATTTGAGGATCACTAGTCCCTAGGGTCTCCTCCACTGTGATTTCCTTTATCCTGTCCCCATTGCTTAGGACAAGATCCAGAATTGTGTTCTCCCTCGTAGGCTCCCTCACTAGCTGTGAGAGATCTGCCCCTTGCAGGGATTGCAGAAATCCCTTACTCCTGGCTGAGGCTGCCACTGGGATGCTCCAGTCCACATGTGGCAAGCTGAAGTCACCCATCATCAGCAAGTCACCCTTTGTTGCCATGTTCGCTATGGTCTCCTGCAGTTCTCTGTCTACATCCTCTCCCTGCCCTGGGGGCCTGTATATCACTTCTGTTCTAAGCACTGTTCTCCTCCCCACTTCCAGGGTTACCCACAGTGCCTCTGTTTTTCTTCCTTTGTCTTGTGAGACTGTCACTTTTATCCCTTCCCTGATGTACAGTGCCAACCCCCCTTCTTTCCTTCCTTCCCTGTTCCATCTTGCAGCTTGTACCCTGAAATGGCTAGCTCCCAGGCATGGTTGCTATTGCACCATGTCTCTGTGACTGCCATGATATCCAGGTCCTCAGAGACCATTAATGCCACAAGGTTCAGGATTTTGTTACCCAGACTGCAGGCATTGGTGCACATAGCCTTGCAATCATGGCCTTCCTCCTCTACTATAACTCCAGCACTCTCCCCCTTATTCTATGTCTGCCCCTCCTGTACTTTACATGCGGTCCCTCCTTTTTACCTATGGCCACTCTTTGCTCATAGCCATGCCTGTTTTCTTAAGTCTGATATTGGGGGGTTCCCTTCCATTTGCTGATCCCCTTCCCTTCATATCTTTCTGCTGCATCCTTATTTAGGTCTTCTTCTTACATAGAACATACTTACATGGAAACACAGAAATTTTCCCAGTGGGTGGCATTGGTACTTGTTATGCACAACGGGGAAGGGGTGTGAATATTGGGGTGTCATTCTTCATTTAGCCACAATCGGCTAGGGGAGTAGGACCACTAGACACCAGGGAAATGTATTTTTATTTCAAATTATGAATAGAAGATGGGCTGAGTCTCGGGGGATTTTCTTCATATTGTGGGCTGGCAATCGACTAGGGAGTGGGACCACTAGACACTAGGGATGTGGGGTCTTGTCTTGGGATAAAGATTTTAATATTGGCATGGACGGGAAGGGGGAAAACACTTTTTTGGTTTTTAATATTGTCATCCCCCCTGGCTTGTCTCAAATGTGGAATTTCACCTACGATTGGCGAAATTAGCTTTTCGTGTGCGAAATTTCTCATTTCGCCGGGTTGGGGTTCACATTTCGTACCCGCTAAATATTTTGTGAAATGCAGGGATTAAGTGAAATATTTTGCTGGTTGAAATGTTTTAATTTCACGGACCTCTAGAATAGAGGAGCAGTGGGCCAAACTAAAAGAAAGCATAGTGAAGGCAACAAACCTTCATGTCAAACAGGTAAGCAAAAGAAAAAGGAAAAGTAGACCGCTATTGTTTTTAAAAGAGGTGGCAGAAAAGATAAATGCTAAAGAGTGGCATTCAGAAGGTATAAGGAGACCCAGAGAGGGGAAGATAGGGAAGTTTATCAGGAAAAACTGAAGGAGGCAAGAAAAGCAGTAAGGAGTACAAAGGCACAAACTGAAGAAAAAATAGCTCTGCCAGCATCAAAGGGGACAAGATATTTTTTAGGTATGTTAGTCAAAAAAGGAAAACAAAGGGTGGGATTGTATGTTTAAAGAGGGAGGGAGGACTGTGCAGAGAGGGATCAAGAAAAGGCAGATATCTTGAACAAATACTTCTGCACAGTGTTCACAGTAGAAGGGGAGGGTCATGAAAAGGCACCAGGAACTTTGATTGGAGAGAAATGGGCATTACGAACATAACAACATACGAAATTTGCCAGCAGATAAAGGCCTAGAGGTCTATCAAGTCTGCTCGAATGTGCAGCTAGCACCCCCTATTCTGCAGCTTCCCCTCCCTTCCACCCTTCCCCTTCATTAACCCTCCCCCTTGTCCTGTCCCATCCCCTTTTGAAGCAGTCCACTGTTCTACTGCATACCACTTCTGCAGGTAACGCATTCCACCCAGCCACCACCCTCTCTGTAAAAAAGTGCCTCCTCATCTCCCTCCTGAACCTTCCTCCCTCCAGTCTCATATCATGGCCCCTGGTGGCCCTCTCCTCCATTACTTTGAACAGCCCCTCTGTACCCATCTTGTTTATTCCTTTCATGTATTTAAAGGTTTCAATCATGTCACCCCTGTCCCTCCTCTCCTCCAGTGAGTACATGTTCAACTCCTTTAACCTCCTTTCATATGATAAGTCCCCCAGCCCCTTGATCATCTTTGTCACCCTACGCTGCACCCCCTCCAGTAACTTAATGTCCCTCTTCAGATACGGGCGCCAGTACTGCATGCAGTACGTCAGGTGTGGTCTAACTAATGACCTATACAGTGGCAGAATCACCTCCTCCCTCCTCGAGGATATACCCCTTGCAATACAACCCAGCATTTTGTTGGCCTTTGCAGCTGCTTTCCTACTTTGTGCCGAGTTGTTCATTGACCCTGTAATGAGAACACCCAGATCCTTCTCCTCCTCTGTCTGGGCTAGCTGTACTCCCCCTAGTTGGTAACTCCTCCTTGGGTTCTTCATCCCAAAATGCAGTACCTTGCACTTTTTGGCATTAAACCCCAGTTGACAGGTGTCTGACCAGGTTTCAAGCTTTGCCAGATCATCCTGCAACCCCTGCCATCCCCCTAGGTCATCCAACACTACACCTATGTTGGTATCATCAGCAAACAGACTGATCTTGCTCTTGATGTCCCATGATATGTCTGCAATGAATATCCCAAACAGCACTGGTCCCAACACCGAGCCCTGTGGAACACCGCTCGTCACTGCCCTTGGGTGTGAGAGCTCCCCACCCACCACCACCCTCCTCTGTTGCCTTCCCTGCAGCCAGTTTCCTACCCATCTCACCAGCTTTGCACCCGCCCCTGTGCCTACTAACTTCCTTCCCAGCCTTCCATGCGGCACCTAGTCAATGCCTACTGAAGTCCAGATACAGGACATCCACTGCATGGCCCCTGTCCAGTTGCCTAGTTACCCAGTCATAGAACTCAACCAGGTTGGTTTGGCAGGATCTGCCACATATGAAGCCATGCTGTCTGCTGTCCTGTAGTCTTTGGCCTCTAGGAGGCCACCAGCCATCCTTCAGGATAGTCTCCATTAGCTTACCCACGATGGATGTGAGGCTCACTGGTCTGTAGTTTCCGGTTCATCCTTGGGCCACTCTTGTGGAGGGACACCACATGAGCCATCCTCCAGTCCTGAGGACACACCCCAAAGGTAGTGAGGCATTAAATAGGTTCGCCAAAGGTCCTGCAAGGACCTCTGCCAGCTCCTTCAGTACCCTGGGGTGGATGCCATCTGGGCCTGGCGCCTTGTCCACCCTCAGTGCCTTCAAACCTCTCGAACTCTGCCTCCATGATTTCCCATCTGTCACCACTTTCCTCCTGCTTCTGCCATTTCTCCCACCTTGGGTGTCACCCTCTTCTCTTTAGTAAATACTGAGCAGAAGTACTCATTTAGTGCTTCTGCCTTATCGCACCCTGCTTCCACCCAACCCCTCCTTGCTAATCCTTACTATGTGGTCCTTACAGCTCTTTTCTCCCTGATGTACTTAAAGAAGTCCTTCTCCCTTCTAATGCCTTGTGCCAGCCTGAGTTCAGATGCTTTGGCCCCTTACTGCCCTTGTCACTCCTTCGATTCCTGTCAAGTACTCCTCCCTGTCCTCCCTCCCTGTTTCTTGTACTTCCTAAATGCAGCTCTTTTCCTCCTTACCTTTCCATGACTTCCTTGCTCAACCAGCTCAGTTTCAGCCCTAGCCTTCTTGCTTTGGGCTTTGCAGCAGGTTTTGGTTGCCTCCACTATCCCCAGCTTTATGAGCTCCCACCTCTGGTTAGTGTCCATACTAGATTGAATTCTGGCCAGGTACCCTTTTACCACTTCCCTCATCCTCCCAAAGTCGGCCTTCCTGAAGTCCAGCACTCTTGAGCCAGATTCCACTCCTTCCTTGCCCATATCCAATGTGAGCCATACTGAGTGGTGGTCACCCCTGACAGCTGCCCTCTACTGTAAGTCTCTCTCACAAAGTCCCCATTTGCCAGCACAAGGTCAAGGGTATTCCCTAACCTGGTTGGTTCACTGACCATTTGCAGCAGGAAGCTGTCCTGAAGGCATCCAGCAGTACCTGCCCTTCTGTTCCTGGTTGTTGAGGTGCTCCAGTCCACTCCTGGCATGTTGAAGTCCCCACAATCACCACACTACCCTTCCGCAGGTCCTCCTGATCTGTCCCGCTAGTTCCCTGTCTAACTCCTCCGTCTGAGATGGTGGCCTGTACACCACTCCCATTCTAAGAATCCTATTCTTGGAATCCTGGATTTGCATCCAAAGTGACTCTGTACTACCCTCCTCCCCTTCCTCCCTTACACACTTCAGTCCTTCCTTCACATATAATGCCACCCCTCCTTTCCCAATCACCCTGTCCCTACTAAATAACCTGTACCCTGGTACAGACAGGTCCCAGTCATTGTATTGGGTGGCCCATGTTTCTGTGATGGCTGCAATGTCCACCTCTCCCTCTGCCATGAGAACCTGTAACTCTGCAGTTTTCCTCCCAAGGCTCCTAGCATTAAGGGTAACCACCTTCCATCCTTTCCCCTCCCATTCTGCCCTCCTTTCCTAGCATCACCAATAGTACTTGCCATTTGTCCTTTGTCACTGTTATGGGGGGTAAGCTCATGTGTTTCCCAACCTGTGGTCTCTGCATATCCCTCCCAACTGCCACCCCCACTCCTAGTTTAAATTCCAACTTCCTCTATGTACTCCCTCCATCCTCTGTTTCAACACTTTCTTTCCCTCTCACTCAAGTGTAATCTGTCCTTGGCATAGAGACACTGTCCTCCCAGGTCCCCCCAACAGCCCATACCCATTAGCACAACACCAGGTTCTTAGCCATCCATTAAATTCTCTATTCTCAGCTTTTGTTGTGCTTGCCTTGGCACCGGAAGTATCTCTGAAAAGTTACTGATCTTCCTGCCCCTCACATAATTGTGCTAGTTCCTCAAACCTCCTCTGGACTATATCTACTGTCTTGAAAGCCAGGTCATTTGTCCCAACATGTATAATTAAATGAGGCTTGTCCCTACCCCTTCTAGCATATTTCAGAACAGATTGTCCCACCCTTTCTGCTGTCATTCCTGGCATGGCCTCCACCCAAATGCGACTATGCCTCTCCCCCTTGCTGCCCCACCTGACTCCTCTTAGTATTGAGTCCCCAGCACTAAGATTCCACCCTCTTACTCCCTGCTTGCTTCCATTCATCTCCTCTCTCATTTCCAGCTCCTCTTCCTCCTGCACATTATTTCCCTTCTACCCTGTTGCAATCCTCCCAGCAGAACTCCCCGCTCCAGTTTTGTCCAGGCATTTATCAATTACTCTCTAATTTCATCATTTCTCCTCCACCTTCTTCCTTTCTAGCAGTGCACAACTATTTTCTGAAGACCCTTCACAAATGCCCACCCTCTCTCTCATAGTAACCTGTTCTCTCCTTTCCACTCCATGACTTTTGCCACTTCCTGCCCTCCTCACAAGTCCCTATCTCCTTCCATTTGTCTTTGTCTCCTGACCTGGTTCCCCCAGCAATCGTTCTTCCTGGCCTGGGCCCCTTTGTCTCTGCTTCCCTTCTTCTGACCCTCTCCTCACCACTGTTGGCTTAAATCACCCTCCCTAATCTCCCCTTCTTCCTCCTCTCTCCAGTATTGGGCTAAACCCACCCCCAATCTGCCTTGCCTGTCTTAGTTCCTCCTGCAGACCCTCAATCTCCTTTCTAAGTTTTTCTATGTGGTTGCACACTAAACATCCTCCCACACACCAGGCAATTTTTAGAAAGATTGGTGCACCACAGTTGTTGCAGCCTACCACCCTACCCATTGCTGTTGTTACCCACCAGTGACCCCCCACCCTTCCAGATGCAGGATACCAAACACTCCCCCAAGTCTCCCCTCTCCCTCTATCAGTGCAAAACATTTTCTTTATTCCTTACCTCCTTTGTTGCACATGTTTAGATATATTGAGCAACTGCTTTTATATTCCTATCCTTCCTAGCCACACTCAAAAGAGACTTTAAATAGCCATTGCACAACCTTCTTCAAACTCCTACTCCTCCTTTCCCAATGCAATATCAATGCTAAGAAGTAATAATGAAAGTTCCTAGATTTGCATTTACTTCCCTTCCACTGAGATAGCAGTCACTCTTCACTTGCTGCTGTTCCTTTCCTGGATGTCTGCTTATGCTATGACAGGTGCATATTCTTTGCCCGCTTGAGTAAGTGATGTCAGAACCCGTGGTATAAAGGAAATAATGGACCAGGGGTGGGTGGGGTGAGGGTTTGTGGGGTGGGACCAGCCCAAGTCTTCCAGAACAATTAGGTAGCTGAGGCCTCTGGTCAGACCATTAGCACCCTTCTCCCACTCCGCACTAAAACTTTGCAGCTAGTGAAGCCACCAACAATGAATCACAATTCTACTCAAAGCCCCCCAAATAGGTTTGCTACCCAAAGAAACAGGACTCCAATTCAAACAGCTTCACCAACAACACATCAAAATAGGCTTGGAATTAGAAGATATAGGTCTCCAATTCAAAGAAACAGGCCCAGTTAAATCACACCAATTATGTTTTAAAACAGAAGAAATAGGCCTGTACAAATGCAGCCTGCCACACAGTGAATCAAACAAATGAACCCACTTATAGCTACCAAAACAGGTTTCAAAATTCCAGCAGCCCCAAACAATACCCTGCTAGCCCCTTAGTAGTAAGAAAGAAAAGAAATAACCTTCTACCAAGTAGAATCCACAAGAAACAATGTACAAACAAGAAGCTACTGTACTGTAGATCTGATCCTGTCCCCCTTCTAGTTCTTTCTGCTTAGTCCTTTTACTGTAGAGAGAGCCAGGAAAGCACATGCTAACCTGAAGGTATACAAAGCTATGGGGCCAGATAGGGTGCATCCAAGTGTACTGATGGAGCTCAGGGATATACTAGCTGCACCTCTGACAGCCCTGTTTAACAGATCACTGGAGACCAAAGTGGTCCCGGAGGACTGGAGAAGGACAGATGTAGTCCCTCTTCACAAAAGTGGTAGTAAGGAAAAGAAGGGCAGTTATAGGCCTGTCAGCCTGACCTTAGTGGCGGGTAAGTTAATGGAAACACTACTAAAGGAAAGGATTGCTGAATATCTTGAATCAAACAGGTTACAGGATCCAAGGCAGCATGGCTTCACAGGGGGAAGATCATGCCAAACAAATCTGATGGATTTCTTTGAATGGATGACCAAGGACATGGCCTTCTTGAATTTCAGCAAGGCTTTTGACACTGTTGCACATAGGAAGCTGGTAAGCAAGTTGGGTAGATTAGGGGCAGGCAATAGTTGTGGCAACTTGGGTAAGAAACTGGTTAGATGATAGGAGATGGAGGGTAGTAGTAAACAGAGTATGCTCCGAGGAAGGGAGGGTGACCAGCGGAGTACCTCAGGGATCAGTGCTGGACTGGTCCTCTATAATGTCCATATAAGTGACATAGTGGAGGAGCTGGAAGGGAAGGTCTGCCTCTTATTTATTTAAGCGTTTAACTAGGAAAGGCATACTTAGCAGGCTAATGCTCATTTCCAGATGTGCCCTGGGGGGAGGGGGTACATAGACAACAGTTGAAGATAGCATAAATACAAGATCTACAATCAGAGTAGACACTCCGTGGGATGGGGGCAGTGGAAAGAATTGACAGGGATCTTAAAAAAACTGGAGGGGAAGTCAATGGTACGGTAATTAGATTTTAATGCAAAGAAAGTGCAAATAATGCTCTTGGGCCATAGAAACCCAGAAGCAGAGTACATAATGGGGGGAGTGATACTGACAATGACCAAGAAGGAAAGAGACCTGGGGTAATTGTATTGCATGACATAAAGGTGGCCAGGCAGTGTGACAAGGCAATCAGGAGGGCTAGTGGGATGCTAGGATGCGCTGGTAGGGGTATCACCTGCAGGAAGAAAGATGGTGGTGCACCTATTTTAATCACTGGTAAGACCTCTCCTTGAGTACTGTGTCCATTTCTGGAAACCATATCTCTAGAAAGACATAGACAGAGTGGAGATGGTCCAGAAGAGGGATACCAAAATTGTGCAGGGTCTGCATCAAAAGAGCTATGAGGAGAGGCTAAAGGAGTGCAATATGTACACCCTGGAGGACAGGTGGGAGAGGGGAGATATAATAGAGACCTTTACTTACCTCATGTGGGTTAATAAGGTACAGGTGGTGGGGGTATTTTTCAGAGAAAAAGGTGCTCTAGAACAAGGGGACATGGTATGAAGCTGGAGAGAGATAGAATCAGGAGAGATTTGAAGAAGTACTTCACAGAAAGGGTGGTGGATTCATACAACAGCCTTCCAGCAGAGGTAATGGGGTAGAACACAGTGGTGGGGTTCAAAAAAGTCTGGGGCACAAGGGAGTCATTAGGGTAAGAAAGGGGTGTGTGTGTGTGAAACAGCGCCATAGATCAAGTACTGGGGGGGACTGGGGGTACACCTGGAGAGATGAAGGTCTATACTGGCACGATGGTCTGCATCTGTCCACGAAGGGAACCAAGCTCCTAAGTGACAGGTTTAAATGTTTCCTTGGCAAGCTTTTAAACTAGCCAAGGGGGGAGGTGCTGATAAGAGGCAGGAAATTTCAAGCCTCCCTCCAAATAACATGGCAGGTAGTAAGGTAACTGAGGTACAGAGCTCAACAGAGGGCAGGACAGGAGTAAATGGAAAAATAGACAAGGGCAATAAGAGCAGGGATGGGGGAAAAAAGGATAAAGCCAACATTAAATGGAGGGCAATGAGTACCAATGCCTGTAGTCTGGGAAACAAGCTTCATGAGCTAGTAGCCCTGATGGAAGATGAACAATTGAATATTGTGGCAGTCATGGAAGCATGGTACACAGAGAACCATGACTGGGATGTCAACATACCAGGGTACACAGTCTACAGAAGGGACAGGGAGGGTAAAAGAGGTGGTGGAGTAGCTCTATACATAAGGGAAGGGATCAAAGCTACAGAACTAAAAAGTAAAGGGGGAGGACAAGAGGCACTCTGGGTCACCTTGGAGACAGGGAATGGCATCACAGTCCGTACAGGGGTTGTATACAGACTTCCATCTCAAGGGGAGGAAATGGACAAGAAAATGATAGAGGGCATTCTCAAAATGGCTGAAAAGGGGGAGATACTGTTGATGGGGGACCTGAATATGCCAGATGTTAACTGGATGACATGTACTGCAGCCACATCCAAGAGCAAGAGGTCATTCTGGATGCCCTGCAGGGGGCAAGCCTTAGACAGCTAGTGTTGGAACCCACTAAGGAGGGAGCAATACTAGACCTGGTACTCTCAAATGGAGAGAGGATCACAAATTTAGAAGTCAGTAGACATCTGGGAACAAGTGACCACTGCACAGTGTGCTTCACAATAAGCACAACTATGGAGACAAGCCATACAAGAACAAGGATACTGGACTTTAGAAGGGCTGACTTTGGCAAAATGGGTGAATACCTGAGGAATGCACTAGCAAATGGCCAAAAAGGAGGGGTGGAAGAACAATGGAGAAAAATCAAAACTGCTATCATAAAGGCAACAAGCCTTTGTGTGAAACAAATAAAGAAAACAAAGCGGAGTAAAAAACCATTATGGTTTTCTAAAGAGGTGGCAGGGAAGTTTAAGGAGAAAAAGGCTGCATTCAAAAAGTATAAGGAATCACAGAAGGAGCACGACAGGGAACTGTATCAATTAAAGCAGAAAGAAGTGGGGAAGGCAGTCAGAATAGCAAAGGCCCATACAGAGGAAAAAATATCGAACTCAGTTAAGAAGGGGGAAAAAACCTTTTATAGGTACATTAGGGAGCATAGAAAGGTTAAGGGAAGAATAGTGAAGATTAATAAAGGAGAGGGGAGGTGGGCAGAGGGAGACAGTAAAAAGGCAGAGATACTGAATGAATACTTTTGCTCAGTATTCACAAAAGAAGATGAGGAGGAGTTACCTAAACCAGACAATAGAAGCACTCTGGGTAGGGGGGTTGACACCAGTCCATTTACAGAAGAAAGAGTCCTGAAAGAACTCCTAAAACTCAAGGTGGACAAAGCAATGGGGCCTGGACGGATTCATCCCAGAATCCTAAAAGAACTAGGGAGACCTAGTAACACCACTGACCACACTTTTTAACAAATCATGGGAGGATGGGGTGGTACCTGAGGACGGAGGAGGGCAGATGTGATTCCCCTTCACAAAAGTGGGAGCAAGGCAGAAGCAGGAAACTACAGACCTGTAAGTTTGACCTCAGTGGTAGGGAAAATGATGGAATCACTTCTGAAAGCAAGAATTGTTGAGTACCTAGAGGCTAGAGGGGCACAGGACCCAAAGCAGCATGGATTTACAGCAGGAAGGTCATGTCAGACAAATCTAATTGATTTCTTTGACTGGGTGACCAAAGTAATAGACCAGAGAGGGGCTGTGGATATGGCCTACCTAGACTTTAGCAAGGCATTTGACACAGTCCCGCACAAAAGACTAATAATTAAGTTAGCCAGCTTGGGAGTGGGTTCCAGGGTGGTAGCCTGGGTAGCAAACTGTCTGCTCAACAGGACACGGAAGGTAATAGTGACTGGCACACATTCCGAAGAAGGGGGGGGGGTTACTAGTGGAGTACCTTAGGGCTCAGTACTGGGTCCAGTCCTCTTTAACATCTTTATAGGTGACATTGCAGAGGGTCTGGAGGGAAAAGTATGCCTCTTTGCAGATGACACAAAGATCTGTAACAGAGTTGATACACAAGGGGGGGTAGAAAGGATGAGAAGGGACTTGGCAAGGTTGGAGGAATGGTCAGACATATGGCAACTTAGATTCAATGCAAAGAAGTGCAAAGCAATGCACCTGGGAAACAAAAAACCAGGAGAAGAGTACACAATAGCAGGGGAGGTATTAACAACAACAAAAATGGAAAGGGACTTGGGAGTAGTCATATTAGATGACCTAAAGGTGGGTAAGCAATGTGAAAAGTCAGTAAGGAGAGCCGGGGGATACTGGGATGCACAGGAAGGGGCATCCACAAGTAGAAAAAGGGAAGTGGTTATCCCTCTGTACAGGCAGTTGGTGAGATCCCATCTGGAATACTGTGTGCAGTTTTGGAGACCCCATCTATGCAAGGACATAGACAGGATGGAAGCAGTCCAGAGAAGCGCAACTAAAATGGTGCAGGGTCTGCATCAGAAACCATATGAAGAGAGACTGAGAGAGCTTAATATGTATACCCTTGATGAAAGGAGGGACAGGAGGGACATGATAGAAACTTTCAAGTACCTCAAGGGAATCAACAAAGTCCAGGAGGGTAGCATCTTTCAGAAAAAGAGATGTGTAAGAACAAGGGGGCACAATTTAAAGATAGAGGGGGGGACAGCTCAGGGGTAATGTGAGGACATTTTTTTTCACAGAGAGTGGTGGATGCATGGAACTGCCTTCTTGGGGAGGTTGTTGGGTGTAAAACAGTGGGGGAATTCAAACATGCATGGGACAGACATAAGGCAATCGTAGTGGGGGCTGCAGGAGGTAGGCTGTTGCTTAACTAGAATCTGCAGCTTATCCAATAGGAAGGGAAATGGGCAGACTGGGTGGGCCAAGTGGTCCTTATCTGCAATCAAAGTCTATGTTTCTATGTTTCAAAGTAGTTTCTGCAGCAAAAATGAAGACAATAAAAATGGGCAGACTGTGAGGGCCCAGCGACCCTTATCTGCCATCAGTTTCTATGTTTCTATACATATTGTCCAAAAGTGTCCGCAGTACATATTCATGAATAGTCACATTATGCACTGTTCCTGATGTGATCTCTGTCCTTCCCCCTCACTGCTCTGTCCCCCTCCACCCCAAATCACTACCATTCTCCATATACTTTAGCCACTCTGCTGCACTGCCTCTCTCCCCCTCTGCGATCTTCAGCCACCCTACATACTGACATTCTCCCTATACATCATATGCTCTCTGGCAGTTGCTCCCCCACCCCTCCCTAATTCCTCCATCCATCTCCTGCTATTTCCCATACTTTATAGTACCTGCTCTGTGCCACTTCTCTCCTCCAAACATCTCTACCCCATCCTACCACTTTCAACACTACTTCACATTACCCTCTATGTTCCACTTCCTCTCTATCTCTTTCCTCCTTCATCTCTGCCTTCAGCCCTAAAATGCTGATATTATTACTATTCAGTAACCAATTTCAGCACTTGCTTTTCACTTCTCTTCTACCACATCTCTGACCCCAACATCCTCCCATTCTCAATATAGCTTTGCAGCTCTGCACCACTTGCTTTCTTTCCCCCCTTCCTGATCTAGTCATCTTTCTACCATCTAAGAAACATTGCTAGGATCAAGCACCTTGTTCCGTCTGGTGATCTGCCAACTTTAATTCATGGCTTTGTGACCTCGTGCCTAGACTACTGCAACTCGCTATACTTTGGGCTTCCGGGGGTTGACATCCGCTGCTTGCAGCTGGTGCAGAATTCTGCAGCACGGTTGTTGGTGGGTACTCCTAGATCTTCCCATATTATACCGGTGCTGTGGGAACTGCACTGGCTACCAGTTCAGTGGCGGATCACCTTCAAAGTCAGACTACTGACTTTTAAAGCCCTGCATGAACTGGGCCCTGATTACCTGAAAGAACTCCTGATCCCTTACCACTCTGTGAGACCGCTCCACTCAGCCAACGAGGGGTTGCTAGAGATTCCAAGGGTGATTTTAAAATCTGCTGGGGCCCATGCTTTTATGTTTTTGTCCCCTTCCCTTTGGAATTCTCTACCCCATCGGATTAGGGAGTGCACGACCGTGGGGAGTTTTAAACAAGCCTTGAAATCTTTCCTTTGGGAAAAAGCTTATGGCTGTATTGCCTGTTGATCTGTATTGGTTTTATGATGTTAATTCTGTTGTATTTTATTGTCTTATTGTACTGCACCTTGATGCCTGAAAGACGCACAATAAATAAAGTATTATTATTATTATCATCTCTGCTCTTCCAAAACCCTGCCATTCATCATTATTCACATTACTTACTCTTCCATATTTTTTTCCTATCCCTTGCCTTCCCATCTCTTCTTCCCCCAGCATGCTGGCATTGTCCTGGCATGGGGCCATGCTGCCACCAGCAAAAACCACACGGCAATAGATGCTGCAAGCAAAACAGGGATCATGGGCTTTGGGGATGGAGAGAAAATCAGGAGGGGGGAAAAGTCATTTTTAATTTTAACTTTCTGCTTGCACCTCCTTCATCTGTGTCTGGCTTCCTCTCCTCAGGGTCCCAATGGTGATTCCAGCAGTGTGACGAAGGCTCACCCCAGCCCTGGATAACCCCCAGGCTGGGTAGGAGGGTATCCCTAACCCCCTCCAGCCAACATCTAATGTGTCAAGCAGCCAGTCTCCACCACTGTTGTAACACCGAGATTCATCTCCAGGAGCAGAAATGGGACAGTTTCCACTTTTCTGTGGGGACGTGGTTGTGCAGTGCCATCAAGGTGTATGCTGACGTTGACCATGCTCCTCCTCACTGCTGTGGCACTGAGTTGCCGTGCCCCCAGCCTCCGCTAGAGGTCGGTCCAACCACGGGCCTTCCCCCACCCTCCCAGGGAGATGAGCAGAACTCTCATGGATGCTCAGCCTCCCTCCCCGGCCAACCCTCTAGCACCTAGGCTCACTCTTGAACCCGGTCACTATCATCGCAAGCAGTAGCACTACCGCTACCATTAGGGTGCCAAACCCAAAAGTTGTCAGCCCCTTCCCGAGGTCAATCCCCCCGGAGTTAGAATCCTAAGTAAGGGGTGGTGAGGGTGGCACAGCCCCCCCCCACATAAAACCCAATCGATGAATTTCGGGTTTGAAGCCCTAATGATGGGGTGCACAATGGCTGGCACGTTCAGAGGGTAGAACCATCATGGCTATGGAGGAGGAACTGCTGGGTGATGCATTGGGGTGGATGGGCCCCAGTGTGAGGTCTGGGCCATAGTGGACTGTCGCCTGATCCACAGAATGGGGATCACCCACACTGGGGACCAGTGCCAACACTGCTTTAGCAACCTGCAGCAGAGGGAGGAATGCATGCTGCATGAACTGCTGGCCATGGTCACCAGCGGCACCATGCCCAGGCCAGATAGGCGTGGCTGGGTGTAAGGCAGGTGTGTGTAGAGGCATGTGTGTGCAGGCCTGTGGCATGGTACACTGTGTTAGGACAACCCTCCCACCGGACACTGTGCGTGCCACCTGTATGCCCCTAGTGTTCGCCTATGTACACTGGGACATGCCCCACAGCATAGCCCACCAGATATATACTGCTTGTTGGCCACCCTGACCCGCGGGATGCCCTTCTTTCCTGTGCATGACTGGATCCACCATGGATGCCTGAGGGCTGCACTGTCCATACCCGCATGGTGGGGGCCAACACATGTTATATTGTAAAGGACTAGGATGTCCCTTGCATGACCTGCTTTCCAATTGTACTGTCAGAGGACCTCTTCGGTGCAGATAAGTGTACAAAATCAACTATATCAAGAGATTCAATTCCTAGATAACCAAAACTTTCAATTTATTTATCTTCCACTTTAAATGTGAAATGTTTTATGGGAAAACCCACTTCTTCAGGTAGGTGGTTTTACTGTTCGTTAGTAATTTGGTTTGGTTTGGTAATGCCTTCTCCTGAGTTAAAAAGATCTCTGGCTTGCTTGGTCTCCCAGTAACCTTATTTGCATATGTGTCTTGCAGTCTGTGCATTTTTATCTGATTGAAGCTTCTGTCAGCTGGAAGATGGCTGGTCATGTGTTACACCTGGATACAAATAACAAAGCACAGAGTGCAACATACATCATATATTCTCCCATGAAATGTACATTTAAGGTGGATGATAAATAAATTGAATGCTTTGATTATCTAGGGTGCTGACACATAGCCATGGTGGCACGGACATGGCCATGATGGCTGTCTGTATAGTGGCTCAGCTATGCTGGCAGGGACAGGGAGCTGCCTACAGGGACCCTGGCATGTCACTGCCTGTTACTATGTACAGCCAGGACAATGCAGAGGTGCTTTGTATGCATGGCTGTCTAGGGTGCTGCACCCAGCAGGACATGGCATGGTCTCCTGGCTATGTTGTACATGGTGTATGCAGCACACCGCATGGCTATGGGGCTGCATAAGCTGGGTACTGCATGGGGTGTGGCATGTGTGTGTGCAGGGGTCCAGCCATGTACAGGACACTGTGTGGGAACCCACCACAGCATTCTGGGCTCCTGGCAGTTATGCCAGTGTGCACTGTCACCCTTGTGGTGTGTCACCTGAAGCACCATACATACCCATGCAATTGATATCTGCACAAGGCCTGAGGCTAGCATGTCTCAGCAGTGGTACTGGGGTTGGCAGTCTGCAGCCAATGCACAGGGGAGCATGCATTGTTGTTGTCCCCACCTCACAAGGGGGTGGGTCATAGTGTAGTTGCATGTGACAGGTTTATCTGTGTATGGTGACACAGGCAATGCCACAGGTACCTTGCAGATTCACCCGCCCTGTCCTTGGGCACATGGCAAATGCTATGGCTGGGCCCACGGTGTGGGCAGATGTGCAGTTATGTTGAGTAGTGTGTACTGGAGGGGACACTATGTACCACTGCAGGGGACTAATCACACTTCTCTTGTCTTCCCCTACAGATCTTAACATCTAACCTACACAGGGACAAGATGAGCAGGCATAGGGCCAGCAATGCAGGAGAGTGTCCAGGGAGGAGTTTGCAGGCTGTGATGAGGCTCAAGGTAGTGTTACCAAGGGGAGGCAAACCAGTGAGTAGGCTGCCATGTGCGCAGCACCCAGTGTTACATATGTAAATGCATGGGTGTTGGCACAGGTTGCGCGGTGGTGGCCATTGCCCTAATGCCATCATGGGTGTTGGACCTCGCCCTCCACAGTGTACCCTTGGCTAAATGGGACTATGCAGAGTTGCGCCTTGTCACCACTGCATGGGCTGTCCAGGGGGTTTCAACACCACACCATGTGCATGGCACCACAGGGGCCAGTGGAACAGGGGATGATGGTGCCCCCAGGCATGCAGCCACAGGTGCCTGTGGTCATGTCTCACTAGGCCATGACACAATAGGAACTCATAACCGGTGTCCATGGCATCCAATACCTTGGGCAGACATGGGCACAGGGCACCACCATCAGGAGGGTGAGGATATGCACCAACTATGCTCACCCTCTCGGGCTGGCTCCAAGGTTGCTGACTACCCTAGGCAGGAGGGCTGCACCCCTATCATGCCTGGTACAGTGGCATATGTCCTGTCCACCACAAATAAAGACAATGTTGCCTGTGCCTGTGTTGGGTGCATGTGTCTCTGTGTGGATCACCATGATGGGAGCAATCCTGTGGGGTATCTCCACAGGGATTCAGGTAATGGACACACACCATGAACAGGGACATCAGGCAACCAGTGCCATTGTGCCACAACATGTGTACCATACAGCGAAGCATGGGTGCGGTATACATGGACCTATCAAAAACATTTGATTTGGTGAATCACTGTACTCTGATTAAAAAACTGAAATGTATGGGAATAGAGGAAGAGACCTGTGGATGGTTTGTATCATATTTAGATAAGAGATCTCAATTTGTTGTAGTAAATGGTTACAAATCTGGTTTGGGATACATGACAAGGGGGGTACCCCAGGGTTCCATCCTGGGGCCCCTCTTGTTGTTGGTCTATTTGAATGATCTACCAAGACTGATAAAAAATTCACAAGTTAGACTTTATGCGGATGATACAGTTTTGATTGCATCAGGTAATAATTCAGAGGAAATAGTACAAAAATTACAGGGAGATTTTATAGTAATGCAGAAGTTCTTTTCATCTCTTGGACTCCTGACAAATAGTAAAAAGACACAAACAATGCATTTTGGTAACGAGAAGAAAAATAAAACAACTTCAAAACTAATAATTAGGACTCAGGAAAGAAAATTCCTAGAGCAAACACAAGTCTATAAATATTTGGGTATTCAAGTTGATCAAAACTTAAATTTTGATCAACATGTAATAGAATTAATTAAAAAAACAAATTCAAAATTAGGGGCTATGAGACGAATTTCAAATTGTCTAACAAAAGAAATGCGATTAAATATAGTGAACCAACTAATATTACCGGTGATTGATTACGGGAGTCATATTTACAGACATACTTCAAAAAAACAGTTACAAAATTTGGATGTTCTTTATAATAAAATAGCAAGATTTGTATTAAAATGTGATATTGGCACCCACCATTGTGAGATGTATATTGAATTAGGCTGGAATTCATTAAAACAGAGAGCAGAGAGAAACTGGTTAAACCAGATAAAAAGATTATTTAAAAATAATTCACAACATCATTTGACAAGAAAATTAATAAAACCTGATCATGGATTAAACTTGCGGAAACAGGGTGCCAGTGACTTTTTGGTTCCAAAAACTAAAAATGGTTTTAGTAATATGACCCTTCAATATAAAGTTTCAACTAGATGGAATAGACTTCCCCCTTTTCTTAGCGACCCAAGTTTGTCTTTTTTAGAATATAGTACCGCAGTAAAACATGAACTGCATTTTAGATGTTTATGTAATAGGTAGCTATAAATAATCTTATGCAAGTTGTTTGACTATTAAGTTGTACTTGCGTGGGGCTGGATATTCAAACTGCACCATTCTGTGGTGCAAGCCCTTGTGCTGCACAAAATAGTTGCGCAGGTGTGGCCAGGGTGATATTCAACGGAGTTTGCTATTGAGCAACTCCTTTGAATATCACCCCAGACCAACCACCGTGCATGGTGCAGTGGAACTTACGCCACCTCAGTGGTCAGAGCGAGCATTCAAGATGCGTGAAGAAGTTCCATTGCGCCATGCGCAAATTTACGATATTCAAAAGGTGACATGCAAATGGGGCCATAATTCATGCAAGGTGCAGGGGGGCCATTTGCATCTATTTATGGCCCCATTTGCATGCTATTAGCATGCAGGTGAGCTGATCCCTTAGGACTAGCGCCTGGCGCCCTGCCAGGCAGCAGCCGTCGGGGACCGACGTCCCCTGCAGCCCGATCGCGGGCATAATAGAAGAAACACCCCCTTCCCCCGACTGGCCCGATCGCCAGCATAAGTGAAAACATCCCCCCACCCCTCAACAAGCCCGATTGGGGCATAAGTGATAATTCCCCACCCCCGACTGGCCTGATCGCAAGCATCAGTAAAAAAAAAAAACACCCCCACTAGCCCAATCGGCGGTCAGAAAAGAGTTCAACCCCTCCCCAAGAACATATCCCTGGTGGTCCAGTGGACCTCGAGCCCGATCAGCAGTTTTAGAGTCCCCAAGAACATATCCTGGTGGTCCAGTGGACCTCAAGCCCGATCGCTGGCATTAGAGTCCCCCAAGGTCCCAGTAGCCTGGTGATCTAGTGGCCCCCACTCATGGAGCCCCACCACCCGCTCCCCGTCAGCTGATATATATAAACATAGTGTCCACCACTTCCCAGGTAGTCTGTTTTACTTGCCCACCACTATCTTGGGGAAGAGAAACTTCATTGTGCCCCATTCTGAACTTTCCACCTGCCAGTTTAAAGTTATGGAAACATAGAAACCTAGAATATGATGGCAGATAAGGACTGCTTGGCCTATTCGGTCTGTCTATTCCTCCCTCCTTCCCTACACTATTACTGCAGACCATGTCTGATCTACAGCTCTTTCTCCCTCTCCACTTCTTTCCACTATGACTCCCTTGTGTTTATCCCATGCATTGTTGAACCCCACCACAGTTTTGGCCCCCACCACCTCCGCTGGAAGGTTGTTTCGGAAATCCACCACTCTTTCTGTGAAGAAGTACTTATTAACACCTTTCCTGAATCTACCACCCTCCAGCTTCATAGCATGTCCCCTTGTTCTTGAACACCTTTTCTTCTGAAAAATACTTCCCTCCTGTACCTTCTGTATCCCCATGAGGTATTCAGAGGTCTATATCATATACCCTCTCCATCCTGTGTTCCAGGGTGTACATATTGAGGTCCATTAGTCTCTCTCTTCATAGGGCCTTTGATGCAGACCCTGCACCATTTTAGTTGCCCTCTTCTGAACCACCTGCACTCTGTGTATGCCATTCCAGAGATGTGGTCTTCAGAACTGGACACAGTACTCCAGGTGAGGTCTTGCCAGCAATCTGTACAGAGGCAACACCACTTCCCTCTTTCTGCTTGTGATACCCCTCCCTATGCAGCTCAGCATCCCACTAGCCCCCCTAACTGCCTTATTGCACTGCGTGGCCACCTTTAGGTCATCAGATATGATTACCCCAGGTCTCCTTCCTGCTTGGTAGATGTCAGTACCACTCCACTGATTTTATTTATTTAAGATTCGGATTAACATCTTTGAGCGGGAAGGCTAATTTACAAAGGTTCCAAGTCGATGAGATGTAAGACAACACAGAGGGTACAAGCAAGTTCATACAGACTACAGCAGTACTACAAATAAAGTTCAAACATGTGTGGTTCATAAGTAATATTTAGATACAGCAGCACAATAACAAGTTCGGTACAATGCTTGTTGAGGAGACCTTAGCAGGTAATGTAGATAAAGTGAATAAGGTAAGTGACAACACTGGCCAGGTTGTGAGTAATCACAGGAGGCAGATTTGAGAGGCAGTAGTGACTGAAGATGTCCTTGTCAGTGTGTAAAGGGGGGGGGGGGGAATTGCTCAATGCACAGAGTTTGCAGGGCTCCGAGTGAAAAAATTGCTCAGTTTGAGTAGCTGGGCAAGAAGGGAAGGGGTACAGGTGGTAGGCTAGGTAGAGGTCCTCTGAGGGGTTAACAGGTGCCAGATGAGTGAGAGAGAGAGAGAGACAGTGGCAGCTGAGGGTAGCCTTGTCATGCTGCAAAACAGGAGGGAAGAGTTGGCCTAGGCATGGGTTCAGAAGGTAGGTTCCGAAAGTGTTGTACTCCGTCCCTGCGTCTCTGTTGTGTATTAATTTGCACTTTTTCATATTAAAACCCAACCACCATACCCTTGGGAGTTCTTTAGTTTTCTCAGATCTATGCTTATCCTTTCTGCTCACCACCTGACATGTCCACCCTATTGCAGATTTTGGTGTCATCACCAAAGAGGCAGACCTTCCCTTTCAGCTCCTCTGCAATGTCACATTAGAGAGGACAGGTTCCAGCACTGATCACTGAGGCACCCCACTGGTCACCCTCCCTTCCTCATAGTGAACTCCATTTACACCACTTGGAAGGCTACAGCCTGTAGTTCAAGGGGGCAGTGCAACTTGCCACACCCCCATCCGGCCTATTTAAGAGCTGCTCTCCTCACTCCACACACAAGCATTTTTTCTTGCAGCCGGAGGCTCTGTCAGTCTGTCTTCTCTCCTGGAGCCTACTGGGGCTTTGTCCCCCCCTTCTGTGTGCATGCTTGGACTCTGCTTGGTTTGTGCTGGACTTCTGTTTTTCTGTTCTCCTGCTTTTGGTTTATATTGCTGGCCTCCGGCTGTTCCATGCTTCCATGTGTGCTGATTTCCTTCCTGCTCCTGTCCTTGTGTTTGCCTTGTTTGATTCTTTTGGGCTTTCTAGTTTTCTAGCACCCTGTGTATACATTGCTACTTGTGCTTCATGTTACACTTTGTGTTTCCTTGCCTTAGGTTGCCCTGTGCCTGTACCCCCAGGTTCCATTTCCCACCTGTTATTGCAGGCTTCTGTCCCCTGGATTGTTCTCTGTATGCTTTAGCTCAGCCTGTTTTTCTGCCTAACAATCCTCAGTTCCTGCAATTGTTGTTGTATGTGTCAGCCCACACTGTAGTCTGCTGCCTTGCTCCACTTAATTGATTACACCTGGTTCATGTCTGTGCTGCCTAGCTAACAACTACTCCCTGTTTTACTGCCGTACAATAACCTAACTCTGCCTTAAAGGCATTTAGAGTAGCATGCCTTTCATTCAATTCACTATTCCTACTGAAACCATAGTAATCATCTGCTCGTTCCATCCAATGCCTTGTGTAAATTACAGTTTACTCCCCTTAGCAGCTATCATTCTGTCTCATTCCCCTGCATGCCCCAGCTGTGTCCTGCCCTTCTGCATTACCCCGCACTTCTATATTTGCATTATTTAGGCTCATTTATTGCTCACAGTAGTAGCCACAGACATGGTCAGATATTTCGTGAAGTTTCTAAAGAATTTCTCTCTGTTCCCCCTACTGTGGAAATGCAAAAAGCAGGAGATTTCTCTAGAAATATGATAGAAATTTCAGGAAATATCTGATCATGTCTTTGGCTGTGACTGTCAGTTATTGCTACTCCCACTTTTACCAAACCTTACTTTTACCAAACCCTCAGCAGTCTGTTTCTGATGAAAACCTTATCCTGCTTTCATGGCTGGCACATATTTGACTTATTTTCATTTGCTGCTTAGTGTCGTGGCATCATGTTTGTGGCTTCTTTGTTTTTACTATGGCAGGGGACTAAGGAGTCACAGTGGGCATCGCGGCTCCAGGCAGAGGGAGAAGTTTCCTATTTGTCGTGTACTTTATAAGCCTCTGGCTCACCTGGCCTCCTCCTGCTGCCTCGCATAGCCTTCATGGCACAACGTAAACCACAGATTCCAGGCAACTCTCTACTTAAGGGCTTTTGGCTCTACCCAACCTTCTACCATCCCATCCCTAATATTATGCACCTGGTTTACACGGTCATCCCAGCCTTCCTGTCCCTTGCACTACCAGCAATGCTCATCCCCTTCCAAGTCTGGCAGCATATCATATTTACTTGCTTCGAACCACACCTCCTACCATACTGGCTTTCCAGCCTCCTCCTGCCTAACCAGCTTCACAGCTTCGTCCTCTCCAACCATTGGCCCCAGGCTTTGCCTGGCCTCGCCGTCCTCTTGCTCATAATATACAATTCAATTCACTCCCAATTTGGCTTCCTAATGGCCTTGGCAGGCATGCATTCCTGTGGTTGACAAATGCTATTTGCCTTACCTAGACCCACAAGAGGTTCCATATTGCTCAGCCTGACCTACATACAGGTCTCTCCCTGTCAGCTGTCATCCAGTCAAGACCCATGAGAGAGTCAACAGTGCTCAGTCTGACCTATGTACAGGTCTCCCCATACCTGCTATCATCCATCACGACCCACGTGCAGGTCACCAGCTCATTGCAACTCATCCCTCCACATTTTGGAGACATGCTGACTGTATCCATTACTTTCAGGACTCAGGACTAGCCCTGTGGCTGATAGTCTCTCTCTACATCCTGAAGTCTGCATCTTGAGCATGCAAAAGCTTGGAACAAGGTCCTTCTCACCTGGCCCATAGTTGGGGATGTCCTCACTCTGGATGGACCTTCAGTCGTCAACCATACCAACGGCATCTCTTGATGTAGCATTTAAGACTTTGGCAGTAAGGGGTGGGGCTCTCATGGGAAGGGCCCCTTTGGCTGCCTGAGAGGGTTCACAGACACCCTTTCAAGCTATTCTCTCTACAACTGCCTCTGGTTCACCTGGTTTTTTGTTAGATCAGTAGGCCGACTGAGCACCTCGGCAGTCATTACTCTCCTTCTCCTCCCACCTTGGCTGCCCATTGTTGTAGAGTTCACTCGCAACCTTCCATGGCATTCCTGTTAGAGGGATAGAATGAGAGTGTTCTCCGAAATTGCAATTTACCTGGATTGGTCTACTAAACTGCAGTAGCAGAGCCGTCACTAAACAAAACTGTCCCAAAGCCTGGAAGGAAGGCAACCTAGGTCTTGGAGCCCCAGTGGTTTCCTCCTCAAAGGGGTTTTCCTCTCCTCTGTGCCAATGGTCATAATACTAGATAGGCATAGTTGTAGTCCCTAGATCACTTAGTTAGGTTTCTGCTGTTAGATGGAGTTTGGTGGCTGCCCCGTAGTTGTCCCTTCTCCCCCTTTGACTGGACTAGTCATATCATACCCCATCTCCACAAGGACATAGACAGGATGGAGACAGTCCAGAGGAGGGCAACTAAAATAGTGCAGGGTCTGCACCAGAAACCATATGAAGAGAGACTAAAGAAGCTTAATATGTATACCCTTGAGGAAAGGAGGGAGAGGGGTGACATGATAGAAACTTTCAAGTACCTCAAGGGAATCAACAAAGTCCAAGAGGGTAGCATCTTTCAGAAAAAGAGATGTACAAGATTAAGGGGGCACAATTTGAAGATAGAGGGGGGACGGCTCAGGGTCAACATGAGGAAGTATTGTTTCACAGAGAGGGTGGTGGGTGCATGGAAAGGCCTTAGCAGAGGAGGTCGTGGGTCAAAATCAGTGGGGGAATTTAAGAATGCATGGGACAGACATAAAGCAATTATAGTGATGGGTAAGAGGAAGTAGGCTATTGGTTAACTAGGATCTGCAGCTTATCCAATAGGTAGGGAAATGGGCAGACTGGGTGGGCCAAACGGTCTTTATTTGCCGTCAAAGTCTATGTTTCTGTTTCTATGTTCTGTTCTCTCTCTGCTTAGGAAGCTAGGCCTCCACGTTTTACAGTCAGACCTCTGAACAGGTCACTATTCACCTGTTGCTGTCTGCCTACTCTACTCAAACAATATGACCAACAGAACCATGCTACCAACTGAACCCATACTACCAACCAACCTACGTACAGGTCTTTGGCCCCGATAAGTGCTCACTGCCTTGTATGCTTTGCTTGACACTCTTTTTGGGCTTCTTCCTAAGGTACTATTAGCCAAGGGAATCAGTCCTGCAGCATCTCAAGGGGTGGAACCCTCCCCTAGAGTTCCTTGCCTTCGTACCCCTACAGGGTGGTATATCCCATGGATAGAGAGGCAAACAGTCAAAGATTATCTATGTTACACAAGCACGAAACCACTTACACAGGCACATTGAATTGGAAGGCTACAGCCTGAAGTTCAAGAGGGTGGTGCAACTGGCCACACCCCCGTCTGGCCTATTTAAGGGTTGCTCTCCTCGCTCCACACACAAGCATTTTTTCTTGCCCCTCCATCCACCCCTCCTCCTCCATTGTCATGCCCCTCTCTCCCATGAGCTTCTTCCTAAGGTACCTTTAGCCAAGGGAATCACTCCCATGGCATCTCAGGGGTGGAACCCTCCCCTAGGGTTTCTTGCCTTCATGCCCCTACAAGGTGGTATATCCTATGGATAGAGAGGTGAACAGCCAAAGATTATTTATGTTACACAAGCACAAAACCAGTTGCACAGGCACATTGAACCTCTGTTGCCTGTCCTCTAACCAGTTTCTTATCCAGTTTTCCACCTTTGGACTCACTCCTAAGCTACCCAGCTTGATTACTAGTCTCCTATGTGGAACGGTGTCGAATATAAAAGTTCATAACATGCAGAAAATAAAATAAAGTTACATATTGTAACACATTAAACAAAAGTAGAAAACAATCAAGTAATGTCATCAGATGGCTCATAACAGGGACAGCTGGTTTGGCCCCTGCTGCTCCTTGTGGGACACTGGCATAGCCTACCTTGGTGGTCCCTGGCACTCCTCCTGGGGGACCAGAACTGGCCACCTTGGCATCATGAAGTTGGTTAGGTCCCTACCCCTCCTGCAGGGAGGACCAAGATGGCTAGCCGTAGGGGCTGGCAGGAAAGTCATTTAAGAAAATGGGCATTGGCAGGGAAGGTTTCCTGAACAGGCAATGGAGAGGGTCATTTTATTTTTCAAGCATGGGAATGAGGCAGGAAGGGTGTCCTAAGGTAGAAGTGGGGAGTGTAGTTTTATTTAAAAAATGAACCAAGGATTGGCAAGAAGGTTTCCTGATTTGCAAGTGGGAGGTGGTTGTTTTATTTAAAAATGTACTGGATATCAACAGGGAAGGTTTCTTTTATTTATTTGTTAGTTATTTAAAATTTGTTTCCCAGGTAAACAGCGCTGGGCCACATGGCCCATTTATAGGCTTGACCCGGATTATTTAAAAATCACACAGGACATCCATTTTTCAAAAAACAGGTATACATCATACTTATGATATACAAATCATTAGAGTACACATGTTACATATAATATACAAATTATTATGGTATGCAAAAATACAACATTATGTCAAAATTTCTAAGGTCTCTATCTACAAAAAAAAGTATAATAACAATGTAAACAAACAACAGTGAGTAAAAACCATGTATCCTACTGCTTAAGAACCCATAATTAATGAAAGATCTACTACATTTACATTGTGTATCTTTTTTAAGCTGCTCTTTTAAAGATGTCTTGAAACTGTAGACATTTTTGTAGGTTATGTAAACTGTCAGTTAAGCCAGTCCATATTCAAATTGCAGTTTGCTTAAAAGCTTTATGTTTCCTGAGCTGGTAGTTTGGTCAGTCATTTTATTTTTTTAAAAATCGGGCAGGAAGGGTATCCTAAGCTGGGAGTGGGGAGAGTAGTTTTATTAAAAAACAAACAAAACAAATAAATAAGAAAAAAAACAGCAGAGATTGACAGGGAAAAGTCCTTGATTTGGGAATGGAGAGGATCATGCTATTGAAAAAATACTGGTGGGGGGCGTGGCTTGGCTGAGCTGAAGATGGCTGCTTAATTCTGTTGCTCCTGGGTTCACCAACTATCATCATCCATCCATCTCTACCCAGACATTCATTCTCTGCCAAATACTGGGTCTTTACTCTACCTGCATCAAAGTTCAGCTCTGGTATAGTATTTTTGCTATCTCGCAGTTATAGAATTTTATATCTGCAATCAGACAGCTGCTCTATTTTCGGCCTGCAACAATGGCTGACCAACCTTTGCATAGCAGCTCTCTCAACAGAATTGAATCAATGTTTCAGCAACTAATCAATGAGTTAAATGACTTAATAATAACCTCACAATAAAATGTTACTAATGTACAATTGCTTGACCAAAAAATCTCTGCTACAGAAACTAAAACAATTCAAAATGAAGGCTCTATTATGGATCTGAAAGCTACAATCAGAGAGCAGGATAGGATTATTAAAAATCTTCAGGGTGAAATTGATGACATCGAAAACAGAAACAGACGTAACAACCTTAGATTTCTGGGATTTCCTGAAGGTGCAGAGCTCGGAGATACCAGCGCACTTCTGAAACATGCACTTCCAATGTTGCTTAAACTTCTACCAGACCAAGACCTCACTACTGAGAGATCTCATCATACTCTAAGCCCAAGGCCTGGTCCTACTCAAAAACCAAGGCCCATCATCGCCAGATTTCTGAACTATGCACACACAGAATTAATTATTCAAAAAGCAAGGCAAGTGGGTACGCTCACTTGGCAGGATCATAAAATATCAATTTTTAGAGATTTCTCAAGAGAACTATCTAATAAGCGTAGACTTTACAATCCTATCAAAACTGTTTTGCATCAGCGGGTATTAAGTTTGTTTCACGCTACCCAGCCACAATGCCCTATTTCTGAACGATTCATTTAAAGACTTTCACACACCTGAAGCTTTATCAGCATTTCTCAATATACTCAAACTACGCATACCATAGCCGTTGATTGTGCTGCAGTCGATCTAAATATTGACCTGAATTCCTCTCAAGAGGTCCGAACAGTCTCCAGCTAACGCCTTTGAAACTAATCAAAAACTATAGAGAAGCCTGCACAAACCGCAACTAAAACTTCAGTCTGCCCGAGTTTCAAATCAGCACATACAAGAAAAAAAGTCTGTTCAATCTCTGCATTTCTAAACACTTGTTGCTCTCGAATGATCCTCCTTCAACGCCAGACTTGCAAACCGAAAAGCATGTTGACTTCTCTACCCTCTTGCGTTGTCTAATAAATACACTCCACTCTGTGAAGATTCACCTCATCTCATGAAGAACTTGAGAAGATGACTTAGATCTACCTGCTGATACCCATGCGAATGCCTTGCCTAATACCAATTCGACTGACTCCTCTTGGGCAGAGCTGGTATCTAGCTCCCCATCTAAATCAGCAGAACCTCCCAAAAAGAAAAGAAAGGGAAACTAAAGAATAGAATCCATAATACTGCTTCCCAAATGAATAATCGTTACAAGCATTGACTGATACGAGGTTTTGATATTATTTGCGAATATCTATATTAAGCCCTCGAAATCTCATACTAAAATATGTAATACTATTACACCCAGCCGGTTTGGACTGAGTAAGGCTGTAAACCACGCTGGAATTTTAGGGGCTGTATTCAAAGTTTCTCTTTTTTTGCTTACTTGAAGCGCATCTGCATCTCTTAACACACTTTGAACTGCACCCATCACATCTGTTAACTGTGCTGCATTAGATCTAGTTATTGCCCCCGAATCCCTCTTAGGAGGACCGGCGTTTCCCAGCTATCGCCTATGAAAATGGACAGGAACTCAGAGAAACCTGCACAGTTTACAACTAATCCATCTGCTCCTGCCCAAGCCCCTGTGTATATGAGTATGAAAGAAATTTGCCGGCTTTCTACATACCAGACACTTGCGATGCTGGAATAACATCTCCTCATCGTTCTACTCGGAGTCTGTAAACATGTTGGCTTTTCCACTCTTCTTGCGCTGTCTAACAGGTGTGCTCCACTTCATAATGTCATTACCACCTTAAGTAGGCGCTTAAGTGAGGATGACCAAAGGGCCACTTGCTGATGCCCTCATAATCTGCTGCCCCACATTAATTCCCCTGTCTCCTCCTGGGCAGAACTGGTGGCTGATTCCCATACCCCTGAAAAGAAAACTAAGGGAGGCTGAAGAACAACGTAATTAACACTGTTTATCGGGTGCAGAACTGTAAGGTGCATTGATTGCCATGTGTTCTGACTTTGTGTGTGAACAGTTATGTGGAGCTCTTTACTTCAGTATCACATTTGGTTACTCCTTTTTTCTCTTTTTCTTTTGTTCAAATGCGATGCCTATCTTAACTTGTTAGCGCTATCACATTCAGCCGGTTTGGTCGTATCAAGGCTGTAAATCGCGTTTGAAACTTAGGGGCTGTTTTTTTTCAATGAATTGAATTTACAAGTATATTCTTGCTGAACTTATCTAAATGTGTAAACCTATTTACACGGATATATACAATTTTTCTTTTTCCTTTAGGTCTTTCCCAGGCCCATAGGTGTTCTACTAGCTATTAGCTTATCAATAAAATAAAAAAGTGAAACATAAAACATAGCATAACGCCATGTATGTTTAGTACATTTAAAGATTCACTTTTACTTTATGTCAAGTACTATATACATATATTTACATAGTGGTTATCTATATATCTTTTTTAGTGTACCTACTACTTTAAGTTAATAGCACACATATATCACGTATCCATTCTTTAATAAGGTTATGTGGATGTCTACATATCTTATAAGCCTTTATCTTCTGGATTATGCTGTTTAGTAATATGTGATGTTATATTGGCAAACTATCCTTTTTATTGAACTAATATGATATAGTTCAACATGATTACCATGTCTGGTTTTATTACCACTTTAAAAATGTTTTTTGCATTGTTTGGTATGATGTTTATTGGTCTTTCCCAAGGTTCTAGCTTAACTACCTGAGTTCTAGTCATAATAATTACTTATAAGATATTGTTACACATAGTTAATACCTTAGGAATATAAGCGTGTTGCTTTTCTTAAGTGTTATCTACGTTTTACGCCTAGTAGTGTGTGAGGAGAGTCTCTGGTATGTGTGACTCCTATCTCTCTACACTTCACAAATGTTCTTACTGTAATATACAAGTTTTCATTGTTTCTATGAATATTCTCTCTACCATTTTATCCCTGTATTTCTCTTTAGTGAGACTCAATAGATATATTTATCATATTATTTTGAATCCATATATTCTAAGGATCCTGCTCACATTTGTACAACCTATTCACCTGCCTTTAGAACCTTTGACATTCTTTGACTTAGTTTTTTATGAGTCCCTCATTCCAATTAGTAACTTCCTATTTTACCGTTTACCATTATGAGTGATTTGATATTACATTCATGGAATGTTAAGGGACTCAATTCACCTTGTAAGCGCAAACAAATACTTACCTACCTTAAGAAGCATAAAACACATATTGCTTTCTTACAAGAAACTAAACTTATGTCAGAGGATGTTGACAGGTTAAAAAAGGATTGGGTCGGTCAAGTATTTGCATCCTCTGCCTCCTCTAAAAAACGAGGTGTTGCTATTCTATTACATAAGTCCCTTAATTGGACCCCAAAGAAAACTATCACGGATTCGGACGGTAGATGGATTATAATTCAATTATCTTCCACTGTAGGTACTTTTATGTTAGTTAATGTTTATGCCCCTAACTCTGACTCCCCTGAATTTTTTCATAACTTGGCTCAACAAATTATGATTAATAACAACAATAACTCACCCGTTCTTATGGGTGGGGATTTTAATTTAACCATAGAAGCACACCTAGATAGAAGTAATAAGTCATACGATGCCTATCCACGAAGCATTAATGCCTTGACATTGCTAATGAAAGATCTGGGCCTTTCTGACATTTGGAGACTTTCCCACCCTAGACAGCGTGACTATACATTTGACTCCCCATTACACAAATCTTACAGCCGTATTGATTATTGGCTTTCATCCCCTTTTATTACAGAAAAAACTATTAATACAGACATCCTCCCAATTATCATATCAGACCACTCTCTTATAAGTTTACATCTACTTTGGGGTCCACCCCCTTCTAAATCTCCTTCTTGGCGTTTAGATCCACTTTTACTGAGGGACCCAGAATTTATTCCTTGGATTACAGCCCAGATTCAAGACTTTCTCTCATTTAATGATACCTCTGAGGTATCTCAAGGCATAGTTTGGGAAGCATTAAAAGCAACAATTAGAGCAAATTATTAGTTTCGCAGCTCACAGGAAAAAGCTATGAGAGCAACAACTAGCAAATTTAGAGAATTCCCTTAAAGAGAAAGAAACGCAGTACTATAAAACAAAAAAAACCTAATCATGACTCACCACTACATCTTGAAATTCTTCAATTAAGAATTAAAATAAACGAATTAATATCCAGGAAAGCTGAACTTGCCCTTTTAAGGCTTAAACACCGCTATTGGGAACAAGGAGATAGATGTGGGAAGTTGCTTTCTTATCAGCTTAAAACTCAACAGATGGAGAGATATATTGCTGGTTTGAAAGACCCATCAGGCCAAATTTTTACAGACAACCTTACAATAAACCATATTATGCGTTCTTTCTACCAGCAACTATATTCCAGTTCTTCTAATCAAATACATGAATTTCTCAATAAACTGCAGCTTCCTCACCTCTCTCATCAAGATATGGCCACACTGGATGAACCATTTACCCTACAAGAGATCCAAACAACACTATCATCTTTAAAAAATGGTAAATCCCCTGGAAGTGATGGTTTCCCTGTTGATTTCTATAAATCCCTATCTGGTACTCTTTGTCCTTTACTTCTTAAGGTCTATCTGGAAGCATTTTCTAATGATAAACTACCCCACACTATGACCGAGGCTATTATTATGTTTTACCAAAAAAGATAAAGATCCTCTCTTTCCCCGTTACAGACTGATATCACTGCTCAATACAGATGGAAAAATCTTGCTACATTATTAACCCTTCGCTTAGATTCATTAATTTCAAACTCATCCATCCTTCTCAAGCCGGATTTATTAAACATAGAACCGGTTCTGATCATCTTTGTTCCTTGTTTAACTTAATTTACAAAGCAAAAACTCTTAAATCACCAGCCGCGGCCATAGCCATTGATTTTGAGAAAGCATTTGATTCCCTTAATTGGAACTATTTATACCAAGTTTTATCACATTTGGTTTCACTAACAATTTCTGCGCCTGTATCAAATTATTGTACACTCTCCCTTCTGCTCGAATTCTTACTAACTCAGCTCTATCCCCCTCCTTTCATCTTGCAAGAGGCACTAGACAGGGATGCCCCTTATCACCATATTTGTTTATACTTGCCATGGAGCCTCTCTCTGCAGCTCTTCATCAATCCTGCATAATTAAAGGCATCCCTATCGGTAGCTCTCACTACACTTCACTCTCTTATGCAGATGATCTTCTTATTCTCCTAGAAAATCTCCAATCTTCAGGGCAACCTTTAGTTAAACTTCTTAACGAATTCACCTTTATCTCGGGACTTGCTCTAAATCTTAATAAATCTGAAATGCTACCATTGAACAACCACTGTAAATCTTATATGAATGATCCTTTGGGCTTCCGCTGGGCTCCCCAAGGTATCTCATATTTAGGTATCCGGATCATCCCATCATTGGATAAAGTATGGGATGCTAATTTCTCTCTACTAACATTAAAAATATATTTGACAGATGGAAATTGCTTAATCTTACCTTTAATGGGAAAATTTCTGCTATTAAAATGACAATAACTCTAAAATATTGTATCTTTTTCATATCCCTCTAAACTTCCCTCTTGTTTCCTCATCAAAATTGACAAATTAATAGGTAATTTTATTTGGGATGGCAAAATCCCCCGATTTAGTCGTAACAAACTTAGATCACATTGGTCAAGAGGTGGATTTGACCTCCCTTGGTTTCAGGCCTACTTTTGGGCTTTTCATGCAGCCCAGACTATCAAATGGTTTATTCAACCTGACGCCAATTCAGCTTTATGGGTTAATATGGAGGGCCTCCCTTTGTGCTAACAACATTGCTACCTCTTTTATTTATAATCCCATTCCCTCTAAATTAAAATCTCACCCCACTATAGTATCATCCATGTTTTACTGGAAAATAATTCATAAACATCTCAAATCAAACCATACCCCTCTTGCTTATGCTCTTATCTGGGGAAATAGCCAAATATCTCTCGAAAACCATCCAATCTACTGTCGATCCTGGAAAAATAGAGGCATACTTTTTTTAAGAGACATACTTGAACCCCATACATTAAGAATAAAATCTTATTCTGATATATGTACTCAATGGAATCTTCCCCGCCAGGATTTCTAGAAATATCTACAGCTTCATACAGCATGCACTTATTATTTCTCACTTATTGTGAATCAATCCTTATATGATCAGCACATCTCCAAATGGATAAAAACAACATGTAAATTGAATAGTATCATCTATAAAGATATTAGAGAATCACTACCGGACCAGTCCATTAGTGCAAAAAATAAATGGAGCAACTTGTTACACTATAACATTACAAATGAGCAATGGCATAGGTGTTGGCTTTCTTGCCACAAATCTTTTAAGGATAAATGTGACTCCACTCATTCAGACTAAAATTCTTCATTTATGGTATAGGACCCCAACTGTATTGCATAAAATGGGATTAACGGATAATGACAACTGCTGGCGATGTAACTAGTCCAATGGCGATTTACTTCATATTTTATGGGATTGTCCCCCCATACAAAAATGTTGGCATCGGATTCATATACTTGCAATGAAAGTGACTGGTCAACCCTTTGTATTAGATCCCAAATACTGTATACTTGGTATTTTTGACCCTCATCCCCATAATATTCCCCAATCCCTGAACAGATGGTTAACCATACTTTTTCTTCTAGCTAAACGTAGTATACTTATGTATTGGAGATGTAATATAATCCCCACTCTCCCTGATATTCTTAATCATTTATCTCAATATGCCTCCCTGGATCGTATAACACATATTTCTTTCGACCAACTCAATATGTATAATAAATGTTGGCAGGAATATTTTGAATATTTTGATTCATCTAGCCATTCTGGCACTTAAAGTATGGATTGAAATACTTTATATAGTATCTCTCTCGCTCCTCCTATTGATATCCTCCATTGTCTCAGGTTGTGGTCTCACTTTTTCTCTACTTACTTTATAATCTCTTTCTCTTTGCTATTTCTTCCTCTTCTCTTGTTATTCTTAATCCTTTCTATATAAGTTTTAGTAGCAGTCTAACGATATATATATTATAGTAATGTACAACTATGACTATTCATATCTCCTGTCTCACCTTTTACTTCTTCTATTTTCACTCTGTAATATGTAGTGCTAAGCCTTTTTTTTCATTATAATATTGTAACTGTCTAGTTTAGGTCATTAATCCAAAATTATTATACTACCATTGAATAGTTTTTTTTCCCTCCTTTGTTAGATGTTATGCTACTTAGTTTATTATTTATATAACCTTATATAGTAGTGTTATAGGGTATACTTGTTGTTTGTTTATCTTTTAAATACTTCAATAAAAAGATTAACTGCAAAAAAAAAAAAAAAATACTGGTAGTCAGCAGGGAGTGTTTCCTGAGCTGAGAAGGTCATTTTAATAACAAAAAATAAATAACAGGGCTTGGCAGGTAGGATTTCTACAGCTGGGGGTGAGGTTGGTCATTTTATTTAAAATAATACTGGGCATCAGCAGTGATGAGTTCCTGAGCTGGGAGTGGGGAAAGTAATTTTAATAAAAAAAGAAAAAAAAAGAAGATTGGTGGTCAGTCTTTTTAAAATACCTAGGATTGGCAGGAGGGTTTCCTGAGCTGAGGGCAGGGAGAGTTGTTTTATTTATCTATCTATTTATTTTGTATTCAATTTTTAGTGGGTATTGAGCGGGGGGAGAGGTATCTTAAGATGGGAGCAGGGAGAATCATTTCATGGAAAACAATCTAGCAAACATAAGAACCGATTAAAAATTAATGGGCCATTCATTTCAATGTTTTTTAAGTCATAACATTACCTGCTTTATTTCTGTCAAGAGCTTTTTTTACCCCCACCATCACTTGTGTGTCAACTTTCAAATCATCCTGAAATGGGTGCATACAGTGCAAGATGGCATATGATGCAAACACCCTTTTTTTGGGGGGGTGAATGTTGGCACTAATAGGGTTTGTGAGGGTGGGGCTAAGGAAATACTTTGTCAGAAAAAGAAGGTAAAAATATTAAAGGTAAACAGCACTGAAGCTGAAAGTAATTTTTTTCTTAGCATATGTTTTTTTTTTAAATACTTGTTCCAATTTTGTTATTGTTCCCTCTGTATAGGCCTATAAAGTAATCTCAGTGGATGTTTCTTGTTTACACTCTGGTGCTATTGTATTGTCAGTGTCAGTGGCTCAGTAAGTAGTACACTTGCCTCTGAGGCCGGGAGATCAGAGAGCTGTGGGTTCAGTTCCCACATCTGGCACTTGGATTAATATCCCAGTACTGACACTGCAGTGCAGCATGAGAGGGGTGCTGCACTTCTGAGGTGCCGTCTTTAGGATGAGATGTTAAACAGAGGTCCCATCTGCCTGGATTGGTGGTAGTTCAGGTGGATGTTAAAGATCCCATGGCACTTATTGAAAAGAGTAGGGGAATTTTTTATTAAAACTTGAAACCAAAATATACACAAAAAAGTGTTACTGCACACAAACATAATACAGAAATGAAGGCAAACGTAAATAAGTATTACATCATACAATCAATATGAAAATTCATTTTCATAGTCTCCAAAGTAATAAAAAGAAATACTAGAACACCCCGGAGCAGAGGAAAAAAGATTGAAAATTCAAACAAAAAAATCATACAAAATAATATGAAAGTATACAAAAATAAAATATAAAACATAAAAATTAAGCAGTAGAAGAAATCATAAATAATTGTCCTGACAATACCTCCTAAAGATATAATACATCTCATGTGTGGACACCTACCCCACATCCAAAAACCAGTCCATATGACGCCACCTCTCTTGAAAAAGGGAGCGTGAACAAGTGAAAAAGTCCAAATCCCTTGAACCTTTAAAGGAATTACATACAGTCCAGAACAATTGTTCAGCAGTAACCCTTCTTTTATATAAAGTCAATTGGCATCTCATATGCCATATATGGTACTTGAGTACCAATAAAATTAAATGAATGGTTCCTGAATCATACTTAATCAATTTCTTTGGTAACAAACCCAACAACAAAATAGCTCTAGTTAGACAAGAAAAAGAAAAAGAAGGCCACTGTGAATAAAGAAATGACCAAAAGGACAAAATAAAAGGAAATTCAAAAAATAAATGATCTACAGTTTCCAAAACCCCATGGCATGTGTCATCCCTAGGGCACACTCTCTCAGCTAATCCCTTATGCTTCAAATTATTCCATACATTTAGTTTGTCATGAACACTTAACCAAAGAACATCCCACATCTTTCCCTGCAATCTAGGATTAAGCAACATTTTCCTATAATTGCAGTTTCACTTGGAGTTTAATCAATATCTAGGAGCGTCAATAAAAACTAGAGACAATGGACACATACATCTCTTTCCTAGAAAGGGTCAATAATTGTCTCCTAGTAATACCCATAGCTTCAATTTCCAAAAATATACTGCTTATATGAAGGAGGCCCTGAAGTGATTTTTGCTTTGGAATGGCGGACTCAATACCCCAGGAAAGAAGCCACAGGTCAATTTGGTCAGAAACCCAGGGGTTCCAAACCTTGGGCCCATAGCCCATCATTGGCAACAAATTCCCATACAAAAATAAAGAAAAGAAAAAAAACAATAGGGTGAATCATCTGCAATCCACCATCTTTGATACGGCGATACAAAACCCCTCTTTTAATCGAATTAAGCCAGCTACCCCAAATACATTGAAAAAATAAACCATAGAGTATAGTCTCTAATCGTATAGTTAGTGGAAAAACCACACATAAATGCAGAAACATTGGCAATAAAAAGGTTTTTACCATATATACTCTTTTTAGCTTGGACATATGCCAAGAGTTCCACTTTCCAATTTTCCCCCTAGCGTCTGATATAATAATTATAAGTACTCATGTTCCCCATACCAAACCCCCAGTAATTTCTGTGGTTGAGTCTGACAAGGTATGTCCAAAAAAAAAGGAATTTTAGGAACCAAATCACCTATAGGAAGACATATACTTTTGGCAATATTAATAGTGGTATTAGTTAACAGAGAAAATGCATAATTTCCTGAGCAGCTGCATTTGCTGATGCCTGGTCTCCCAACACCAGGCACATATCATCCACATAGGTTATACTTTTAACCTCCGTATCCCCACTATGCACTGAAAAACCCCTAATATCTTCATGCAGCTGTAATTTCCTTAAAAGTGGATTTAATGCCAAAATATACAAAGCCGGACTCAGGGGACAACATTGCTTAAACCCCCTCTGAACTAGACAACTAGCCCCCACCCAGCCATTCACATAAGGTTTAACCATAGCCTATTGGTAATATAACTTAAGCCAGTTCAAGAAGATAACCGGAAAACCATGATTTTGAAGTACAATCCATAAATAATCATGACAAATAGTATCAAAGGCCTTAGCTTGATCCAACCCTACTAAATAACCACTCACTTCCCCTCCAGATCCCTTTCCATAATTTCCCTAAACAAAATAAGTGCATCAGCAATTTTTCTCCCAGGAACAGCACAAAACTGTGTGGGGTGGACTATATCTTCCAAAACTAAAGTTAAATGATACTAACATACTAAAATGCCAGCAGAATAGGCCTAACGGTCTTTCACATCTGCTCGTTTGGTCAGCCCCCACCCTGGGAGCTGACCTTGCTGCCCCCCTCGCCTTCTCTGGCTTCTCTCTTCCCAGTTCTGGATATTCTCGCTGCATTGGATTTTGCTTCCAGAACCCTTCCCCTGTACCTGTCCCACCCCCTCTTGAATCCATCCACCGCCTCTGCCTCCACCAGCCCCTAGGCAGCACATTCCATGGCTCCACCACCCTCTCAGTGAAGTAGCACCTCCTCCTTTCTCCCTGAATCTTCCCCTCCAGCTTCCACCCATGCCCTCTAGTGGCCCCTCCTCCTTCCTTCGAAGCACCCTGACTGTTCCTCCCCTATTTACCTCTCCATGTACCTGAAGACCTCTATCATGTCCCCCGGTCCCTCCTCTTCCAATGTGTACATATTTAGCTCTTCGAGCCTCTCCTCATAGGTCCTGTCCCCAAGCCCTAAATCATTTTGGTTGCCCTCCTCTGGACCCTCTCCAGGAGTTTAATGTCCCTCTTTAAGTGTGGCCTCCAAAACTGCACGCAGTACTCGAGGTGCGGCCTCACCAAGCAGTTATACAGTGGGAGTATCACTTCCCTCCTTCTGGAGGTGATCCCCCTAGCGATGATACAACAATTTCACCAGGATTTTACTATTTGTATTTAAAAGAGTAATGGGCCACCAATTATGCAAAAGGGATCTATCACCAGTTTTAAACAGAAAAAAATAAGGCCAGTGTACATACTACCTGGTAAAACACAGGAATCCAGAAAAAAATTGAAAGCTGCAACAAACTCAGAGGGGAGTAATGGAACAAGTAATTTATAAAACTCATTTGGTAGGCAATCAGGCTCTGGAGCTACCCCTGGTTTTAAACTAGAAATAATGGAACCCAACTCATGTTCAGTAACAGGGGCAATCAAAGAAGATTTCATAGAGTCAGGGATTTGTGCCAAATCACAAGAACCCACCCAATCAAACACCTCTGTTTCAAGGATAGCTACAGAAGAAAATTTACACTGTACAAAACTTTCCACTTCCTTCATGATATCCAAGTTCCCAAATTTCTCAGATCCAACCTTAGATTTAAGGGAGTACATGACCTTATGGTGACGCTGAACAGAGCAGGAATCAAAAGAATTAACACTTCCCTGTTTCCCAGTGCGTCCCCTTTTTTGTTCAGCTTCTAAGGATTTCATCCTATTATATTGCAAACTTGTCAAGTTATACTTAATCTGTTCTATTTGATCAACATAAGAAGTCCCAGTAGAAACCTGTAATGACTGCAATAACACAAGTTGTTCTTGTAAAACCTTATAATCCTCCTTTCATTTTGTAGGTTTAATTTACCCATCAACTGAAAATATCTTTGAAAATAGGCCTTACTATCCGACCACCAGTCTGCCAAAGAATCATATAGAAAAGCTACAGATTGTCTGGCTTGTACCAGGGCCTGAAAACCTCCTGGATGTCATCAATTGCCATCAACTTAAATTTAGTCTCCACACGCCTTCCTCTAACAGTAGCATCAAGATCTGAGAGAGAAACAACAAGGAGACCGTGATCAGAAGTAGCAACAGCTGTCACAGATTTATGACATATTTAAATGAGGGGATAAAAAACCAAAATCTATCCGGGTAGATAAAAGGCCCTTAAAAAAGGTATGGGGGGGCTTAGGGATATCCGGAAAGGCAAAGGCATCAACAAGCCCAGTCAATTGTAACACATGATTAAGGTACTGTTAATTGCAATAAAGTTTAGAGACCCTGGGACCCCTATCCGAAAACAATCTACTTGTATTAAAGTCTCCACCAAAAAGTATATATCTAGACGTAAAAAGATATGGCAAAATAAACTTAAACAACTCTATCCTGCCAGTTTTAGTTTGAGAGGCATATACATTTATGAGACGAAAATCCATCTCCTGAAGCTGCACATCCAACAAAAGGGCTCTACCTGGAAAATGTCTACAGAATGAAAAACTTAATATTATGACTAGAAAACAAATCTCTACCCCACTACAAAGATCAGTCCCCCTGACCAAAAACTAGCTCCCCAAACCCAGGCATCCCTCCCTATCTTAACATCAGTTTGGGACTGTAGCCTGGTATCCTGAAAAAAAATAAACACATCAAAACATAAATCTGAAAATAAAGAAAAAGTTGCCAGTCTCTTTTGCTCTGACAACACACTATTTGTGTTGAGAGAGACTATAGTTAAATCATAATGACTCAGACCCATAACAGAGATCAACGAGGGAGTCAAGGTACTTTTCTAGAGGAGGTCCTCACACCTATACGCCTCCTCCTAGTTCGACTGGCAACAGCACCTTCCAGATATTCAGCATCAGATGGGGCTTCAGCCTGGGATGAAGCCCAAGAGGCAGTGTCAGAGTCTAAATCATCCTCAGATATACCTTCCCAAAGAGGATGAAAAGGATTGTCATGAATAATTGCCTCCACAGAACTCCCAGGCTGAGCCTTACCCTTTCGTCCCTTCATCCCCTTTTTTCCTTTTACTTCCTGGAATCCATCACTCATAGGAGGAGGAGGCTTAGGAGGGGCCATAGAAACAGAAGACTGAGGACATCCCAGGGACCAGGGTAATATCCCTACTCCCAACCTCGAGTCTACTATAGCAGCATTATCTGAATTGACCACATCCGGATCCACCACAACCGGGGCAGTATGGGGAGAAGGAGAAAAACCCTGAAAGCCAGAGGCCAATTTAGATTTTTGAATATAAAAATCTTGGATAGTGAAGTCTGTATCAGCAGTATTATAAGATGCCCAGGGGCAAGTTGGAAAGGAATGCCCCTCCTCTTCACACAAGGTGCACTTCAAAGAGTTTGTACAATGGAAACTTGTGTGACCCAATTCACCACAGAGAATGCATTTAAGCATTTCACAGTTGGGGCTAATATGTCTGGCAGACCCACATTTAAAGCACCTACGGGGTTGTCCTGGGTAAAAGATGAAACCCTTATCCCACCCAAAGTAAAGACAGTTTGGCAAGTGTTTTAAGTCTGTACCCTCATACCATAATTTCATTTTTATTTTCCAACCCCAGTTCCAAAAACCTTCCCCATCTAAAATGGGCTCAGGGGTACCTTGTACCTCACAGTGTTTATCCAACCAGTAAAGGATATCCTGAATATTGACCCCCTCATTATGAAATAAAACAGTGATAACCCGAAAAGATTGCTTAGTTAAAGGAATAATATGAAAGGGGGTCCACAGGGGGTTAGTCTTTAAATTCATATATCGAGTCCAAAATTTTTCCAACAGATCTGGGGTTCGAAAACTAATATCAAAAGTGGATTCCCCTGCTGCGTGAATGACAGCATAAACATCTGCAGGGGTAAAATGCAAAGATTGTTTTAGCAAGACCTTCCCCACAAAAAAATGATCAGGAGGTGTCTCCATACCCCCTAGATACCTAAATCGCACTGCGTTCCTCCGTTTAGCAAGTTCCACAGGCTTCTTAAATAAACTGGCAAAGGTCGGGTGGAGTCAGTCTTTTCACCTAAAGGGGAATCAGGGGCAGCATCCAAATCAGAAGACTCCACAACCGGCGGCAGACCTGTGTCCGCAGAGGGAGTTTGGAAGCTTTGTGGGGACACAGTCAACAGAGGGAAAAGAAACAGTATCTGAAGGCTCCATTTTCTCCTGTTGTTCAAAAATCAGCCCCAACCACAGGAGAAGGTAATCGATTCCTCGAGTGTCCTTCACACTATCTGCTAATACTGGCTAAGTCGCCTGCCACACGCCGGTGGCATCTCATACTCAACTCCGCCTCTCTAGGGCCTGTTCCGGCACCAAGCTTCTACTTCACCGCAATATGACGTAGCCACCTGGGGAGGACCTGAAACACCTACTGAAGAAGCTAGCAGAGTAGAGGAAGAAATAAAAACTTTGGAAACGCCTCCAGTAACTTTACCAGGGGAATCATCCCCCAAACGTTTACGTTTTTTATCTTCCTCGCAGAGCAGTTTCTCTGCATTCAGCTGTGCTTCAATAGCAGACAATTTGGCCTGCAAAATTTGCTGTTTTTCCTCAAGAGAAAGGTCTAAAACATTTTTCTGGTCTGAAGACTAGTGAAACTAAATCTTCAGGCTGCATACCAGTTTCCAAAGCAGCCGATTGAGGTAGAACTTCAGAAACAATGTCGGTGTCTACAGCACCAGGCAGAAAATCCAAATCGGGTCCTGTCCCCTGCACCTCCACACATGAAATGGAGGACTCCATGCTCACAGACTGCAACACTTCCACACCAGGATCCATGAGAGACGCCATCTTGGTCCCACAGGAAAAAGGGTCCCCCCTGCTCACAGGAAGTAGAGGAATTTCCCTGGTGTCCTGGCCAAATTTCCCTCATTCACTAAAAATACCACCAACAGCTTAATCTTGTTCAAAGTCAGTTGGCATTCATCTGTATCCCCCTCCCCCAGGTAGTGCCTGAAAATAGGCAGGATTTGTCTAGTGCACTTACCCGGTCAACAAAAAAAAAAAGTGCCATTTTAAAAATGTGTGATGTAGTTTGTGTCCCATTCAGTCACAGAGTTCTGTGATAGAACATGGTTGTACTGTGCCAACAGTGGAAGAGCTAAGTAAGGACATTATCTACATCATACAGTTCTAATAGGTTTCATATTATGTGTGTGTAAAAATGGAGCACCCACTAGGATAAAAAAAAGCCTGTTAATATGGAACAGTAACAGAATTGGACACATTATTTGATAATCAGCTTCTTCTGGGGAAATGGCTTACTGGCTCAGCACAGTTCTCCTTAAAAAACCAAAAAGTTATGAATTAAAGAAAAACATTGAAATGAATGACCCAGTGAAATAGATGGGCTCTATTCATTTCAATGTGGTCAGCAGTCGGAGGAGCAGTGCACTGAGGGACATTGAGGTGTTGGCATCAAGGGCCAGAGAGCCATGATGAGGGACAGATTTGGGTGTCACAGGGGGAAGTGTAGTGGAGGGTGCACAGAGGGTGGGAAAAGGTGGGGCTTTGCTTTTAAACAGTTTGAGGGAGGGGGATACAGATGGCAGGATTATGCAACCACTGCCTAATTTTGAGTGTGGTGGGGGGATGCAATGATCATGGAGGAGGAGGAGGAGGGTAGCTGGGTGCTGAGAGGGTGGTATAGGGTGGGAGTTACTTCTTTGACAGTGGGGAGAGAGGAGGTGTTGATGCTCAGGTGGGCAGGAGGGAGACTGTTGTTGCTGCTGCCTGCAGCACTGGATCCTGACTCTGGAGGGTCTTTTAGTGTTGCTGCCCTCAATCATGGATCCCAACCCTGGAGGGTCTCTTGTTGTTGGTTCCCCCACCGGTAGAGCTTGTGCTGCTGTTTAGGTACACAGTAAAGAGGGAGATAAAGTCACAGAATCAGCTTTACCAGCAGAACTGTTGGTACTGTTGGGAACAGTGGGTTGGAAGAAGAGTGAGTCATGGGAGAGACTTTACTGCAAGAGCCAGTGCTAAAGCTAGTTTCCTCGGAACAGGGCAGGCAGCACTCTGAGGAATAGTAAATAGTAATAACTTCTTACTGGTTTCCTTGAAGCAGGGCAAGTATGCTCTGATGAATACATGAAGTTAGTAATTCAAAAAGAAATAGTTTGGTGGGGGTGGGGAAAGAGTCAGAAAGTGGGTATTGGCACACAGCATGATCAAAATAGAAAAACCCAGCACACTCACTGCGGAGCTGAAATGCCTTTAAAAAGTGTACTTGCAGGTTGAAAGCATGCACCATTGCCCAGGCCAGCCACAATTGGCTGATGTCTGATTTCTAGCCCCTTCATTTGCTTACAGCCTGACACCTCCAGAAAGGAAAGTTACGCACTTATTGTAACTGTTGATCTTCCTGAATATCTTCTCTATAGATTATATGAGCAAGAACTTTTCTGGTGTGGCTGTGCCATGACTGCCCTGGCATTCACAGGTTAGCATTAGCCCACTGGTATACAGTGGCACCAGATCCCAACCACCTCAGTGCCTTTTTTTTATTGACCAAGGAGGCAGTAGTATGAAACCTAATGAATACCCTAGGCACTAGCTGAAGGCATAAGATAGCTGTGGTGGCTCATGTAAGAAGTAGCAACAATTTCAGCAACACAGTATTTTTACAGTCCAAACCAGCAGAAAAAGGTGAACGACAATAATGCAACAAAAGTGAAGTGATTCCGGGGAATGGCGGGCAGGCGTGGTACTCTATGAAGATATTCTGGAAGATCAACAGTTACTGTAAGTATGCAACTTTCATATTTTCCAATAATCCATCTTCTCCACAGATTCACATTAATGGGTCAGAGTACCAGACTCAGAGAAAGTCCCCTGGACTAGGGAGGTTGGACTCAAGGACTCACTTACGATGATAATCCATTTGGAATGATCCTGCCAAAGTTGGCATATTGCCGGGCATGGACATGCTGAGCATAGGGCATGTCGAAAGGGTGCACTGTGCTCCATGTCACAACCCTGCAGATTTCTGCAATCAGCAATGGGTATATCTTTGACAAGCAGTAGTATATAGTAGTAGTAGTTTTATGTCTATCTCTTGTGCCCTTCCCCAGAGGCCCAGGGTACCATTGCAGTAAAAGACAAAACATAATCAGAAATCTATATTAATAATAAAAATAGAATACTACCATTCCATTAAAACTAACATCAGATATCCTAAAACATAACATACACTAAAATACAGTAAAACTACAAAAAGTGCTTCAAACATACTTAATGGAACTTCTCAAAATGGAATAAATGATATATAATGAAATTAATACAATAACACTTTTGAGAAATAAGCCAAGTGTTTATGGCTAATGTACTATAATGTGGCCGTTTTGTAATAAATATAAAAAAATGGAATAGTTTAATTGAAACGAACAACATTTTTTTTTAATGTAGATATAGGGTGTAACCCCCCTGTTACCTGGGGTTATTAGAATCCCAGTAAGACCTAGTGGTAGGCAGGGAAGGCAGCTTGTGAAACTCCAGTTAAATGGATTTCACACTGTCTCACTCTGTTCTTAGTCTCAGCTGAGACTGAGGGATGACATAATTTAGAACTTTCGCAGCTGCATGAGCCACACTGGAATGTTGCAGTTGGAGGTTAGAGTAGAACGTTGGGGATTTGAAGTCAGTTCTGTTGCAGTCTGTAATAGAAGAGGTGCTCTGCTATAAGCAGGCCCTCGGAGCCTAAGCTCTGTCAAAGAGCTATTTTTTGTTGTATAGGTGTGTGTTCTCACCTGAAGAGGAACATAAGAAGAGCACATTGAAGTGGTGAAGACTGCTTTGTTCAGGGAAGGAATCAGCCTGCTTCCAGGGGCAACCCCACTGGGCCGTCTAGGGAAAAGAAGCTGCCTGAATTAAGTTCATGCTGAGGCACCAGAAGTTCTGGACGAGATTTTCTTTGAGGAGAAAACACCTGTAGGGCACCTGCAACCAAGGGGTGAGTTTGCTCTGCTAAAGGGTCATGTGTTTTCACCTGAATCAAGATGAAACTAAAGGGACTGTTAGCGTGGAGTCATGAAAAGACAGCCAAGTACAGTTTGGAAGATGTGGGGATTGGACTGCTTAACTCTGTGGGGGGGTCTAGAGTAATGGACACAGCCACTTATTAAGTATGTTCAAGTTCAGCACAAATGGGATGTAAAGACAGTAGACTGAATGTGAATACATTTAAAAAGAATCTACACAGCAGTGTTTTAAAGGATGAGGTGTTACAGTCCAGAGAAATGGCCAGGTATGAAATATGGGGGCGAGAAGTGGGAGACCCCCCCCCATCAGTAGTAACCAAATTCACCTCTATGGATTTGCTCTGGGACACCTGTTGCTTTCTCTCAGGTACTTGGCCAGTGCCTGAGGAAAGTACCCAGATGCGGGATTGATAAGGAAGATTCCCTTATGGAGCAGAAGTGCTCATAGGTGGTTTAGGTAGCCACCGGTAAATGTTTCCATGCTATATGGAAAGTGTCCAAGTGGCTGGTAAGGGAGCCAAGCCAGGGAAAACCCAGAGCAGTGTACAAGTTCAGGCTGTGTGCCCAGTGTGTTTCAGAGCCTGAGGGCTAAAGTGATGAGGATGTGTTCTGGTCTCCTTAAATCTTCATTACCAGGAGTGTAGCCCCATGGGGGTCCATCTATGCTTTGTTTATTCTGTTGTATGTGAATAAAAGCCACACTTTGGTATCCCACTTCTGGTATTGGACATTACAGTTATTGCTTCCTTTGTCTGGAGTTACTTGGGTGCCCCTGTGCAGAGTAGCCAAACCTAGCCAATGCACCGAGTGACATATTCCTCCCCGAACCCAGCCCACCAGGTAGAGCTGTCAAGATAGAAATGGCATACCTGGGTGGGGGTTACAAGGGTATTGTGTGTTTACCTTTATTAAATACCATGTATGGCTAAGTTAGAAGCTGATTGGATGTTATAAACAAGGTCACATGACTAGGTAGCCAAATGAACATAGTAATACTACTCTGAGGATGCATGGCAGTGACCATGCAAAACGTCAGTAGTCTTTTTGGCAGAATTCCTAGTGATACCTCCTGATGCATAACAGCGCAACTGTATAACAGCTCGTCAGTACGTATTTTGCACTTTATAATTGAGGATGAATTAAAGGACTTTCTATTTTTTGAATTGTAGTCCTTTGTGTGTCTGTGACCACGGTTACTTTTTTTTCATTTCTGCAATTCTACAGTAAAGTATGCCATCTGCAAGATTACTTGTACTCTGCTCTCTGGAAGGAAGGCCTGGTTCCAGGTCATTTCCAGAACAGCTCATGTGAACAGGAGAACTTGTGAGGTTTCTGAGATTTGAAAAGGTTCAGCAACTGACTTGGATGCTAGAAAATGTGATGCAGTGGTCACTGTCTGCTCTGTCTCCTGTCTGCATGAGCCTGTCAGAAGCCAATCATTTATGTATGGGAATACTTGTACTCTTAGCTTTCTGTGATGTACTGTGAGTACTGCAAAGTACTTCATAAAGACTTGTGCTGAGAAAACCCAAAAGTGAGGTACTCTGGGCTGATAATGCTGCCCCTCTACACTGAATCATAGGTGTTTGAGGTGGTTGGGGTGTGCTAGAATGTGCTGGTATGCATCTTACATCTCCTTAGAGGCTAGCCAATCCAGTGGTTTCAGTTATGATAGCAATGACCCCAGTTAAACTATCATAAACTTTTCTCAAGCCATGTACTGTATTTGTTCAATTTTCTGAGATTGAAAACAGGGTGCATGCCCCGTGATATCTGGGTGCTATCTGGGTACTAAGAAGTAGTGTGAGTAGAACCCTTGTTTCATTCTGACTCTGGCACCATTTCCTCTGTCCTGTTTCTTACCAGGCATGCAAACTCCTGAGTCAGCATCTTTGATATATGAGGTGACGAGGAATTTCCTTTTGGGTGGATTGTCTAGCAAGGGTTCTAACAACTGCAGGTAGTATCTCTCAATGATGATCCTTAAAACTCAGTTGTCTGTCATAATGGATTCCCACTGACAAAAGAAACTGGGAGAGGTGCCCCCCCACCACCAGAGAGGAGTGGTCCACTTTGAGCAGCTGAAGCAGACCTTGGGCTTGATCATCAGATGGTGGCACTGAGCACTTTTGGCACCAGTGCCTTTGGTTGCACTTTCTTTTGGCACTGAGGTGGATGGGATCAGTTTTAGGAGCCTCTTCTGCCCCTGGAATGAATGGACTTCTTGTTATTACTGGAGCCACATCCTCTAACCCTCTGAGGGGGGTATGGACTTGGCCTTGAGGTTTTATGAATTGCTCTAGTCTCATTAGATTCTTTAAGAGACTGCTTTACCTGCTGTCCAAACAGATAAGCGCCATTGAAAGGCACATCATAATCTGCTGTTGGATATCTACAGTAAAACCACAGTCCACAACCAGTAATGCCTTCTGACACAGATACCTATAGCCACAGAGTGGGCTGCTGCATTGAAGGAATCCATAGAGGCTTTTAGCTGATGGCTATTAGATTCAACCCATGTTTTAAAGATGACAGCATTTCTTTTATTTAAAAATGTTGTTGACTGGGTAAAAAAGCACTGGGCCACTGGACTAATTTATTGCTTTGCCTCTGTGTTTGGCAGGCTCTCTGCCAAAGTTTTTATGTTAGACCAGAGGGCATACACCTACTTAGAGAAGTGGCCTTGGTAGTTAGCTATTCTCATATCCAGAGTAGTTGAGGCATAGACCCACTTACCCATGGTGGCTACTTTGCATGATTATTGGAAGGGTGCACTGTGACTTCCTTAGGCACTATGGCCTTGTCATTCTCAGGCAAAACAACTATGGCATTGGCTATTGGCTGAGTGAAATACATGGGTTTAGAATTAGGAGTCATTTTCTTGGAAAGAATAATACATGATTAGATTCTGAGCTACCTTCAAAAATACAATAAACAGACTATTGAACAGCATGACTTTAGAAAGAATCACAGTACCATTACAGTTTTGGCAGAATTTTCTACCTCTATCCATGAGACTTTGGATAGTGGTAAACAAATGGGTTATTTTACATTGATTTACCCATGGCACTTGACTTTGTGTAACATCCACTCTTACTAGATAGCTTTGGTCATCTTTTATTTTTCTTTTCCTGTTACTGAATTATTTAAAGATTCCCTGTCTTAACTGTATACTGCAGGTTAAAATTCAGAATCATTATTTTACTGTACTTCCAGTTAAACTTGGTGTTCCATAGGGATCCGTTCTTTGTCCACTGCTTTTTAGGTTATTTTTGAATGACCTGTTGTATACTGTTAAATCATCCAGTCCTGCATATTTACGAATTACTCTGTTATCTTTTCATGTGAAATAATTGTCATAATCTTACAAATTCATTGCAGTCTGATAGTGATTTTGTGAAAGAGTGGTTTATTGATAACAAATTGTGCTTAAATTTAAAAAAAATTAAAACAATGCATTTTAGTTTATTTATTTAGTTTTTGTTAACTGGGTTAGGTGAGCTAGCTAAAGTTGACTATTTTCAGGCATGACCAGGGAGAATACAAACATAAAATGAGATGAGATTATACAATACATAGTATATAGTACAGGTACATAGTATATAGTACAGGTAGGTTAGAATACAGATCAAGTCAGACAGTACTCAAGATAATACATACAGCTATGCAGAGATGACAAACGTGACATTAGTACATGCAAATAACAACTGAAACTGGGCTAAGTGGCTGCTATAAAGACATTTTCTAGCAAAGCTTGTTTAGAAGTGCAGCAGTGTCTTGGGCGAAATAGGGTGGTTAGCTGTGAGGCATTAAGTGGGATCAAAGCATGTGCAGGGGTCCGGGGATAGGTGGCGATATGGTTTTTTTTTGAAGATTGGGTGGGAGTTAGCCTGCCTCAGGGCAGGAGGAGAGGGAGTTCCAGGTGGCTGGGGCAGTGCAGTGAAATGCTCCAGAGTCTTTTGAAGTAAGACACCTGGGTACGGTAAGTAGAAATTTGTTTGCCGAGCATAGTCTGTGGGCAGGTGTCTGTGTTTCAAGTAGAGCTGCAAGGGTGGAGGGGATTTGTTTACGGATTACAGATTCTGTGAGGGTCCCTAGGGAGTATAGTCAGTAGGCAATTGAGGAGAGCCAGCCTAGGTCGCTATACAGTGTGCAGTGGTGCTTGAGGCGATGGGAAGAGGAGGCATACCGACATATGTTGTTATACGCGACATCCCATTTATGGAGAACAGTCTTATGGGCATTAGCAAAAGTGGAGACACCATATGTCAGTGCTGGAAGCAGAATACCCTTGGCAACTGCCAATTTGGCAGATGGTGTTAGCAGGTGACAAGTCTTATAGTCGATTCCAAGTTTGGCATTTGTTGCTTTACAGGTTGACTGGATGTACAGACTGAAATCAAGGGATTTATCAAGGAGGACTCCCAGGTATTTGAAGGATGTGACATAGTCGATGAGAGACCCCCCCCCGAGTCATGGACTAGGAGGGGTTCCTTACAGGCCCTGAGTTTGGGGCCAGTGCCAAATACCATGGCTTGGGTCTTTTTTGTGTGTTGAGGATGAGCTTATTAGCATTTAGCCATTTTTGCACATTCCTGAAATCCGAGGAGAGGTTTTTGTTAATGATGTTAACTTTGTCAGCACTGGAGTAGAGGACAGGATCATCGGCATATAGGATAGCTGAGCAGGAGAGTATGGCATAATCTATGTTGTTGATGTATAGCGAGAAAAGAAGGGGTCCCAGGATGGAGCCCTGGGGTACTCCGATGTCAGTGCTGGTCACATCCAAGACAGCAGAGTTGAATTTAACAAGTTGTAATCTGTTTGATAGGTAGTTGTTAAACCAGTCAACTACTGAAGATAAGAAGTTAAGTCTATGCAGAGTTGAGATAAGCAAGGGATGAGCAACAAGATCGAAAACTTTGGTAAGATCGATAAATACTGCTCCAGTGAGTAGGCCTTTGTCAATGTTGCAGAGTACATCGGAGGAGAATTTGAGAAGAGCGGTTGAGGTACTGTGCCCTTTTCTGAAACCATGCTGAGTGTCTGAGAGAAGGTTGTTCTTTGTGAGATAGTCAATGGTTTGGGTAGCAACAAGCTTCTCCAGTAGCTTGCTTAGCACAGAGAGGATGGCTATGAGCCTGTAGTTGTTGATATTCTTTTGGCCTCCTTTTTTAAGGATAGGCATAACTTGGGCAGTCTTCCAGAGATCTGGGACAATGCCAAGAGAGAGAGTCAGAGTGAAAATCTTGGCCAGTGGCGAGGCAATCAGTGGTGCCGCTAGCTTCAGGAGTCGTGGCTTGAGTGAATCTGAGCTGGGGCTAGTGTTGTCGGATATGTTTTGCAATAGTCTTTGGACCTCAGATCCAGATATAGCTTTACAGTGGAAAGGGGGGTAGTAGTTAGTTGGCAGTGGTCAGCACCAGATGCAGATCTCTGGGGTGTGCAGTAAGGCTGAGATGCTGTGGGAGGTGAAGCGAAGGACGAGGTGTACTGAGACAGGTCCGTGAATAATCTGTTAAAGGCTTCCACTATAATGTTCGAGTCATTGCAATGCACACCATTTAGGATCATATCCCATGGGGTCGATGACTGGGTAGTCCCAAGAAAGGCCTTGATGTGTGCCCAGAATTTTCTAGGGTCACCAGCATAGTTTGTGAGCAGTTCCTTGAAGTAGATGCTCTTTGCTGTTCTGATTTGTTTTTTACAGGTGCTCCAAGAGGCCTTGTAGGTACTGTAATCCTCCAGTAGTCTGGACACTTTATACTTCTTCCAGAGCTTGTCCCGTGTGCGCAGGTTAGCCAGCAGGTCCTTGTGTAGCCATCTTGTTTGTTTACCCCTTACTCTTCTGGTGACCTACAGGGTATGTTTATCCTGAAGTGCTGTGAAATTATCAATGAAGATATCAAGGGCTATTTGAACATTATGGGAGTGATAGATGTCAGACGAGTTGATACAGGATACGTCATAGAGGAAAGCTTCCACGTCCAGTTTGGCAAAGTTGGTAATTGTGATGTAGCATGGAGGGGGTTGGGGAGCAGTCTCCTGGCTCCATACACAGAAAGTGGGGGAGTGGTCTGTGATAGCATCTGCCAAGATGCCTGCAGTTTGCACATGGTCAAGGCGATTCACCAGTGCCCAGTCTATGAGGGTGGAGGTAGTTAGAGAAGGGGTGGTTCTAGTGGGTTCAGTTAAGATCTGGTACAGGTTGGCTGCGCTGCCTACCTTAAAGACTTGCTGTCAGGCCAACTGCTCCCTACCCCACAGCTAGCACCAAGGGCACAGGCTCTAACACTAAAATTAGCTCTAGGCAGGTCTACTGCCCCTTCCTACTCACCATTGTCTACATTCCACCCAACAAACACAAACTAGCCTTCCAGGCTGTTCTGAACTATATCACAACTCTACAGCCTCAATATGAAAAAATAGTCATGGGTGACTTCAACATAAATTGGTTGGCCAAGAAAACTGCCCCATATACTGATGATGCCGCAGCGCCCAACCTCACTCAGGTTGTCACTTCAGCCACCAGGGTAAATGCCCATTGAGAAGCATCCTCCCTCCTGGATCTGGTCTTCACAAACTGCCCTCACAGAATAACCAACACCCAGGTACTCCCCAATGCTCTAAGTGATCATTCTCCTGTGCTCTGCTCTTGGTCCTGCAGGGCTCCCAAACACCCCCCGAAAATTACCTTACAGAGAAAACTTGGCCCTGGCAAACTCTCCCAACTCAAGGCCTTTCTTAGAAACTGGGATTGGACACCCCTCGTAAACACCCCAGACCCCGATCATGCACTTGATCTATTTATCTCCACATTCAATAGAATCTGTGATAAATTTGCCCCCTTACAAAGAAAATGTCCAAAGGCAACCAGGTCCCCTGGTTCTCTGATAACCTCATGGGCCTAATGCAACAGTGTAACTCCCTTTGGCATATTGCTAATGAAACCAAACAGCCAGCTGACATGCAACGCTATAGGGAGTTTCGCAACAAATGCATGTGGACCCTCCGCACCGCCAAAGCGGACTACTACAAAGCATCCTTAACATCCACCCGGGGTGATGGGCATAAATTCTGGAATAATATTAAGGAACTCTGCAGTAAAACCCCAAACCACCCCCCAGACCAATTAGAAATAGACAGTAACATCTCCATGGATCCCCTTATTTATTTATTTATTTAATTCATAGATTGGATTTACAAACCTTTGAGTCAGAGACTCATTTACAAAGGTACCTCGTCACAGGGAGGGGGGACAAACATATTTGTGTGGCAAGACATTGGAGAACAATACAGGTGAGATACAAAGGAGTATACAGCAAGGCATTGCAGTGACCAAAACAGATGAGATACAGCAGAGCAAAACAATAAACAAAAATCAAAACAAAACAAAAATTTAAAAACCATTTAGTGTCCCTGTGGTGCATGCAGGGTACTGTGCTTGGCATGCAGACTACAACAGTCAATTCTAAGTAGGCTGGGATGTATGTAGTACTAATGGGACAGATGGGTTCAGAGGGGCTCTAGGAAAGCACTATAGAGGACAGGTACAGCTCCGATTGTCAATGAGGTATTTGCGTAAGGCTATTTTGAAGGGGCCAATTTTGGGGATGTTTGTAATGTTTGTGGGGAGAGAGTTATACCAAGAGGTTGCTCTGTGGTGAAAGGACCTTTGGGCGAGTGAGGTCCTAGCTCTAGGCACCTGGAAGATGGCTTTGGTTGTATTGCAGGTGACGACTGGCTGGGAGGCCCATTGAAGGGGTGTAGTGACACCTGGGGGGCAAAGCCCAAGTAGAGCCTTTTTTGCCAGTATACAGGTGTGGTATTGCAGGCGTTCTTCAAAGGTGAGTATGTTAGAGGTGGAGTAGAGTAGGCATGTATGAGTTCTGCTGTGGGCACTGGTCAGGAGCCTACAGCCTTTGTTAATAGAGGTCTGAACTTTGGTGAGGGCAGTGGGGTCAGCAGCTGCATAGGTAGGGAGTCCATAATCAACCAATGACATAATGGACGAAGTGATAGCAAGCCTCAGGGCAAACTCAGGAAGACAGTCTTTGTGGCGGTAGAGGAGTCCAATCCGGGCATTCATGGCCGATGACAAAGCGTTAAGATGGGTATAGAAGGAGAACGCCGAGTCGAAGGTGATGCCCAGGTATTTGTAAGCTGATACCTGTTCAAGGGGGTGGAGTGTGCTGGGAATGATGTGAAGGGGAGCATTTCTGGAGTTACTTTGGCGGTATGCAAAAATCATAGATTTCATCTTCTTAAGGTTCAGAACCAGACGGTGGTCGAGGAACCATTTTTCAGCTTGGATGAAGGTGAGTTGCAGGGAGCTCTGGAGTGTGAGTGGGTCAGGGTGTGAGGTGACGAGGACTGCGTCATCGGCGTATAGAAGCATCTTGTCTGTGCAGGAGCTGGGGAGGGTGTTTAGAAAGAGACTAAACAAGGTGGGGCCCAGGATGGAGCCTTGAGGGACCCCGGAGTGTACTGGTAGGGCTGTTGATAGGATACCATTTAATTTGACCCATTGGGATCTATCCTGGAGGTAGCTGGAGAACCAGTCCAGGGGGCCCAATGAGAGTCCCAGCAGACGAAGGGAGTCAAGCATTAGAGGGTGACACACAGTGTCAAAGGCCTTAGATAGGTCAATGAACACTGCCCCGGCAATCTCCCCAGCATCAAGTGCAGAGTGTATTTGGTGGGAGAACTCTAAAAGGGCTGTGTGACCAGGGTGGAAGCCATGTTGCTCTGGGCATAGTATGTTATATTTAGATAGGTAATCCATGAGTTGGGTTGATACTATCTTCTCCAGGGCTTTGGGGGGGGGGGGGTGAGGATGGAGATGGGTCTGTAACTGTTTGTAATGTTCGGTCTCCATTTTTATGGATAGGGGTAATTTCAGCCAATTTCCATGCACTTGGGAATTGGCCAAGGCATAGGGATCAGTTCAGGAGATCCATGAGGGGGGCTAACATGACATCGAGTGTTAGGTGGAGTATCCTGGAGTCAAGGGGGTCTCCGCTCGGGTTGTGGGAGGAGAGGGCCTTTAGGAGGAGAGGTTTGGTGTCATGGGGGGAGATAGTCCTGAAGAGAAATGAGGGTCGGGAGGTAGCTAGTTGGTTGGATGTAAGGATAGAGTCAAAGAAGTGGGCAGGAAGAACTGCATTTAGGTCAGAAAATGTTGTGTTGAGGCAGTCCACAATACGTGGTTGGTCGGTATTAATTGTGCCGTTAATAATCATCTGAGGCAGGGGGGGAGCAGGTATTCCCATTAAGCTCCTTTATGTTATCCCAGAAAGCTCGGGCAGAGCCCCAGGATGAGGTCAAGGCGGTTCGGTAATAGCTGGCCTTGGCTTGTCTAATGGCCCAGGTGCACCGGTTGCGAGCAGCTTTATAGGCTTGCCTGTCCGCTGTCCCGCCGGACTCAACTGCAATGTGCCATAGGTTATCCCGCTGCTTCAGTTGCTGGACCAGAGAGGAGGAAATCCAGGCAACATTTTGCCTCTTGGAAGAGTGTTGGTGATGGGGCAAAGATGTCACAGGCCTTGCAGAAGGCACTGGTGAGGAAGGCTTGAGCAGTATCTACATCCGTTGCGAGGGAGATCGGGGACCAGTCGAGCTGAGCAAGGTGCCGCTTTAGCTTCTAAGGCCCCCGGGGTGGAAGCGGCGACGGTGGGGGGGTGGCATTGTATGCAGGACTGAGTGTGAGGGAGGACCAGAAACAGAATTGGTGAGTGGTCACTAAGGGAGTCTGCTAGTACATTAACAGACTTCATTTTGTGTGGTCGGTTAGAGAATACTATATCCAGGAGGGAGCTGGTCCCTCTGGATTGGTTAAATCTGGTGGTCCGAGTGACCAATTGGGATAGGTCAAGGGCTATGAAGTTGTCCTTAATGTGTGCTGAAGTGGAGCCAAGCAAATTGATATTGAGGTCTCCTTGTACGAGCTGTTCAGCCTTGTGTGGCAGGGTGGAGAGATAGTCTGTGAGAGAGCAGATTGCTAAACTTCATGCCCGCGGGGGTATGTAGGTGGTTGTGAGGTAAAGCAGGCCACGACCAGGGTGTGGGTTGATTTTCAGGGTGATGGCTTGAGTCCCGTGGTCGAGCTCGGGGGTAGGTAGTGCGTGACCCAGGAGGGAGTCACGCAAGTAGACTGCACACCCGCCGACACGCTTGCCCACCTGATCTTCTCTGAATAGAGTGAAGCCGGGGAAGGAGACAGCAGAGTCTGGAGTTGATTGGGAGAGCCAAGTCTCCACTATTGCAAGGATGTCGGGCGTGTGTTGTGAGACCCAACACTGGAGTGCTGCAGTCTTCCTTGGGAGACTGCAGATATTCATAGAGGCAATGTGGAGGCCATGTCCAGTAGGGGGCGATGGTGAGGTAGCGGGTCCCGGCCCAGGGTTAGAGTGAACATTCCCAGAGAGCATGAGGAGTAAGGCAATAAGATGGAGAGAAAGACTGCGGCGGTTGTGGTAGCGTCGCTTGTGCAGATGCAAGGATCTCAGTGGAGCATTGCAGGATGGGTAGTGAGTTGAGGGCAGGTATGGCTAGGATGAGAGGGACCACCTACCACAGTGTGCAGGGATAGGAGGGTGGGCGTCGGTGGTGGTGGTGGTGGGGGCAGTGGAGTGGTCCAGTGTGAGGTATGTTAGTGGGGAGTGGTAATAAGATGGCCGAGCTATGAGTAATGGGGTGATGTGCCCAATGAGGCTGGGATTTTGGCAGGTGTCCATTTACAGAGGTGCTGGAGAGACTCTTTGCAGTGGGGGGGGATAGGAGCATGAGGAGTGAAGCAATTATCCAGAGTACTACTAGGGGCATGGTTGTGCATGGGATGTAGGAAGGGAGACAGAGTTTGTAGGCAGGATCCCCCTAGTGTTCAAGAAATATAACCTGCTGGTGGAAAAGTGGGCTGATTGGTTCTGCACCACACGTGACTATCAGTATAAAACTGAGAGCCGACCAAGGGTGGTGGGGGCAGTGGTGAGCCGGCGTACAGCGCCAGCGGGGCCAAACAACATGCCTTGTGAAAAAAGTCTGGCGCTGCTCCTGAGCCCTTAATGCATACCTACGGCAGTCCAGGGGGTTGGGGGTGATTCCTGAGTCAAGGTCCTGGGGAGGGCAGGCTCTCCAGCCCTCATGACCCGAAGTGCAGTTTCCGTGGACGAAACCCCTGAAAATGAGGAGAGAGGGGTGATTATAAGCGTTTGATTCAGAGGCGGGGTTACGGTAAGGACACAAGATAATGTTACTCAAAAATTATCTAACTCTGCTGCACTGTTTTAAAATGGGAGCCGAATCAGTTCCACTTTGCACAAGATAAAGTTACTGAAAATTGTCTAACTCTGCTGCACTGTTTTAAAACGGGAGCTGAATCAGTTCCACTTTGCACAAGATAAGGTTACTGAAAATTGTCTAACTCTGCTGCACTGTTTTAAAACGGGAGCCAAATCATTTCCACTGTGCACAAGATAAGGTTACTGAAAACTGTGAAACTGTGCTGCACTGTTTTAAAATGGGAGCCGAATCAGTTCCACTTTGCACAGTTTTAAAATGGGAGCCGCATCAGTTTGAGTCTGTTCCAGTCTGCACAGTTTTTAAAATGCACTAATCAAGCACTAGATTGCTTCGTTTGGTCAAAAGCGACTGTATGATTGCACTGGCAGTGCAGTACTCTTAAAGGGACTAGATTCGTTTCAGTTAAGGCAAGCTACTTGTTTAATTTACAATACTGGCAGTTGTAGGATCACCATACTTGTGAAATAGTATTAAGGCAACCTGAATAAACACAATAAACTGTATATAAAGGCAGCAGAAAGGTACATGAAAAAACTATCTCCAGTGTTGTGCCGACTCTTAAGGCGCGTGGAAACTCAGTGTCCTTTGTTCAATTCCAGGTTTGAAAAATGGGATTTGGCGCCAAACAACATGCCTTGTGAAAAAAGCCTGGCACTGCTCTGAGCCCTTAATGCATACCTACTGCAGTCCGGGGTGGGGGTGATTCCTGAGTCAAGGTCCTGGAGGGCATGCTCTCAGCCCTCGGCGACCAGTGGGTGCAGTTTCGTGGATGAAACCCCTACGGCAGTCCAGGGACAAGGGGACAGGACAGTGCCTGCCTTGACCTGTTGTGTTCTATCCAACAGGTAGCTGGTGAACTAGTTTAAAATATCGTTGGAGAAGCCACTGCATAGCCTCAGCCCTAAACTCCACTTTCACAAATCTCAACCATATTCTCCCCCCTAACTTCTTTGACCCTCTGCCGGCCCGGGCCCACCCACCTCCCCTTGCTCCCCTCTTTTGCCTTTGCGTTTCTCCCCTGCGGATGCCAAGCCTACTAACCAAGCCCTTAGCCACTCAGTGCTGCAGTGATTCCCTAGACTGAAACTTCTTCCTACTCTCCCAGAAGTTCTCTACTCTCTCTCACTCATATTCTAAATCGCTCCTTTTGTCAAGGGAAATTTCCCTTCCATTTGAAGCTGGCCAACATTACCCCTATCTTTAAGAGTGGGGACTGCACCTTCACCAACAACTACCATCCTATATTCATTCTCCCCCCCCAAAGCCATAGAGCATTTCTTCGACGACCAAATCACTGACCACCTCACAAAATACAATCTTCTCTGTGACCAACAACATGGCTTCCGTAAGGGGCATAGTACCACCACTGCCCTCCTTGCTTTCACCTCGCATGCCCTCTCCACCTTGAATCGTGGCCACCTCACAGCTGCTATCTTCGTTGACCTCTCTAAAGCTTATGACACTGTCAACCACACCCTACTGCTAAACACTCTCACCTGCAGTGGCTTCTCCAATGATACTTTAAACTGGTTCACCAGCTACCTGTCAGATAGAACACAACAGGTCAAGGTAGGCACTGTCCTGTCCCCTTGTCTCTTAGTCTGCTCTGGTGTTCCACAGGGGTCGATTCTTGGCCCTCTACTTTTCAGCCTATACCTAAATTCCCTCCCGTCGGCCCATGATCTCCAGAAACCTGCTCCTCTATCTGGGATGGCCCATTGTTTGCCTTCAACTCCGACCACTTAAACCCACAAAACACTTCAACATACTTCCACGCAGAACATTGGTTCTCCACCAAGCGTCTATCAACTACAAGAAAACAAAAGTCATGATCTTCTCCCACCCGCAGAACCCCCGCAAGAACCTCTGTCCCCCATTTCTCACTGTCAGCCACACCCCCCCTCGAGCAAGTTAGCAACTTTAAATACCTAGGGATCACTCTAGTCCTGGCCCTCAACTATAAACAACACATTCTCCTCTTTGCCTTGGCCCTAAACTCGAGATTAGGTGTGCTTTATAGGTACAAACATTGCCTCACCCCAGAGGCCCTATGGCTCACCATCAATTTCTCCGTCCTCGCCCTCCTTGACTATGGTATTACCATATACAGTGCTGCCCCAAACTCTACGCTAAACAGACTCTGCCTTGTACTCAACAAAGCCTGCCATCTCATCCTTGGCTGTGATTGCCTCACCCACACCTGTACACTCTACAACTCCTCAAAATGGCTAAACCTAGATAGCAGAATCTGGTATCATGCATGCCTTATGACAAAGAAGACACTCTTAGGTCTTGCCCCTCTCTCTCTCCTCTATTATTCACCCAGCATCCCCAGCCAGATCCACATGAAACTCGAACAAGCCGCTACTATGGGTACCCCGGCCTCATACCTCCCAACTTCAAAGGACTTTCAACTACCAAGCCCCTAATTGGACTAACTCTTTCCCTATCCAAATAGCCAAAGAAACAAGGCTAGGTCCTTTTAAAGCTAGACCAAGGGTACTCCTCCAAGACTCTAATGTATGTGATTGCCCCTGACACAGTCCTGCAGCATGCTTTCCTATTAGCACTCATAT